>CAKXYN010000265.1:0-600000 GCA_935064755.1 Tragelaphus eurycerus
AAAAGATTTTTAAAGACTCAACTGCATAAAAATAAAGAGACAAATCAGAACACTTCTCTAGGCTATTCATCCTAGATATTCTTTCTTTAAACATATGATTACAATGTGTTTAAATTATTTGTATACAATCCTAGATTTGCCTGCTAGAGGACAGAGAATATGATAAGGTGACAGAACTACCATGATGATGTAATGGGAATGAAGACCAACATCAAACCACACTTGTTGAATGATACATTGAGGAAGGTGTGCTGGTAGACTGGATTATCAGGTCTAACAATTTCTTCAATCTGCTGTAGTGGTGTCAGATTATCTACACCCTGGCCATGAATTCATAGTGGGCAAATAACAGCTCCTCAACCTCTGGCTTTGGGCTTGACCATGTGATTTTTTGGATCCATGGGATGTCAGTTGACACAATGCATGGGATGTCAGTTTGAATGCTCATGAAAGTGATTCACGATGACAAGTACATGCCATACATAGCCACTGGCCCTCTGTCTGAGCTCTGGAATGAGATGTGGAACAGGTTTCACAGCCTGAACCAGAGTACAGCCTGAACCAGAGTCTTCCCGGCCTCATCTAGATGAGCCAAAACGCAAGAAACTGCACCTGACCTACAGGTCTGTGAGTGCAAGTATGAATTCATGTGTACTACTGAGTGGGGTTATGCAGCAGTATTACAGCACTAGTTACTTGTCACAGAAGCCTTGCCTCTTCTGATGTCTGAGTTCATCAGGACTGGGTGTCTCTAAGTCTGTGTGATGGATGATGGAGCACAAGCTTTCCACAAAGTGGTTGGCCCTGATTCTTCTTGAGAAATTGATTGAATCCTTTTTTTTTTTTTTTTCCATAAAAATCACAGAGATGGGCAAGACTCTTACTCATCTTTGGTATTGCTCAATGTTTCTAAATTTCTAAATGACATCCTTAACCTGCTATGGCTTGGTTTTCCTTTTTAGGAATTATTGTTGACTTCTTACTTTGGAAGTAGAGGGTATAATTCTGTTGGCATCATTCCTGCCCCCTGCTACCCACACATGTTCCCTCTTGGAACACTTGTCTATTTGATTGGAAGAACTCTCAAGTTTCAGCACCTGTTGATCTCTGTGTCCACGCTGGTCAGCGTCAGGCCTGCCTGAAAATAGACATCGGGTTGCCAGTGTGAGGAAGGGGGCCAGGAGATAGCAGGGAGGGTGAGGGTGTGTGTGTGTGTGATCGGGAGCCCATATTTCCTTAGTTCTATGATTTCTGTACAGTGTTTTCAGCTGTTCCTGGTGCTCTCAGTGATAAACCTTTAGACTGGGGGAATAACTTATATGTCCAGCTACTCCTTGAACAAGGCTTTCAAGCTGTCTTCCTGTTTTCGGCCCACTCTGCACCTTCAGAGATGCCTCCAAGTTCTGAGTTTTTCCAGGGTCCATTTTTCTGCAAATGTTTTATTTTTATTGGCTTTGATCCCTTCAAGCTTTTAGGATTCAGCTTTCTCCTCTCCGTTAAGCCATTTCAACCCTTCTGTTTTCTATTACCCATGTTCTGTTGGTATGTTTCACCCATTTCATCTTCCCTCCCATTCTCTTTCCTCACTGTCATTTTTGTGGTTTTTGGTGATGTGCACAATGCACATATTTGATTAGAACTTTAAGTTTAGTTAATCCTACAGACCAGTTTTTATCATTATTATAGATGTGGCTCAAACTGATAAGAGAATGCACCTCTCTGGGTTTATTTTTCATTTTTCACTTATATGGAAGTGAAGCATACAACATACTAGCCCTAGACCACCCCCTTCCCATTCAATTAGAGACTTCTCTTATTTTATCTTCTCACTCATTAAAGGCCAATCAATTGCACAACATGTAAATGTGAGATAAAAATCTGAGAAAACACTTTTGTGTTTTCAAATGTTTAAGGCAATCCTACACTTTCATTACCTTAAAAATCATTTTGTTTGATGCATATGAAATGATGGTTGATACATGGCCTAAATTTGAATTATCTGCATAAAGAATTTAAATTTACTCATGCATTCTATGTCTATTGTTTCTTACATGGTCCTAATCATTTACTACAGGAACACAGGCTCATTGCAACACACCAAAAGATAAGAAGATATAGAAACAAAAACATTCATAATTCATCCCCATCCATCCACTTTCTGAGGCAACGTATAGTACTGATTTGTTCTGTACATCATCCATGATTTGTACATACAACTAAGAAATAATATGTTAAAATTGTTTCCCTCATTCAAAACATTAGGATTCAAGATACAATAGATAATTTATTCCAGAGTAAGGCACTAGGCTGAGATGTAAAACTGTAGAGGTTATAACTGGAAAGTCAATTTCCTGCCTCACCCATATTGAAGTTATAGAAGGGAAATGAGTGGATTTCCAGGGAAGAGCTTTTTGGAGAGAGCTGTGCTGGCCATCTCTTTTCTGTTCACATGCCCTTCAACCTCAGTTTAGAAGGAAGGAAGAAGAGGGACTTTAAGAAGACTACTTAGGGAGCTTAATACATGTCCTTCATACCGTGCAGTTGTGAGTCAGGGAGGAGACAGTGGATGAAGCTGGGGGATGAGAGACATGCAGAGTACAACTGAGGAAAGCCTCAATTGTGACAGGACTGACCTGCAGAGTTGGTTGAGTAGATAATGTATGAGTGCTTCCCATGGGTCAAATTTTGGCTGTGAGTGAAAAATACAGGGGGGCTGGAGGAGGTGGGATGGCAGCTGTAAAATTTCAGCAGAAAGCAAATGTATGAACAGATAAGATTCCCAGGAATAAAGCCAGAGAAAGAAGCTTGTTTAGGGATGGCACAAAATACAGTGAGAAGGACACCAACACTGCAAGATTTCTGAAATGCCAGGAAAAACATTCATAAGAGAAAGAGCCAGATCAGGCTTAATGCAAAGAATGCAGAGTTAGTTTTTGACAGGACAATTTATAGAGACTCCTTGTCCTTCTACTTCTCCCTTCACTGTCCTTTCTCACCTAAAGGGCTAGAGTGGGACTACAGGAAGGAAATAGTGCAGACCAGGGAAAAATAAGAAGCTGGCCATGCTTATCCTATAAGACCAGTATCATCCTGATACCCAAACCAGAGAATGATGTTACACACACACAAAAGAAATCACAGGCCAATACAGGTGAAGAGGTGCAAAAATACTTGACAAAGTATTAGTAAACCAAACTCAACAATACATTAAGAAGATTACACACCATGATCAAGTAGAGTTTATCTCAAGGATGCAAGGATAGTTCAATATCTGTAAATCAATCAATGTGACACATCATACTAACAATTTGAAGAATAAAATTGTATCATCTCAATAGGTGCAGAAAAAGCTTTTGACAAAACTTATTATCCATTTATGATTAAAACTCCCCCAGAAAGAGGGTATAGAAGGAGCATATCTCAACATGACAAGGGCCATATATGGCAAGCCCACTGCTAACATCTATTTTGTTGTTCAGTCGCCCAGCTATGTCTGACTCTTTGTGATCCCATGGACTGCAGCATGCCAGGCCTCCCTGTCCTGCTAAAATCATACTCTATGATAAAAAGCTGAAACATTTCTTCTAAGATCAGGAACAAACCAAGGATGGCCCACTGTCACCACTCTTATTCAACACAGTATTAAAAGTCCTAGCCATGGCAATCAGAGAAGAAAAAGAAACAAAAGGAATCCAAATTGGAAAGGAAGAAGTAAAACTGTCACGTTTGCAGATGCTGCTGCTGCTAAGTTGCTTCAGTCGTGTCCGACTCTGTGTGATCCCATGGACTGAGCCTACCAGGCTTCTCCATCCATGGGATTCTCCAGGCAAGAACACTGGAGTGGGTTGCCATTTCCTTCTCCAATGCATGAAAGTGGAAAGTGAAAGTGAAGTCGTTCAGTCATGTCTAACTCTTAGCGACCCCATGGACTGCAGCCTACCAGGCTCCTCCATCCGTGGGATTTTCTGGGCAACAGTACTGGAGTAGGGTGCCATTGCCTTCTCCCAGATGACATGATATTAATACTATACAGAGAAAATCCTAAAGACGCCATTAAAAAACTACTAGAACTCATCAACAAATTGGGTAAAGTTGCAGGATATAAAACTAATATACAGAAATCTGTTGCATTTATATATACTAGTGACTAATTTTCAGAAAGAAAAGTTAAGAAAACAATTTCAGTTACCATCACATCATAAACAATAAGATACCTAGGAATAAACCTACCTAAGGAGGTAAAAGGTTTGTAAACAAAAAACTATAAAATACTGATGAAAGAAACTGATGACGACACAAACACATGGAAGAATAAACTGTGCTCATGGGTTAGAAAAATTAATATTGTTAAAATGACTATACTACCCAAGGAAATCTATAGAATCAAGGCAATCCCTAAAAATATCAATGGCATTTCTAATCGAACTAGAACAAATAATTCTAAAATTTGTACAGACACATAAAAGATCCCGAATCATCAAAACAATCTTAAGAAAGAAGAACAAAGCTGGAGGTGTCACACTCTGATTTCAAATTATACTACAAAGAAAGCTAGAGTAATCAAAGCAACGTGGTATACACACACAATAAACACTGATCTGGCTCACTCTTTTAAAACAGCTGTGTAATAGTCCTTCCCATGGACACACTGTATCTGTTTAAACCAGTGCCATATTGGTAGATGGAACTTCACAAGTGGTGCAGTGGTAAAGAATCCACCTGCCAATATAGGAGATACAAGAGACTCAGTTTCAATCCCTGGGTCAGGAACATCCCCTGGAGTAGGAATCGGCAACCTGCTCTAGTATTCTTGCCTGGAGAATTCCATGGACAGAGGAGTCTGGTGAGCTATAGCCCATGGGGCGGCAAAGAGTCAGACACCACTGAGCATATGCACCCATAGTGTTGCAGGCCAATTACACTTCAAAAACAAGCAAACTCATAGAAAACGTGATCAGGTTTGTGACTACCAGAGGCAGAGGGTGAGAGGAGGGGAATTAGATGAAGGTGGTCGAAAAATACAAGCTTCCAGTTATGACAGATAATTACTAGTAATGTAAAGTACAACATAATCAGATCAGATCAGTCGTTCAGTCGTGTCCGACTCTTGTGACCCCATGAACCGCAGCACGCCAGGCCTCCCTGTCCACACCAGCTCCCGGAGGCACTCAGACCACATCCATCGAGTCAGTGATGCCATCCAGCCATCTCATCCTCTGTCGTCCCCTTCTCCTCCTGCCCCACCCCCGCATCAGAGTCCCATGAGTCACCCGATGAGGTGGCCAAACATCAGCAGCATCACCCCAACCCAGAATGGACTGTTGATCCTGCAGTCCAAGGACCCAGAGCCCAACACCACGTCAGCATCAATCTCGCGTCCCTCCCACAGTCCAGCCCCCAACATGACCACAGGAAGACCAGCCTGACAGGACCTTTGATGCGCCCGTGTCCTCCCCAAGGAAGCTGCACACCACTGAGTATTGAGCCAGACATCACACTCGAGAGGGACCAGCATTGTTTTATGTTGAGCTTCCGAGGCTTAGCCCCCACTTCTGCCATGAGTGTGATCTGAGGATACCCGCAATCTGATTCCAACTTGTTCTAGTCCAGCACTGATGTACTCTGCATAGTTATAAACATGTGACAAAGGCTTTTTGGAACCAGTCTTTTACCGTCTCGCCGACCTGACGAGAGGAGATCGGTGTTCCACCTCAGATTTTCCATAGTTTATTGTGTACATAATAAATATCATTAACACAGCCGTAGGTTATATATGGATGTTCCTAAGAAAGTAAACCCTAAGTGTTCTCATCACAAGGGAAAAACTGTTCTCTATTTTTACAATTTATCTTTAGTGAGATGATTGAATGTTCACTAGATCAGATCAGATCAGATCAGTCACTCAGTCGTGTCCGACTCTTTGCGACCCCATGAATTGCAGCATGCCAGGCCTCCCTGTCCATCACCAACTCCCGGAGGTCACTCAGACTCACATCCATCGAGTCAGTGATGCCATCCAGCCATCTCATCCTCTGTCGTCCCCTTCTCCTCTTGCCCTCAATCCCTGCCAGCATCAGAGTCTTCTCCAATGAGTCAACTCTTCGCATGAGGTGGCCAAAGTACTGGAGTTTCAGCTTTAGCATCATTCCTTCCAAAGAAATTTCAGGGCTGATCTCCTTCAGAATGGACTGGTTGGATCTCCTTGCAGTCCAAGGGACTCTCAAGAGTCTTCTCCAACACCACAGTTCAAAAGCATCAATTCTTCGGTGCTCAGCCTTCTTCACAGTCCAGCTCTCACATCCATACATGACCACAGGAAAGACCATAGCCTTGACTAGGCGAATCTTTGTTGGCAAAGTAATGTCTCTGCTTTTGAATATGCTATCTAGGTTGGTCATAACTTTCCTTCCAAGGAGTAAGCGTCTTTTAATTTCATGGCTGCAGTAACCATCTGTAGTGATTTTGGAGCCCAGAAAAATAAAATCTGACACTGTTTCCACTGTTTCCCCATCTATTTCCCAGGAAGTGATGGGACCAGATGCCATGATCTTCGTTTTCTGAATGTTGAGCTTTAAGCCAACTTTTTCACTCTCCACGAGGCTTTTTAGTTCCTCTTCTCGTTCTGCCAGTGTTCACTAAACTTGTGACAATAAGACATTGTGATAATGTACTGTGACAATCATTTTATGATGTAAATCAGGTCATTATGCTATACACCTTAAACTTACACAGTGCTGTATGTAAATATGTCAGTAACACTGAGAGACAAAAAGATGAACTTAGTGTGTAAAGGAGGTTAACAAATGAATAAAGATTTGGATGTGGGGCTGGAAAATGTAAAGATAACCAGATACAAAGGCCCACCAGTCCCCCTGCCTTAATACGGGAAAACCCTGTAGGCCATCCCAGACCCGGGGCAATTTAGCTTTTCTCCCCATCCAGTCCTGTCGCCTTCACCCCCCTGGAAGTGTTCCTCAATGCATCCTTCACAGGCCTCTCTCCATCGTGGACTGTTTCTCAGGGGCCTGACCCACAGTTGCTGCTGCTAAGTCACTTCAGTCGTGTCCGCCTCTGTGCGACCCCATAGATGGCAGCCCACCAGGCTGCCCCGTCCCTGGGATTCTCCAGGCAAGAACACTGGAGTGGGTTGCCATTTCCTTCTCCAATGCATGAAAGTGAAAAGTGAAGTTGCTCAGTCATGTCTGACTCTTAGCGACCCCATGGACTGCAGCCTACCAGGCTCCTCCATCCATGGGATTTTCCAGGCAAGAGTACTGGAGTGGGGTGCCATTGCCTTCTGTGGTAGGTTATTAATAGTCATCCTGCTTCTACTCTTGCACCTTAACAGCTAGACTTCTTAGCAACATGAATCAGATCATGCCTCTCTTTCCTTAAAACCCTCCAATAACTTTCATTTGCTCTTGGAATACAATGTGCCTCTTCATCATGGCTTCAAGGTCCTACCTTCGGTGACTGCCCACCTTGCAACCTCTTTTCCTCTTTGCTTACTGTGTTCCCTGCTACGGGCCTTACTCCAGGGATTTTGAATAGAGTTTAACAGACTCCTTCTTTTTTTTCCCCCTCCCCCCAGAACTGGAACTGGACAACCCAGTTCTGTGAACAGAGTGCCTGGCGGTACATACCAGTATCCAAAAAAAAAAAAAAAATACTTATCAAATAAATGAAAGTCTAGGAAGTTAGAATGTACACAGAAAGAGCTATTTCATTTCCAGACCATGGACTTGGTCCATAGTCCATCAGCTGAGGCTGCCATTCTTTGATGGTTGGTCTCTGTCTCTAAACAAAGGTTGGACCTGGGGAATTTGGCCTTTAGAGCTTCATCAGACTTCATGCAAATGGCCCACCATCAGAATTCTGTTGAGGTCTGAAAAATTCCATTAACAGGAGATCTTGTCCCCATATGAGACTTAACTCCATTATTGCACAATAGAGTGATTGTACTTTTCAGCTAGATTTGTGAGGTTCCACTGCCAGTCCTTTCCAGATAGAGGTATCAGACACTCAGACCAACCTTCTCCTGATTCTGGCCTGTATATGCTCCTGTTGGCTGCCCCACACCAGGGGGGCCCATTCTAACACAGATGAATGGGCCCCTGAAATCCACGGGCTCCCCTGTTTACAGAATGCCATGTCTGGAACTGTGTTCTCCCCTCCCCATTCATATGCTGAAGTCCCGTTCCTCAGAATGCAAACCTGTAGGAGATAGGGTCTTACGGCAAGTTAAAATGAGTTAATGAGAAGGGACTCTAGTGAAACATGATAACTGTCTTTGGAAAAGGGGTCTTTTGCAGAGACAGTTGTACAGAGAGGACATCCCAAGACATGAAGATGGCCGTTACAAGCCAGGGAGAGAGGCCCAGAACAGATCTTTCCCTCACAGCCTTCAGGAGGAATCAACCCTGCCAACACCTTGATTTTGGACTTTGAGCTCATAGAGCTGTGAAACAATATATTTCTGTTGTTTCAAGTCTATGGTACCTTGTTAGGCAATGCTAGCAACATATACTGTGTACCAGGGAAGCTGAGCCACCCTGAGCCGGGGTGGATGGATTCACGGAGAGCTTATTTAGCCAAAAACGTTCCAACCTTTCTCAGATGCCCATGGCAGACTTTCTCTAAAGTTCCACTGGAGAAAACTGGGTCATGTTTCAGCTGCAGGCAATGCTGGGAGAGCCCTCTGCTACAGCAAACACCTGTGCGCCCTTAGTGTTGAAAGCTCTTCAATAACACAGCCACTCAGAATCATCAAACTGGTTCTATCAAGTGTGTCCAGGGAAACGTGGGCCTTACCAGTCTGCTTCCTGGTTCAACAAAGAATGTCAGGTAGCAAGCCATCTTCGGTCAGATGATTCATCAATTTTTCTCCTTCCGCAGGTCAGTCTGTCTTCCAGCTCCTAGGGATACACACTGGAAGGAAACAGAAAAGGTCCCTGTTTCATGGTGCTGAGTGCAGTGGCAGGAGACAGGCAAAAAGACAAAGAGGAGTTAAGTTCTACTGGGAGGCTTCTTTAGGTGGGATGGTGCGTACCCTGAGAAATGGTCAGTTAAGCTAAGAGCTGAAGGTCAGCCAAGTTAGGGCTTCCACGTGGCGAGAAAAAAACTGTAAGAAGCCTGCTGGGAATTCTACAAATATTGTTAGTTTTTCCTTTTTTTTTTCAATCTCGAAGCTAATAAATTCCAATTTGGAATAGGATTAAGCAATGATAGATTCTGACTTGGCATGAATTTGGCCAATGCTCAAATCTTGGTTGGTGCTGGTTTGTTTCTGCTTTGCAAACCAAGGTCAGCTGTCCAGCACTTTGTAGATCTCTGGCCAGTTTCTACATTAGGCCCAGTAAATGTGTTCTCATATTCTACAGCTGATTAAAATCCACAAGTGAAATGAAATACCAGACGAAGCTTCATGCCTCTGAAAGGTGGCCTCTCCCCAGCTTGTTGACCTTCGCCAGGTTATGACCCTGCTTCGGCTCTACAGGTGTGATCCTGTGCTCCTGAATGTAATCTTACCACCTTTTAAAAAATTCTTTTATTGGGCCCCTTACACCTACTGCGCATAATCTTCCTTTCTGGTACTTGCAACTCTAGGCTTCTCTGGAAGGGAGGTCCCTTCAGACAAAAAGATTCCACTCCTAACAGCTTTCACAATCTCAAGAAGAGAACATAAGAACCCAAAGCAAAGGCCACATCAACCTTATTTCTCTGTGTCTGCAGAAAGCTGGTTTTGAGTGGCAATAACATACTGCCCTCACATGTGACATTTGACATCCTCACAGACCTGCTGGCTTTAAGGAAAAAACAATCCAGTTCTAATTCCTCAACACTGTCTCCCTCCCTTCCCCCGCATCTCCGCCCAACTATCCGGGCTGTCTCCAAACCCTCCATCAGCCAAGACAGTACACTGCTCATACCCCCCCCCCTTTTTTTTTTTTCACCCAACAAATATTTTCCTTTTTTCCACTCCCTCCCTCGGGTTTTTCAAGGTTGGTCTCCTGTTAGTGGGCTTCCTAGGTGGCTCAGTGGTAAAGAATCCATCTCCCAGTGAAGGAGACATGGTTCAATCCCTGGGTCAGGATGATCCCCTGGAGAAGGAAATGGCGACCCACTCCAGTATTTTTGCCTGGGAAATCCCACGGACAGAGGAGCCTGCAGGGTTAAAGCCCATGGGGTCGCAGAGTCAGACACGACTTACCCAACTAAGACTTAACAACAACTCCTGATGGTAGAGTGTCTGCTGGTGGGGGTCAAAGTCATCTTGGCACACAGAGGCAAAAGGCATTTAGAAACACGGGGAAATGTCCTCATTTCATTCTAGTTCTACGAACTAGAGTATCCAAGAGCAGTTTCTGCTTTTCCAGTTAATATCCTAGAATTCTAGTTTATTTGCTTTCTGGAGAGAAAAATGTGCATCTCAAACATCCTGTTCTAAGAGGCCCTGTGCTATTATTTTCCAGAACCCAGGAAAGATTTCGGGTACACAGAACTCCTCAAGGAATGCGATGGGACTTCTGTCTAGAAGCCTAGGGGGAAACAAAACAGCGTTTCTAATGACTATTTTCCATTTGCTTTCGGTTCTACCGTGAAATTGCTGCTAAAACCTCTCACCGCGCCTTAGGGAAGGTGACAGGTTTCCCACTGGTGGAGCCAGGAGGACGCGACCTCGAGTTGCTGGAGAAGAGAGAAGAACAGAGCGCGTTTGTCTCCAAGGCGGCGCGGGACTCGGCGCGGTGGCGGAACTCGGGGACTGGACGCGGGGCTGGGGTAGGGGTGGGACTCCGGTCCGGGCTGGACGCGGGGCTCGGGGTGGGGGCGGGACTCGGAGACTGGGTGCGGGGTTGGGGCGGAGACGGGACTCAGGGCTGGACGCGGGGCTGGGACGGGGGCGGGACTCCGGGCTGGACGCGGGCCTGGGACGGGGGCGGTACTCCAGGATGGAGCCGGCGCGCGCCTGGTGCCGTGTTTACCGGCGTCCTAGCAACCGGCGGGCGCGCGGGCGGAGCGCGGAGCGCCGGGCGCTGAGGCGGGTGCGGAGGTGAGTGCAACCGGCGGGGTCTGGCGTTTGTGCAGCAGTACGCGGGGATGGAGATGTTGAGGAGCCGCGCTCAGGCCTCGCTTCTGTCCCCTCCCGGCTTCCCTTTCTCCCCTCGGACCCGGTGTCCGCCCCCTCCGCCTCTCTCCCATCCCGTCCAGCCCTTGCTTCCCCGCGGACACCCCGCTCCTGCCGGGCTTGGAACCTTGACTCTGCAGCCCCCAGCCCGGACCGCATCCGCGTCCCCCTTCCCCGGCTGCCGCTCCCGCTGCTCCTGGCCTGCCTTCCCTTCTCGCTCCTCCGTCTCCGCAGCTTTGCCTCCATCTCCGTGCGTCTTCGCTGCCGCTTCCTCCCGCCCGTCTCCGTCCTCCCAGCCCAGGACCGCGGCCTCCCGCGCAAATACTTGACTTTACTCAGTTCGTGAACCGGCTGGTGCCATCCTTGCGCATCTCCACATCGGGTCTGTTTGTTTTTATTCAGGGCTCGGTTCCTGTCAGCCCTGAAACCAATCTTTTTGCAGGTTTCATCGCCTGGTGTCCTCGTTCTCTGGACGCCAGCGCAGGCACTGCTCCTAACCTGCTAGATCTTAAGAGATCTTACATTCCCTCGTCTCGTAAAGAATTGAGTTTTGCTTATGCTCAGGTGTTCCAGAAGTTATTCAGGAATGGGTTTTATTTTATAAATGATACTGGAGGCTTGCAACGGACCCTTAAAAAGAAAAAACAAACTGTTGTATCTATCGGATGAGTAAACAATATGAGCGTAAAGTGATTTTTCAGTTTATGGAAACAAACATGCACAAAAACCTTTTCCCTTGTCATTGTTAAATTTCAAAATCTTGGTTTAACTCAAAATAAGTACTATGTATTCACATATGTTCATTGTAACCATAATTCTTAGGCCCTAAGATCACATGGATTGGCTCTGGATGTAAACGTCCCATCAACCTATCGTGATAAAAAAAATTAGTGTTTAAATTTTTGGAACATTACTGGAATTAGAGGAATAAATGCTGTAGCTTTTGTTCTCCTTGAAAATTAAGAGCTCATTAGAAATTCTCATTCTTAAGAAGAAAAAAAATACAAGACTACCTGTTTTTTCTTTTAAAAACTCAGTTGGGTCTGCAGAGCCTTTTTAAAAAAATCTAATACATGGTCTTCTTTTTGCTATTCTGTTCCACTTTTTTCCCCCTAATACTAATTAAAATAATATCGTGCTTGTCTTCTGAATGGTCATAGGCTCACTTGTATATTGACTTAGTCATGTCCAGCTCTTTCCAACTCCATGGACTGTAGCCTGCCAGGCTCCTTCTCTGTCCATGGGGTTAACCCAGCAAGAATACTGGAGTGCGTTGCCACTCCTGGAGTTCCTTCTCCAGGGAATCTTCCCGACCCAGGGAATGAGCCTGCATCTCCTGCTTGGCAGGCAGATTCTTTACCACTGAGCCACGAGGGAAGCCCCAGTTTTTTCTTAGGCCTTTTTAAGTCAAACCTATCCATTGCTGCAGCTCCTGGGTTTATTAGACTCAGAAAAACAATAGAAAAATTTATCATGATAAAAAAAAGAACTTTTTGCATTTCTTAGCTCCTTTTTAAGTGTCTTCCAGAAAATTAGTATCTGGTATATGGACTGCTATAGCCTTATGTAATTTCACATTTTTTTTTAAAAAAAAGGTGCAAGAAGGAAATGATTTAAACAATAACTTTATAAACTGAAACAAATTTACCTTTAGTTTAAAAACAAACAGAACCGTCACCTGAGCCTTTCCATATGAAATAGATGTATCTGCACTTTCTTTCATAGTATTGGGAAACTCAAGAGTGTCACACATAAACATCAGTGCTTGCTTATGTGTTCAGAATCTAGCAATAGAAACTGGAATACTGAAATGAATGCACAGAACAAATTTATACATTTTTGGTATTCATTTTATTTCACTAGCATTTTTACAAATATACATATGTATGTGTATGTATGTATGTTGTTCTAAACTTTATCTGATCCAATACTTGCTTCTTATAATATTTTGTAATGCTCACTTTACTCTTCTGAAATCAAAATCATAGTTTTAAATCTCAATGGTGCTCTAACTGTAAAATAAAAGAAGATAATTGTAATAAAATATCAGCATGTGCTGAAGTCCATAGGGTCACAAAGAGTTGGACACAACTTAGCGACTGAACAACAAAATCAATTACTCCAGCCTTATGTTGAATTGCTGTGTATTCAGTGGCCCCAAATACAGTCGTGTCACAAACTTAAATTGTGTGACTAAAATTTCAATCAATGATATGATTTTGCAAAATGTTGACCTCCTGGTAAAGGTCCATATAAAATAAGTATTTACAACCATCCTTTGATTTATATGGTAGTTTCAATTCTGGAATATTCAATGCATATTTAAACTGTGAAAAATCCTTTGTGATTATTTGTAAAGGAGCAATAAGTTGTAGGCTCAGGTATGAATTATCTGAAATTGGTTACGTGCTACATGTTTGAGGTTGCATCATAGTTCTTCCTTCTAGGGAACCGTCCTGCACATGGCAGGACATCTGGCATTCTCCGTCTTCATCCCTAAGTGCTCACAATGTCCCCTATTGTTTTGATAATAAAACATCTGTACAATACTTCTTCACTGCTGTTCAGCAGCCAGTACTGCCCAGTCGAGGACCTCTGATCTAGATGTCCCTGTTACTGGATTTGAAGATATAACAACAGGAAGGAAAGTAAAATCTCCAAACCATTTCTATAAAATCTTGGTTCTGAGCTTTTGTAATAATTATGGGAAGTGCGAAGCTAATTATATTTGTTATTTAACTTTTAAACCATTCTATTATTCAAGGTGAAAGTTTTTAATGATCAGTGTCAATTGCCAATGAGAACATAAACAAGTATAGCTTATCTGAAAAAAAGACAAAGCTCCATAATATAGTAATATCGGGACTTATTTATTAACTTGGCTCTTATTTAAGTGTGCAGATAATGTTCTCTTTTCAGATACCTCTTTTAAAGGCCAATTTTATGGAAAGTGAAATTTATTTCAATTTCTGTTTTACATTTTAATGCTAGAATCCTCTGATAATCAATTTAGATAAATAGGCTAAAAAGATTCTTATTCATGCTCACATTTGCTCTTAAGCAAGTTATGAATTATGATAAAATATTCTGGGAAGCATATATGTAGGGAGTATGGAATTTGAATTACTCAAATATGTTGATTAATACCATCAATATGTGCCTTACCAATTTTCAGAAAAAAATTAAAATTCTATTTTACTTAATGTTCTTATCCTGTTTTTTATGAATTCTGAGGGCATTTGGGAAACTTTCATCAGCCATCATTGCACAAGCACAGATGTAGGTTACAACAAAGAATAACAGAATTCAGTTTAATAGCATAATTCTAAACAACATGAGATCCAGCTCAAAAGAGCATCTCTTATAATCGCTGGCCCCAGCAGAGCTGCAAACCAGAAGCCATGCCTCCTCCGATTCTTTTTTTTTTCCCGCTCTTGGACTTTTCTGTTTCTATTTTCTGACCGGAATTCTGTCTTAGGCTGAAAATGAGAAAGAAATTATTTATTCCAGGGCAGGCAGATACTGGAAAATCCTTATGTCCTTGGGTCAGTTTTACTTAGAGTTGGTTCAGGGAACAGTAACTATTTTACTGACTTGAAGAGCACTTGGGTAATTAAAAAAAAAATCCGTTTCTAAGATGAACAAGCAGAATGTGGGTTGGGTAAGTACTAGCTTAAAATCTTGAAAATGAGAAATATTCCTCTAGGAAGATGGATGCTATTGTCTCTCTCTCTCTGCTCTGATGCAGTGTGTGTGCTGAGCTCAGGTTTGAGCATCGTGGGATCCCATGGGCGTGGCACTGACCAGGTCTGCGCAGTGGACTGCTGTGGGGCATGGGGCTAAGACCCTGGAAGTTACTCCTCTCAATGAGGCTATAGTGAAGGAAATTATTATGTTTGTGGAGAGTTTTATCTATAAATATCCCCTAGAGGCAAACTATGTTTTTGGAGAACCGCTGGAATGGAAAACAAATTTGGATCCCTCAGCATTTGGATCAGGCTATGCTGTCAGGTAAGCCAGTGAATTGCTTCTAGAGTTTAATGTCTTCGGTTGTATGTTTTTTATTGATTGGTTGTAAGTTTAAGGCAAATCGCTTAACCTGTGTGAATCTCAGAAATCTCAGAAACCTGGAGGCACTTGGGTGAGATCTGAGGATGTGTAGTTTGGCCAATACACTGTAATTTTTACATTTGAATTTTCTTTTGATAGGGAATGTGTTTCCAGGTCACTGCACTCTCCAACATTTGCTGTTGCTTTGTGACTGGTCTTTCCACTCACACGAACTGCCAGATGCCATCAGGCACTGGTTTCATGACCTGAGATAAAGACAAAACCCTTTCTGGTATTTAAATCTGTAAAATCTGTGGGGCAGCAAAGAGTGAACAGTACATTTTGCTTACTATAAGGAAAAGACTTCTTAACAATTAGCATTGTCCTTAAATGAGAACCTTCCAAATCTGAGATTCAAAAAAAAATCCTACCTCCACCTCAAACAGCAGGCTAGCAATTTATCTCTTTTGATCATAGCTAAATATATATTTTATATAAACTACATAGGTTTATATAAATATATAAAATGTATTCTGTAAGTATACATTGTAGATGATAAATATATGTAAATTCATATATTCTTTTTTTTTTTGGTCCACTTCAGTTTATGTGTCACTTTAGGCATTCTGATCCTCTTCCTTTGTTCCTCTTTAGTTTTGCATATGAACTTTTAAAGTCTGATCTTATGAAAAACAGTTCTCTGGCCAAAGTTTGCTGTACATGCCTTTTCTATCTGGGATTATTTTTGAGCATAAACTCAGAATTTTTAGAACTCTAAAATTATTCTTTTTTTAAAAAAGTCTTTATTGAATTTGTTACCATATTGCTTCTGTTTTATGTTTTGGGTTTTTGGCCCCGAGGCATGTGGGATTTTAACTCCCTGATTAGGAATCAAACCTGTACCCCTTAACTGGAAGTCTTAAATCACTAGACCACCAGGGAAGTCCCTGGAAAATCATTCTTGAACTGTATTTCAAGGGTGCTTTGGTTCTGATATCATGGTCTATTTTCTCTCTGAATTTTCAGAAATCTTTTTTTTAAATTATATTTTATGTTTAACTGTGCTAATGGTCACTTTCTCCCAAAGTGTTTTATTTCTCTCACCTGAGTTCAGTGTAGCATCAAGCAGGATGTTTGGACATTTTTACACCATGTATGTTTTGAACCAGCTAACCCTTCTTCTGTCAAGTTTACCATGCAGCTCTTCGGTGGGCCAGTTTTTCTATTTGTCATTCCTCTTTCTGACCTTGGTCGATGATCTCTTTGATGATAGAAGAAGTGAGAGGGGTGTGATGGTAGCTGTTGCTGCATAGGAGGGTGGAAACTATTCCTGTATGTCTTGATGGAAACCAGGTAGATAGTGACTCACCCAAAGAAGGCAAAAGATATAGCTGAGATTTTGGTGGTCATTGTCATTTAGTTGCTAAGTCATATCTGACTCTTGTGACCCCATGGACTGAGCCCACCGGGCTCCTCTGTCCATGGGATTCTCCAGCCAAGAACACTGGACTGGGTTGCCATTTCCTTCTCCAGGGGATCTTTCTGACCCAGGAATTGAACCTGGGTCTCCTGCATTGCAGGCAGATTCTTTACCGACTGAACTACGAGGGAGTGAAGGAGAATACCAAATGCTCTCACATCCAGGTCCTGACCCACTCTGTGCTCTATCCCCTAAACCAAGGAACCTTCAGCCCCCAAAGTCACGTGGTGTTTGGTCCATCCAGCAGCACATCACGTGATGTAAACCAGCAATGCCCTCAATGGCAAGAAGAATGTGTAATTAAAGAGTCCCTCTGCCTCTTTTTTTGCTCTTTGGTTCATATGCAACTCTTTTGCTTAGCTGCAGGGCCTTAGAACACATTTATTCATTTATTTAAAGTGGAGGAAACCCCCTAGTCAAGATTCATATCTGTAAGACTGTGTGGATACCCAAGTCATCATGAGGATTTAAGCCTGGAGTTTCTGGACATGTTTCTACCAAATAGTAATATCCTTGGATGTTTCAGAACAAAGGCAGATTCTTCTTGGGGCTATTCATTCTCTCACCCATCTTCTTCCAAAGCAAGGCAATTTCATCTATACCAAAACTCTGTTAAAGCAGCCAAATGACCCCCCTACTTTTGCTGATCTCTGCAGATGTATTGGAGACCACACTTTTACGTATGGCCTTACTTCTCAGCTGCTGTGCATCTCCAAGGGCACACACTGTAGCCGTCAACACAGGTGTGATGAGCCTTCTTCTGACCTAGACTTGTTGGCATCTGACGTCAAAACTGATCCTTTAGTCACACAAGGAGAAAGTTTTATGTTTCATCCACCATCTTCTTTCCTTTTGTGAATTTGCTTATTAGTGGACTAGATAAGCTCAGCACTGGCCCGATTCTGTTATCTCCTTTAGACTCATTCCCGAGGTGCACCTGTTCATCCTGTATTCTCTCTCCACATTTAGTGTTGAGGAGGAAATATCTCTGCTGTCATTTTGATGGAAATCGTAGGTCTCTTTTATCACTGTTTCCAGTTGTTTTTGTTCTTATTACACAGGATGAGATTAATAATCTTCCTAAAAGACCTCAGAATGAACCCCAGATCATTGTTAATTGAGGACGGGTGGCAGCACTTTGTGGTGACCTTTTTTGGGGGTGAACCCCAGAATTTATTTATTTAAATCTTCTAAAGAGTAGCTTTGGTTTTTTTTTTTTTTTTAAAATATTTTTTTTTATTTTTATTTTTTTTTTTTTTATTTTTTTTTTTTTTTTGTTTTTTGTGGAAAATAGCAAAGTGTTTATTATTCTCTAATAGGGAAAAAATTTTAAAAATATTTAAATTATTTTTTTTTTATTTTTTTTTTTTTTTTTTTTTTTTTTTTTTTTTTTTTTTTTTTTCTTTTTTATCTTTCTTTTTCTTTTTTTTTTTTTTTTTTTTTTTTTTTTTTTTTTTTTTTTTTTTTTTTTTTTTTTTTTTTTATTTTTTTTTTTTTTTTTTTTTTTTTTTTTCTATCTCAAAGAGAAAATCATATATATACATACCCTCCTTTTCTTTTTTTTTTCTCTTCCTCTTTTCTCTCTTTGAAAAAGAAAAAACCATTTCTTGTACAGTAGGTTCTCATTAGTTGTCTATTTTATACACAGTATCAACAGTGTGTATATGTCAGTCCCAATCTCCGAGTTCATTCCACCTCCTCTTTATCCCTTAGTATCCATATTTTTTTTTTTTAATTGGATAAGCAGTTTTTGTTTTTGTTTTTTTATTTTTTTTTATGTAATTTTTAATTTTTTTTTTATTTTATTTTATTTTTACAATATTGTATTACTTTTACCATACATCGAGATGGATCCGCCACCAGAATACCCGTGCTCCCCATCCCGAACCCTCCTCCCTCCCCCCTCCCACACCATCCCTCCAGGTCATCCCAGTGCTCCAGTCCCAGGCATCTGTTATCGGGCATCGCACCCGGACTGACTCGTTTCAGACATGATATTATACATATTTCAATGCTATTCTCCCCAATCGTCCCACCCTCTCCCAGTCCCAGAGTCCAAAAGTCTATTCTATACATCAGTGTCTCTTTTGCTGTCTCATAAGCAGGGTGATTGTTACCATCTTTCTAAATTCCATATATATGTGTTAGTATACTGTATTTGTGTTTTTCTTTCTGGCTTACTTCACTCTGTATAATAGGCTCCAGTTCCATCCACCTCAATAGAACTGATTCAAATGTATTCTTTTTAATGGCTGAGTAATACTCCATCGTGTATATGTACCACAGCTTGCTTATCCATTCATCTGTGGATGGGCATCTAGGTTGCTTCCACGTCCTGGCTATTGTAAACAGTGCTGCTATGAACATTGGGGTACACGTGCCTCTTTCAATTCTGGTTTTCTCAGTGTGTATGCCCAGCAGTGGGATTGCTGGGTCATAAGGCAGTTCTATTCCCAGTTTTTTGAGGAATCTCCATACTGTTCTCCATAATGGCTGTACTAGTTTGCATTCCCACCAACAGTGTAAGAGGGTACCCTTCTCTCCGCACCCTCTCCAGCATTTATTGCTTGTGGATTTTTGGATCGCAGCCATTCTGACTGGCGTGTAATGGTATCTCATAGTGGTTTTGATTTGCATTTCTCTGATAATGAGTGATGTTGAGCATCTTTTCATGTGTTTGTTAGCCATCTGTATGTCTTCTTTGGAGAAATGTCTATTAAGTTCTTTGGCCCATTTTTTGATTGGGTCGTTTATTTTCCTGGAATTGAGTTGTAGAAGTTGCTTGTATATTTTTGAGATTAGTTGTTTGTCTGTTGCTTCATTTGCTATTATTTTCTCCCATTCTGAGGGCTGTCTTTTCAGCTTGCCTATAGTTTCCTTTGTTGTGCAAAAGCTTTTTAAGTTTGATTAGGTCCCATTTGTTCATTTTTGATTTTATTTCCAATATTCTCGGAGGTGGGTCATAGAGGATCCTGCTGTGATGTAAGTCAGAGAGTGTTTTGCCTATGTTATCCTCTAGGAGTTTTATGGTTTCTGGTCTTATATTTAGCTCTTTAATCCATTTTGAATTTATTTTTGTGTATGGTGTTAGACAGTGTTCTAGTTTCATTCTTTTACAAGTGTTTAACCAGTTTTCCCAGCACCACTTGTTAAAAAGATTGTCTTTACTCCATTGTATATTCTTGCCGCCTTTGTCAAAGATTAGGTGACCATATGTGCGTGGATTTATCTCTGGACTTTCTATTTTGTTCCATTGATCTATGTTTCTGTCTTTGTGCCAGTACCATACTGTCTTGATGACTGTAGCTTTATAGTAGAGCCTGAAGTCAGGCAGGTTGATTCCTCCAGTTCCGTTCTTCTTTCTCAAGATAGCTTTGGCTATTCGAGGTTTTTTGTATTTCCATACAAATTGAGAAATTATTTGTTCTAGCTCTGTGAAGAATACTGTTGGTAGCTTGATGGGGATTGCATTGAATCTATAAATTGCTTTGGGTAGTATACTCATTTTCACTATATTGATTCTACCAATCCACGAACAAGGAATATTCCTCCATCTATTAGTGTCCTCTTTAATTTCTTTCAGCAGTGTTTTATAGTTTTCTAAATATAGGTCTTTAGATTCTTTAGGAAGATATATTCCTAAGTATTTTATTGTTTTCATTGCAATGGTGAATGGAATTGTTTCCTTAATTTCTCTTTCTATTTTCTCGTTATTAGTGTACAGGAATGCAAGGGATTTCTGTGTGTTAATTTTATATCCTGCAACTTTACTGTATTCATTGATTAGTTCTAGTAATTTTCTGGTGGAATCTTTAGGGTTTTCTACGTAGAGGATCATGTCATCTGCAAACAGTGAGAGTTTAACTTCTTCTTTTCCAATTTGGATTCCTTTTATTTCTTTTTCTGCTCTGATTGCTGTGGCCAGAACTTCCAGAACAATGTTGAATAATAATGGTGAAAGTGGGCATCCTTGTCTTGTTCCTGACTTTAGAGGAAATGCTTTCAGTTTTTCACCATTGAGGATAATGTTTGCTGTGGGTTTGTCGTATATAGCTTTTATTATGTTGAGGTATGTTCCTTCTATTCCTGCTTTCTGGAGAGTTTTTATCATAAATGGATGTTGAACTTTGTCAAAGGCTTTCTCTGCATCTATTGAGATAATCATATGGTTTTTATTCTTCAGTTTGTTAATGTGGTGTATTACGTTGATTGATTTGCGGATATTGAAGAATCCTTGCATCCCTGGGATAAAGCCCACTTGGTCATGGTGTATGATCTTTTTAATGTGTTGTTGGATTCTGATTGCTAGAATTTTGTTAAGGATTTTTGCATCTATGTTCATCAGTGATATTGGTCTGTAGTTTTCTTTTTTTGTGGGATCTTTGTCCGGTTTTGGAATTAGGGTGATGGTGGCCTCATAAAATGAGTTTGGAAGTTTGCCTTCCTCTGCAATTTTCTGGAACAGTTTGAGTAGGATAGGTGTTAGCTCTTCTCTAAATTTTTGGTAGAATTCAGCTGTGAAGCCGTCTGGGCCTGGGCTTTTGTTTGCTGGGAGATTTCTGATTACAGTTTCAATTTCCGTGCTTGTGATGGGTCTGT
The DNA here is from genome assembly GCA_935064755.1 of Tragelaphus eurycerus. Lineage (NCBI taxonomy): Eukaryota > Metazoa > Chordata > Mammalia > Artiodactyla > Bovidae > Tragelaphus > Tragelaphus eurycerus. Next base: position 21,255 of record CAKXYN010000265.1, read on the forward strand.
TAAGATTTTCTATTTCTTCCTGATCCAGTTTTGGAAAGTTGTACTTTTCTAAGAATTTGTCCATTTCTTCCATATTGTCCATTTTATTGCCATATAATTGCTGATAGTAGTCTCTTATGATCCTTTGTATTTCTGTGCTGTCTGTTGTGATCTCTCCATTTTCTTTTCTAATTTTATTGATTTGATTCTTCTCCCTTTGTTTCTTGATGAGTCTGGCTAGTGGTTTGTCAATTTTATTTACCCTTTCAAAGAACCAGCTTTTGGCTTTGTTAATTTTTGCTATGGTCTCTTTTGTTTCTTTTGCATTTATTTCTGCCCTAATTTTTAAGATTTCTTTCCTTCTACTAATCTTGGGGTGCTTCATTTCTTCCTTTTCCAGTTGCTTTAGGTGTAGAGTTAGGTTATTTATTTGGCTTTTTTCTTGTTTCTTAAGGTATGCCTGAATTGCTATGAACTTTCCCCTTAGGACTGCTTTTACAGTGTCCCACAGGTTTTGGGTTGTTGTGTTTTCATTTTCATTCGTTTCTATGCAGAATTTTATTTCTTTTTTGATTTCTTCTGTGATTTGTTGGTTATTCAGGAGTGTGTTGTTCAGCCTCCATATGTTGGAATTTTTAATAGTTTTTCTCCTGTTATTGAGATTTACTCTTACTGCATTGTGGTCAGAAAAAATGGTTGGAATGATTTCAATTTTTCTGAACTTACCAAGGCTAGATTTATGGCCCAGGATGTGGTCTATCCTGGAGAAGGTTCCGTGTGCACTTGAGAAAAAGGTGAAATTCATTGTTTTGGGATGAAATGTCCTATAGATATCAATTAGTTCTAATTTGTCTATTGTATCATTTAAAGCTTGTGTTTCCTTGTTAATTTTCTGCTTAGTTGATCTATCCATTGGCGTAAGTGGGGTATTAAAGTCTCCCACTATTATTGTGTTATTGTTTATTTCTCCTTTCATACTTGTTAGTATTTGTCTTACATATTGCGGTGCTCCTAAGTTGGGTGCATATATATTTATAATTGTTATATCTTCTTCTTGGATTGATCCTTTGATCATTATGTAGTGACCTTCTTTGTCTCTTTTCACAGCTTTTGTTTTAAAGTCTATTTTATCTGATATGAGTATTGCTACTCCTGCTTTCTTTTGGTCCCTATTTGCATGGAAAATCTTTTTCCAGCCCTTCACTTTCAGTCTGTATGTGTCCCCTGTTTTGAGGTGGGTCTCTTGTAGACAACATATGTATGGGTCTTGTTTTTGTATCCATTCAGCCAGTCTCTGCCTTTTGGTTGGGGCATTCAACCCATTTACATTTAAGGTAATTACGGATAAATATGATCCCGTTGCCATTTACTTTGTTGTTTTGGGTTTGAATTTATATATCCTTTTTGTGTTTCCTGTCTAGAGAAGGTCCTTTAGTATTTGTTGGAGAGCTGGTTTGGTGGTGCTGAATTCTCTCAGCTTCTGCTTGTCTGTAAAGGTTTTGATTTCTCCTTCATATTTGAATGAGATCCTTGCTGGGTACAATAATCTGGGCTGTAGGTTCTTTTCTTTCATCACTTTAAGTATGTCTTGCCATTCCCTCCTGGCTTGAAGAGTTTCTATTGAAAGATCAGCTGTTATCCTTATGGGAATTCCCTTGTGTGTTATTTGTTGTTTTTCCCTTGCTGCTTTTAATATTTGTTCTTTGTGTTTGATCTTTGTTAATTTGATTAATATGTGTCTTGGGGTGTTTCGCCTTGGGTTTATCCTATATGGGACTCTCTGGGTTTCTTGGACTTGAGTGATTATTTCCTTCCCCATTTTAGGGAAGTTTTCAACTATTATCTCCTCTAGTATCTTCTCATGGTCTTTCTTTTTGTCTTCTTCTTCTGGAACTCCTATGATTCGAATATTGTAACGTTTAAGATTGTCCTGGAGGTCTCTGAGATTGTCCTCATTCCTTTTAATTCATTTTTCTTTTTTCTCCTCTGATTCATTTAATTCTGCCATTCTATCTTCTAATTCACTAATTCTATCTTCTGCCTCTGTAATTCTACTATTTGTTGCCTCCAGGGTGTTTTGGATCTCATTTATTGTATTATTCATTATATATTGACTCTTTTTTATTTCTTCTAGGTCCTTGTTAAATCTTTCTTGCATCTTCTCGATGCTTTTCTCCAGGCTATTTATCCATGATTCCATTTTGCTTTCCAGGCTTTGGATTAATTTCACTATCATTATTCGGAATTCTTTATCAGGTAGGTTCGCTATTTCTTCCTCTTTAGTTTGGTTTGGTGGGCATTTATCCTGTTCCTTTACCTGCTGGGAATTCTTCTGTCTCTTCATCTTGTTTAAAATGCTGAGTTTGGGGAGTCCTTACTGTATTCTGGCAGTCTGTGGAGTTCTCTTTATTGTGGCTTTTCTGCCCTATATGTGGGTTTGTACCGGTGGCAAGTCGAGGTTTCTTGTTTATGGAAGCTTGTATCGATGTTCTGGTGGGTGGGGCTGGATTTCTTTTCTCTGGGGTGCGGTGGAGTGTCTAGTGGTGTGTTATGAGATGTCTATGGTTTTGAGGTCGCTTTGTGTAGCCTGTGACTTGGAGCTCAGGGCTGTGTTCTTGTTTTTCTAAAGGTTTTTCTTGGTATGTCTTGCCGTGGAACTTGCTGGTCTTTGTGTGATGCTTGGTTTCAGTGTAGGTATGGAGGCATTTGATGAGCTCCTGTCAATTAATGTTTCCTGGGGTCAGGGTTTGGACTTAAGCCTCCTGCTTCCTGTTATCTGTCTTATTTTTGCAGTAGTCTCATAAAGTTCATCTTCTATATTGCATTCCACAACTAGACTGTTCAGAGATGTTCACGGAGTTATACGGAGAAGGAGAAAGGGAGGAGGGAGATATAGTTGGTCAGGAGGATAAAAGGAGGGAGTGTCAAGGAGAGAGACAGATCCAGTCAGTAATCAGTAAAGAAAAGAACAAAGGGGGAGAAAAAAAGCCAAGGACATAAAGAAAAAAGAGAAGAAAGAAAAAAAAAAAAAGAAAGAAAGAAAACACACACAAAAAAACCAAAACAGGGTCGCAAAAGTTATATCTAACAGTGGAGATTAAAGAAGTACTAGAGGATAAAAACATAAAAATAAAAGAAACAAAAACAAGAAAAAAAAAAAAAAACACACACACAAAAAAACCAAAACAGGGTCGCAAAAGTTATATCTAACAGTGGAGATTAAAGGAAGTACTAGAGGATAAAAACATAAAAATAAAAGAAACAAAAGAAAAAAAAAACACACACAAAAACACACACACACACACACACACACACAAAAAAACAAAACAGGGTCGCAAAAGTTATATCTAACCGTGGAGATTAAAGAAGTACTAGAGGATAAAAACATAAGAATAAAAGAAACAAAAACGAGAAGAAAAAAAAAGAAAAAAATTAAAAGGAAAGAGAAAAAAAAAAATTTTTTTTTTTTCTTTTCTTCCCCCTCCCCCTCCTCTTCCTTTCAATAAAAAAATAATAAAATTTTAAAAAAACATATATTAAAAAAAGAAAAAAAAAAGGAAATAATGTTGGTAAAAATAGTAACAATATGTATAAGAGTTTCTCTTTTATTGCTGTGGGTTCAGTTCATTTTCGGCTAGTTCCTTGTTCCGGCTTAAGTTTCTCAAGATCTATAGGCCCCTTTCTCTGTAGTTGGTCTGTATAGTCCTTTGTTCTGTGCGCAGGCCCCGCAGTGTCTTGGGCCTGGGCCGGCCTCTTCTGTGGACAGTGCCGCAGTCTGGTCTGCCAGCCCGACCCACTCCCAGCAGGAACGGCCTGCGCGGCCACGGCTGGCGGGGGAGCGGCGGCGAGGGGATGGTTCGCACGGGAACCGGAACGGTCGGCGGTGGGGGTCGACCCGCGCGGGAGCCCCCGGCGCAGGGGGCGGGCGCGCGCCATAGTCCCTTGCTCTGTGCGCGGGCCCCGCAGTGTCTTGGGCCCGGGCCGGCCCCTCCTGTGGTCCTCGCCGCAGTCCGGTCTGCCGGCCCAAACCACTCCCGGCAGAGACGGCCCGCGCGGCAACGGCTGGCGGGGGAGCGGCGGTGAGGGGGATGGAGTGGTTCGCACGGGAACGGTCGGCGGTGGGGGTCGACCCGCGCGGGAGCCCCCGGCGCAGGGGGCGGGCGCGCGCCATAGTCCCTTGCTCTGTGCGCGGGCCCCGCAGTGTCTTGGGCCCGGGCCGGCCCCTCCTGTGGTCCTCGCCACAGTCCGGTCTGCCGGCCCAAACCACTCCCGGCAGAAACGGCCCGCGCGGCAACGGCTGGCGGGGGAGCAGCGGTGAGGGGATGGAGTGGTTCGCACGGGAATGGTCGGCGGTGGGGGTCGACCCGCTCGGGAGCCCGCGGCGCAGGGGGCAGGTGCGCGCCCGCGCGGGAGCGGCTGGCGGCAGGGGGGAGGGGAGTGCTCCTCGGGGTGTGCTTCCCACGGGGGAGCGGTCGGCGGCGTGGGAGCAGCCCGCAGCGTCTCCCCGCCCAGCCCCGGCTTGCTACTGGCGGAAGCGGGTGTTTGCGATGATGCCTTCCCGCCGTGGAAGCTACTGCAGGGCTTGTAGTCTGTGGGTCTTAATTGTTCCTTTGTTTTCCTCTCTGTTATGATATCTCCGTGCTTTCTCGGTTGGCACAGACTCTACAGGGAGAGTTTCCCGGTGTTTGGAAACTTCTCTTTCCCTTTCCAGGCTCCCTTCCCCGGACAGAGGTCCGTCCCTCCCTCTTTGTCCCTCTCTGGCTTCTATATTCTTTCCTACCTCCTTTAGAGGGGAGTGAGTTGCTTTTCTCAGTGTCCGATGTTCTCTGCCGACATTCCGAAGCTGTTTGAGGAATTTACTCGGCGTTTAGATGTCCCCTTGATGAATTTGTGGAGGAGAAAGTGTATTCCCCTTCCTATTCCTCCCCCTTTTTTTCCGCCGCCCCGGGTAAATAGTTTTTTTTTTTGTTAGTATTCAGTATCATTTTGTGAAAATGTTTTTTTCTTTTCTTCTCCCCCCTCTTGTATAATTTTTTTTTTTTATTTTTTTTTTTTTTTTTTTTTTTTTTTTTTTTTTTTTGATTTTTTTTTTTTTTTTTTTGGTTTTTATAAATTATTTTTTTTAAATTAATTTTTTTTTTTTTTTTTTTTTTGTTTATGTGTGAGTAGGGGACGTGGACCGTGGCCCCTCTCTTATTTCTATTCATTTTTTCCATTTTATTTTTTTTTTTTTTTTTTTTTTTTTCTTCTTTTTTTTAATCAATATCACATATTCTTTATACATATTATTTTATTTTTTTTTTTTTTATTTATTTTTTTTTTTTTATTTTTATTAAATTTTTAAGTTTCCTGTCATTTTGTTTAATTTCTTTTTCTTTTCTTTTTTTTTCTCTTTCTTTTTTTTTTCTTTTTTTTTTTTCTTTTTCTTTTTTTTTTTTTTTTTTTTTTTTCTTTTTTTTTTTTTTTTTTTTTTTTTTTTTTTTGTCTTTGTTTTTTCCTTTTTTGTTTTTTTTTTTTTTTTCTTTTTTTTTTCTCTCTTTTTTTTTTTTTTCTTTTTTTCTTTTTCCTTTTTTTTTTTTTTTTTTTTTTTTTTTTTTTTTTTTTTTTTTTTTTTTTTTTTTTTTTTTTTTCTTCTCCTCTTCTATTTTCTTTCTTCCAAAGAGCTCTGTCTTCAGGGCTAGAGACTGTGAGCCTGAAATGGGAGCCTGCTTTTCAAGAATCCTCTCGGTCGCCGACATTATAGCTCCTCCAGCTCTGTTCAGCTGCAGGCTTCAGCTGGCAGGACAATGAGACATGTCCCCATGCCCTGCCGTTCTCCTGGTCTCCCCAGGAGTTTCACTTTCTAGAGTTCAGGAGCTTGATTCTGTGGGTATTCATTCTGCCTGTGACTTCATCCTCTTCTCATCCTTTCTGCACCAGTGGCCCTGCCCCAGCACAGGCCTCTAAGACCACTCCTCATTCCTAAGGGAGTTCTTTCAGAAGCTTTATTCCAGGGAAAATAAACATTCTGTAAATTATGCCCAGCACTGGCAAATCTAAAACCATTTTGCTCCTTCATTTATTCCTCGTGCATCTGTCAAACACCTTCTGTGCGCAGTTCCCCTTCAAGGTCTTGGGAACAGAGCAGGGGGGAGACTAATAAAGCTCCTGTCTTCCCTTCTGATTGCTGCTGCAGCAAATTACAATGCACTTAATGGCTTAAAACAACATGGATTTAAATCTTACAGTTCTGGAGGTGACAAAAATTCTAAGCATGAGTGTGGGCAGGGCTCTGTTCCTTCATTCTTGCCTTCTGCAGCTTCTAGAGGCCATTTGTATCCCTCGGCTTGTGGCCTGCATCACTGAACCCTGTTGCCATTGTCATGTTGCCGTTTCTGACTTGACCCTGCTACCTGCCTCTTCTGAAGATCCCTTTGATTACATTGACCCACCTAGATACCCCAGAGCAGTTGTGTCATCTCGCAGTCTTTAATGCCAGCCATCTGCATCATCCCTTTTGCCACATAAGGTTCCAGGGACACCCCCATCACCCAGTTTTGACCCTCTTTCTATTTTAGTGAAATAGTGATAGATTGACTGAGTCTGTCGATTTACTTTTTATGATGAACTGTCAACATCTCACAACTATTTATCTGTGTTACAATTTAAAATAGCAGGTCTTGAGACTTCCCTGGTGGTTTAGTGGTTGAGATTTTTGCCTTCCAATGCAGGGCTTCCCTGGTGGCTCAGACGGTAAAGAATCTGCCTGTAATGCAGGAGACCCAGGTTTGATCCTTGGGTCGGGAAGATCCCCTGGAGGAGGGTATGGCAACCCACTTCAGGATTCTTGCCTGGAAAATCCCCATGGACAGAGAAGCCTGGCAGGCTATAGTCCTTGCGGTTGCAAAGAGTCAGACGTGACTGAGTGACTAAGCCCAGCAGGGAGTGAGGGTTCCATCCCTGGTCAGGGAACTAGATCCCCACATGCCTCAGCTAAGACCCAGTACAACCAAATAAATAGATACCTATTTAAAAAATGAAAAAATATCAGATGTGGATACTTTTACTAGGGATTTTCAGTATGTAATGAAAAACTGGGCAGTTTATGTAATGTTGTAAGTAGTATAAATATATCGTGGCCATAAAAAATTTTTAATTATTTTAGAAATGACAACCTAAAAAAGTTAAAATGGGAAAAATACCAATCTAAGAGAGCTAACAATTTCTGATCAGGAAAAAGCCTAGTTAGAAAAACTGCTTGTTACCCTAAAGTAAGCCAAATTAGGGGTTTGGAGAGGGAAAATAATCCACAGAGGGGATCTAGTTTGTCTTTTTTCATAGCATTTTTTTTTTTTTTTTTGGCTCAGAAACAGAGTAGCCAAGAAAGTTCCTAACCACTAATTACTGTGGTGTAAAAATTTTATAAATAAAATAACATTGGAAATCCACAAAACATAAATGATTCCCACAGACCTAGTGATTTTAAAAAAGATGTCCAATGCATTATTAGAAAAATAAAACCCAAAACTGTGAGTTTACATAGGTATTCAGGAGATTGCTTAAAAATTTTTTTCCTGGATTTATCATATTGCTAAAGAAGTTTGGGGATATAAGGGCCTAAAAGTGGGAAAATAGATGAGCTTCTAACAAGACCTATTTACATTCTCTGTATTTTATCATGAGATATGGAAATAATGTGTTGAGATGTCTTAAATTAACTTCTATTGGCATTCAGGTAGCCCTAAGCCTTCAAGGAAAAAAAATTTTTTTTTTTCATTTTTTAGTGGAACAACAGTCAAATCAGAAGAAGTTGATAAAAATGGAGAGCCTGTGCTATATCTCTCTGTACCACAAATTAAAATCAGGAGCTTTGGGCAGCTATCACGTATGTTATATATTGCTAAAAATATGAAGCTGAAGGAAGCACAAGCATGTATTGAAGGTGATGTTTATACTCCAGTCTGTGATTTGAACTTTCAGAAACATAATCTTGGGGGCTGGGGAGGGAATCATTTGTTGTAGTCTCTTGAAAAGGTTCTCTAAAAGGTCAAAAGTACTAAGTTCAACTTCATAAAAATGTCCTTAATTTTTCTTGGCTGAAATGTTATGCTCATATCAGCTTTCCACTTTAAATGAAAACCCTAATGCTTTACCATTAGTCAACATCTACATTTCTAATCTCTAGTCAGTTTCTAGATTTCTAATCTCTGTGTGTGGTTTAGAGTGAGCCTTAGCTTCTGGAAAGACCTGTGGCCTTTAAGGTTCATGTCAGGGAAAGAGATAAATGTCTAGGGCCAGTGTTAGGAGCCATCCTCTTGCATTCTGCTGTACCAGATGGTGATCAGCTTCCTTTAAAATGAATGTAGCCTCTTCCTTTAGCAGACAACCAATAATAATCTCACTTCCCATTTGCCTCAGCCGAATACATAGCTTTCTGTGAATTGCTACTTTCATTCAGTAGGAAATATTTTTCCTCTTCACTAAAGTTATAGAATGTTCTTCTTATTGCCTAATGATCTGACATGCAAAACAGAATGTTATTACCTGCTGTAACTGGGCTTTAAATATTTCTTATGAGTAGAAATACCTAATAGTAGGTAATTATGTCATGTGTGTGCTTTGCTTCTTCATGATCATGTGACATGTGGTTCCCAGGCATAATGTACATGGGTTCTGTCTCTCATCATTCTTTGCCACTGTCTGTGTCTGTGAGGTGGAAAATTGGTCATTTTATATTCTTTTGATTTTTTGAAAGATGTGAACCTTAGGACAGCAGCCTCTTTTTATGTCTTGTCTACTCTTCCTATACATCAAAGTTACTTTTCTGAGGAGGGATGATATCTTGAGAATAAAACTGAATTTCAGAAGAGTTAATTGAGGGCACAGCCCATACATTAAATTCAACTTAATCTATAAATTTAAATCCACAAAGTTTTACATACCCAATCTGGCTAAATATGCAACCTTTGCTGCATTTTGCCCTTTCTGTAAGAGTTCTAGGTAAAGCTCTTAGTTTTAGGTCCAAATAGACTGAACTGAACTGAACGGGCAATTTGGAAGTCAGCTTGTGTCTTTCCCCAGAAGTCACCTAATATTTCTCTTCGTAATCTTTAGAGATGACAGTTGTTAAGGTGATGAATGGAGATGCTTGCTAAGTGCTTGGTCCCTGTGTCTCCTTCTTGTGATGCCTGCACCCTACCCCATGCAGGTTTCTAACAGCCCCCAGCCTCCTTTCCTGCTAACAGTCCATTTCCTGTGGGAAAGTTAAAAACCATTGCCATCTTCTCTTCATGTCCATCAGGCCATGCCTTCTGAATTAGTCCCATGGCCATTCCCCCTCAATCCAAATGCATGTGTATTTTCATCTGACTTGAATTTCTCCTTCTGAAACATGGTTTTGCCCATTTCTCCCTCATTTTCAACCATACAGTGTTTTGAAAGTGTTAGTGGCTCAGTCATGTCCAACTTTTTGTGACCCCCATGTACTGTAGCCCGCCAGGCTCCTCTGTCCATGGGATTCTCCAGGCAAGAATACTGGAGTGGGTTTCCTTTCCCTTCTCCAAGTGATCTTCCCAACCCAGGAATTGAACCTGGGTCTCCTGCATTGCAGGTGGACAGACTATTTACTATCTGAGCCACCAGGGAAGCCCCATTTTGGCTTTTATTAAATTCTGTTTTCAACATCTCTAGACTCAACTTTCAGCCTTGGTTATGAGTTGGGATTTTAAATTTTCACTATAATTTTAGCATTTATGTAAATAGTTGTTATATTTGTTTTCCCAGTTAACATCTAAGGACATTGGAAATATAAGCAGTTCAAACAGGTGGAAAAGGTTGGCAGTAGATCTGTAGACTGAGAAAAACATGCTATTTTGGAGAGAAAACATTTGTGAATACTGTTCACTGATACACAAGCACACATACACACACAGTTCTAGTGATCATTTTTCTAAGGAGACCAATATTTCTCTATCTTCACATCGATTCTGGATGTATTAATTGAATGCCTATTCTGAATAAGGCCCCATAGTCAACTTAAAAAGAAACAGACCTCTTGGCTTCTGGCCTATCAGGGTGATGACATATATACATGATATTATAGCACAAGGTGAACATCTCAAGAGGAGTAAGAAAGTTTCTAAGTACAATAGACTCTGAGAAATAGAGATTAATTCAAATTGGGTCAGTCAGAGAAAGTTTAATGAAATAAACGTGTTTGAGTGGGCTCCAAAGGACTTGATATTCTATATGGCTCTAGTAATAGACAACAAGAAGATAATTTTCAAAATTTACTTTTTTGGTCAGCAAACAGAAATCCAGTAGCAAAAATCTTGGGCTTGGATTATAATATAATAAATGAAAAAATTGGAAACTCATTTGTATCTAATATTCTTGACAAAATTACCAAAGAAGATGATTCTGAAAATGAGATTAAGATGAAGATTGCCTTGCTACTCAAGCAGCTGGATCTGCACTTACTCAATCATTCTCTGAAACATATTTCCTTGTGAGTCTTTTTTTTTTTTTAAGAAACCTCTGAAAATTGGTTCTGAAAAGTACTTTTGGAGCTTTAGAGGAAAACATAAGAAAAATAATGTTTAGAAGTGTTTGCTGTTGATTTAACATTACATTATTTGGAATAAAATTTTAGTTCTTGCATGACTATTTTTAGTTCCAAATAGTATAATTTTAAGCTAAAACATTCTAGTAGAATTTCATCTAGTTCTGAAGCCATTATGTGGCTTTTTAGCCCCAAAGTCTCTTAAATCATTAGATATAATTTTTTTAACTTATAATACACTTATCATGTAGAGTTTGTCAGATTTAAAACTTGATCATCTTTCTAGTCATTTCTAGTACTTTGAAACTTTGATTAAGATATGAAGTGACTATTTAAATGAGTGTATTTAAGTGTTACATTCAACATTCTCAGCATTAAATGCAAACCACTAATTCTTTAATGTCTGGCAGTGCTATGAGATTGTAACATGGTTAAAATTCACTACAATTTTGTTGATGTATAATTTAACTGATATTTTAATTATGAAAACAATATTCCCCAGTATAATAGAATGTTTTCATGTTGTTTTCTGTGGATTCTCTTTTAAAGTATTTAAAATGAATTTCTTAAACATTTATTTCAGAGAAATACGATTAAATCCAGGGACTGTGAAGAATGACATAGAGCTGCTTAAACAGTTCTCAGGAAAGGGAGAACAGACAGTCTTGGAATCTATCGAGTACACCTCAGGTTCATGTTACATTCTCTTTATCTTAATAATTACATTTTCAAAATGCTTCAATAGCTAAATATTTAAGAAACAAAATCTTGAAATATCAATCCTGTTTTTTGAAGCCAAGCTATGTTACAAGTTGAGTTTAAGGAGCTCCTTTTACTTGTGTGATAATTGGTTTCAGATTATGAATTTTCAAATGGATGTCGAGCCCCACCTTGGAGACAGATTAAAGGTGAAATTTGTTACGTGCTGGTGAAACCTCACGATGCTGAAACTTTGTGCATTACTTGCAGCAAAGAAGGAGTGTTTTTAAATGGTGTAAGTAATTTAAAAAAAAAAAAAAATAGTATTTACTTTAGTCCTGAGGTTGATTTGTGAGTGCAGGCATGTCTCCAGGATTGAACCCCAAAACCAGGCAATTGAAGGATTGTACTGTGGAATTCAAGCAGATCCCTTTGCTGTGTTCGCTGCCTCAGTGTCCCCTACAGGTCCTCAAGTCAGCGTTCTAGGAAGTGACCTTCATAGTGACCCATACTGCTATCTAAAACTAAAACCTCTTTAATACAATCAGTTCACTGATTAATGATACAAGTATCAGAGGGAAAAAAATAAGTCAAAAAGGAGCTCCAAGGTAACACAAAAGCCATAACCAGCTTCTGTCCTTAGCGCTGACAGGACCAACAAGAGAGAGGAGGGGGTCCACAGAGGAGGGGCTCCTACAGAGGGGACCCTGCTACCCAGGGAGGGGCTTCCAGGCTGTTCTGGGACCTCAGCATCTCAGGACAGCGCCTGCACGGAACTGGGACTTACGCCTCTGAAGAGCAGGCCCTGCTTGCATTTGGTGGTGGTCCCTTAGATGCTCAGAGGGTCCCCACAGAGCTGGGGCTCACACGTCTGCAGAACAGGCACCTCCAGGCAGTGCTGGTTCCCTCGGAGCCCAGGTATCTCCCTGAAACCAGCTGGGGCCCCTGAAGAGTGGTGCTGCCCAGTTAGCAACTGGCATCTCGGGGGCTGAATAGGATTTGACAGAGCTGAGTCTCTGAGGAGGGGCCCCAGCAGCTATTGCTGGTGTTTCTGAGGGATCCTGATGAGCCTGGTTCTGGGCCTCTGGGAAAAGACCCCAGAAACTAGAACCAACTGTTGCTACTGGAAGCAACTGCCACTGTGGGGTGAGGGGCCGTTGCTGGGTGACTCTGAGAGGACGTGGGAGGGAGCAAGTCCCTCCTACCTCTTCCAGCCTCCCCGGCGACCTCTCCCCTCTTGCTGACAGAAATTCAGCCGGCCTGGCAATGGAGAAACAGCTCTACAGACTTCAGCCCGAGTGTCAGCAAAGTGTGGGTGGGTGGCCCTCCACCTGAGGGAGGTGGCACATGGCTTTCTGAATCTTGTGGATTAAACCCTGGATGTTGAGGCCCACACATCCTTACTGAACTTGGCTGGAAGGAGCAACTCAGCTTTCTTCTTTGCAAAGTCCTGCCCTCACTGTCTTCATGTAAACTTGGGACTCGCAGCAAAATTCTGCAGGGAGGATCCAACTCCTTAATGGGGACCCAGTCTTTCCAGAGGACTGTTTGGAGAGTGCTCATTGCCTCAGCCTGGGTGGGTATCAAGGTGTGGGGCCATGTTCTTAGTGGCAGGAGGCACGTCTTCTAACCTGCCTTTCAGTGCTCATCTTGTCAGTGCGACCCTGGGCTTGTTTCGGCACAGAGGAAGCAGACAACCTAAATGTGATTTTGCTTTCAGTTTGTTTTTATTAATAGAAAAGCAGAATATCCAATTGGAAAATAAGAGATTGAGAAAAAAGAGGAATGCTTTTCTTTGGCCTTCCAGAGTGGGGTGAGGACCTTTGCTTCTATAAAAGGCTGTTGATGCACATACAACTTGGTTCAATATGGAAATATCCAGGTGTTCCTCAGCTTAATAAGCAGAAGACAAGGAACTGAAGCTATTCAGTAATCACAAGGAAATGTATTAGACACTACAGTTGATATGTATAACTATGTTATATATGTGTGTATATGTGTGTATACATATATATACACACAGGGGGCTCCGCTGATGGCTCAGTCAGTAAAAAAAAAAAAAATCCCCCTGCAATGCAGCAGATGTTGGTTCAGTTTCTGGGTTGGGAAGATCCCCTGGAGGAGGGAACAGCAATCCTCCTCCAGGGGACATGACAAAGAGTCAGACATGACTGAGCAACTAACACTTTCACTTTTCATATATATATATATGTGTATGTGTGTGTGTATATATATATATGGTGGTGTGCAACTCTTTGTGACCCCGTGGACTGAAGCCCACCAGGCTCATCTACAGAATTCTCCAGGCAAGAATACTGGAGTGGTTACCTTTACCTCCTCCGGGGATCTTCCTGACCCAAGGAATCGAACTCAGGTCTCCTGCATTGCTGTCTGAGCCACCTGGGAAGTTACATATATATACACACAGTTTTATATATATATACACACACACAGACACAATTATATATGTAACATACTACAGTGTATGTGTATGTATGTGTGTATGTATATATATACATACATACATACATATGCAAACACACATATATGGTATAGGAACAGGAAAGGATAGAGACAAGACAGACAGACAGAGGCCAAGGGAAGAGGGACAGATGGTACATGGAGGTCAGACCCCTGGAAAATGAGCCTATAGTAATCATGCTCCACACAGAATAAGAGCAGGGTGTGACCAACAGAAACAGAGGCTTTTGTGCGGTAACATTCTCACCTCAGAGGCCTTTATGACTTCATCAAAGTCTCATGAAGTCGTAATGCATTTTCCCAGGACAGAAGAGTAGAGGGAAGGGGCTTTCAGGTCTCTGCTGAAGCAGCAAGCCCTGTGTGTCTAGAAGCCCTGTGTGTCTAGGAGGCCCTTGGTAAAGGCTTGCTGAGTGAGTGAATACATAAATGAATTTGCATTACATTGAGGGAAGGGTTTGCCTGCACATTTCATGTGTAAAGACAAGCACATGAATCCTTTAGAGAAGAAAACATTACTTGTGGTTGGGTTGTGATTTATTGATCAGGTTCTTATGATGCTAGTCCATTAATTACAGTACCAAATTTTTTTCTTCCAAAGGGCAAAACAGATGATGAAGGGCAAATTAATTATGAAAGAAAAGGAGAAATTTATAGAGACCTTGTCACACTTTTAAAAGAAAAATCAGCAATATTCTCAGAAAATATGTCTAAACAGGTAAGTTTTACAGTCTCTTTTGAACTTTTTATATCATCATAGTTTTTGGCTGCAACTTTCTGTAGTATAAAAAATTGGAGACTAATGCTGCCTTGTTTTGGACAGTACTTTCAATTATTGGAGTGTTTTCCACAATATAGTATAAAGCAATACATGTTGTAAATGTAGCAATTTAAGAATGTTTCTGGTTTTCTTTAGGTGACAGGAATGATATTTCAAAGTGGTTTCTAAATAGGAGTTTTTCATTTTCTGTTTTGAATTAATTACACTGAGCACAAAGGCCTCAGTCCTGGTAATGAAGCCTACATGTTTTGATTATTTTCATCCTTTCCGGAAATCGTATGATTACTACCTAGTTGGATTGCCTTGATAAGTATGTCAACTACATGTGCATAAGAACAGTGTTTATGTCTTCCATGGTTTGTAAAATAGTGCTGAACAAAGAAATCAGTCAGTGTGATATTTTGTGAAATAAAATTTTGGTTGAAGCTGATGTAGGTAGAAAACAAAATTCTAAGAATACTAACATGACCCACTTATGTTCTGGGCTGATTCTCAGGCTGATGGCAACTCTATAGACACCCCCTCAAGAGCTCATTGATCAGGCTCATTGTGTTTCTGCTGCTGCTGCTTCTGCTCTGTTTTCTTGCCAGACTGTTGTCATTCAGCCTAGCACAGCTCTTTGTCATCATTTCATGAATTCTTTTTGTTTCCTGGTCTTTGATCACCTGTTAACTGGACCCCAGTTTTCCATTGTTGTTGTTATTGTCATAAAACACATATATACATAAAATACAAAATGTGCTGTGTTAACCATTTTAAGTGTATCATCCAGTGGCATGAAGTACATTCACAAAGCTGTGCAACTGTTACTACTATTTCCAGATCATCTTCATCATCTGGAACTAAGCAATAACTCCATTAAGCAGTAACTCTTTCTTTCCTTCTCCCCCTAGCTCTTGGTAAACTCTAATCTACTTTCTGTGTCTATGCATTTACATATTCTACGTATTTCATATAAGTGGAATCACACAATATTTGTCCTTTTGTGTTTAGTATATTTCACATACCATAATGTTTTCAAGGTTCATCTGTGACGTGCCTGTATCTGAACATTATTCCTTTTTATGGCTGGATGACATTCCATTTAAGTATGTACCAAATTTTTTTTCTCTCTTCCTCTTTTCCTCTTTTGATGAACACTGGGTTTTCCACCTTTGGTTATTGTGAAAAATACTATAAATATTGGTGTACAAGTATCTCTTTGAGTCCCTGT
The DNA here is from genome assembly GCA_935064755.1 of Tragelaphus eurycerus. Taxonomy (NCBI): domain Eukaryota; kingdom Metazoa; phylum Chordata; class Mammalia; order Artiodactyla; family Bovidae; genus Tragelaphus; species Tragelaphus eurycerus. The sequence goes on from CAKXYN010000265.1 coordinate 36,945, forward strand.
TTTCAGTTCTTTGGGTGTACACATCAGGGTTGATTTTCTGGCTCATATGGTAATTATATTTAACTTTTAGAGGAACCACCAAGCTGTTTTCACATCAGCTGAATCATTTTACATTCCCAATAGCAGTGTATGAAGATTCCAGCTTTTTTACATCCTCACCAACACCTGATATTTTCTGTGTGTTTGTGTTTACTATAGATATCCTAGTAAGTGTGAACATGGTGTATCCCATTGTGGTTTTGATTTGCATTTCCCTAATAATTAGTGATGTTGAGCATATTTTCATGTGCTTATTAGTGATTTGTATATATTCTTTGAAGAAATGTCTGTTCAAATCCTTTGTCCATTTTATAAAATTAAATTGTCTCATTTTTGAGCTAGAGTTTCTTTATATATTGTGGGTATTAATTCTTTATTAGAAGATTTGCAAATGTTTTCCCCTTTTCTGTGGGTTATTTTTTTACTCATCTTGACAGTGCCCTTTGGTATACAAACATTTTAAATTTTGATAAAGTCTAATTTATATTTTTCTTTTGTTACTTGTGCTTTTGGTATCATATTTAAGAAACCACTGCTAAATCTGTAATAATAAAGATTTGCCCTTTTCTACCTTTCTACAATTTTTTGTTTTAGTTCTCTCAAGTTTAGGTCTTTGATTCGTCTGGAATTAGGTTTTGTGTATAGCGTTAGGGTCCAGCTTCACTCCTTTGCACATGGATGTTCGGTTTTCCCAGCACCATTTGTTTCAGAGATTATTCTTCCCCCACTGAATGGTCTTGTCATCCTCATTAAAAATCAATTAACTATAAATTTCAAGGTTTATTTTTGGGTTCTCAATCCAATCCCATCAGTCTGTATGTGTATCTGTATACCAGTCCCCATACTCTTGACTATCATAGCTTTCTGTTAGTTTTGAAATCAGGAAGTATGAATCCTCAAACTTTGTCCTTGTTTTTTCAAGACCGTTTTTTGGTTATTTGGGGTCCCTTGGCTTTCTGTGTGAATTTTAGTCTTGGTTTTACTATTTCTGAGAAAAACATCATTGAGATTTTCATAGGGATTGTATTAACTCTGTAGATTGCTTTGTATAGTATTGGCATCTTAAAAATATTATCTTTTAACCTACAAATGTGGAATGTTTTCCTACTTATTTATGTCTACTTTAACTTCTTTCAGCACTATTTTGTAGTTTTCATGTAAGTCTTTTGTCTTTTTAGTTAAATTTATCCCTAAGTATTTTATTCTCTTTGATGCTATTGCAAATAGAGTTGTTTTCTTAATTTCCTTTTTGATTGTCCACTGCTTAGCATATAGAAATACAACTGATATTTGAGTGTTAAAATCAGAAGTAATGTTTGAATGTGAAATTCAAAATTGAATCCAGCTAATTTGCCAAATTTATTTAGTTCAGATTCTTTTGAATCTTTAGGTTTTTCTACATATAAAATCATGTCATCTGTGAACAGAGATAGTTTACACTTTCTTTTCCAATTTGGATGTTTTAAATTTCTTTTTCTTACCAAATTCCATGGCTAGAACTCTCAGAACTATGCTGAATAGAAGTGGCGAAAGTAGATTCTTTGTCTTACTCCTGATCTTGGGGGAAATGCTTTCCAGCTTTTGCTATTGAATGTGATGTTAGTTGTGGGCTTTCCATATATGGCCTTTATCGTCTCATCAATTTTCTTTTTCTTGGTGTACCCCATCATTTTGGTAGTACTTCCTGAGTAAAAGAGGCACATAGGAGGAGAAAAATTGAGGGTTAGCATGTTTGAAAATATCTTTATTCTCTCTTAGTTGTTGTTTCTATAATGACAGTTTCAAAATAATTTTTTTCTTAGAATTTTAAAGGCATTTTCCTATGTGACCTGTTTGTTTTGGCTTTTCTCATATAATGAGCCTTTAGGATTTTCTCTTATCCCTGATGTTCTGTAATTTTCATGATGATATGGTTGGTGCTGGTTTCTGTTTGTTTTTCATTAATGATGACATATGTCTTTTAGAACTGGAAAATATTTTTTGTATTACATCTTTAATCATTTTCTCCCTCTCTGTTCTCTTTGTTCTCTTTATGAGATACTAGTTGGATTTTGGGCCTCTGAGGTTGATCTTCTGATTTTCTTTTCTCTCATACACCCCACCCCACTTTCTGGAAATACACCTTTACTTTGTCTTCCAAACGTTGTGTAAATCTTTAAAATTTAAGCGTTCATATTTTTAATGTTTTGTTTTGGGTGTTTATATTTTTTCAGACAATATTCTTTCATTTCTCTTGGGTAAGAGAAATGGGACTTAAGAAAAAATAAGAGACATTAGGACTAAAATGGCAAGGTTATGCGGTGGTTATACGTTTAACTTTTTAAACAATTGGTAAACTGCTTCCCAAAGTGATTGTAACATTTTCCATCTGCTCTGTGCACCAGACTGACAGCTGTGCCACATACTTGTCAGTGAGTGGTACTGTCATTCCTTTATTTTAGACTTTCTTTAATAGGTGTGTTCACCATCTCACTGAACTTTAATTTGCACTTCTTGAATGCATCTTCTTATATGCTTATTGAATGTGATTCATATATCTTAAGTGGTAAAGTGTATATTCAGATCTTTTGCCCATTTCTTACTGTTTTTTTTTTAAATTTCTTATTATTTAGTTGTGAGATACCTACCTACCTACATACACACATACATATAAGCTTATATTTTCTCTCAGAGATAGGATTCGTAAAATATTTCCTCCCAGGTGGTGGCTTGTCTTTTTATTCTCCAAAAAGTCTTTCAAAGAACAAATGTCCTCAATTTTTATGAAGTCCAACTTACTAATTTTTTAGAGTGTTGTATCTAATAAAGCTTTACCAAATCTAGTGTCACAAAGATTTTCTCCAGTGTTTTTTTTTTTTTCTAAAAGTTTTTAAATGTTAGGTTTTGTATCTAGGCATATGATCCAGTATAATATATTTTTTGTACATGCTGTGAGGTATGGATCAGAGTTCATTTTTCTCTTCTGCATGCAGACACCTAATTGTTCCAGCATCATTTGCTGAAAAAGAATTGTCCTTTCCTTGCCCAGTTGTCCATTTGTATGGGTGTATTTCTATTCCATTGATCTGTTTATTTTTATATCAGAGCCATGCTATCTTGGTTACTGTAGTCAGTCTGTCTCAGTTCAGGTATTGTCAGTGCTCCGGTGTTGCCGTTGTTCTTCAGAGTTGCCAGCTATTATGTATCTTCTGCATGTCCATTTGAACCTTATAGTCAGCTTGTCAGTTTTTTCATAAAAACCCCAAAGGATTTATGAATGATACTATATTGAATCTATAGATCAATTTAAGAACTGACCTCTTAACAATACTGGAGTTTCCAGGTCGTGGAACTCAGTGTTCCTCCCTGTTTAATGTTACTCAGCATGTCTCTCCATCTTACTCAGTTTCTTTCAGCACTGTTTTGTAATTTACAACACACGTCTTGCACATCTCTTGTGAAACATCTGTAAATATTTCCTATTTCGGGGCTATTGTTAAACACTAGTTTTAAGGTTTCAATGTCTGGTTATTTGTTGCTAGTATATAAAATACACTTTTGTATATTGATTTCATATCCTGAAACCTTGCTAAAGTCATTTAATAGTTTTGTCTGGTTTGTAGATTCTGAGGGGTTTTCTGCATAGATGATCATATTATCTCTGAATAAAGATCATTTTACCGCTTCCTTTCTAATTTCCATCACTTTATTTCTTTTTCTTTCCTTAATGCACTAGCTGGAACCTCCAGTACAGAACTGAGTAGACGTGTTTTCTTGTTCCTTGTGGTACAGGGAAAACTTTACAGTTTCTAATTATTGTCACCTGTCAGCTTTTCATAGATGAAATTTATAAGGTTGAGGAAGTTCCCGTCTATCAAAGTTGTTGAGAACTTTATTAAGATTGGATTTTATCAAATGATATTTCTGTACCTATTGCATTAATCATTTTATTTTATTTTTTAGTTTAAGTTGGTTAATTATATTGACTTTTGAAAGAGAAACCAGCCTTACATTTCTGGGACTACATTTGTGCAGGGTGTATTACCCTTTGTATTTATTTATTTAAAATTTTTAATTTGCTAACATTTTATCAAGAAGTTTTGCATCTGTTTAGGATTATCAATGTGTGGATTATCAATGTGTAGATTTCTTTTCTTCAATATCTTTGTCTGGTTTGAGTATCAGATTAATACTGGCCTTATAGAATGAGTTGGAAGATTCTAACGCCCATTCAGTTTACTGGAAGAGTGCTTAGAATTGGTGTTCTGTGTTAACTGTTGTGTAGAATTCACCAGTGACACCATCTGGGCCTGGAGTGTTCACTGTGGGGAGGTTTCTAACTACAAATTCGATAACTTACTAGTTATCAGGCCTTTCAGGTTATGTTTCTTCTTGAGGGTGCTTGCTAGGTTGTTTTTAGAGGAATGTGTATCCCTTTTGTCTAAAGTTGTTGAACTGATTGGTATAAACTTGTTTATAGTATTCTTTTGTTAACCTTTCAACAACTGTAGAAGCTGTAACTATTGTTACCTGTCTTGTGCCTGATATTAATCATTGTTTTTTTTTTTTTTTTTCTTGATCTATCTGGCTAGAAGTCTATCATTTTACTCAATTCTCTCAAAGAAGTCGCTTTTGGTTTCATTTACTCTTCTCTAGCTTTTTTTTTTTTTAAAAAAAAACCATACATTTAATCTAGTCATACTTGCATTGAAAGGAATTTTGGTGATTTCGGGTATGACTACTATTAAGATAAAGAATTCTCATCCGTCTACATTCATCTGTAGAGAAACTATTTGTCTTTTGGACACACATTCTGACATTTTGTCTCTCAGACACAGTGAGCACCTCTCTCAGGCATGGCAGTGGTAAGATGTTGGGAACACTCCACTTTCCTGCTCTCAGCAAAGCTTTGACACTTGAGATGTGTCTGTTTTTATATCCTTCTGCCTGTTTTGAGTTTGCATTGCTCTTCTTTTTCTAGTTTCTTAGGGTAACAGCTTAGAGTCTTGATTTGAGACCTTTCTTCCTTTCTAGGTGAATATTCAGTGCTGTAAATTTTCCTTGCAGAACTTCCTACCTGTCACACATTTTGTTGTTTTATTCTCATCGTTTTCATTTTCATTCAGTTTTGGTATTTAAAACAATTCCCTTAAGTCAACTATCAGATCAGATCAGATCAGATCAGTCGCTCAGTCATGTCCAACTCTTTGTGACCCCATGAATCGAAGCACGCCAGGCCTCCCTGTCCATCACCAACTTCCCGGAGGTCACTCAGACTCACATCCATCGAGTCAGTGATGCCATCTAGCCATGTCATCCTCTGTCGTCCCCTTCTGCTCTTGCCCCCAACCCCTCCCAGCATCAGAGTCTTCTCCAATGAGTCAACTCTTCGCATGAGGTGGCCAAAGTACTGGAGTTTCAGCTTTAGCATCATTCCTTCCAAAGAAATCCCAGGGCTGATCTCCTTCAGAATGGACTGGTTGGATCTCCTTGCAGTCCAAGGGACTCTCAAGAGTCTTCTCCAGCACCACAGTTCAAAAGCATCAATTCTTCGGCTCTCAGCCGTCTTCACAGTCCAGCTCTCACATCCATACATGACCACAGGAAAAACCATAGCCTTGACTAGATGGACCTTTGGTGGCAAAGTAATGTCTCTGCTTTTGAATATGCTATCTAGGTTGGTCATAACTTTGCTTCCAAGGAGTAAGTGCCTTTTAATTTCATGGCTGCAGTCACCATCTGCAGTGATTTTGGAGCCCCCGAAAAGAAAGTCTGACACTGTTTCCCCATCTATTTCCCATGAAGTTATGGGACCAGATGCCATGATCTTCGTTTTCTGAATGTTGAGCTTTAAGCCAACCTTTTCACTCTCCACTTTCACTTTCATCAAGAGGCTTTTTAGTTCCTCTTCACTTTCTGCCATAAGGGTGGTGTCATCTGCATATCTGAGGTGATTGATATTTCTCCCAGCAATCTTGATTCCAACTTGTGTTTCTTGCAGTCCAGTGTTTCTCATGATGTACTCTGCATATAAGTTAAATAAGCAGGGTGATAATATACAGCCTTGACGTACTTCTTTTCCTATTTGAAACCAGTCTGTTGTTGATTTTTCCATAGTATTTAGGTATATCTATTTGTGTAGAGTTTTTGGTGTTTGTTGTACACATTCTGTTATACATAATTTGTCATAATATACTGGTTTGATATTTTACCACCTGAGTAAAGTATAGAAACCATGTCTTCCTTTAAGTCCCGATACCCTCTCTCATTTATATTTGTCTTTATTTCCTTCACATTGATAAACTGTATTAGACAATGTTATAATTTGTGCTTCAACCATCAAACATCATTTGGAAAACTCAAGAGGAGGATGAAAGTCTTTTGTGTTTACCCATGCTTTTATTCTTTCTCTGATTCTTTCCTTCCTTTCTGGTGTTGCCAATTTCCTTATATTATCATATCCTTTCTGTTTAAGAACTTCTTATTCTTTGGAGGTAGGTCTGTTGGTGACAAATTCTCTTTGTTTTCCTTTATTTGAGAACATCTTGAATCCCCCTTTATTCCTAATGAATATTTGCACTGTATATAGTATTCTGTGTTGACAGTTCTTTATTTTCAGCACTTGGAAAATGTTTCCAGTCTTTCCGGCCTCCATGTTTTCTTATGAGAAATCTGGCGCTCTTATTTTAATTGTTTCTGTCTTATAGATAAAATTTTTTTCTCTCTCATTGCTGTTACTTTTCCTTGACTTTGGTTTTATGGAGTTAGATTATTTTGTCTCTTAATAGGAATTTCTTTGGGTTTATTCTGTTTAGGGTTTGCTCAACTTCTTGAATCTTACATTTATGTCTTTTTCCAAGTTGGGGAAAACTTCTGACATTCTTAGAGTCTGACCTTCTTTCTCCTCTCCTTCTGGTGCTTTGATAACATGAATGTTGGATTTTTTTCTACTGTCCCATAGATCTTGAGGCTCTGTTTATTATTTTTTTCAATGTATTTTCTCTTTGTGGTTCAAATTGGGTAATTTCTATTGTTTGTCCTCAAGTTCACGGGTTCTCTCTTCTCCATCTTGTTGCCGAACTATCCAGGGAGTTATTTTGGTTTGTAAATTTAAATTTCAAAATTTCTATTTGGTTCTTCTTTATATCATCTATTTATTTGCTGAAACTTTCTAATTTTTCATTTGTTTCAAGTCTTATTATTGATTGTTGAAGCATTTTTATGATGGCTACTTTAAAATTTTACTCCAGCATCTGTTTGAGATTATTCCATCATCTATTTTATCTTGGTATAAGCATCATGGGAAAAGATGGAAAGTGAAACAGTGTCAGACTTTGTTTCTGCAAATCCTGAGAGGTGGCGAAAAGACGCTGCCTGGAAGGAAAGGACCACCTAGAAGACAAAGCAGACAAGGGCCTAGAAGGCGCCCGAGAGGAGGAGAGGGAGAACGATGAAGACACCAGTCCCAAGAGAGGGAAAGGAAACCAGGCCCCTCATGGAGAGGACCGTGTTGTGGTTGATTGATAAGCATCAATTATTCATCGTCCTTTCTCATTCAGGGGTTGACATTTCCTTGTTCTTGGTATGATGAGTGATTTTTTTTTTAATTATGTCTTGGACATTTTTGGATTATATTATGAAACTTTGGATTTTATGGCAGTCTTTTGTTTTAGCAGGATTTCTCTAAGTGTAGGCTTCATGGTGTAGGTCTGGGGTACTGCAAAGTGCATGTAAAAATCCAAGTTTCTCTCTTAGATTCCATTGAGAACCCTACTCCAGTAGTGTAGGGTGCCTCAACACCACTGGGCAGTGAGTAGAAGTTTGGTCTCCCCACTGCGTCTCTGCTTACACTCACCTGGCCAGGAGGACATGCTTCCCATGGGGCCTCAACTTACACCGTGGGAAATGAGTCCATTCCTGCTTGGAGGTGGTGATTTTACTGCATCTCTTGAGATGATCACATAATTATTCTTCTTTAGTCTTTTGATATGGTCATTGATTTTTGAATGTTGAACTAATATTGAATCCCAGGATAATTCCAACTTGGTCACAATCTCTTACCCTGTTTAGCGTTGTTAAACATAATTTGATAAGTATTTTACTGAGGATTTTTGTATCTATAGTCGTGAAGGATATGGCTTAGTAGTTATCTTTTAATGTCTTTATCTGGTTTTTGTATCTGGGTAATGTGGCCGCAAATGAATTTGAAAGTATTCACTACTTTTATTCTTTCTGGAATTCTTCATATAGATTGAGTCTTATTTCTTTGTTAATGTTTGGTAGAGTTTACCAAGGAAGCCATCTCTACTTGAAGGTTTCTTTGTTGAAAGGGTTTATGTTGAGAATTTTATTTCTTTAATAGATACAGAACTATTGATATTTCTCTCTCTTGCTAAGCATTGGTGGCTCATAGCTTTCAATGAATTTGTACATTTTGTCTAACTTACCTAATATATTAATATCAAATACTACTCCACTATTATCTTCTGATGTCTAGAGGATTTGCTCTCTGAAGGATCCCTCTTTCATGCCTAATATTGGTCATTTATATCTTCTCTTTGTTCTTAACTCATCTGGAAAGAAGTGATCAACTTTACTGGTCTTTTCAAAGAACAATTATTTGTTTCATTGATTTTCTTTATTTTCTTTCTACTTAATTTTGTTTCTGCTCTTATAATTTTATTTCTTCTGCTCTCTTTAAGCTTAACTTGCTCTTATTTAATTTCTTGAGTTGGAAGCTTAGGAATTGGTTTGAGACCTATTTTTTTAATATAAAATTTTATGTTATGAGTTTCTTTATCAGCACCATATGAACTGTCTCCCAGAGACTCTGATATGTTTTCATGCAAATCAATATACCTGAAGATTTTCCACGTATCTTTTTACGAGTTTCTAGCTTATGTCCATTTTATTAAGAGAAAGTGTTTTATATGATTCCAGTTCTTTTAAATTTGTGGATGTTTGTTTTATGGCTTAAAATTTGGTCAGTTTGGTGGACTTTTCCTTGTGCTTTTGAGAAGAATGTGTATTCTGCTGCTGTGTGTGGTGTGTTCCATAAATGTCAGTTAATAGTGTTACATGTGTTACTAGTAACACATGTGGTGTGGTAACCCCTTACCACAACAAGTCTTTTATATTTATTTTTATCATTTCAGCATTATTTTATGTAGATCCATGTTCTGTCTAGTATGAGATTCCTTCTGACTGAAGAGCTCCATGAACAATTTTTATCCTAGGTCTTTCTGATAATGAATTCTCTCAGCTTTTCTTCATCTGTAAATGTCTGTTTTATCCTTATTTTCAAAAGATTTTCTTTTCCTCTGTATAAAATTTTGAGTTGAGAGGATGTGAATTTTTTTCCTTTTCGTCACCTTAACTGTATCCCTCCCTTGTCTTCTGGATTGCATTCTCTCTGATGAGAAGTATCTTTTAAGTGTTATGTTTCTCCCTCTGTGTATAAAGTGTCTTCAGCTTCTGGCTACCTGCAAGATGATTTCTTTATCCTTGGTCTCAGCAATTTGACTAAGATGCATCTCAGCCTTTATAGGGTTTGAGTATAATTTTTTTCAGCTGGTGGTGAGGAGTGAGTCAATCTAGCCCTGCTGCAGTATCCGTGTGGGCTGTATAAGAGCTGTGAGTTTAGGATCATCCCATTACTGTCAGCCTAACTCCAGTAGAGGGCTTAGTCTTGAAGTTGCCCAGATTCAATTTGTGTTGCTGAGCAACACAAGTTAGAGCATCTTGAGACATCTTGAATTTATCACCAGGGTGGTGAATTTTCAGATAGCATGAGATAATTCAGAAATGGTATCATTATAAAAATATACTTTTTTCTTTTTTTATTAGTTGAAGGAAATTAAATTCAGTGAACCACCACGAAAGGATCAGCCTAATGAGGCACCTAAGGAGGAAGTGGCCATTACACATAAAGCTAGTGTTACTTCCCGCAAGAGTACACAGAAGAACCGAATTAATCTGGGAAGGAGTCACCTGACCAAGAGATTGGAGCCAAGTTTAAACTGGAGGACCAGTGTCAGTTCCAAAGAGTAGGTAGATATTAACATAATGGGTTTTCTGATACATACTTCCCTACCACATGTTTATCTAACTTTTCACATAACTTCATTTCATTGGAGGAAAATACAGAGTATATACATACACCTCTTCCCAAAGTAATTAAAGGTTGGTTCCCTTTTTCCCCTCTTCGTGTTCCAAGAAGAAAGATTTGGCATCAAACTGGGTTTGTGTACAGAGGACCATTGAAGGAGAGCACAATTCACTTTCATGTGCTTGGTGAGTCAGGGCAAATAACAAATGAAAATGATGATAAAACACATGGAGGAATCTCATGGGGGAATGTAAACATTGTGGTAGGGACCTGATTAAGTAGTGTTAAATTATGTGATTAAATATAAAATCAGGAAGGAGTCCTAAGATGGTGGAGGAATAGGAAAGTGGTCTCCTGATGACTTTCTCCCCCACAAATTCATTGAAAGATCATTTGAACACTGAGAAAATTCCACAAAACAACTTCTGAATGCTGGTGGAGGACATCAGGCACCCGGAAAGGCAGTCCATTGTCTTCAAAAGGAGGTAGGATAAAATATAAAAGATAAAGAGAGAAAAAAAAAAAAGAAAGAGACAAAAGAAGTAGGGACAGAGATCCGTCCTGGGGAGGGACTTGTGAAGAAGGAGGAGTATCCAAACACGAGGAAACCCTCTCACTGGCAGGTCTAAGGGGAGTTTTGGAATCTCAGAGGGCAACATAACGGGGAGGAAAAAATAAATAAATAAAACCCACAGATTACGTGCCTGACTACAACTCCCAGCAGGGAAGTAGCCCAGACGCTCGCATCTGCCACCAGCAAGTGGGGGCTGAACAGGGAGGCACAGGCTGATTCCTTAGGTTAAGGACCAGGCCCGAATGCCCTGAGGGCAATCTGAGGGAGCTAACGTGAGAGAGCAACCCAAACTGTGGGATAGCCAGAGAGAAAAAAAAAAAAAAGGTGAGCGAGAGAGAGCACTTGCCTGAGAAAAGCTCTAACCTAAGGCACTGCCAGGCTGCTCACAGAACAAAGGACTGAGTGAATACCAGAGGAGAGCTATCTGGCTGCAGACCAGCCCATCTCCCACTGGAGGCAGAGAGGCAGGCAGGCGGCAGCCAGAGCCAGCAAGGGGCAGTCTCTGCCCCAGAGATGGCATTCTCTACCAAACTGCGAGCAGGCTCCCAGTTGCTAACCAAGTCTTCCTGAGATCCTGGACAGTTGACATCCACCAGGAAGGTTGCAGCCAGTAATCAGCTCCCTAAAGGAGACACACAGCACACCTGAGACAGTGCTCCCGCTGTGCACCCAGGAAACAGAGCAACTGGGACAGGGGAGGAGAGAAGACACACTGCCTCACCTGGGGAGAGTACGCTTGCCAAGCACCTTTTTGCCTGAGCTGCGAGGACCTGGGAAGGGCACAAAACACAGGCCCAACTGAGTCTGTGCCTTTGTGGAGTACCTGAGAACCTGAACCTGAGTGGCTTAAACCTGGGAAGTGCATGCAACCCAGGGCCTGCTTTAGACAGTTCCCCCACAGAGCAACCTGGAGGTTGAGCAGTGTAGACTGCAAAGGCACACATTCCGTGAATGGGGGCAAACCCATTGTGGCCCAGACGCTGCAAACGCTCCCTATACATACTAGTGATATTTGTTTATAGTGTTCCTCCCTCCCCACAGCACAATTGAACAAGTGAGCCTAAATAAGTGACCACCTCCACCCCCTTGTGTCAGGTTGGAGATTAGACACTGAAGAGACTTGCAAATAGAAGAAGCCAAAATAAACAGAGGAAAGTGACAGGTGCAACAGAGTAAAACCCTATAGTTAGCACCTACTACATTGGAAGGGGCCTATAGGCCTTGAGAAGAAGTATAAGCTGGAACAAGGAACTATCTGAAACTGAACTGACCCCATACTGCCCACAACAGCTCTAGAGAAATTCCTAGATATATTTTACTATTATCATTTTAAAATTAAAAAAAAATTATTTTTAAGCCCTTTCAGTTCAGTTCAGTTCAGTCACTCAGTCATGTCTGACTCTTTGTGACCCCATGAATCGCAGCACGCCAGGCCTCCCTGTCTATCACCAACTCCCGGAGTTCACCCAGACTCACGTCCATCGAGTCAGTGATGCCATCCAGCCATCTCATCCTCTGTCGTCCCCTTCTCCTCCTGCCCCCAACCCCTCCCAGCAGCAGAGTCTTTTCCAATGAGTCAACTCTTCGCATGAGGTGGCCAAAGTACTGGAGTTTCAGCTTTAGCATAAGTCCTTCCAAAGAAATCCCAGGGCTGATCTCCTTCAGAATGGACTGGTTGGATCTCCTTGCAGTCCAAGGGACTCTCAAGAGTCTTCTCCAGCAACCACAGTTCAAAAGCATCAATTCTTCAGCGCTCAGCTTTCTGCACAGTCCAACTCTCACATCCATACATGACCACTGGAAAAACCATAGCCTTGACTAGATGGACCTTTGTTGGCAAAGTAATGTCCCTGCTTTTGAATATGCTATCTAGGTTGGTCATAACTTTTCTTCCAAGAAGTAAGCGTCTTTTAAAGCCCTTTATTACTCATTTAATTTTCATTTTTATAACCTATTACCTTGACAAAATAGACCCTATTTTTAAAGCAAATTTCATATATATTTTAAATTATTTTTGTGATTTTGTTTTGTATTTTTACTATTGTATTTTTGAGAGTCTAACCTCTACTCTAGATTTTTAATCTTTTTTTTGGTATTTGTTATCAATTTTGTACCTTTAAGAATCCAATCTTCAGTACCCATTTTTACTTAGGTGTGTGATTACTGGCTTGATTGCCCTCTCCCCTGACTTTCCTTTTTCTCCCCCAGGTCACCTCTATCTCCTCCCTCCCATTTCTCTTCTCTACCCAGTGCTGGGAATCTCTTTGGGTATTCTGGGCTATGGAGAACACTTAGGGAACTGATTACTGGCTAGATCTGTCTCTCTTCTTTTGATTCCCTCTCTTCTCCTCCTGGTCATCTCTCCTTTCTCCCTCTTCTCTTCTCTGTGTAACTCAGTGAACCTCTCTGGGTGTTCCAGCCTGTGGAGAGCACATAGGGAATTGATTACTGGCTATATTGCTCTTCCCCCTTTTGATTCCTCCTCTTCTCCTCCTGGTCACCTCTATCTCCCTCATCCCTCTTCTCTTCTGTATGTAACTCTGCAAACCTCTCTAGGTGTCCCTCACTGTGGAAAATCTTTTCTCCATTAACCTAGATGTTTTATCATTGGTGCAGTATGGATGAAGTCTTGAGGCTACTGTAAGAATAAGACTGAAAAACCGGAGGCAGGAGGCTTAAATCCAAAACTTGATAACACCAGAAAACTCCTGACTCCAGGGAACGTTAATTGACAAGAGCTCATCCAAAAGCCTCCATACTTACACTGAAACCAAGCTCCACCCAAGAGCCAACAAGTTCCAGAGCAAGACATACCATGCTAATTCTCCAGCAATGCAGGAACATAGCCATAAGCATTAATATACAGGCTGCCCAAAGTCACATCAAACCCACAGACACCTCAAAACTCACTACTGGACACTTCATTGCACTCCAGAGAGAAGAAATCCAGCTCCACCCACCAGAACACTGATGCAAGCTTCCCTAACCAGGAAACCTTGACAAGCCACCCATCTAATCCCACCCACAGGGAGGAACCTCCACAATAAAGAGGAACCATAAACTTCCAGCATACAGAAAGGCCACCCCAAACACAGCAATCTAAACAAGATGAAAAGGCAGAGAAATATTCAGCAGGTAAAGAAACACAATAAATGCCCACCAAACCAAACAAAAGAGGAGAAGATAGGGAGTCTACCTGAAAAAGAATTCAGAATAATGATAGTAAAAATGATCCAAAATTTTGAAAACAAAATGGAGTTACAGATAAATAGTCTGGAAACAAGGATTGAGAAGATGCAAGAAAAGTTTAACAAGGACATAGAAGAAATAAAAAAGAGTCAATCAATAATGAATAATGCAATAACTGAGATCAAAAACACTCTGGAGGGAACCAACAGTAGAATAACTGAGGCAGAAGATAGGATAAGTAAGGTGGAAGATAGAATGGTGGAAATAAATGAAGCAGGGAGAAAAAAAGAGAAAAAGAATAAAAAGAAATGAGGACAACCTCAGAGACCTCTGGGACAATGTCAAACGCCCCAACATTAGAATCATAGGAGTCCCAGAAGAAGAACACAAAAAAGAAAGGCCATGAGAAAATACTTGAGGAGGTAATAGTTGAAAACTTCCCTAAAATGGGGAAGGAAATAGCCACCCAAGTCCAAGAAACCCAGAGAGTCCCAAACAGGATAAACCCAAGGTGAAACACCCCAAGACACATTTTAATAAAATTAATGAAGATCAAACACAAAGAACAGATGTTAAAAGCAGCAAGGGAAAAACAACAAATAACACACAAGGGGATCCCCATAAGAATAACAGCTGATCTTTCAATAGAAACTCTTCAAGCCAGGAGGGAATGGCAAGACATCCTTAAAGTGATGAAAGAGAAAAACCTACAACCCAGATTACTGTACCCAGTAAGGATCTCATTCAAATATGAAGGAAAAATCAAAAGCTTTACAGGCAAGCAAAAGCTGAGAGTATTCATCACCACCAAGCCAGCTCTTCAACAAATGCTAAAGGATCTTCTATAGACAGGAAACACAGAAAAGCTTTATAAACTGGAACCCAAAACGAAGAAAATGGTAACGGAATCATACTTATCAATAATTACCTGAAATGTAAATGAGTTGAATGCCCCAACCAAAAGACAAAGACTGGCTGAATGGATACAAAAACAAGACCCATATATGTGCTGCCTATAAGAGACCCACCTCAAAACAAGGGACACATACAGACTGCAAGTGAAGGGCTGGAAAAAGATATTTCACACAAATGGAGACCAAAAGAAAGCAGGAGTAGCAATACTCATATCAGATAAAATAGACTTTGAAATAAAGACTGTGAAAAGAGACAAAGAAGGACACTACATAATGATCAAAGGGTCAATCCAAGAAGAAGATATAACAATTATAAATATATATGCACCCAACATAGGAGCATCACAATATATAAGACAAATGCTAACAAGTAGGAAAGGGGAAATTAATGGTAATTTCCACAATAATAGTGGGAGACTTTAATACCCCACTCACACCTATGGATAGATCAACTAAACAGAAAATTAGCAAGGAAACACAAACTTTAAATGATACAATGGACCAGTTAGGCCTAATTAATATCTGTAGGACATTTCACCCCAAAACAATGAATTTCACCTTTTGCTCAAGTGCACACAGAACCTTCTCCAGGATAGATCACATCTTGGGCCTTAAATCTAGCCTTTATAAATTAAAAAAAAAAAAAGTGAAATCATTCCAAGCATCTTTTCTGATCACAATGCAGTAATATTAGATGTCAACTACAGGAAAAATATTAAAAATACAAACATATGAAGGCTAAACAATACACTTCTGAATAAACAACAAATCACAGAAGAAATCAAAAAAGAAATAAAAAATCAAAATATGCATAGAAACGAATGAAAATGAAAACAGAACAATCCAAAACCTATGGGATTCAGTAAAAGCAGTGCTAAGGGGAAGGTTCATAGCAATACAAGCTTACTGCAAGAAACAAGAGAAAAGTCAAATAAATAACCTAATTCTACACCTAAAGCAACTAGAAAAGGAAGAAATGAAGAACCCCGAGGTTAGTAGAAGGAAAGAAATCATAAAAATTAGGGCAGAAATAAATGAAAAAGAAACAAAGGAGACCATAGCCAAAATCAACAGAGCTAAATGCTGGTTCTTTGAGAAGATAGACAAATCATTAGCCAGACTCATCAAGAAAAAAAGGGAGAAGAATCAAATCAGAAATAAAGTGGAGAAATCACAACAGACAACACAGAAATACAAAAGATCGTACAAGACTACTATCAGCAATTATATACCAATAAAATGGACAACTTGGAAGAAATGGACAAATTCTTAGAAAAGTGGAACTTTTCAAAACTGAACCAGGAAGAAACAGAAAATCTTAACAGACCCATCACAAGCACAGATATCAAAACTGTAATCAGAAATCTTATAGCAAACAAAAGCCCAGGACCAGATGACTTCACAGCTGAATTCTACCAAAAATTTAGAGAAGAGATAACACCTATCCTATGCAAACTCTTCCAGAAAATTTCAGAGAAAGGTAAACTTCTAAACCCATTCTATGAGTCCACCATCACCCTAATACCAAAACCAGACAAAGATGCCACAAAAAAAGAAAACTACAGGCCAATATCACTGATGAACATAAATCCTTAACAAAAGGATTAGGATTAAAAATCCTTAACAAAATTCTAGCAAACAGAATCCAACAACATATTAAAAAGATCATACATCATGACCAAGTGGGCTTTATCCCAGGGATGCAAGGATTCTTTAATATCTGCAAATCAATCATTGTGATACACCACATTAACAAATTGACAGATTAAAAACCATATGATTATCTCAACAGATGCAGAGAAGGCCTTTGAGAAAATTCAGCATCCATTTATGATAAAAATCCTCCAGAAAGAAGGAATAGAAGGAACATACCTCAACAAAATAAAAGCCATATATGATAAACCCACAGCAAACATTATCTTCAATGGTGAAAAATTGAAAGCATTTCCCCCAAATTCAGGAACAAGACAAAGGTGCCCACTCTCACCACTACTATTCAACATAGTTTTGGAAGTTTTAGCCACATCAGTCAGAGAAGAAAAGAAATAAAAGGAATCCAGATTGGAAAAGAAGAAGTAAAACTCTAACTGTTTGCAGATGACATGATCCTCTACATAGAAAACCCTAAAGACTCCACCAGAAAATTACTAGAGCTAGTCAATGAATACAGTAAAGTTGCAGGATATAAAATTAACAGAGAGAAATCCCTTGTATTCCTATACACTAACAATCAGAAAACAGAAAGAGAAATTAAGGAAATAATTCCATTCACCATTGCAACAAAAATAAAATACTTAGGAATAAATCTACCTAAAGAAACAAAAGACCTATATATAGAAAACTATATAAAGAAATCAAAGATGACACAAATAGATGGAGAAATATACCATGTTCAGGGATCAGTAAAATCAATATGCTGAAAATGAGTATACTACGCAAAGCAATCTATAGATGCAGTGCCATCCCTATCAATCTACCAACAGTATTTTCCAGAGGAATAGAATAAATAATTTCACAATTTGCATGGAAATACAAAAAATCTCAAATAGCCAAAGCAATCTTGAGAAAGAAGAATGGAACTGGAGGAATCAACCTGCCTAACTTCAGACTATACTACAAAGCTACAATCATCAGGACAGTATGGTACTGGCACAAAGACAGAAATATAGATCAATGGAATGAAATAGAAGGCCCAGAGATAAATTCACGCACTTAAGGACACCTTATCTTTGACAAAGGAGGCAAGAATATACAGTGGAGAAAAGACAATCTCTTTAACAAGTGGTGTTGGGAAAACTGGTCAAGCACCTGTAAAAGAATGAAACTAGAACACTTTCTAACACCATACACAAAAATAAACTCAAAATGGATTAAAGATGTAAATGTAAGACCAGAAACTATAAAACTTCTACAGGAAAACATAGGCAAAACACTCTCTGACATAAATCACAGCAGGATCCTCTATGACTCACTTCCCAGAGTAATGGAAATAAAAGCAAAGATAAACAAATGGGACCTAAGTAAACTTAAACGCTTTTGCACAATGAAGGAAACTATAAGCAAGGTGAAAAGACAGCCTTCAGAATGGGAGAAAATAATAGCAAATGAAGCAACTGACAAAGAATTAATCTCAAAAATATACAAGCAGCTCCTGCAGCTCAATTCCAGAAAAATAAATGACCCAATCAAAAAATGGGCCAAAGAACTAGGCAGACATTTCTCCAAAGAAGACATACAGATGGCTAACAAACACATGAAAAGATGCTCAGCATCACTCATTATCAGAGAAATGCAAATCAAAAACACAATGAGGTACCATCTCACGGCAGTCAGAATGGCTGCCATCAAAAAGTCTACAAACAATAAATGCTGGAGAGGGTGTGGAGAAAAAGGAACCCTCTTACACTGTTGGTGCAAACTAGTACAGCCACTATGGAGAACAGTGTGGAGATTCCTTAAAAAACGAAATAGAACTGCCATATGACCCAGCAGTCCCACTGCTGGGCATACACACTGAGGAAACCAGAATTGAAAGAGACAACGTTCATCTTGTTCATCGCAGCACTGTTTACAATAGCCAGGATATGGAAGCAACCTAGATGCCCATCAGCAGATGAATGGATAAGGAAGCTGTAGTACATATATACAATGGAATATTACTCAGCCATTAAAAAGAATGCATTTGAATCAGTTCTAATGAGGTCGATGAAACTGGAGCCTATTATACAGAGTGAAGTCAGTCAGAAAGAAAAATACCAAAACAGTATACTAACACATATATATGGAATTTAGAAAGATGGTAACGATGACCCTATATGCGAGACAGCAAAAGAAACACAGATGTAAAGAATAGTCTTTTGGACTCAATGGGAGAAGGCAAGGGTGGGATGATTTGAGAGGGTAGTGTTGAAACATGTATATTATCATATGTGAAGCGGATTGCTGGTCCAGGTTTGATGCATGAGACAGAGTGCTCAGGGCTGGTGCCCTGGGATGACCAGTGGTGGGAGGGGGCTTCTGGATGGGGAACACCTGTGCACCCATAGCTGATTCATGTTGATGTATGGCAAAAACTGCTACAATAATGTAAAGTAATTAGCCTCCAATTAAATAAATTAGTTAAAAAAATAATATAAAAACATGTGGAGTTAATTAGGGGAAACTTCATAGCGGTGGTACCATGTGTATTAAGAGAACTTTAAATGAATACTATAAAAAGGATAGAATCTGAAACATGTGACAGGCCTGAGTAAAGTGGACACTGGTTTTATGAAAGTCTGAAATGTACAAGCCTAGCTCCATTCAGGACCCTTTGTAAATTGGTGCCAAAGCAAAGAATAAAGGCCAATGTTACCAACACCAAAGCAGTCAGAAGCACATAGAGCACTTTGTGAAGTTTTAGCAAATGGGTTACAAGTTTCAGTCTATTTTTAGTGTTCGATGTTGTCCCCTTATTGATTTAAGAAAGGGCCCCCTACTGGTCATGTGGGGACATTCACCTATAGGGATTCCGAGACCCACAGGCGATTGTATTTTGGACACAGACGCTGAGAGAGGGGAGACTTGTGGGAGGTGAGACACCTTGCTCCTCTGATTCTCCCTGAA
This sequence comes from Tragelaphus eurycerus, assembly GCA_935064755.1. Lineage (NCBI taxonomy): Eukaryota > Metazoa > Chordata > Mammalia > Artiodactyla > Bovidae > Tragelaphus > Tragelaphus eurycerus. The sequence continues at coordinate 56,353 of CAKXYN010000265.1, forward strand.
TTGGGGGTATTTGACCTTTTGGCTCTCTTTAAAAGGGTGAGTCTGAAAATAGTAAGTGTATGGGCTCATCTGTCAACTGGGGGATGAATCATAAAATACTGCTTTTTCCATGTGCTCATTTTTTTTTTTTCAGTTAAAAATTTACTAAACAAGGATTTAATGCCCACCAGTATGTGCCAAAGAGTATACTAAGCTTGAGAATGTCCAGAAAATCAGACACAGGCTCTGCTGTGATGTCGGGTGGGCAGCTGGGACTCAGGGCAGAAGACATAGACTGAAGGACCTTTCCAGTGATAGCAACCTGTGAAGACCTGTTTCTGGCATGAAGAAATACTGGACACGTGTTTCTCCATTATATAAAATGCATGGCTCTGCTTGCAGGACAGAAAGGACCTCTCAGGTGTCAGATGAGACTGAAACTCATAGTCATTCTGTCAGGAAATCACATCGTTTGGGTGCATGATAATGATGGAATATTTGTACACATTTATATTTTTAATATTCTATTAGCATAAAGTAATTAATACAATTAATATTTCTTTAGGAGCAGAAATACACTAAGAGACACCCAAGTAGAAAAACATGGAGGAAAACTTGAAAAGTCCAGATCATCTCTTTCACCTGGAAGAGCACAGTTAATGCAGTGAGTTTCTGTTAACGTGTGCGTGCTCAGTCATGTCCAGCTGTTTGCGACCCGTCCATGGGATTCTCCAGGCAAGAATACTGGAGTTGGTTGCCATTTCTTCTTCAGAGGATCTTCTCAACCTGTGGATTGAACCCATGTCTTCTGAGTCTCTTGAATTGCAAACAGATTTTTTATCACTTGGGGATCAGTTCTTTAAAGCCACTCCTACCTAACAGCTAGTTAATACTGGTTAATGGTGCTTTACTTTCACATTAGGGTCTTATGATATCTATACTGATATAGTAGCAATGCTGTAAGAATGGTAATAATGGGTTTCTTTAAATATATAGGATAATTTTCAATGTGGAACTATTTTGGGGGGATAAAGTAGAAAAGAATAGCTTTATTGCTTGGCCAGGCAAAGAGGGGTACAGTGGGCTCCTGCCCCAGAAAACTGTATGTCCCTAATGTGGAGTTAAATACCAGTAGTGATAGGCTCCAGTCCATGGGGTCGCTAAGAGTCGGAGACAACTGAGCGACTTCACTTTCACTTTTCACTTTCATGCATTGGAGAAGGAAATGGCAACCCACTCCAGTATTCTTGCCTGGAGAATCCCAGGGACGGAGGAGCCTGGTGGGCTGCCGTCTATGGGATCGCACAGAGTCGGACACGACTGAAGCAACTTAGCAGCAGCAGCAGCAGTGACCTACTGGTATTAGCTAACTGTTTGTAAACACATATATTTAATGCAAAAAACAGTTAACTGCATGTGTGTTCAGTTGCTCAGTCATGTTCAACTCTTTACAACCCTTTGGACTGTAGACTGCCAGGCTCCTCTGTCCATGGGATTTTTCAGGCTAGAATACTGGAGGGGATCGCCATTTCCCACTCCAGATCTTCCCAACCCATGGAATGGTAGCAAAACAGGACTCTTAGCTAATCTCTTGCCTCTGTCATAGCAAAATCGTCATCTTTCTGAGCCTTATTTACTGATCACCAATGGCTCTGCTAATTCTAAAGTGACATATGTTATTTCTCATTAAAACAGCCATTAGTTGAAGACCAACTATTAAGCTTCTTACCCAATTTTCAGTTTGACAATGAAAGTGACATATCTGGGGAGAAAGTTCAGCTGCTTTTACGTTTGGGAGGCAGAGAGAAATGGCAGGAATTTCATATTATAAAATTTGCACAGTTCAAAAGAAAACAAACTTTAAGACACTCTACAACATATATGCCATCTTGGGAAGTTCAGCATAATAAATTATTCAATTTTCTTGACAATTCTTAAAAAATTCTTACTTTGAAGTATTTGTAGATTCACAGAAAGTTGCAGAGATAGTGCAGAGAGATCCCATATGCCCTTCACCTAGTTTCCCCCAACAGTTAAATCCTGCATCTTGCATAACTACTGTACAAAGTCAAAACCAGGAAATTAACATTGATACAATGTATATGTATTTTGCTGTATCACTGTTCACTGAACCCAGGGTAGGCAACAAGTAAAGCTGGAAGAAAATATAAGGAATCGTAGAAACTGCAGACACATTTATTCTCTCCTGACTGACATAGCAGCTGTAGCGGCAGACATGCTGTATTCTCTTGTGGTTGACCCAGCAGACACAGCTATAACACGTCCCTAATATGGCCATAAAATGGCCACATGACGTAAGGCAGCCTCCACGGCTTTTCAGGTGTCAGAACAGAAGTGGCACATGGCCAGGTGGGTGCATCATGATACGGATGTGAAGTGCTGTCAGTGATGTCGGCTGTCACATAACCATGTATTTACAAAACGTGGGGCAAGAGTGAGAGGCTGTGGGGCAAGAGAGCCTGACCACCACCATCTTGGCTAATTTGCTCTTTCCCTCCATCGGGACATTGTATAGTTCAGTGTCCTTTTATCATGTGTAATTTTTTATGGTGACCATGGTGACCAGGCTAGAGAACTGTTCACCCCATATGTGTCCTCTGGCTACCCTGTTATGGTCACAACCACTTTTGTTCCCCCATAATCCCCACTTCCTAGCAACAGTCATCTGTTTTCATAATTTTGTCATTTTGGACTGCCATATAAATAGATTCATATGTTGTTTTTATATTGACTTTTTTTCCAACACCATAATACCCTTGAGATCCACCTAATTGTTGCATGTATTGATAGTTTGTCACTTTTAATTGCTGAGTGGCATTCCATTGTATGGATATACCACACTTTTAAAGTTTTTCACGTATTAAGGCACATTTTAGCTGTTTGCAGCTTTGGCTATTAACGATAAAACTGCTATAAACAATCACATCCAGGTTTTTATTCAGATGAAAGTTTTTATTCCTCTAGGATAAATGCCCAGTTGCTGATATATATGTGTGTGTGTGAAGTCGCTCAGTTGCGTCCGACTCTTTGCGACCCTGTGGACTATAGCCCACCAGGCTCTTCTGTCCATGGGATTCTCCAGGCAAGAATACTGGAGTGGGTTGCCATTTCCTTCTCCAGGGGATCTTCCCAACCCAGGGATCGAACCCAGGTCTCTCCTTTATTGCAGGCAGATGCTTTAGCTTTTTAGGAAACTACTTAGCTTTTTCAGAGTGGTGGCACCATTTTGTGTTCCCACCAGTGATGCATGAGAGACTCGGTTCCCCTCATCCTCGCCAACATTTGCTTTCGTTGTTTTATTTTAGCTGCCCTAAAATCTGTGCAGTGACAGCTTATTGTAGTCTGCATTTCCCTAACGGCTCATGATGCTAATATCTTGTCATGAACTTATTGCTATCTGTTTATGCTCTTCAGTGAAATGTCTGTGTCTTTTGCTTATTTTTAATTGAATCATTTGTTTTTCAAAATGTTGAGTTTTGAGAGTTCTTCATCTATCTCTCTAGGATATCCTTTGTTGTATTTGTTAGTTTGCAGATATTTTCTCCCTCTCTGTACCTTGTCTTTTCCTCCTCTTAATAGGGCCTCTGGGAGAACAGTTTTTGGTGAAGTCTGATTTATCAGTTTTTCTTTTGTGAATTGTGCTTTTGATGTCATGTCTAAGAACTCTTCATGAAGCCCTTAATCCTGAAGATTATCTCCAGTGAGTTTTCTTAAAAGTTGTAATTTTACATTAAAGGCTGGTATTCATTTTGAGTTTAATTTTATATAACATTTATATATAGGTCAAGATTCTTTTTTGTAACCTACTGATGTTCAGTGTCTCTAGCATCATTTGATGAAAAGACTATCCTCCAACCCTTGACCTGCTTTTTCACCTTAGTCAAACATCAGGTGGGTGTACTCGGTGGGGCTATTTCTGAGTCTCCATTCTGTTCAGCTAATTTTTTATCTAGCCCTAGCACACAATCTTGATAGCACACCATCTTGATTATTATAGCTCTATAGTAATTCTTGAAATCTGGTAAAGTGATTACTCTCACTTTATTATTTTTTCCCAAAATTGTTTTGAGTTATTCTAGTTATTTTCCTTTCCACATACATTTTAGAATAATCATGCTTTTTAAAAAAAAAAAAAAAAAAAACACTGAAGATTTTATTCTGCGGAGTTGCAGAAGACTCTTAAGAGTCCCTTGGATTGAAGGAGATCAAAACAGTCAATCCTAAAGGAAAATAATCCTGAATATTCACTGGAAGAACTGATGCTGAAGCTGAAGCTCCAATACTTTGGCCACCCTGATGTGAGGAGCTAACTCATTAAAGACCCTGATACTGGGAAAGGCTGAAGGCAGGAAGAGAAGGGGACGACAGGGGATGAGATGGTTGGGTGACATCACTGACTCAATGGACATGAGTTTAAGCAAGCTCTGAGAGATGGTGAAGGACAGGGAAGCCTGGTGTGCTGCAGTCCATGGAGTTGCAAAGAGTCAGACACAACTGAGTGACTGAACAACAACTGCTGAAGATTTTGAAAGAAGCTACATTGAAACCCTATATCAATTTTGAGAAGATTGAAATCTTTACTGTGTAGACTGTATCACTATTTAAGGCTTTGGTTTATTTCACCAGCAGTTTGTAATTTTCAGCATAAAAGTCCAGTACATGTTTTGTTAGATTTACATCCAGAAGTAGAAACACCAGTACTGTTAACTATCAATAATCAAGGTGAAAGTCCTGCCTTCCTTTTTCTTAGTCTTAAGAGGACAGCATTCTGTCTTTTACCAATAAGTATGATGATAGTTTTTGTGCAGATATTCTTTATTAACTTGAGGGAGTTCCCCACTATTCTTGTTTTTTTGAGATACCATTCAATACCACTGGGTGTTGAATTTTGTCACATGCTTTTTTGCATCAATTGGTATGATCATGCCATTTTTCTTCTGTAGGTTGTTACTGTAGTGGATTATACTGGTTGATTTTTGAATCCTAAAGCAGCCTTGCATTCCTGGAATAAACCGCACTTGGTCCTTCTTTACATATATATAGCTTTCAGTTCAGTTCAGTCTCTCAGTTGTGTCCGACTCTTTGTGACCCCATGAATCACAGCACGCCAGGCCTCCTTGTCCGTCATCAACTCCCGGAGTTCACTCAAACTCATGTCCATCGAGTTGGTGATGCCATCCAGCCATCTCATCCTCTGTCGTTTCCTTCTCCTCCTGCCCCCAATCCCTCCCAGCATCAGGGTCTTTTCCAATGAGTCAACTCTTCGCATGAGGTGGACAAAGTACTGGAGTTTCAGCTTCAGCATCAGTCCTTCCAATGAAGACCCAGGACTGATCTCCCTTAGGATGGACTGGTTGGATCTCCTTGTGGTCCAAGGGACTCTCAAGAGTCCTCTTCAACACCACAGTTCAAAAATCATCAATTCTTTGGCGCTCAGGTTTCTTCATAGTCCGACTCTCACATCCATACATGACCACTGGAAAAACCAAAGCCTTGACTAGATGGACCTTTGTTGGCAAAGTAATATCTTTGCTTTTGAATATGCTATCTAGGTTGGTCATAACTTTCCTTCCAAGGAGTAAGCATCTTTTAATTTCATGGCTGCAGTCACCATCTGCAGTGATTTTGGAGCCCCCAAAAATAAAGTCTGACACTGTTTCCACTGTTTGCCCATCTATTTCCCATGTAATGATGGGACCAGATGCCATGATCTTCGTTTTGTGAATGTTGAGCTTTAAGCCAACTTTTCACTCTCCTCTTTCACTTTCATCAAGAGGCTTTTGAGTTCCTCTTCACTTTCTGCCATAAGGGTGATGTCATCTGCATATCTGAGGTTATTGATATTTCTCCCGGCAATCTTGATTCCAGCTTGTGCTTTTTCCAGCCCAGCTTTACATATATATATATTTATATGTGCTTAACATTCTGTTAAGGATTTTTGCATCTACACTCATGAGGGATATTCAATAGCAGTGTTTTGTTTCTGTATGCACTTCGGTTTTTATATCAGACTTGATAAAATGAGTTCAGTTCTCTTCTGTTTTCTGGAAGAGATTGTATAAAATTGGTGTTTGTTTTTTTATGCTTGGTAGAATTATCCAGTGAAATCATCTGAAACTGAAGACACTTGTTTTTTAAGTTATGCATTAATCCCATTAGTAGCCGTGAAAGTGAAAGTGAAATTGCTCAGTTGTGTCCAACTCTTTGCGACCCCATGGACTGTAGCCTTCCAGGGTCCTCCATCCATGGGATTTTCCAAGCAAGAGTGCTGGAGTGGTTTGCCATTTCCTTCTCCAGGGGATCTTCCCAACCCAGGGATCAAACCACGTCTCCCGAATTGCAGGCAGACGCGTTAACCGTTTGAGCCAGCAGGGAAGCCTGCTGCTGCTAAGTCACTTCAGTCCTGTCCAACTCTGTGTGAACCCGTAGACGGCAGCACACCTGGCTCCCCCATCCCTGGGATTCTCCAGGCAAGAATTATGTGCTTCATTTTGGTTAAGTGACAGTAATTTGTACCTTTAAAGGAATCAATTTCTTTAAATTATCAGTTTAATCTGTGTTCAGTTGTTCATAGTTTTATTATCTTTTTGTTGTCAGAAGGATCTGAAGTGATATGCTGCTGCTTATGCTGCTAAGTCACTTCAGTCATGTCCGACTCTGTGTGACCCCATAGATGGCAGCCCACCAGGCTCCTGAGAAATATATATATATATAGTGGAAATAGAGGAAAACAACAAAATGGGAAAGACTAGGGATCTCTTCAGGAAAATCAGAGATACCAAAGGAACATTTCATACAAAGATGGGCTCGATAAAGGACAGAAATGTTATGGACCTAAGAGAAGCAGAAGATATTAAGAAGAGGTGGCAAGAATACACAGAAGAACTGTATAAAAAAGATGTTCACGACCCAGATAATCACGATGGTGTGATCACTCACCTAGAGCCAGACATCCTGGAATGTGAAGTCAAGTGGGCCTTAGAAAGCATCACTACGAACAAAGCTAGTGGAGATGATGGAATTCCAGTTGAGTTATTCCAAATCCTGAAAGATGATGCTGTGAAAGTGCTGCACTCAATATGCCAGCAAATTTGGAAAACTCAGCAGTGGCCACAGGACTGGAAAAGGTCAGTTTTCATTCCAATCCCAAAGAAGGACAATGCCAAAGAATGCTCAAACTACTGCACAATTGCACTCATCTCACACGCTAGTAAAGTAATGCTGAAAATTCCTCAAGCCAGGCTTCAGCAATATGTGAACCGTGAACTTCCAGATGTCCAAGCTGGATTTAGAAAAGGCAGAGGAACCAGAGATCAAGTTGCCAACATCTGCTGGATCATGGAAAAAGCAAGAGAGTTCCCAAAAAACATCTATTTCTGCTTTATTTACTATGCCAAAGCCTTTGACTGTGTGGATCACAATCAACTGTGGAAAATTCTGAAAGAGATGGGAATACCAGACCACCTGACCTGCCTCTTGAGAAATTTGTATGCAGGTCAGAAAGCAACAGTTAGAACTGGACATGGAACAACAGACTGGTTCCAAATAGGAAAAGGAGTTCGTCAAGGCTGTATATTGTCACCCTGTTTATTTAACTTATATGTAGAGTACATCATGAGAAACGCTGCACTGGAAGAAACACAAGTTGGAATCAAGATTGCCGGAAGAAATATCAATAACCTCAGATATGCAGATGACACCACCCTTATGGCAGAAAGTGAAGAGGAACTAAAAGCCTCTTGATGAAGGTGAAAGTGGAGAGTGAAAAGGTTGGCTTAAAGCTCAACATTCAGAAAACGAAGATCATGGCATCTGGTCCCATCACTTCATGGGAAATAGATGGGGAAACAGTGGAAACAGTGTCAGACTTTATTTTTCTGGGCTCCAAAATCAGTACAGATGGTGACTACAGCCATGAAATTAAAAGACGCTTACTCCTTGGAAGGAAAGTTATGACCAACCTAGATAGCATATTCAAAAGCAGAGACATTACTTTGCCAACAAAGGTCTGTCTAGTCAAGGCTATTGTTTTTCCTGTGGTCATGTATGGATGTGAGAGTTGGATTGTGAAGAAGGCTGAGCGCCGAAGAATTGATGCTTTTGAAGTGTGGTGTTGGAGAAAACTCTTGAGAGTCCCCTGGACTGCAAGGAGATCCAGTCAGTCCATTCTGAAGATCAGCCCTGAGATTTCTTTGTAAGGAATGATGCTAAAGCTGAAACTCCAGTACTTTGGCCACCTCATGCGAAGAGTTGACTCATTGGAGAAGACTCTGATGCTGGGAGGGGTTGGGGGCAGGAGGAGAAGGGGACGACAGAGGATGAGATGGCTGGATGGCATCACTGACTCGATGGACATGAGTCTGGGTGACCTCCGGGAGTTGGTGATGGACAGGGAGGCCTGGCGTGCTGTGATTCATGGGGTCACAGAGAGTTGGACACGACTGAGCAACTGATCTGATGTGATCTGATCTGATATATAGTGGAATGATTGCAATAGGTTCAGTTAACTTCCATCTCCTTTTATAGTTACAAGTAATTTTTGTCTCGTGATGAGACCTTAGATTGACTCTCTAAGCAACTTTCAAATATACCCCACAGCAGTGTTAACTGTAGTCAACATGTTGTACATTACATCCTTAGTACTTATTTATCTTATAACTGTACCTTTTGACCTTCTTCCTCCAATTTCTCCTCCCTCCAATTCTGGTTACCACAAGTCTGATTTCTATGAATTTGGTTGTTTTTTGTTTGTTTTTTTTTTTTTGAAATTCCATATATAAGTGAAGTGATATGGTATTTATTTTTCTCTGACTAATTTCACTTAGAATGAACGTGAACATGAACGTGAAGTCGCTCAGTCATGTCCGACTCTTTGCATCCCCATGGACTGTAGCTTACCAGGCTCCTCTGTCCATGGGATTTTCCAGGCAATAGCACTGGAGTGGATTGCCATTTCCTTCTCCTAGGGATCTTCCCAACCCAGGGATCGAACCCGGGTCTCCTGCATTGTAGACAGATGCTTAGTATAACGCCTTCCAGATCTACTAATCTGATCTATCAGATTTTCCTCTCAGGACCAATTCAGTTTTCCTGATATCTTTGGACAAGAGAACCCGTAAAACCGACACTCAGTTCATGTGGCTTGTTTGGTTGGACCAGGCACTTCGGTTCAGGATTTCACCGCACTGTGGCTCAGAGAACACAGTTGTACCATTCTGACTTTTTAAAGTACAAGAATTGGAGCTCTCCGTGCCAAAAAGTCTTTGAGAAATTAAAAGAATGGTAGAACCTTTAGAATTAATGAAACTGGACAACTACCTGTCCTCCTACTATGCTTCCAAATGGAAAAAAATAAAAATAAAAAAGATGTTTATGGAGAGCACACCTGGGGAGATAGAGAGAGAAAGAAAGAAAATAAGAGTGAATTCAATATGTTCCATATGTCCATGACCTTGATATTGAGTTAAAAGCCTCAGAGCAGGATGGAATAAAGTGAATTGTCTTTGGTAGGGGAATAAATGCCTTTCCCTTTGGGGCACTGGCAGTGTTGCCCAACTGAACTTCCTTCAGTAATAGAAATGGTTTATTTCTGAGCTGTCCTGTGTGGTAGCCATTAGACATACATGACTGTTGAGCAATTGCAATGTGGCCAGTGCAATTGGAAAACTGAACTTTCAATTGTATTCAATTTCAAGTAAAGAAATTGAAGAAACATAAATATAAATAGCCACCCATTATAAATATATTTATGTATTTATAAATATAAATAGCCACACTTATTTAAGTTATTTTATCACTATGACAAGTGGGAGTCTTAGGTCATTTAGCTAATACCTTTTTCATTTTTTACTACTTTATTATTATTATTATTATTGTAACATAGCAATAATATTGAAATGCACCTGCTATAAAGGCATGTGTTTATTCATCCCCTCATGTAGATGTTAACAAAGATCTTCCACAGTTCAGATGGTGTTGGTATCTTATCCATAGTTTATGTATCAGTGTATGTTGCTGAAATAGTAACATAAGCATACTGTAGCATAAACATACTTATTATATGTTGTTGTTCCTAGTAAGAGTGTTGAAAAGATTGAGGAAATTATCAATGACAGCTCCTCAGAAAGTGAGGAAGATGAAGAACAACCTGATCATCATCAGGAAGCAAATGCAGATTTGCCATCAGAATATTGGCAAATTCAGAAGCTGGTGAAATATTTGAAGGTGAGAGAGAAACCTTTTATACTGTATTTGCAATGTTTATTTTAAATTTTTCCCTCAAAATATATATTCTGCTTTCAAGTTTACTATATATTTCTTTCAAGTAAGGGTAGTAACTATCCCTATTATTAATTAAGTGTGCACATGGGAAGGTCTTATTACTATGAGGATAGTGAGATTTGTCCTCATGGAGCAGTTGGGCTGCCTGGTACCAGCCCCCTCCCCTCAGTGGGGAGAAGGCAGTGGACCATGGCAGCCATCAGATATTGTGACTTACACCATTGTGTGACTAGCAGTATGGCATGATGGAAAGAGCAAGGGGTTTTGAAGTTGGACTTAGACTGAATTCTAGATTGTGTCGCTAACTATCTGTGACTGTTGAAAAGTATGGTTTGCAGCCTTAATCTTCCCGACCCATGGAGTAAAATTAATAATATCCACTCTAGGATTATTTTAAGGACTGAGAAAACACATGTGAAAGATGTGGTGTGGTGTCTGATACATTGTAGGTACTTAAAATATGTGTTGGTCTGTTTCTGCTACTCTCTTAAGTGAGATGCCATGTGTGAAAACATTTTGTAATAATAAATAAATCTCTACTGCTGCTAAGTCGCTTCAGTAGTGTCCGCTGTGTGACCCCATAGACGGCAGCCCACCAGGCTCCCCCATCCCTGGGATTCTCCAGGCAAGAACACTGGGTGTGCCTTGCCCCCTCCATAAATAAATGACCCATATAATATTGTATTTAAGTCCTCAAATAAGGGAGGGGCAAGGAAAATGATTTGCTCAAACCCAGATCAATGTTAATTTCTGATGTTGGACAGTGAATCTTGGTAATAGCTAGGCCCTGTCTAAAGTTACCATCCAGAAGTCCTTATGAAAACAACACTCTGACTTACTTCAGCTTGTCCTCCTCCATTTTCTGGGCTTTGCATATTTAAAGAAATTTACATGACTCCTAAATTACTAATGGGTACTTTTCCTGTACCTTTGAGGTCATCCCAAGCTGACACCTCAAACAGCCTATATGCACATTTTCATGAATTCAGAAAAGCTCCTCCCTGCCGCTAGGTGAGCAGTCTGGTAGGTATAAGTAAGCTAAAAAAGATTTTCCTAAAAGAAAAATATGTCCACTTCCTCTGTTGGCATCATCTCAGCTGCAATTCTAAGCACATCTTAGAGAATTCTTTTATGTTTTCCTGAATCATGAGAAAAATTAGTCAAGAAATTGGGAAAATGGGAAATTAGAATTAAAGTTGACAGTTAAAGTTTGATAATCTTCCTGAAGACATGACGGGTTCAAAGGAATCTACTGACATCATGGAGAGCAGGACAAGTTGATTATCTTAGTGATCCTTCTGCAGTGTTTGTGGTTGTCAAAGCAACACACTGTGCACATGAGATATACCAAGGATTCCCAATGTATCAGGGTCCCCTGTATCAGTCCGTGGCCTGTTAGCAACTGGGCACGCCGCAGGAGGTGAGTAGCAGGCGAGTGAGTGAAGCTTCATCTGTATTTAGAGCAGCTCCCCCTTGCTTGCATTACGACCTAAGCTACGCCACCCACGCCACCGGTCAGGTCAGTGGAAGCACTAGATTCTCATAGGAGTGCAACCCCTACTGTGAACATCGCATGTGAAGGGTCCAGATTACATGCTTCTTATGAGAATCATTTCAAAAGCATCACCTTCCTGGCCCATGGAAAAATTCTTTTCCATGAAACTGGTCCCTGGTGCTAAAAATGTTGAGGACTGCTGAGATATACAACTATATTTGCCAGTTATCCCTCAATAAAGTTTAGAAAAAGAAAATTCTGGCAGCAGAATGAAAGGTGGAGGTAGACATTTCCAAGCATCAGGATAGGAGCCAGTGAGAGAAAAGTGGTCCCAGCCCAGGTGGTCAGCCTCACTTATTGCTGTGCTCTGAATGTGTATGTGCAGGATGGTGAGTCATTCTTGCAAAAATAAATGGTACATTTATATGCATCATATCCTTTACACAAATCCTATTAGTGGTATTCTAAGAAATAACAAATTTGTAAAGCAAAATAAGTCATTAAATGTGAAATTTTGACCTGTGATTCTTGTAGTCTTGCCGAACTTGCTGGAAATCTAAACGGTAAGTCATTTAGATGGACTTGGACACTTTTTCAGTGTTTAAATATTCGCTGTATTGTGTATACTGTGTATTACAATTTGTTCTTTGCAAGTAATTTAACAGAAGAAATGCAAAGTGAGGAAGATGTGAATGTGGGCTGTGCAACAGTCCATCATGATACCAGAAAATGATCTAAAATCTTAATTAGCAAACGATCTGACTAGCTAATGATAATTAGCAAACCATTTATCCTCAATGGTTAAATCAGAATCAGGGCAAGTAGATAAAATATTTTCATCATTGAAAAAGAAAATGAGGGTATATGAAGCAAACCCTAATGCCCACCTTGGCTCTGCTTTTGGAAACTTCTTAACAATTTGACTGCTGTCAATGCAAAATGAAAGAAAAAATTTTTTAACATCTGACATATTTGTATTGAAATAAAAATCAAGACTATTGGATAGGACAATTGATGCTTTGCTTTGTGTATTTTAAAATTATATTTTAAGAATATCTTGTAAATGATAAATATTTTACTTTTTTCTTTCAACTTTTTAAATGGCTTTTATTTAGCATTTATTTTGTGTGATATTTCTTCTTCTAGTGTCTGCTGTTATCAAATATCAGGTGGAGATCACTTTTACATGGGATTGTAATATGTATAGTGTTTTTTTTCCTTACAAAAAACCTGTGAAATTTTTAGCATTTCTATCACAACAAAGACTTGTGGTTTATTACAGAAATAATTTACCATTATAGTCATCCTTACTATTTAGTTGCATGTAAATAAAATTTAGCAACACATATGAAATAACATGATTTCAGGAATTCCTGAGCACTGCTGGGAATTCCAGTTTCTTATTCTGGAATCTGGAAGATTCACATTTGCTGGGAATTTGGAGGCAGTCTTGTGGAGCACAGGCTGACGTTTCAGTCCCACAGTTCTGCCCCCACCTTGGCGGGAGTCTTTGTGCACAAACCACCCAATCAGCACGTGGCCAGTCCTGCAGGCAGGGCAGCCATGTCTAGACTCTAGAGACCTTCCTGACCTTTCCCGAGTCACAGGGCCACCCATGGCCTCTACGCACAAGGAGTGTGTTATCTGAGGACACTCTGGCCGCAGAGATCTCTGCCACCAACACTTGAGTCAGACAGGCACTGGGGCTTGGGGACATGGCCTCTGGAAGAAGATTTGGAAGAGCCCTAGTGTTTATGCAGGCGAATTTGAGTCTGTTAACTTTTTTCATTAATAAAAGGAGATAAAGAGTCCAAACAGCCGAACCATCAGCCAGGTCAGGAGGCAGAATAATGGAGCAGTTAGAGACACAACCTTCAATGTCAACAAGACTTCAACTGAGTTGGGCTTCCACCGCCTACTATCTCAGCAGCCTTGGGGGTGCTGGCCATCCTCTGTAAGCTTTGGTCTCTAATTGTTCCAGATGGCAAGATAAAAGATCTTCACCTTTTAGGATTAGTATTAGTATTATTAGGTGAGATTGAACACATCTAAGTGCTTTAGCATGAAGGGCTCAGCCCCTGTTAGCAATGATAATTCTTTCTATTGTATACTATTATTATAAACAATGTAAGGTGGGGAGTCTAATGATCTGCACAGGTGGTCTTTGGCTTTTGCTTTAAGATTCTGGTAACCAATAAAAGGAAGAAACAGAGTGAGTTCATACAGTGAGGGACTCTTTCCATCATAAGGTAAAAACAACCCCCTTGCCAATGACTCTAACTGATCCTGGTGCTAAGAACAGAAAGAATTTCCCCCCCAAGGGCATAAGGGCGCAGACCGTGGGTTGGTGGTGCCCCATGTCCTCCACAGTATCCTCCCCATGAACACCGCTAAGAGTGTCTCATTATTGAGTCACTAGCTTGCATTTTTCAGCTATTTGGGATAAGTGCATATAGTGGTGGATCAAAAAGAGATGCACTGTTGCGCTCCCAGAACAGCTCAGGAAAGCGTGTATTGATGAAGTGCTACTCAAAATCACACAAGTTACCCCTCAGTAACTCTTGTGCAAATGTGATACTTTTGGCCAGACAGTAAATGGCTTGAAATTATTATAGTTCCCCACAGGTAAATATTCTTAACATAGCCAATAATATAAAAAATATATCTACAAAAGCTTTCAGGATTTTCAACACAGATAAATGTTTTTCTGTGGAGACACAAAAGGATATGAAAAATCTATGATATACAAATTTGAATGTCTCTAGGTAATCTCAAAATAAATAAACCTGAGACAGTAATTTACAAAATTATATAAATTTAGACTTATCCAGCAGAGAAATGTTCATGTTGACCTGACTCTTCACTTACCATTTTCCAAGTACAGCAATGACAGTGATTGTTGAAAAAGTTTTGATGAGTTCATTAATAGCCAAACAAGTCAATGAGTGATACAACTTAGTATTTATCCAGAGCTATGAGCTCAGATCTTGGCACATGATAAAGGGACTAAGTCTTTAATAATTTGGCTTTGACACACATCCATTTCAACTTGCACATTTTACATCTGTGTGTATTCTTTTAATCTGGAGTTTTAGAACACAATTTAATTTTTAAGCTAATGGATACATTGCATTTTTATTCACCAACCTTCCAATGTCCTTTCCCCCACATCACTGATGACTCTGGGCTTCAATTCTAAATGAAGTAATAATAAGCTCCTTATTCAGCTACCTTCTGTACTTTTCTTCTCACAGCTTGTCTATCTCCTTAGCTACAGCTGATTAATCTCGTTTCTGAATCTTGCATGATGTCTTCAAGAGAGCACAGGCTTGCCTCTCCATCTTTTGCTCAGAAGGAACAGTGACAAAATTAGGTTCCCAAGGGGCCAGACCATCCTTCACTCTCAGCTCCTTGAAAATAGTGCTGTTCCCTCTGCTGTTGGTGTCGTTCTCCACCTTCTCTTGCTCCCCCTTCTCTTCCCTTTCTTGCCCCCTTCTCCTTGGAGACGTATTGCTTCCTTGTCACATTTGTATGAATATTATCTTCTCCCCATTCATGGTTGCTTCAAAATCTTGCAATGAAAATATTTTGCTATATATGAGTATCAGTGATTGGGGGAGACAGTTATTAAGGTCTATACCCCACACTAACGCTCTAAAAATACAGCAAGTTTTACTCATTTCTAAATCAGATATGTATTGAACACCTTTGTGAGATAGGAGGCAAGTTGAGGGATTTGTTGTTGTGGCTTGGAAATGTGGATTTCTTCATCACAAGTATTCTAATATTATTAATATAAGTAGGTACTCTTTGGGCTTCCCAGGTGGTGCCAGTGGTAAAGAACCCACCTGCCAATGCAAGAGATGTAAGAGATGAGGGTTTGATCCCTGGGTTGGGCAGTTCCCCTGGAGGAGGGCACAGCAACCTACTCCAGGATTTTTGACTGGAGAATCCCATCTGGGGATTCTGGGGAGCCTGGCAGACTACAGTCCACAGGGTCGCAAAGAATCAGACATGACTGAAGTGACTTAGCACACATGCATGCAGGTACTCTTTAGTAACATGATATAAAATGTTAAAAGATCATAATTATAAGTAGATCTACATTTCATACGCCTTAGTGCAGCAGTCCCCAGTCTTTTTGGCATCAGGGAAAGGTTTCGTGGAAGACAATTTTTCTATGAACCAGAAATGGGAGGGTGGTTTTGGGATGATTCAAGCACATTGCATTTATTGTGTACTGTATTTCTACTATTATTACATCAGCTCCACCTCAGATCATCAGGCTAGATTTCAGAGGTTGGGAACCTCTACCTTGGTGTTCAGTTCAGTTCAGTCACTCAGTCATGTTCGACTCTTTGTGACCCCATGAATTGCAGCATGCCAGGCTTCCCTGTCCATCACCAACTCCCAGAGTTCACCCAAACTCATGTCCATCGAGTTGGTGATGCCATCCAGCCATCTCATCTTCTCTTGTCCCCTTCTCCTCCTGCCCCCAGTTCCTCCCAGCATTACGGTCTTTTCCAATGAGTCAACTCTTCACATCAGGTGGCCAAAGTATTGGAGTTTCAGCTTCCAGCATAAGTCCTTCCAATGAAGACCCAGGACTGATCTCCCTTAGGATGGACTGGTTGAATCTCCTTGCAGTCCAAGGGACTCTCAAGAGTCCAACACCACAGTTCAAAAGCATCAATTCTTCAGCGCTCAGCTTTCTTCACAGTCCAACTCTCACATCCATACATGACCACTGGAAAAACCATAGCCTTGACTAGACGAAACTTTGTTGGCAAAGTAATGTCCGCTTTTGAATATGCTATCTAGGTGGCCTCACCCCTCTGCTTTTTAATAGCTATCTAGGTTGGTCATGACTTTCTTTTCTGAAAGCTGAGCCAACTTTTACTCTCCTCTTTATTCATCTTTTAGACTTTCATGGCTGCAATCACCATCTGGGTTTCCTCAGTGGTTTCTCCAGTCCAGCATTTTATGATGGCCCCCCAAAATAAAGTCTGACACTGTTTCCACTGCTTCCCCATCTATTTGCCATGAAGTGGTGGGACCAGATGCCATGATCTTAGTTTTCTGAATGTTGAGCTTTAAGCCAAATTTTTCACTCTCCTCTTTCACTTTCATCAAGAGGCTTTTTAGTCCTCTTCACTTTCTACCGTAACAGTGGTGTCATCTGCGTATCTGAGGATATTGATATTTCTCCAGGCAGTCTTGATTCCAGCTTGTGCTTCTTCCAGCCCAGCGTTTCTCATGATGTACTCTGCATATAAGTTAAATAAACAGGGTGACAATATACAGCCTTGACATACTCCTTTTCCTGTTTGGAACCAGTCTGTTGTTCCATGTCCAGTTCTAACTATTGCTTCCTGATCTGCATATAGGCTTCTCAAGAGGCAGATCAGGTGGTCTGGTATTCCCATCTCTTTCAGAATTTTCCACAGTTTATTGTGATCCACACAGTGTTACTGCCTTGGTGTAAGTATCCTTATAACTGAAGAATGAATTTCTGGATCCAGAATTGAAAGCCTGTTGGAATCCATTTCTTTGTGGGTTGAAGGTGGTTTAGATATGGAATTTAAAACTATAGGTTCGGGAAATTCAAGAGAACATAGAGGAGACTAGAAAATGGTTGGTGAACTTTTAGATAGCTAAAAGTTAGCTATCTAAGGGATAGAGAAGGGATCTCAGAGGCTGGCTCTAGAATCCTGCTTTACCTGCTCTGTGGGCATTTTGGAGGGATGTCATTTGAGGATGAGACCTCTGCCACTGCAGCCCCAGGCTCATCTGGGATTACATTAGCAAGCAGATTTGGAGCCCTACTGGGAAGTGCTTTGTTCCTCTGGACTTATTCTTGAGTACTTGCTGCCCTAATGGAGGAATCCAGGGTTTGTTCCCCAGGGCCACTTCCTCAGGTGTAACTCCTCCCTGCAGGATGACTGTTTCTGCACCTGAAATTTTGATCGAGTCCAGCCTGGGTAAACAGGCAGATAAAAGCACTGCTTTAAAAAGCTGAGTTCAGCAGCAGGTGGTTTGCAAAATGAATCCCAGTGGAAAGAATAGAAGCCAGTGACCTGTGGCCCTGATGGAGAGTGTTGGGGCCTTGGAATGGGGTAGTGTTGTTGGAAGCAGCCAGGAAAGGGCCAAGAGAGAAGGCGGGCCAGGTTCTCAGGAGGGTCTGGGGTGGTGCAGATTAAGTTTGGAGAGAGTGAAATATCCAAATAGAAAGGTCCATATGGTAGTTGGAGATAAAGGGTTGACACTCCAATTATTGGTTATAAATGGGGTTACCTTTTTGGTAGAGGAATGAAAGGCTTAGGAAAATGTGGAGCAGATGAGCCCGTTTGTGTCTTTTTATTCTTGATTGAACGTGACCTCTTAGCAAGCTAATCAGCAGTTACAGTGCTTGAATTAGTACATACAACTAACACTTTATGAATCAAAATATTTATGTTAAATGGTAGCCTTTAAATATTAGTTTGCCACCTTATAAGCAGATTCCTTTTTGGTCTTTTTTTTTTTTTTTTAAATCTTAAAGAAAGTACATGTGGGGACTTCCCTAGCAGTCCAGTGGTTACAATGCAGGAGGTGTGGGTTTGAGTCCTTGTCAGGGAGTTAGGATCCGGCATTGCCTTGTGGCCAAAAAAACCAAAACATAAACAATATTGTAATAAATTCTATAAGGACTTTAAAAATGGTCCACATTAAAAAAAATCTTTAAAAAAGGGGTAACATTTATTTGGTAACTTTATGCAACCAGTTAGCGGATTAAAAAGATTAATTAAAGGAAGACAAAAAATTAAAGCTTGAAGCAGTAAGAGAAAAAATGTTTATTTTAAAGTCATTTTCCCTTCATTTGATAACTCCTACATGTTAAAACTGTGGAGAGCTAGATATATGAAGGCTGGGGAAAGAAGGGCTTTTTAAATTCAGAAATGTGGTATCAGCCTAGAGTATAATGGTGGGGCAAACTTTGTTCCCAAGTTCTAGAAGGGTAACCATGGCATCTGATCACAGGTCACTCAGCAGAGAGTGGCTGGCATGGACTGCTGAGTGACAGCTTATGATCATGGCGAGGTATCACATATTAATCCTCTCCTGCCATCCATGATGTGTTGGTGAGAGCTAGTGACTAATTTATTTATTCTATGTGATTAAACTTGTGTGGGTTTCACCTTTCACGTGAGCCAAGGATCTTGCTGGTTCTTTCTTCTTCTGTTATGTATCCACAAGCTCTGAATCCTCAGGCCATGAGATGTGAAGATAGACTGTGGTTCCCCCAGCTCAGCAGTGACAAGGACTCTACTTCAGAGCAACATCTATTAATAGAGGATGTCACATCAGAAATCCCAGGAGGCTTCTAAAGAGACTTTCCAGGCTCCTTCCCTGGAATGTTTCGATTTCCTCTCTGGAGGAGTATTCTTGGCAAAGACATTTTCAGACTTGAAAACCTTTGTTAAAGACTGCATTTGTGGGGCTCAGTTTCTTCATGATCTTCCACGAATTAAGACACACACATAGACACACACACACACACACACACACACACACACACACGACCTTCATTGGTTAGAGAGTTCTCCTAAGTGGAAGCTGGGAGTTATATGGTTTTTCATCAGAGGAATTTTGATGTACTTTGTGTCAATTACAGTTAATTAAATTCCTTTCCCATTACTTGGTTTTGGGGATGGAGTGGCAGGTAGTGTGATCCCTATTTCATTGGTGGAAAAGTTGAGAAATACTTCACTCCAGGCCACACAGAAGGTGGCTGTGGACCGGGAAGGCGTCCAGGGTCTATGGTTATTGCTCGTTGCCTGGTTGCTCTGTCCCTCTGTCCAGAAGCTCAGAGCCCAGGGGACCCAAAGGCCACACTGTTGAACACGCCTATTTTCTCTCATTTGTTTTTTTTCACTCTGAGTAAGTGACTAGTTACGCATGGACTACTTCTGCACAAAGGAATTCAGTGTTCATTTTTGGGAGACAGTATCAGAGTGCACTAGGTTTTTACTTAAAGAGATGGAAAAGAATTTGAAAGAGCAGTGTTATTATTATTAAAAATAATCTTCCAAAAATGGGAAACAGTGGTCACTGCTTATGCATCCAGATAAACTCCAGTAGTTGAGAAGGAAAATTAATATCATTTTCCTGAGAAACATGCTTTAAGTTAATACATATGTTTTGACATTGTTATGAGTTGATTTTGAAAATAGTCTCTAAGGTGAAAAGAGTGGGAGGACTTTAAAAAAAGTTACCTGATAGTCATCAGAAGATATTTCAATTCTTTTTCTAATGAAATTTCTACTCAGCAGAGTCTGCATTTACATTTTCTTAAATAGTGTGAAGTGGAAGTGTTAGTCGCTCAGTTGTATACAACTCTTTGCAACCGTATGAACTGTAGCCTGCCAGACTCCTCTGTCCATGGGGTTCTCCAGGCAAGAATACTGGAGTGGGTAGCCATTTCCTTCCCCAGGGGACCTTCCCAACTCGGGATCGAACCTTGGTCTCTTGCATTGCAGGCAGATTCTTTACTGTCTGAGCCACCAGAGAAACCCCTAAATAGTGTAGTGTAAGAATTTTACTTATTCAGATTGAGATGTGTGACTTGTATAATGCCCACTAAGAAAGGATTAGTCATCTTTTATTTTTATAGCAGAAGAGACAGTGGAAGTGGTGAAGGGGCCTTCACCCTCTGAGCTCTACAGATACAACAGTAACTTGTTTTTAGTTTTTGAGCTTTAAACTTGCTTTGCCTCCAGGCAATCATAAATAAAAAAGAGTGGAGAAAAAGCGAAGATAACTATATGGGTATGGTAAATACACCATTGAATCATAACCATGTATATGGCCCCTAGCTCACATTATGCAATCACATCCACTTAACTACTGAAAAATGACAATATGAAAAATCTCTAGGGAGGTCTCTTAGGTTTAACTCTATTCATTCTCTCAAGAACATGTACCACTAACTAGTCCAGCTAGAGCATAATTAGAGCATAAACACTGCCATCCAGCAATTAATATGATTTTTGATTAGAAAGAATATTGCTATCTAAGGCAGTTTTGTGTAATGATCTGAAAATGTAACAGATCTGTTCAGGGAATTTGCTGACTGATGTGTTTGCAACAACAATATTTTTTATTCCTCAAAGCATGCTTCCAACCCAAAGTTATTTGAGAGGCTAAATAGAGAAAAGAAGTTTTTGTCTAGTTCCCGATTTATGTAATCCAGTGGATTGCTTCACTTTTTTGGGTTAAAAACACATGTTACAGAAGTTTGAATGCTAAAGAATTTATAAGTGTAGGGGTTGAGGAGTAAGAAGTACCAGATTTGGTATAAATGATGTTTCATTTCACATATATCTAGAAATCCTCTGTCCCTTTTTCATCCACTAGCCTTTGAGCTTCCTGCTGGCAGGGGCTGTGGATCCTAATCCAGCTCTTGGTCTGGCTGGCAATGCCCTGCTGATACTTCCGTGACACACAGAGCCTGGCAGAGGCTTGTGTTCCTCTTCTGGTCCATCCTTTATCTCCTCTGTATTTAGAGTATTATAAAAGAATACATTGACATATGCTCATTGTACCTATTCAAGCCATGTAAAAGAATAAAAGTGAATGCCCTCCAGATGTGTGTGTATATACATACACATATGTAACTTTCATACATAAAATGAAGTCAGACTATGATTCTACTATGTACCTTTTGTCTTAATATTTCATACTCTGTCTTGGTGATCTTTCATATATACCTTACTCCTTTTAATTGCTCCATAGTATTTCATTATACATATATCAGTAATTTACAATTCCTTTGTTGGTAACCTTTTAGGTTTTCTCCCCAAATCAATTTTTGTTCTGACGATGCAGCTGCAAATATTTTTACGTATGCTTTGGACGATGTATGTATTTCCATAGAATGAGTTGTTTGAAATAGAATTGCTTGCGTGAAAGAGTATGCACATTTCAAATGTTGATAGTTCTAATGGGGAGTTGTTGTTCAGTGGGTGTAAAAGTTCAGTTATGAAAGGTGAACAAGTTCTGTAACATCGTACCTGTAGTTAACAATGCTGTTTACACTTAAAAAATGTAAGGGGGAGATCTCACACTGTGTTGTGCCGTGTGTGAGTCGCTTCAGTTGTGTCTTAACTCTGTGACCTCGTGAGCTTTAACCTGCCAGGCTCCTCTGTCCATGGGATTCTGCAGGCAAGAATACTGGAGCAGGTTCCCATGCTCTATTAACATACAAAAAATGGGGAGGCATAAAGAAACTTTGGGAGTTGATGAGTATATTAATTGTCCTGATTGTAGTGCTGGTTTCACAGGTATATGAATGTGTCCATCCTCATTAAATTGTGTGTGTCAAATATATATAGTATTTTTGCATATCAATTATACCGCAGTAAAGATGTGTTTTTTTTTTTTTAAATGTGTTCACAGTGAAGTTGGAGAAGTACTGCATTTTTTTATTTTAGAGGGAAATATAATGAAAAGTAATCAACCACATAAAAATTTTTTGACAACTCCCTTCAGAAAGTAAACATCCATTTACACTCTATCAGTAATAACATCAAAGGTTTACAACCTCAGACACACAATGAAATCAGCCTAGCTCTTAACAAAACAAAGACCAGATGCCCGGGTACCATTCATGGAAGTTTGGATTTAATTGGTTTGGAATGGGGTCTGGGCATTGATAGTCTTTAAAATCTCCCCAGGGTATTAAAATTACTCAACTAGGATTAAGATTTACTGTTATAAATTTTAACCTGCAGTCTTTTTTTGTTCTATAGGGTAAAAAAGGTATCTTATGTGAATTTGCGTGTTCCTGATTGTTAGTGAGATTGATACAGTTTTCATATGTCAAGTAGTTGTATTGTGTACCTTGCCTGTTTTCCTGTGTGGATGTCTTTTGATTCTTGATGCAAATTAATCCTTTGTTATATGCAAATTTCTCTCAATTTGTCATATGTCAAAGTCAGATGACTGGTTCATCCGCTCTTTCCTTCAGTGATCTGAGTTGCTTCCTTTATCAAATATTGTCATTTCACTTTAAGAGTTTGTGTCCAGATCTTCCTACATGATTTATTTGGATATTCCCATGCTGTTTTAATTATTATAGCTTTGGTATATTTAAATATTTGGCCAGAGAGTTTTCTTAAAATATTTTAAACTACTTTTTGTATATTTTCCATTCCAGATCATCTTGACAATGATTCCAGAACCAAGTTTTTTTAAAAAGCTAAAAAATGCTGATAGGATTTTGCTTGGCTTACATTAATTTGTAAATTATTTTTGGATAAATTACAGTTTTAATAATGTTGAATTATCCTATTAGGAAATATGGTATGACCATTCACTTTCTTTATTTAATCTTTAATATACTTCAGTAAAACTTCCTGGCTTTTCCTGCATATATTTGCAGCACATTTCTTATGAGATTCACTCATAGATATTTTTACTACTATTATTTTGCCAATACTGGCATGGGAACTTTTTTCAAATTACGTATTTTGATTTGTTATTCTCAGCTACTCATTTTTGAATATTTCCTTTGTACTCAGTCACTTTACTGAGCTACTTTTATTAATTATCATAATTATTCAGTTCATTCTTATGAATCTTTCTAGAAAGACTATTACCTTTCCTACAGACTTTTCCTCATTGCAGTAACATTCCAGTAAATCATCAATTTCTGTAAATGTTCCATGGTGATTTAAAAAGAATGCGTAGGGAATCCTTGCATTGTTCCTTAACCATTCCTAACCAAAAAAATAAAATTCTTAGCAAGCCTGCAATCCAACAATCTGAGCCTAATTTCTTTTTTTCTTCTGAAACAGTATTTTCTCTTTTTCCTTGCAGTTTCCTTTTGAGTCTCATCTCTTGCGGCCCAGGTTTATGAGTGCTGAATCTCAGCATAAAATCAGTCTTCAAATAAACAGAAGGCAAAGCGATATGTTTTACTACCTCAACTTATGTGGTTCTGTGCCACTCATTTGGGGCTCTGACTCTCAACCATTTCTGCTCCTGAGAGAGGAAAAGTGTCTCTGAGCCAAGCCCCGCGCTGGGTGCCTGCCCCCCTGTCATCATTAATAAACAGTCGTTGGCAGGGGTCATGGCTCTCGCTCGGCGAGTGGCATGTTTGGAGGAAAAACTGCTGAGCACCTTGGAAGCCAGTTGGATGGCTGTGATGGTTGCGTCACAGGTCTCACCCGCCGCCTTCTGATTGTGGACGGTGGAGTCAGGAACAGAGCAACCTCTGCTCCCCTTGCCACCCCTGCCCACCGTGCTGTCTCCCTGGGTCTCACAGGATGCCAGGAGGGATGACCCTGTGAGTGTGTTTGCCATCACAGTGCCATCTGCCAACTCTGGCATCCTTTCCTGAACTGGGTTACTCGAGACCGTTATAGCGCCCGATGAATCACCTGATCCTGCTTTCTGTCCAGACCTCAGCCCAAGCGTTCTTTCCTCAGGGGAACCTTCCCTGATGCCCCCTGGCCCAGTTAAAGCCTCCCTGGTGTGGGTTTCCCTGGCCCTGTGCCCCTCTCCCTTATGGCACCGCTCAGACTTAAAGTTTCCGTTTACTGGGATGGACTTTAGAAAATTAAAATCGTTCTTCTCTACTAAACTGTGAGCTCCATAAAAGCAGAGCCTAAGTCTGTTTTTGTTTCCCAGGGTGTCCCCAGGGCTTGGCATCAGACTTGGCAAGTAGCTAAGTAAATAGTAAGCAAATTTGTTGAATGAAAAAATACAAAAGTGATTTCAGGCAGCTTTCTCTCTGTTTAATCCTGAATACATTCTTCATCTCAGCTTAGACAATGTGTATTGCTGCTTTATCAACAGTAAGGGAGGATATCTATACTGGATGGGGTAATACTTATTTCAAAAATTTTATTTAAATCCAGGAAAAATTATTATTATTTTTAAAAAATCCTCTATTCATCTTTTAAGAAGAAATTTTGAGAAAAGTGAGAAGCAACATTCATCCAGTCTCATTGTGTTTGAAGTGTAATTGCAACCACGCGTGAGGGCCTGCTGGTCATGGAAAGGCGCATGAGCTGTAAAATATCTGAAGGCCGGCAGAAGTTGGAGATGTTTAAGAAGCAGGAGGGGAAGGAGGACAACTAGCAAAGGAATTGCATTAATTCAAGACATGGAAAAGCTTATTGGAAGCATTCTTCAAAACCCTTCAGAAGCTAGTAAAATAATACTTGACTATGTTTTCCTCCAGCTCTTAAAAAGCCTCACAAACGTAAATCCGTGATAAAATGTGAAAATAAGTATTGGCAACTAATTACATTCTCAGGGAGATTTAATTTAAAAGGAGCATATTTGCATATTTGTTCTACTTCTCTTCAGTAAGATGTTTATGGCGTCTGGTCAAAGTAGAATGGACATTTGAAAATCCTTCGACATAGTTGGTATTTAAAGAATAGCAATTGGCTAACGTTTGTGGCTCTGTACATTGAATATTTTGGCTCCCATCTGCTGGTATTCATTCTGAAAGATTTATAATCCTTTGGGGAATGTGGTCAGTGACAAGAGTAGAAGTAAATCCTGAAATGTGGAAAAACTAACTTTCCCTCATAAAAAACTGTTCTAAAAAAATCCCTCAAGCCTATGAATATGTTTCCAGATTTTCAGAAAAAGCTGATGATTTACAGAAAAAAAATTTTTTTCTATAAAGATCTAACTTCTTAATGATAAATGTATATTTTCCATCATTTGGTTTCAAAATTGGCCTAAAGATAGTTCAGCAAAATACAAGATCTTATGTTTTGGGCATCAGCTGCAATTACATGACTTTTAAAAGTTTATGTCATCCATTATAGTGTAAATAATGAAGTAAAACTCAAAAAGTGGAAGTACTCTACAAGAGAAAAATGAAAAGAACTTGAAAGAGGAAGCCAAGCTGGTGCTGAATGTCTAAGCAGAAAACTGCTACCAAAGAAACTAGACACAGGAATAGGGAGTCAGGAAGATTCCCCATCATGTATGACTGGGGATAGCAGGACAAAAATTCTTCTTCAGGGAGCTGGACCTGGTGGGAAGGGCTTTCCTGGCCTGACTGAGGCGGGACACGTTGGACAACTACTTGCTTCCTGCTCAGACTCCTGCTTGCGCTGAGTCTGAAGCCACTGCCTGAAGAATCCTCTTGATCTGAAGCTCTCAGCTTCCATTGTCCAACCTTTAAGAACCCAGCTCTGTTGCTGCAGGTGCCTGGGAGGAACTTTCTGCCTCCTTTTCACCATTTAAATTCAGATAAAGAGCCTTGTTTAATGAGTTGTTTCTCTTAGCTTCTTTGCTTTTCTTTTTTCTATGTTATTTTCCTTAGTTAATTATGGTTAGTATTTAGATTCTCTCTTATGGTTTACAAAATATCTACCTTTTTCTAAGAGAGACACCAGAGGTACTGGTGTGTGGGGTCCTGTGTCCCAAACAGGGGGTTCATGATACTGACAGTAATGATAGAAGACGCAGTGCTTTATGTTTTAAAACCAACTGTGGGAAAATTGGTAGCATTAAAATTTCTCTTGTTATTGAGAAAAAGATGCTCAAAGCTCGAAGAACAAAACTTATTATTTTAAATGTAAGTAATAAAATTAAGGCTCTTATCATTCTAAATTTAATCTTGAATATAAAGGACAGCCTAGATTACCCAGAGGGAAAATTAGAAAGAAAAGCAGAAATGTCGTTCAGAGCACTTTTGGAGACATGGAGGGAATGTTCTGGAAGGGAGCAAGTAGAGTCTCTGAAGCCTAAACATTTCCTTCTTCACTTTTTGATGCTCACCATCTACAGATCCCACTTTAGTTATAAACATATTGTGTTGAATTTATAAGAGAATTGGCATGTGTGTATTTGCATGATATGAAGGTGGGAAACTTGAGTATAATTTCCATTTTTTTGTGCTAAGTCTTCTACCTACACATATAATATTATAATATATATGTATAATATAGCAATGTAAAACCATGATTAGCAAATGATAGTAAATATAATTTGAAGATGTCTTCCCTCAAAAAAATAAAAAGATGTATTTAGGCCATTGCTACTGTGTTTTGACATAGAATCCCAAGGCTATCTTTTATGAACACCTTTTGCATAAAATAGCTTTTTCTTGGCTCCATTAGAAGTATTGTTTCTCTGTCTTAATAACTATTCCAGGAACTCTTATTTAGCAGCCACTCTCAATAGTAGTTGCAGTAATATATGTATGTAGAAGTAATATATGCCATGTTCTTAAAAAATTTTCAAAGCATTAATGATCAGTGGATGTTACTTAATTCCAGCAATGAATTCTTATTTAATTTCCTAGCAGGCCTGATTCACTGATCATTAAAAATTTTTTATCTCTCTTGGATTTTTGAAGAAGCTGTTCCCCACGGCTCTTTACGTGTGGTGATTAGCTAAACAGACATTGATTTGCATGTTATTCGGCCAGCATTTCATTCATGACAGTGAAACGATCTTTTTCTCTCCTTCAGTCCACCCATCAGTTCCCAGGTTTTAGGAATCGCTTCCTCCTTCCCAGCCTCACAGCCTCACCCTGCTTATTCTCCATCCCACATGGATCACTGTGCTGCCTACCAGGCAGTTTACTTTCTTCACGTTTTCTGTGTTCTAGACTATTCTGTAAACATCTGTAAGAATAATCTTCAGACACAGTTTGCACTGCAGCATGCACAGTTCAGGGACTGCTTGTAACCCCACATAAACCTCACCTTCCTCAGAATCTCTTTCAAGGCTTGCCCCTGACTCTATTTAATATCATAATTCCACCTGATGTTGTAGCTGTTTAGGGCAGACAGACCACCTTAACATGGCAACTCTTAATTGGAATAATGTTTTATGACACCCTGGACAGCTTTCTTGTGCTTTAGCTCATCATAATCCATTTAACAGATTATAACCTACTCAGAGAATTTTAAAAAACTAAACATGCTATATATGGGGACACGTACTTCCCAGTTCATGGATTCATCAACGTTTAGTAAATTTCTATGGAAGCGTGATCTTATTTAACCTTTCTGTGGCCTTGGGTCTTTGCAGGGAGGAAATCAGATGGCTACCGTGATTGCATTGTGTTCAATGAAGGATTTTAACTTAGCACAAGAGACCTGCCAGTTGGCGATCAGGGATGTTGGAGGCCTTGAAGTTTTAATAAATTTACTTGAGACAGATGAAGTCAAATGTAAGGTGAGTGTCTTGATCACAGTGGACGAGGAGCCTTGATACACACGTGCTTCTCTTCTCAGTGCTGGGCATCTGCCCTTCCTGTTGCTTGTTGCTGGTCTTTATTTTTTACTGATAACTCACTTCTACTACAATTAGCTACCCTTGTCAACTATGTTTTTCTTGTTGTCTTTTTGGCTCCTTTCCATTAGCTTATGCTTCTTAAATGATGAATGTTTGTTTATTTAACTGCAGGAAAATGCAGGGAATCGGGGGATGTATATAACACCTGGGAATAGTAACAGTTCCCTTAAAAAAACTTAATTGGAGAAGGATTTAGGTAGACTTGGAATTTTTAAAAAATATAGCACTGGTTCTGCATTAAGCATCCATTCATCTACAACTTTTTCTTCTCGTTTAGATTGGTTCATTAAAAATCCTGAAGGAAATCAGTCATAATCCTCAAATCAGACGTAATATTGTTGACCTTGGGGGCTTACCAGTTATGGTTAATATACTTGATTCTCCACATAAGAGTCTGAAATGCTTGGCAGCTGAGACAATTGCAAATGTTGCCAAGTTTAAGAGAGCCCGGCGGGTGGTGAGACGCCATGGAGGCATCACCAAACTGGTGAGTAGGTGCCACTCACAGGGGTGGACATCCCCTGTCCTTCCCTGCTCCTCCTGGACACTCAGTAACTCCTGGCTCTGTTCTGGGAATCTTTTTCTTGTGTAACATGCCTTTGAAAATTATTTTTGTGTATGTACATTGGCAAGCAGCCAAAAAAACATGTTCAACCTAATTTTTCAAAGAAATAATGAATTTTTAAAAATAGATGTCATTTTCACCTATCACACAAGTGGGGATACACATTCATATTGGGGGGGCCAGTGTCAGCGAGAGGGTGGTGACTGACTGCACTCAGTCTGAGACTGCCACAACATTGTTCATCAACTGTAGTCCAATATTAAATAAGCAGTTTGAAAAAAAGAGGGTGACAATGGGTAAAGTGCTCTGCAGTGGGACACCATCTGGAGACCCACAGCCTATGAGGAAGTAGAGATAATTGTCCCCACAGAGACAGAGCGGCAGACACTCATCCTACTGTTACTTACAGAAGTGACAACTGAAAACAACATGTTTCACAGGATGAGATTAGTAAAACCCTAAGTGACGCATCCACAAGAAGTATCCATTGTCAGCTGTCAGTAGTGTATTTTAGAAGCTTATTTAGTAACAAGGAATAAATGTATGTGTGAAAGTGTTAATCACTCAGTCATGTCCAACTCTTTGCGACCCCATGGACTGTAGCCCACCAGACTCCTCGAACAGAGGAATTTCCCAGGCAAGAATATGGGAGTGGGTTGCCATTTCCTTCTCCAGGGGATCTTAACCACCCAGGAATTGAACCTGGGTCTCCTGCATTGGCAACCCACTCCAGTGTTCTTGCCTGGAGAACCCAGGGACGGGGAGCGGGACCCGCGGGGCGCACAGAGTGGACACGACGAAGTGACAGCAGCAGCAGCAGCAGCTCCTGCATTGTAGGCAGATACTTTACCATCTGAGCCACCAGGGAAGCCCAAAATGTATGTTTAATATTATATAAAGTTATCACAGGATTAAAAACTAATGATACCCATGATCCCAATTTTTAAAGACCTCAGCTAACAACTATAGAAAAATCACTTGAAATACACAAAATTGTTCCTAAGGGGTTCTCTCTGAAATGACTACCAAATTTCCTCCCTACTATTCTACATTGGCCAGTTTATTATATTACGTATATAATTAGAAAACATGATTATTTCAGTAACTGTCACTTGAAGAAAGAAGCTGGCTCAGGGTCCCTGCCCCAGCAGGAGGGATATTTACAACGTGCAGTATGGAAGTGCATTTTCACCCTCACTGTGTCTTGAGTCGCTCCCACAGCATTTATCACTCTGGATGACATTACTGCTTTCCTACCTTAATTAAGTTTCTTGAAGATGAGAGACATGTCTTATTCATCTCAGTGTCATCCTCAGCACCTTACCCAGGACCTCACACACATTAACAGTTAAGAAATATCTATTGAATTAACACAGATTCCATGTGAATATGTACATGGTGAAACATGTTCAGAAGTTTCCTGAAAGAGATGCTGTGTAGTCACTTGTAATCTGTAGAGCACTAAAGCTTAGAGTTATTTGCCTCAAAAATAAGATGGACTTGTGGCTGGATAGATGGATGAATAGATAGCTATGTAATGAAACAGATGTGGAAGAATGGTAATTATAGAACCTAGGGGATGGGTGTGTGGATGTTGCCACATGAATATTTCAGTCTTCATGAATATTTGAAAATTTTCATAATAAAATGTTGGAGAGAAAGGGAATTATTACTGTGATTATCATTATTCTACTTAAATAATGAATTCATGTGATAGGCTGGTGTGACTATCCACCAAAACTACTTCATAAGAATGATACAACAATAAAATGTTTTTATGGGCATCTTATGCAACGTGTGTTGTAAACTGGAATTTGGACAGTTGCAGTCACCTAATCAAAATAATGACATCTATTTAATTTTAATTCTAAATATATAGCTTTAAATGGAGTATATAGAAATAGTGAATGTTGTACAACTGAAAATAATAAAGCATTGTAAATCAACTATACTTTAATAAAAATTTTAAACATTTAAATTAATTAATAAAGATAGAAAAATTTTTTAATAAATTTAAAAAAGAGAAACTGAAGAGCGGAGTTGTCACTTGGGTCTTGAAAGGTGAACAGGTATGTGTTAGGCAGACACATCAGGGAAAAGCGTTTAAAGATGGAGCTGTGCCGGTAAAGCCTGGAGCTAGAAAACAACACTGCATGCTTGGAAAGTAGGTGGTGTAACATGGCCAGACCCAGAATGAGTTGGGCTGAGCAGTGAGAGATGAAGGTGGAGGACCATGGGGATCACACACAGTCTTATCCAGTAAGCTATGGAGACTGGACCTGGTGCAGTTAGGGAGGGTGTAACCAATGGGCAAGTCCTTTTAGAAAGTTCTCCCTGTGATCAAGCCCATCTTCCTGCTGTCCTGTGCCCAGAAGTTACCTGAAAGCCACTAAATAGTCCCCACCCTTGTCCTTGGGTGGAGACCATATGCTGTTTAGATCACGTGCTTGTGTATGTGTGCTCAGTCGACTTTTTGCCACCCCGTGGACTGTAGCCTGTTAGGCTCCTCTGTTCATGGGCTTATCCCCCCAAGAACACCGGAGTCAGTTGCCATTTCCTTCTCTAGGGGATCTTCCTGAGCCAGGAATCAAATCCGAGACTCCTGCATCTCCTGCCTTGGTAGGCAGATTCTTTACCACTGAGCCACCTGAGAATCCATGAGTGAGCACTAATTAAAGGCAGTGTCCTCTCTCTATGATCTTGGAATTAGGAATCAGTGGGATTAGAATAGTCTGCTGCTCCCTTCTAAACAGCAGTCAAGATTAAGTGGGCAGTATCCATGGAATTTGGTCTCTGGTGAGAGAGGAATGGAGGAGACATACGGGGGATAAAGACAGCTCAGGGTGGCTGGCTTCACACCCTATCCTTCATGGGCAGCCTGACACCCCGCTGTGTGCATGTACCTTGCCTCTCTCTTGAGGGCTTCAGTGATTGGTTACTGCAGAGAGGAGAGAGGGTCCTGACAGCTGTGCATTTGGTCTAGTTGGTTTCGAAAGTTCAGGGTGATGGCTGTGTCCTCCAGAAAGGCCTCATGGTTTTAAGCGTGTACAGGCCAGAGAACTTTTCATTTCTCTCTGTAAAGTTCTCATGGCTCTAGGGAGCCTACTTTCTGAGACACCAGGAATCAGGATGTGGTTTGCAAATCTTCCTCATTAGACGTTAGAGCCATATTAAGAAAATGCTATCTTGGGGGGATTAAATTTCATGTGGGAAGGAAATATAAAAGCTCCCAAATCTGGAGGACGTTGTTTTGAAGGTTCTGTTTGTTCCTTTGACTGCTGAAAGTTAATTTCTTAAAGGATTCTTATTTTTGAGGGAGGTGAGCTTAGTAGCAACCCTGAGGTGATTGCAGGATGGGTTGTCTTTTTCTTTTTCAAATAGTATTTAATTTTTTTAACTTAATTTTTATTGGAGTATAGATGCTTTACAATGTTGTATTAGTTTCTACTGTACAGCAAAGAGAATCAGCTATTTATATACATACATCCCCTCTTTTTTGGGATTTCCTTCACATTTAGGTCACCATAGAGCCCTGAGTAGAGTTCCCTGTGCTATACAATAGGTTCTCATTAATTATCTATTTTATGTACATAGTATCAATTGTGTGTGTGTGTGTGTGTGTGTGTGTGTGTATCAGTCCCAGTCTCCCAGTTCATTCCACCAACCCCTTCTCCTTGGTATCGATACATTTGTTCTCTACATCTGTGTCTCTATTTCTGCTTTGCAAATAAGATCATCTATGCCATTTTTCTAACACATATACCCACATATATGTATAAATATAAGTATGATATTTATCTTTCTCTTTCTGACTTAATTCACTCTGTGTAACAGTCTCTCAGTCCATCCAGGTCTCTACAAATGACCCAATTTCATTCCTTTTTATGACTGAGTAGTATTCCATCATATAGATGCACCACATCTTCTTTATCCATTCCTCTGTTGGTGGACAGTTAGGTTGCTGCCAGGTCCTGGCTATTATGAATGGTTTAAAGATCCCTGTCTGTGTTGTATTGATCTGCCCTCGTAGGTCGCTCTGCTTGACTGTGGGAAGCATTCTGGAGAACCTGCTCAGTCCAGCCTGTATGAGACTCGAGATGTGGAGGTGGCCCGCTGTGGGGCGCTGGCACTGTGGAGCTGCAGCAAGAGCTATGCGAACAAAGAGGCCATTCGTAAAGCAGGAGGCATCCCTTTGCTGGCGCGGCTCCTGAAGACTTCTCATGAAAACATGCTTATCCCGGTGGTCGGGATGTTGCAGGAATGTGCCTCAGAGGTACACAGGCCAGCTCTGCTCACTGTGCTGTAATTTACCTTGACTTCCTTTAGTAGAAAAATAATTTATGAAGTTATCATAACTGCTAAGGAATATTTTTTTTAAGAAGTCACTATTCTTTTAGAAAAGCAAGAGATTTTCTAATCAGATAGAAAGTTAATTAGAATGGTGTTAGTCGCTCAGTCATGTCCAACTCTTTGTGACCCCATAGACTGTGGCCTGCGAGGCTCCTATGTTGATGGAATTCTCCAGGCAAAAATACTGCAGTGAGTTGCCATTTCCTCCTCTAAAGGATCTTCCTGACCCAGTGATTGAACCTAGGTCTCCTGCATTGCAGGCAGATTCTTTACTGACTGAGCCACCAGGGAAGCCCAATTAATATGGATGATATGTTTTTTTAAAATGTTGACTAAATTCTCGTGCTGTTATATCAGTATGTTAAGCTCAGATTATGGTGTTTATTAAGAAAGTTTGTTCAGTGTTGTTATTAACAAATGTGAATAGACACATTTATGCATATTTATGTGTTGTATAACTATTATAAGTTTATTTTCCTAGGAAAACTACCGAGCTGCAATCAAAGCTGAAAGGATAATTGAAAATCTGGTAAAGAACCTGAACAGTGAAAACGAACAGCTGCAGGAGCATTGCGCCATGGCCATCTACCAGGTACAGTGGGCTCTCCTACGTGGAGTTGAAGGTGGTGTTTCCTGAGGTCCCATTGCCTGGGGGTGGGACTCAGGAATCTGCATTCTTTATAAGAAGCCCTAGGGATTTTGATGCACATGTAGGTCTGAGAGCTACTATTCTGTTATGATGTGCTTTGTGTAAAATAGCCAGATATGTACATGGTGGCTCTGTGTTGCCTTTCGTATGTCCTATTCAAACATAATAGTTTTGGGAACTACATCTCCCACCAAGACGCGATAGATGAATGAGTGTGTGTATTCCTGTTTTATCTTTTTATTAATTTTATCTTTTTATTTATTTGCTTTCTAAAATCTTCATAAACACTCTATAGGTTACAAGTTCCATAGTATACCAAAACACCAGATTAGAATGGTAAAGGGGACAGAGAGCTGGCCTTGACAGATTTGTTTCTGGCTGGCTACAAGCAGCACCAGTTTCTGCCTAATCAGAGTAGATTTCCTAGAAGAACACATTTTAAATGTGCAAAATGAGAGAATGAGCCAGAAAGATGGAGTCAGAGGAAGGTTCATGTCAGTGAAGGGTTGTGTTAGCTTTCTGGAGCTGCCGTAACTGTACATGAGTGAAAGTGTTAGTCGCTCAGTCGTATCCGACTCTTTGTGACCACATGGACTGTAGCCCACCAGGCTCCTCTGTCCATGGAGAGGCTCCAGGCAAAGATGCTGGAGTGGGTTGCCCTGCACAGTGGGTGGCTCAATGACAAGAAAGGAGGTTTCTTCACAGTTCTGGAAGCTGGAAGTCTCGGGGGAGGTGTCAGCAGGATTGTTTCCTTCTGGGAAATCTCTCCTGGGCTTGTGGATGGACATCTTCACATTTGCCTGCCCTCCTCGCTCTGTCTTCACGTGTCTTCCTCTGTGGCCTGACGTTCTCTTCTTATAAGGACACCTGGCACTGTGGACTCAAGCCCACCTCTGTGATCTCATATAACCGTAACTACCTTCATTACATTCTGACATGGGGGGTCAGGCCCTCAACGTCTGAGTTGTGAGAGGAAACAGCTCACACATAGCAGGGATATATCATAAACTTTTGTATTTTTAGTTTTTATATAATTTTAAGGGTTACTTGCTATATACAGTTGTCACAGAGCTTCCCAGGTGATACCTGCAAATGCAGGAGATGTAAGAGACGCAAGTTTGATACCTTGTTCGGGAAGATCCTCTCATGGAGGGCATGGTGGCCCACTCAAGTATCCTTGCCTGGGAAATCCCACGGACAGAGGTGCCTGGCGGGCTACAGTCTATAGGGTTGCAAAGAGTCGGACATGACCTAAGCGACTAGCATGCACAGCTATTGCAGAATATTGGCTGTATTCCCATGTTGCACAGTGCGTCCTTAATCTTATCTCATCCACAGTACCTTGTCCCTCCCCCTCACTCACCCCTTCAATGCCCCTCTCCCCTACGGTAACCACGAGTCTGGTCTCTAGATCTGTGAGTCCACTTCTTTTATGTTATATTCATGTTTGTTGTATTTTTTAGGTTCCACATATAAGCAACAGCATACAGTATTTATCTTTCTCTGACTGACTTTATTTAGCATAATGCCCTTCAGGTCCTTCCATGGGCTGCACATGTCACATGTGGTACATGACATGCAGCCCGCAACCTTAGAGGCCAACTGTACACTTAGAACATATCAAACCTCTGCTACATTTGTCATCTTTTGGCTTTATAAATTGGGACGCATCATGAGTTGGGAACAGTTATGCAGTCTTAGTGTTATTTCAAAGGATAACACAAACATACGGATAAACATGTGTGAATAAAATGTCGGTTGCTGTCCATAGCACCCACTGCTCTGGGCTCTGTTGGGGAAATTCCTCACTTTGGGGGTCATTAAAGATCTGGCTGCACTCCCTTCTCTCGTCTTTCTTCTCTACTGTTTTCCCGAGGCTGTGGGTTACGTCACTGCAGAAATTCTCCAGCCATGAATGTGGTTTTCTAGGTTCCTCACTGACCTCGTCTCTGTCTTGGTAGAAGCCCACATTACCCCAGAAATGGCTTGGGAGGTTAGCCCAGCATATAAACACTGCTAATACTGCCAAAACCACGTAAAGGAAGAGAGACACTGTCAGATAGTGGCCAGTATAGACTAGAATTATGTCTTACTTGAAGGCTCCTTCAGAAAATGACACCCTTTTAAAAGTTGAACAATATGGAGATTCCTCAAAAAACTGGGACTAGAACTGCCTTATGATCCAGCAATCCCACTGCTGGGCATACACACAGAAAACCAGAATTGAAAGAGACACGTGTACCCCAATGTTCATAGCAGCACTGTTTACAATAGCCAGCACTGTTTACAATAGCCAGGACCTAGATGTCCATCTACAGATGAATGGATAAGAAAGCTGTGGTACATATACACAATGGAGTATTACTCAGCCATTAAAAAGAATACATTTGAATCAGTTCTAATGAGGTGGATGGAACTGGAGCCTATTATACAGAGTGAAGTAAGCCTGAAAGAAAAACACAAATACAGTATACTAACACATATATATGGAATTTAGAAAGATGGTAACAATAACCCTGTTTACGAGACAGCAAAAGAGACACTGATGTATAGAACAGTCTTATGGACTCTGGGAGAGGTAGAGGGTGGGATGATTTGGGAGAATAGCATTAAAATATGTATAATATCATTTCTGAAATGAGTCGCCAGTCCAGGTACGATGCCTGATAACGGATGCCTGGGGCTGGCGCACTGGGATGACCCAGAGGGATGGTATGGGAAGGGAGGAGGGAGGAGGGTTCAGGATGGGGAACACATGTATACTTGTGGCGGATTCATTTTGATGAATGGCAAAAGCAATACAATATTGTAAAGTTAAGCAAAATAAAATAAAAAAAAAATAGTAGTTTTGTGGCAACTAGATTGGCAGCCTCTTTAGCAGTCACTGAAAGCTTGATAAACCTTGACCATGACAGTGTCTGACTTGGCTTTTTGTGTAGTGTGCGGAAGATGAGGAAACCCGAGACCTGGTTAGGCTGCATGGAGGACTTAAACCCCTGGCCTCCCTCCTCAACAACACAGACAACAAAGAGCGGTTGGCCGCTGTCACAGGGGCCATATGGAAATGTTCCATCAGCAAAGAGAATGTGACCAAGTAAGAGAAGACATTCAGTGTTTGGTGTTAAGCTATGGCCATCAAAACACATCCTTCCATTTTAATGCTATTTTAATAAAGAGTTGATTCTAATGCTATTCCTATAATTTTGAAAGCTGCACATTCTGGACTAAATTGGTAGAAATAAGGGATTCTTAGAAATGAAAGTGCCTGATTCTCACCCCACCACCCGGAAATGATTTTCATGCATTAATAGGAGGAAGGGGCTGACGTAATCTCCCTGTTCCGTGGGCTGTTTTGTGTGTGGGCAGGCATTTAAATGAGAAGCACCCCTGATATTTCCTGTAGAGACCATTCAAGGTGAAAGAATGAATTTCCCACAGAATCTTTAGACAAGGAATTGGTTTCATTCTTTTTCTAAAGATAAACAAGATGAATCAGCCAAAGACCAATTAATCAATTAATCTTCAAGGGTAGTCATTTTCAAATACGCTTTCATTGAATTTTAAAGTATTTGTAAACTTTATGATCATATGATTGATTTTAATCTTTGAATTTATCTCTTTATATATTTTTTAGAGTTTACACACTCTAAGATGGATGTTCTAGGCAAGCTTTTTCCTATCTCAGGATGGTGCTTTTCTTTGACAAGAAATTTACATGTTCTATTTAACACAATGATGATTTATTTTGCTTTGTTCATGTAAAATAATTCCTGAAATGTGAGGGAAAACCCCTAGGGCAGTGGGATTGTTGATGCTCAGATTTGAAAAAAGTTGTAGTTTTCTCAGAGGCTGTATAGTGTGGTACTTAAGAGCACAGACAATGGGTGTGGGTGCAGGCTACACTGTTCACCAAGCTTCAGATTAGCCTTTTGAAAATGGGGGTAATAATAGTATTCCTATCACAGAATTGTTATAATGATTGAATGAGCATATAGTTAGCATTTAGTACATTTTAGCTATTAATATTATCACTAAGATTGCTATCAGCTAACTTTATATCAGAAATAACACTGTTCACCTCTTTCCTTCCCTTCCTACCCTCTTCTGCTTTGTGATGAGCTCAGATTTCGGGAATACAAAGCCATCGAAACCCTGGTGGGACTTTTAACTGACCAGCCCGAGGAAGTGCTTGTGAATGTGGTTGGTGCGTTGGGAGAATGCTGCCGAGAGCACGAGAACAGAGTCATCATCCGGAGATGTGGTGGCATCCAGCCTCTCGTGAATCTCCTCTTCGGCATAAACCAAGCTCTTCTTGTCAATGTCACAAAAGCAGTTGGTGCTTGTGCGGTGGAGCCCGAAAGTATGATGTAAGTGATCGCCAAGGCTGAAAGGTTTTGTCTGAAAGTGTTAGAAGGAATGCTGAGAAATCATGGAAGAGTGTCATCTCTTAGAATTGGTGTGCATGAGTGATGAGAGCGTAAAATGTGCTTATAAATAACTGCAAGGTGACCAAATCGGACTTACGGAGCCAGATTGTTCCCTTGAATAAGCTAGAGGGTACTGACTAAAGTACCCAGTGATCAATCAAAACAATGGTGGAATTTTCATTAGGGGAATCATCTATATTTTATAGATATTGATAACAGTAATATAATAATGCTGCTGCTGCTGCTGCTAAGTCGCTTCAGTCGTGTCCGACTCTGTGCGACCACAAAGACGGCAGCCCACCAGGCTCCCCCGTCCCTAGGATTCTCCAGGCAAGAATACTGGAGTGGGTTGCCATTTCCTTCTCCAATGCATGAAAGTGAAAAGTGAAAGTGAAGTCGCTAAGTCGTGTCTGACTCTTTGCGACCCCATGAACTGCATGCAGCCTACCAGGCTCCTCCGCCCATGGGATTTTCCAGGCAAGAGGACTGGAGTGGGGTGCCATTGCCTTCTCCAAATAAAATAATACAGCTGACAAAAAGGGAAGAGTGGATGAGTAGGTGTGCAAATTCTAAATCAATAGATAGTATTTAAAACAGAAATTTTATCTATCTATCCATGTGTCCATTCATCTATCTATCCATCCATTTCTCTATCTCTCTTACATATCCATACATCTTTTTATCTAGCTGTAGGCATAAAGAAATAGCTGAAATAATTTTTAAAAATAATTTTATTTATGGCTGTGCTGGGTCTTTGTTGCTGCTCGGGCTTTTTTTTTAGTTGCAGTGAGCAGGGCTACTCTCTTGTTGCGGTGTGCAGGCTTCTCTTTGTGTTGGCTTCCCTTGTTGCATCACACAGTCTCAAGGGGGTGTGGGCTTCAGTAGTTGTAGCATGTGGGCTCAGAAATTGTGGCTCTAGGGCTCTAGGTACAGGTTCAGTAGCTGTGATGCACTGGCCTAGTTGCCCTGTGGCCTGTGGGATCTTCTTGGACTAGGGATCAAACCTGTGTCTCCTGCATTGGCGGGCAGATTCTTTACCACTGAGCCACAAGGGAAGCCCTGGAATAATTTTAATGATTGTTGTTTCTGCATGGTGGTATTTGGGATCCTTTGTACTTTCTTTCTTATATTTTATACACAATTTGTATGATAAATATGTATCATCTTTAAAATAAAATAAAGTTCTTATTTAGTACCTTGCACAATCTCATTTTTTCCTAACTAGTGTACAGTGGTTCAGAGTATAGATTCTGGAGGCATTGCCTGGAATGCCAGTCTCACCACTTACTATGTGTCCTTCAGCAAATTATTAAAGTACGTGGTGCCTTGGCTCCTCCAAATATATAACTTGGAGATAGTCATGGTACCTGTCTCATTGGATTGTGGTAATGATTGAATGAATTAATGTATGTAAAGTACTTAATAATAGTGCTGGGTAAGTGTTGGCTAGTATCATTCACATAGCAATAGCTTTAATTAATAGCAATTTAAACCAATAATAACACAAATACAAAATTAAGGTCAGAGTGTCTAGTATCTGTACTTATCTATAGATGAATCCATTTCTCTTATATCAAATTAATCATGTTATTTACCTTGCTATAAATCAAGCATAAGAGGATCTTGAATGGATCCTCTCAGCTACAATCAGGAACTTTGAGGGTGTGGCATAGACATGTCACGGGTGATTATAGTTCAGGCTTTTGTGTGTTGTGCTAAGCTTGGGTTTTGTTTTAAAGTTGGTTGAAGTTTACTAAAGGATTTTAGGCATAACCTGAAACAGAGAAGCTTATTTAGGAAACCATTGTGGGCCAGGGGTGAAGGTGGTTTACACTAAGCATATGGAATATAATATATAATACTAAAGAATAAAAAAGTGACAGATTAAAGAAGAACAAAATAAGAGAATAGATAAAACCGGGTGAATGACTGAGCATCAGTTGCAAGGAAGAGGGAGGAGTCGTGGGTGATAATTAGGTTTCTGACTTGGATAACTATGAGTAGATGAGATGGATGTTTGTACCACTTACTAATATAGGGGATGTAGCTGGAGGAATGGTGAAGGCAGAATGACCTTCACTAGGGCAGAAACAAAGCCAGTTTGTTCATCATGGTACATTCATTGTCTAATCCAGTCCCAGGCTCAGGATAGGCACTCAGCGAACATTTATAAGTACACAAAATGAATGATGAATTCAGTTACATTCAATACACATTGAGGTTTTGTGGTGATGATAACTAGTCAACTGGATATTCATTCATGTCTAAAACTTAGGATAGAATGTGGGTTGGGCATGTAGTATTATGAACATTTGGCAACTTAAGTGATGAATATATGTGAGGTGGTGAGGAAGAGAAAGAAAAGGGAAAAGAAGACAAAAACAGAATCTTATCAACCTGATCTTCTAAGGAGCATGAGTGGACCAGAGAAGAGGTGCCTGTAAAGAAATAGCAAAGGAACAGCCCCAGCTGTGAGGGAAGCCAGAAGAACAAGTTACTGAAAAAAACAAAGGGAAGAGAGCATTTAAGGGGAAATGTGGTCAAAAGTGTCAAATTCTGTGACAGAGTCTCATAAGATAAAGACTAAACTGTTCCTCCTTGTGCAACAAGGAGGTTGATGAACCCTCTTGTACTTGTGGATATGGTTTTCTTACAGATATTCTTAGAAACACACAAAGTCAGTTTTAGAAAACCGTGTTTTGAGTTTGGTAAGGATCCAACAGCGTTACAGGTGGTGTCATATTTCAGATGTGGCATTATTGCTAGATTTGTAGGATTTATTGAGTCTTCAAGCTTCAAGTTAAATGGTAAGGAAATGACAAATACCTCTCTCTTGTGTAAGCTTTA
This sequence comes from Tragelaphus eurycerus, assembly GCA_935064755.1. Lineage (NCBI taxonomy): Eukaryota > Metazoa > Chordata > Mammalia > Artiodactyla > Bovidae > Tragelaphus > Tragelaphus eurycerus. Next base: position 97,284 of record CAKXYN010000265.1, read on the forward strand.
AATAATTCAGAGGTTAGGAACTTGTTTTAATGATTAGCAGTTTTATGTTTTTTTTTTTTTGAGATGTCTGTGGCTGTGGCCAAAACCTAGGTGTGGCATATTAGGGTGAACATCTATACACATAGCAGAGTTTTATTAGCTCTGTGATAGAATGCACAATTCTCTTCCCATATCTATTTTTTTTTAGAATACAAAACATGTTAAAAATAACAGTTTAGCTACTGAATCAAAAATTGTTTTTAAGACACCAGTGATTTCATAAAACTCTACTGACTTTTCTCAGTACATCAGACTACTTAAAAACTCGGTATAAATAGTTTCATATTAATTATGCCCCTCCTGAGGACCTGACATGAACAGCCAGTATCCTGATATATTAGGTTCATGAAAAAGTAGATTTATTCATGCTGGATTTTATTTTTTTGTTGACTTGTTAATGCCTATTTGATATGTACAGAATTCATCTGGAGGTAATTTGTCCTTCAAGTATATAAAAATCACACCAACATTGCAAAAAACTGTTAACGCTTATGTTTTGGGGAATGTAACTTTCTCATAAAGTACTATAAAATTTCAAATGACTAAAAAGTATTGAAGCTAAAAACTTAAACATCTAAAATTTCTTTTCCATACCTCAGGCTCTTTACTTACCGTTAGAAAATTTAAAAAAATTTTTATTGAATTATAGTTGATTTACTATGTTGTGTTAGTTTCAGGTGTATAGCAAAGTGATTCATATATATATATAAAATATATATTCTTTTTCAGATTCTTTCCCATATAGTTTATTAGAAAATATTGAGTGTAGATCCCTATGCTATACAGTAGTTCCTTGTTTATCTGTTTTATATGTAGTAGTGTGTATATCCGGAGAAGGCAATGGCAAGCCACTCCAGTACTCTTGCCTAGAAAATCCCATGGATGGAGGAGCCTGGTGGGCTACAGTCCATGGGGTCGCTAGGAGCCGGTCGCGACTGAGTGACTTTCACTTTTCACTTTTCACTCAATGGAGAAGGAAATGGCAACCCACTCCAGTGTTCTTGCCTGGAGAATCCCAGGGACGGTGGAGCCTGATGGGCTGCCATCTATGGGGTCGCACAGAGTCGGACATGACTGAAGTGACGCAGCAGCAGCAGCAGCAGCAGCAGTGTGCATATGATACACACTCCCAATTCCTAATTTATCCCTCCCACTCCTTTCCCTTTGGTAACCATGACATTGTTTTCATGTCTGTGAGTTTGTTTCTGTTTTGTAAAGATAAGTTCATTTGTATCATTCTTTTTTAGATTCCACATGTAAGTAATAACAGAATATTTGTCTTTCTCTGCCTGACTTACTTTTAATTAGTATGATAATCTCTAGGTCCATCCATGTTGCTGCAAATGACATTATTTTGTCCTTTTTATTGCTGAGTAATAGTCCATTGTATATATGTACCACATCTTCCTTATCCTTTCCTCTGTCAAAGGATGTTTAGGTTGCTTCTCTGTCTTGGCTATTGTGAATAGTACTGCAATGAACATTGGAGTGCATGTATTTTGTTGAATTATAGTTTTGTCTCAATGTATGCTTAGGAGTGGGATTGCAGGATCATATGATAGCTCAATTGTTAGTTTTTAAGGAACTTTCATACTGTTCTCCATAGTGGCTGCACAAATTTACATTCCCACCAACTAAACTTTTATTTTGAAATAACACTAGACTTACAGAAAAGTTGCAAGAATATAGAATGCATGGAATAGAGAGTTCCCATATGCTCTTAACGTCCTACACACCATGGTGAAATTATAGAAACATTTTATTTGTTCAAGTCTAATGTTTTAGAATTTGAAGAGTGTGGTATGTGGATTTTGTCCTTTTTTGTTCAGTTCATTCCCAAGTATTTAATCTTCCTTATTGGTGGTATAATTTTTTTTTTCACTGCCATTATGTTCTTCAATTGGTTGTCTCTATGAGAACTATTGAATTTTGTGTATTAATTCTATATGCTGCTACCTAACAGAATTCTCTTATCAAGTTCACTTTATTATTGATTCTCTAGCACAGTTGTTGACTAACTATAGCACATAGACCAAATCCTGTTTTTGTAAATAAAGTTTTATTGGGACATACTCACACTCACCTATTTATGTATTGTCTTTGGTGACTTTTATGTTACAAATGGAAGAGTTGAGTAGTTGTGACAAAGACCAAATAATCCACAAAGACTAATATACTTGCTTAGTAAGTAAGTAAGTGAGTGAAGTCGCTCAGTCGTGTCCGACTCTTTGTGACCCCGTGGACTGTAGCCCACCAGGCTTCTCTGTCCATGGGATTCTCCAGACAAGAATACTGGAGTGGGTAACCATTTCCTTCTCCATGGCTTAATTTTTAAAAATTGCTGAATTCTTCCCTAGGATATTCCTGAGGAAGTTTTATGTCTTCTTTATAAATTCTTATTCTTTAGATTGATTTCTTGTTTGATTTCATTAGCTGATTTCCTACCACGATGCTGACTAGTAATGGAGATTACTGGTTTTAGTGGACATGCCTTTAGTACTATTTTATTAGGTGAAATAGTGTCTTGAGGACTAAGGTATATACGTTCTATCATATTTTTCAAAACCTATTAATTTTTATTTTTGAAGAGTGGTTTTTAAGTCACATATAGGTATTGAAAAGACTTTTCACAGAAAAAAGAGAAATAGGTATTAAATTTTGTCAGATATCTTTTTAAGCATTTATGGAGATTATGCTCCATTTGCTCCAGTATGATTTTCCCTTTATATCTATCAGCATCATGAATAATACTCATGGGTTTCCAAACACTGCACCAACCTTGCATTCTGGGAATAAGTTTCACTTGGTCATGATGTGCTGATTTCTTAATGTGGTATAGGATTCTGTTTGCTAATCTTAGTATTCCCATAATGATATCAAGTTAATTTTGGTCTGTAGTTTGTTTCTTTTCCTTCCTTTCTTTTTTAAAAAGACTATCAAATTTAGGTATCAGAGTCTGAGTGACCTCCGGGAGTTGGTGATGGACAGGGAGGCCTGGCGTGCTGCGGTTCATGGGGTCGCAAAGAATCAGACACGACTGAGCGACTGATCTGATCTGATCTGATTATACCTGCTTTAAAAAGGAATTACAAAGTTATCTTTTATTTCAATGCTCTGAAATAATTTATTGAACAATGGGATAAAGGTTTGGTAGAAGTATACTGTACAGTCATGTGGGCCCAATCTGTATGTGTTTTATTAGTTCCTTATTGGTTTCCTCTAGTTCTTCTATGAAATCTGATCCATTTATGCTTTTTACTCGAATGGGGTCAGTTTTGGCAATCTGCATTTCCTCATAAAATGATCAATTTCATTTACATTATCAAATTTATTTAAACAGTGATCTGAAAAGCAATGTCTTAGGATTTTTAAACTTTGTCTTTTTTCAATAGTTATTTCCCACTTGTCTATTTATGTTTGTGTGTGTGAGCTTTCTCCTGTTTCTTCCCTGATCAAATTATCTAGTGTAGTTTCCCTATTTTGATTATTTCTGAAAAAAATTATATTAATTAGATATACTGTGCTTTTGTTCTCTACCTCACAAATCTCTTTTATCTTTATGTTGTCTTTTTAGAATTTATTTTGTAACTATTTTTCTAATTTTTTGAGCTTAGAAGATATTTTATTTTATTTTTTTTTGGCTATGCTGTGTAGTTTGTGGAATCCTAATTCCCTGACTAGAGATTGAACCCAGGCCACCTATGGTGGAAGTGTGGACTCCTAACCACTGGACTGCCAGGAAATTTCCTCGTTTTATAATAATAAACGTAGTTTGTGCTATGAACTTTTCTTTAACACGTCTTTAAATGTCCCTTGTAGATTCTGATATGTAGTGATTTCATTGTCATTATTTTTAAGAAATTCTTTAAATTCAGTTTGTATTTTCCCTTTAGACCATGTGTTGCTTAATGGAATTTTTTTTAATTCCATAAAAGGGAAGCTTTTTATTTTTTGCTTATTTTAGCTATTTCTTATTCCTTATTATGTTGCAGTTTGCTCAGAGTGTTTTATTTCTACTTTTTATGGAACGTACTGGTGTTTTCCTTTATGACTTACTATAAGATGAATTTTTACAAAACATCTATAGGTGCTTTGGGTGAAGATATATTCCCTTTCAATAGAGGCTAGAAGTGAAGTGAAGTTTTAGTCGCTCAGTCATGTCTGACTCTCTGGGACCTCATGGGCTGTAGCTTGCCAAGCTCCTTTGTCCATGGCAAGAATACTGGAGTGGGTTGCCATTTCCTTCTCCAGGGGATCTTCCTGATCCAGGGATCAAACCTGGGCCTCCCACGTTGCAGGCAGATTCTTTACCGCCTGAGCCACCAGAAGTCAACAGAGGGTACATAATGAAACAGATCTTAAAAATATACAACAGAGGGTAGAATCTGATGTATATTCTTAAGATCTGTTTCGTTATGTTGCATAAGCCCTCTATCCTTACTATTTATTTTTCATGCACATGATCTGTCTCATACATGATGGCATTATTACCATGCTTCTACCTGTGTTGTCTTACAGCTCATATAGCTTTTGCTTCTTAAAGGCAGGCTCTATATTATTTGGTGCATAAATGTTCTAATCATTGTGAATTATAGCTTTTAATACTTCAAGAACTCTTCTTTGTCATGTTTAATGAGTTTTGCCTTGATATTTCTACTTTGACATAAGAATCTTTACCCCTGCTGTCATATTTTTTCCATTTCTGGGAGTGTCTTGGCCTACCTTTTGTTTTTAGTCTTTCTTGAACCACTTTGTTTTAGGTGTGCTGTCTTATGTAGTCTATAGATGGGTCTTGCTTTGTACACCAAATTAAACATATTTTTAATAATCTAGCTAAACCCACATACACTCATTGATGTTTGGCCTCATATTTTATAATTATTCATATTCTGTTATATTTGCTCTTCTCTTTATTTCAGCTTTGCTAGATATAAAATTCTTGGTTCCCATTTTCTTTCTTGAATTAAAAAAAAGTCTGCTTCATTGTTGCCTTACTTCATACCTTTCTTGTGAAAATTGTGATACTAAAACAAATTTGTTTTAATTTAAACTAAAAACAAATTTGTTTTTCTTTGTGAGTTTTTTTATCTTTTTGCTTGGAGGCCTTGAGAAATTTTTCTTTACCTTTATGATCTAATACTTTTACCTGCATCTCCAGGTTTATCTTAGAGTTCATTGCTAATCATTTGGTTAACCTGAAATAGAATTCAGTTCAGTTCAGTTCAGTTGCTCAGTCATGTCCGATTCTTTGCAACCCCATGAATCGCAGCACACCAGGCCTCCCTGTCCATCACTAACTCCCAGAGTTCACCCAGACTCACGTCCATAGAGTCAGTGATGCCATCCAGCCATCTCATCCTCCATCATCCCCTTCTCCTCCTGCCCTCAATCCCTCCCAGCATTAGAATCTTTTCCAATGAGTCAACTCTTTGCATGAGGTGGCCAAAGTACTGGAGTTTCAGCTTTAGCATCATTCCTTCCAAAGAAATCTCAGGGCTGATCTCCTTCAGAATGGACTGGTTGGATCTCCTTGCAGTCCAAGGGATCCTCAAGAGTCTTCTCAAACACCACAGTTCGAAGGCATCAATTCTTCGGTGCTCAGCCTTCTTCACAGTCCACCTCTCACATCCATACATGACCACTGGAAAAACCATAGCTTTGACTAGACGGACCTTTGTTGGCAAAGTAATGTCTCTGCTTTTCAATATGCTATCTAGGTTGGTCATAACTTTTCTTCGAAGGAGTAAGCATCTTTTAATTTCATGGATGCAATCACCATCTGCAGTGATTTTGGAGCCCCAAAAAATAAAGTCTAACACTGTTTCCCCATCTATTTGCCATGAAGTGATGGGACCAGATGCCATGATCTTCGTTTTCTGAATGTTGAGTTTTAAGCCAACTTTTTCACTCTCCTCTTTCACCTTCATCAAGAGGCTTTTTAGTTACAGAAAAATCAGGATAAATGCTTTTTTCTCCCTTTGAAAAAGTCAAATTTCAGATACATGAGTTGTCAGGAGCCCTGGCAAATGCCAACAGTGATGATAAAGGCTGTTTTTCAGACTTAATAGGAACTTATATATCCACATGTTTTACTTCAGTCTCTGCTGTTAATTTTAAGACAGAATTCATGACATACATGATTCAGAACATGCTAAAGTTCTAATGTCTCAAGTTTTTCATTACTTGAGAATAACCTTAAACCTACAGATCAGCTTTCAACTGTAAGTGTCTGCCTACATGCATGCTAAGTCACTTCATCTGTGTCCGACTCTTTTGCGACCCCATGGATTGTAGCCCACCAGGCTCCTCTGTCCATGGGGTTCTCCAGGCAAGAATACTAAAGTGAGTTGCCATGCCCTCCTCCAGGGGATCTTCCAGACCCAGGGATCAAACCCCCGCCTCCTGTGGCTCCTGCATTGCAGGCAGCTTCTTTACTACTGAGCCTACAAAAGGGTTAAATTTCATGTTTTTTAGAAGATATTCAAGAAAAACATTTGTACTAATATTCTGTAAATGCCCAAGATTCTAAAAAGTTTTACATAACAATTTTGCTAAATAATATACTAATTTCCTACAATGTATCCTATAAAATATTTTCCTTCCACACATTATAAAACAAACGTTTGCTGAACTGATTGTTACGTAGTCCAGTGTTATGTGATCATGTAATGAAAGACTCTTTTATAAAACATATACACAAGGATAGAATTAAAACTTACCATGGAATCTGTAACTCTAAATTTCCTGTGTTCTGTGGTTTAAACATAATTATGTTGCATTTACATAGTTTTTTTTTTTTTTACATTGGGTTTATTTGTTCTTTTTAAAAAGGGAGAAAAAATAAAGCTATGCTTGTTTGCATACAAACAGGCCGCTCAGAAATTTCATTGACCACAAAACCAGTCCTTATGACCTTTTAGGGCTTATGCAAGATATAGAATAGAATATATGTTTCATATGTTTGTGACATTAAGAATATTTTTCCTTCTGTTTTACATTTTTTGGTTATTTGTTTTTCCTCTGCAAACTTTTAAAAGTATATGAATCTAACCGAGATACTGAAATGCCACATGAAAAGTAATTATGTGAATCATTTTATCTTCTGAGTCTTAGTTTTCTCATTTTAAACAAGCTCTGAGGATGTTTAATGTGACAGTTATATGGATTTTATTTATCTGCATTATATATCTTATTCATCCAGTTGTGACATGTACATAAGTTCAATAGCTGAATAAATTAATTGTTCAGTACTGTTTCCTGTGTATGAGAGAGTATGTGTGTGTGTGTTTACAAGGAAGTTAAAACACATTTTTTAAGCTTTTAATTTGTAATATGTTGTATACATAAAGTACATGTATACATTAGTGTATACATTAGCAAGTGTATACATTAGTAAATTTTAAAAAGGGAAGACTCATGTACCTGCCCCCAAGCCAAGAAGCAGAATATTGTCACCCTACAAGACTCCCTAGCTGCCTGTCCTTCTCCCAGCCCACCCTGTGCCCACCTCCCTGCAGGCTGGGGAGAGCCCATTCTTACCTTTTATGGTAATTTTTATCTTGCCGTGTTTTACACATTTTACACTTGAGAATGCCTCCCTGTAAAGTATAGTTTTGGGAACAAATGGAAGCATGTAGTGTGTGTTTATTTTTGTCTGATTTTTTTTTTGTTCAAAAGTATACGTTATTTTAATACTTAACTGTTCTGTTTGATGCATTTTAACAATTGTATACAATCATATAGCCACCAGCCAAAAGAAAATGTAAAACATGTCCTTCACCCAAAAAAGTGCACTCATGCTATTTACCAGTCAGTCCCCACCCTAACCCCAAGCAGCCACTTTCTCATTTCCGTCACGTTAGGTTAGTTTTGCCTGTTCTGGGAGTAGAATTTCTGATTCATCGGGTAGAAGTTTAACTGTATTAGAAACTCCCAGATAGTATACAAATGTGGTTGTATAGTTTTACATTTCCATTGGTGCCAACATTTAGTGTTCCTTTTTTTTTTTAGTATATAATTTTGTCCTTCTAACAGGGTAAAAGGGCTTCCCAGGTGGCTCAGTGGTAAAAGAATCCACTTGCAATGCAGAGATGTGGGTTCAATCCCTGGGTCAGAAAGATCCCCTGGAGGAGGAAATGGCAACCCATTCCAATATTGTTTCCTGGAAAATTCCATGGACAGAGCTGTCTGCTGGGCTACAGTCCATGGGGTCGTAAAGAGTTGGACAAGACTGAAGCGACTGAGCACGCATGCTCACAGGCTAAGCTTAATGTTCAGTAGGTTAGATGTGTTAAATGTGTTTTCAATGTATGATACTTTTGAGTTCTGATGTGTTTATTTTTGTTAGGATATAGCTGCATCATTCAGTTGAGAAAGATCTGTGCAGAGATAAGAAAGTGAAAGTGAAGTTGCTCAGTTGTGTCCTACTCTTTGCGACCCCATGGACTGTAGTCTACCAGGCTCCTCTGTCCATGGGATTTTCCAGGCAGAAATACTAGAGTGGGTATTTTCTTCTCCAGGGGATTTTCCCAACCCAGGGGTTGAACCCGAGTCTCCCACATTGTAGGCAGACACTTTCCTGTCTGAGCCACCAGGGAAGTCAGAGATTAAGAGGGGAAAGTCAAATGAGACCTTGAGGAAGCAACCAGACAAACTCAGACGGTGGGACTTTCTATAGAAGTCTTCATCTTTTAAAACAGTCAGTGTCATACAAAAATATTCTAGATTAAAAGAGACTAAATAGATATATCAAAAACATAATGTATGATCCTTATTTGAATCTAGGTTTCATTTGCTTTTTTAAAAGCTCTAAAGGAAGTTTTGAGAATTGGGAATATTTGAATCTGAGCTGGATATTTGATTATATCAGGGAATTACTTTTACCTTTCTTAAATGTAAGAATAGTATAATGATAATGCAAAAGATTGTGCTTAACTTTAAAATGTGAAAGTTATACGCTGTTGTATCTGTAACTTACTTGCAAACAGTTTAAAAAAATGAATACTCATATTGATAGATGACACAAGTAGATCAAATTTTGAAGGCTGGGTCTATTGGTGCTTATTATACTGTTTTTAAGAAAACTCTTAAGTGTGTTTGAAATTTTTCATAGTGAGAAGGGAGGAAAAAAATAAGATCAAAAATTTTTTGCACTTATGGGAATCAAATTAACATAACTTTTATGGAAGATAGTCCATTGATACATATTTAAATTTAAAATATATGAAATCCTTACCTTAGTGATTCCATTTCTCAGTGTGTGTCCCTCTGGTTCTCCCCACATTGCTTCCTTCCCTGTCCGCTCCTCTTCCTAGCCTGCAAATGCCTCTTTCATTTCTCTTAGTCTATGTGCATATAATTATGACATTCCTGATGAAGTTGAAATAGGGATTTAAATTCACCACTAAAATGTGGAATTCTTGCAATATTCTAATGAATAGTGTATGATAAATCTTTGTTGTTTAAAGTAGAACCATTTATTTCACTGATCACATAGAATGTCAATGCAAATATATTTAATTGAATTCAAATTCAAATAAACTATATTATCTTTCCTATCTCTACTGATTACGTAGTGCTCATATACTCAAGTGAGGCTGTATGCCTGAATAAAATCAGAATTTTTTGGTTCAATACTTTATATTTCTAGTGTATGTTAGTAAGCTTATAGTATACTCTGAATAAATATCCACTTTAAATCTTGACTTGGTCTAATTACTGGATATAGATAGAGCCACAGATCAATCTAAGTTTATCTGCATGTTTATTAACCTCGGAAATGAAACTAACATTAATTGCATATATATTTGTAATTATATTGGATATCTCATTCAGTTCAGTTCAGTTCAGTTCAGTTGCTCAGTCATGTCCGACTCTTCGCAACCCATGAATCGCAGCACGCCAGGCCTCCCTGTCCATCACCAACTCCTGGAGTTCACTCAGACTCACGTCCATAGAGTCAGTGATGTCATCCAGCCATCTCATCCTCTGTCGTCCCCTTTTCCTCCTGCCCCCAATACCTCCCAGCATCAGAGTCTTTTCCAATGTGTCAACTCTTCACATGAGGTGGCCAAAGTACTGGACTTTCAGCTTTAGCATCATTCCTTCCAAAGAAATCCCAGGGCTGATCTCCTTCAGAATGGACTGGTTGGATCTTCTTGCAGTCCAAGGGACTCTCAAGAGTCTTCTCCAACACCACAGTTCAAAAGCATCAATTCTTCAGCACTCAGCTTTCTTCACAGTCCAACTCTCACATCCATACATGACCACAGGAAAAACCATAGCCTTGAGTAGACGGACCTTTGTTGGCAAAGTAATGTCTCTGCTTTTGAATATGCTATCTAGGTTGGTCATAACTTTCCTTCTAAGGAGTAAGCGTCTTTTAATTTCATGGCTGCAGTCACTATCTGCAGTGATTTTGGAGCCCAGAAAAATAAAGCCTGACACTGTTTCCACCGTTTCTCCATCTATTTCCCATGAAGTGATGGGACCAGATGCCATGATCTTCGTTTTCTGAATGTTGAGCTTTAAGACAACCTTTTCACTCTCCTCTTTCACTTTCATCAAGAGGCTTTTAGTTCCTCTTCACTTTCTGCCATAAGGGTGGTATCAATCTGCATATCTGAGGTGATTGATATTTCTCCCAGCAATCTTGATTCCAACTTGTGTTTCTTCCAGTCCAGCGTTTCTCATGATATACTCTGCATATAAGTTAAATAAACAGGGTGACAATATACAGCCTTGATGTACTCCTTTTCCTATTTGGAACCAGTCTGTTATTCTATGTCCAGTTCTAACTGTTGCTTCCTGACCTGCATACAAATTTCTCAAGAGGCAGATCAGGTGGTCTGGTATTCCCATCTCTTTCAGACTTGTCCACAGTTTATTGTGATCCACACAGTCAAAGGCTTTGGCATAGTCAAGAAAGCAGAAATAGATGTTTTTCTGGAACTCTCTTGCTTTTTCCATGATCCAGCGGATATTGGCAATTTGATCTCTGGTTCCTCTGCCTTTTCTAAAACCAGCTTGAACATCAGGAAGTTCACGGTTCACATATTGCTAAAGCCTGGCTTGGAGAATTTTGAGCATTACTTTACTAGCGTGTGAGATGAGTGCAATTGTGTGGTAGTTTGAGCGTTCTTTGGCATTGCCTTTCTTTGGGATTGGAATGAAAACTGCCCTTTTCCAGTCCTGTGGCCACTGCTGAGTTTTCCAAATTTGCTGGCATATTGAGTGCAGCACTTTTATAGCATCATCTCTCAGTATTTGAAATAGCTCTACTGGAATTCCATCACCTGACCTGATTTTAATAGATGAGGAAATTCAAGCTTAGGACATTAAATATCTGCCCAATATCATGATTCTAGGTAGTAGTCCTGGTATTTAAATACATGATTTATAATTATCTAGTGTCAATTCAGTTTAGTTCAGTCACTCCGTCATGTCTGACTCTTTGTGACTCCATGGACTACAGCATGCCAGGCTTCGGTGTCCATCACCAACTACTGGAGCTTACTCAAACTCATGTTCATCGAATTGGTGATGCCATCCAACTGTATCCTCTGTTGTCCCCTTCTCCTCCTGCCTTCAGTTTTTCCCAGCATCAGGGTCTTTTCCAGTAAGTCAGTTTTTTGCATCAGGTGGCCAAAGTATTGGAGTTTGAGCTTCAACTTCAGTCCTTCCAATGAATATTCAGGACTGATTTCCTTTAGGATGGACTGGTTGGATCTCCTTGCAGTCCAAGGGACTCTCAAGAGTCTTCTTCAACACCACAGTTCTTATGCTCTTTCAATAAACAGAATACACACTTAGGTGATTACTCTTAAATTTATTCTTTTGTCTATTTTGTTATTTTTGAAGAGTATCCACTTAGTCATAATCATGAAAAAAAGAAAAAGTGTTAGTCACTCAGTTGTGTCTGACTCTTTGTGACCCCATGGATGGTAGCCTGCCAGACTCCTCGGTCCATGGAATTCTCCAGGCAAGAATAGTGGGTAGCCATTCCCTTCTCCTGGAGAAGGCAATGGCACCCCACTCCAGTATTCTTGCCTGGAATATCCCGTGGGCGGAGGAGCCTGGTAGGCTGCAATCCATGGGGTCGCTAAGAGTCGGACACGACTGAGCAACTTCACTTTCACTTTTCACTTTCGTGCATTGGAGAAGGAAATGGCAACCCACTCCAGTGTTCTTGCCTAGAGAACCCCAGGGACAGGGGAGCCTGGTGGGCTGCTGTCTATGGGGTTGCACAGAGTCAGACACAACTGAAGTGACTTAGCAGCAGCAGCAGAATTCCCTTGTCCAGATCTTCCTGACCCAGGGATTGAAGCCAGGTATCCTGCATTGCAGGCAGACCCTTTACCATCTGAGCCACCAGGAAAGCCCCCAGTGATAATACATATCATAATCATATGATCACAGTCATATAAGTCATAATCATAAAACCCCTCAAATACAGATACAAATGTAAATGTATCCAGTAATGATTTACAATGTCTAACTACTTTGAGAAAGAATTTATTTTACTACTCCAAATGTTTAGGAATGTTTATAGTTTCCTCAGACCACTGTTACAAAATTATTCTTTTATATCCAGAAGGGTGGTTGTATGGATATGAACATTTGCATTGGTTCATTTTATTTCTGCTCTGAGTGAACCTTCCCTCACCTGTCTTTAATGCACCCATCTAAACCATTTGCCTTTTCTTCATAAAAGTAAGAAAAGATAAATTGTTTTATTTGCTTATACAATAAATACATTATACAGCACTAGTTTAGCCACTTTACCTGTTTTTATTTTTGTTTTTTAATGAAAGCACTTGAGTGGAGGTTCACTATGACAGCACTAGTATCTGATGACTGTAATGATGACTATAACTTCCACTTACGCTTACTGAGAATGAGTTCTCCATGACGAGGACTACATAGGTACTTGGTCCCTTACCAGTTCAGTTCGGTTACTCAGTCGTGTCCAATTCTTTGTGACTCCATGGACTGCAGCACACCAGACCTCCCTGTCCATCACCAACTCTTGGAGCTTACTAAAACTCATGTCCATTGAGTCGGTGATGCCATCTACCATCTCATCCTCTATCATCCACTTCTCCTCTTGCCTTCAGTCTTTCCCAGCATCAGGGTCTTTTCAAATAAGTCAGTTCTTCGCATCAGGTGGCCAAAGTATTAGAGTTTCTGCTTCAGCATCAGTCTTTCCAATGAATGTTCAGGACTGATTTCCTTTAGGATGGACTGGTTGGATCTCTCAAATCCCTTGAGAGTCCAAGGGACTCTCAAGAGTCTTCTCCAACACCACAGTTCAAAAGCATCAATTCTTTGGTGATCAGCTTTCTTTATAGTCCAACTCTAACATCCATACATGACTACTGGAAAAACAATAGCCTTGAATAGACAAACCTTTGTTGGCAAAGTAATGTCTCTGCCTTTTAATATGCTATCTAGTTTGGTCATAACTTTTCTTCCAAGGAGCAAGCGTCTTTTAATTTCATGGCTGCAGTCACCATCTGCAGTGATTTTGGAGTCCCCCAAAATAAAGTCGACACTGTTTCCATTGTTTCTCCATCTGTTTGCCATGAAGTGATGGGACCAGATCAAACCATGATCTTAGTTTTCTGAATGTTGAGTTTTAAGCCAACTTTTTCACTCTCCTCTTTCACTTTCATCAAGAGACTCTTTAGTTCCTCTTCACTTTCTGCCATAAGGGTGGTGTCATCTGCATATCTGAGGTTATTGATATTTCTCCCAGCAATCTTTATTCCAGCTTGTGCTTCATCCAGCCCAGCATTTCTCATGATGTACTCTGCATATAAGTTAAATAAGGAGGGTGTTAATATACAGCCTTGATGTACTCTTTTCCCAATTAAGAACCAATCTGTTGTTCCATGTCCAGTTCTAACTGTTGCTTCTTGACCTGCATACAGATTTCTCAAGAGGCAAGTCAGGTGGTCTGGTAGTCCCATCTCTTTCAGAATTTTCCACAGTTTATTGTGATCCACATAGTCAAAGGCTTTGGCATAGTCAATACAGCAGAAATAGATGTTTTTCTGGAACTCTCTTGCTTTTTCCATGATCCAGCAGATGTTGGCAATTTGATCTCTGGTTCCTCTGCCTTTTCTAAAACCAGCTTGAACATCAGGAAGTTCACAGTTCACATATTGCTGAAGCCTGGCTTGGAGAATTTTGAGCATTACTTTACTAGCATGTGAGATGAGTACAATTGTGCGGTAGTTGGAGCATTCTTTGGCATTGCCTTTCTTTGGGATTGGAATGAAAACTGGCCTTTTCCAGTCCTGTGGCCACTGCTGAGTTTTCCAAATTTGCTGGCATATTGAGTGCAGCACTTTCACAGCATCATCTTTCAGGATTTGAAATAGCTCCACTGGAATTCCATCACCTCCACTAGCTTTGTTTGTAGTGATGGTTTCTAATGCCCACTTGACTTCACATTCCAGGATGTCTGGCTCTAGGTCAGTGATCACATCATCGTAATTATCTGGGCTGTGACGATCTTTTTTTGTACAGTTCTTCTGTGTATTCTTGCCACCTCTTCTTAATATCTTCTGCTTCTGTTAGGTTCATACCATTTCTGTCCTTTATAGAGCCCATCTTTGCATTAAATGTTCCCTTGGTATCTCTAATTTTCTTGAAGAGATCTCTAGTCTTTCCCATTCTGTTGTTTTCCTCTATTTCTTTGCATTGATCCCTGAGGAAGGCTTTCTTATCTCTTCTTGCTATTCTTTGGAACTCTGCATTCAAATGGTTATATCTTTCCTTTTCTCCTTTGCCTTTCACTTCTCTTCTTTTCATAGCTGTTTGTAAGGCCTCCTCAGACAACCATTTTGCCTTTTTGCATTTCTTTTTCTTGGTGATGGTCTTGATCACTGTCTCCTGTACAATGTCATTAACCTCCATCCATAGTTCTTTAGGCACTCTGTCTATCAGATCTAATACCTTGAATCTATTTGTCACTTCCACTGTATAATCATAAGGGATTTGATTTAGGTCATACCTGAATGGTCTAGTGGTTTTCCCTACTTCCTTCAGTTTAAGTCTGAATTTGGCAATAAGGAGATCATGATCTGAGCCACAGTCAGCTCATGGTCTTGTTTTTGCTGACTGTATAGAGCTTCTCCATCTTTGGCTGCAAAGAATATAATCAATCTGATTTTAGTATTGACTATCTGGTGATGTCCATGTGTAAAGTCTTCTCTTATATTGTTCGAAGAGGATGTTTGCTATGACCAGTGTGTTCTCTTGGCAAAACTTTGTAAGCCTTTGCCCTGCTTCATTCTGTATTCAAAGGCCAAATTTGCCCTTTACTCCAGGCATTGCTTGACTTCCTACTTTTGCATTACAGTCCCCTTTAATGAAAAGGACATCTTTTTTGGGTGTTAGTTCTAGAAGGTCTTGTAGGTTTTCATAGAACCATTCAACTTCAGCTTCTTCAGCATTATTGGTTGGGGCATAGACTTGGATTACTGTGATATTGAATGGTTTGCCTTGGAAATGAACAGAGATCTTTCTGTTATTTTTGAGATTGCATCCAAGTACTGCATTTTGGACTCTTTCATTGACTCTGATGGCTACTCCATTTCTTCTAAGGGATTCTTGCCCACAGTAGTAGATATAATGGTCATCTGAGTGAAATTCACCCATTACATTCCATTTTAGTTCACTGATTCCTAAAATGTCAATGTTCACTCTTGCCATCTCCTGTTTGACCACTTCCAATTTTCCTTGATTCATGGACCTAACATTCCAGGTTCCTATGCAATGTTGCTCTTTACAGCATTGGACTTTACTTCCATCACCAGTCACATCCACAACTGGGTGTTGTTTTTGCTTTGGCTCTGTCTCTTCATTCTTTCTGGAGTTATTTCTCCACTGATCTCCTGTAGCATATTGGGCACCTACCGACCTGGGGAGTTCATCTTTCAGTGCCCTATCTTTTTGCCTTTTCATACTGTTTGTGGGGTTCTCAAGGCAAGAATATTGAAATAATTTGCCATTCCCTTCTCCAGTGGACCACATTTTATCAGAACTCTCCACCATGACCTGTCCGTCTTGGATGGCCTACACAGCATGGTCATAGTTTCATTGAGTTAGACAAGGCTGTGGTCCATGTGATCAGATTGGTTAGTTTTCTGTGACTGTGGTTTTCAGTCTGTCTGCCCTCTGATGGAGAAGGATAAGAGGCTTATGGAAGCTTCCTGATGGGAGAGACTGACTGAGGGGAAAACTGGGTCTTATTCAAATGGGCAGCACCATGCTGAGTAAATCTTTAATCCAATTTTCTGTTGATGGGCGTGGCTGTGTTCCCTCCCTATTGTTTGACCTGAGGACAAACTATGGTGAAGGTAATGAAGATAATGGTGACCTCCTTCAAAAGGTCCCATGCACGCACTTCCGCACTGAGTGCCCCCAACCCTGCAGCAGGCTACCGCCAACCCATGCCTCTGCCAGAGACTCTTGGATACTCATGGGCAAGTCTGGGTCAGTCTTATGTGGGGTCACGGCTCCTTTCTTCTGGGTCCTGGTGCACACAAGGTTCTGTTTGTGTCCCCCCAGAGTCTGTTTCCCCAGCCCTAGTGTAAGTTCTGGCAGCTCTACGATGGGTTAATGGCAACCTCCTCCAAGAGGGCTTATGCCATACCCAGGTCTGCTGCACCCCTGAGCCCCTGCCCCCAGCAGTCCACTGCTGACCCGTACCCCCACAGAGGACAACCAAGCACAGTTCTGTCTCTGTCTCTGTGGGGTCTTAGGCCATGGTGTGGACAAGGTATTTTTGAGCCCTCTGAGCATCTCTGGTGGGTATGTGGTTTGATTCTAAAGGCAATTTCACCCCGCCTACCATCTTGCTGGGGCTTCTCCTTTGCTCTTGGACGTGGGTTATCTCCTCACAGCTGCTCCAGGGCCACACAGCTGCCGCTCCAGTGCCACACAGCTGCCTATATGGTCTCCTATAGTTTCTTTAAAAGAATACATAGAGATAGAAACATTAAAACTTTGAGAATTTTTATAAAAATGTTAATTTTTTTCTAATCATAGTTTTTTCACAATCATTAATTCTGACCTGCATTTATGTTTCCATTTTTGCAGAATTGCCAACGTGGTTTTAAAACGTATAGATTTCAGTTGCAATTTATAATGTGGCTTAAGAACGTCATGTTCTTTCAGGCTAACCGCATTTAGGTTGAGCCATTGTCTGACAATGGTATTTTATCAGCATAATTTGCAAATATTATGACGTTTTTAGACACGATGCCAAATTATGGTTTCAAAATAGATGTACTGGTATTGCCAGACAGAAATTCTGCAACTTCAGCCATACTGGCCATGTGGGTGCAGACTGTCCATATTTGTTTGTATATGTGGCCTTGGTGGGCAGGCAAGCCGGCCAGACTTCTTAACAATCCTGACAAGAGTTAACATAACAAAAGAAACTGAGACTCATAACAAGCCACTGTGTGTTTTCTTGTGTTTTTTTCTTTTTATAAAGAGTCAATGAACATATATTCATCTTCCGAGAACTGTTATTTTGTCAGCCCACAGTTTGATTTCTAAGATAAACCTGAAGATTTTGGAAACATGTAATTCAGTTTTGTTTTTATAATATCAAAGTATTAATGTAAAATTTTACTGATAATAAAAACAGGAAGAGTTAACATATTGCTGGAAATGAAATCAGAGCAAGATACTAGTAAAATTAAAGAACTATACGAAAGGAGACACATTTTCAATGTATCCATTGAAAATGGACAGTGGTATAATTAATACCACCTATAAGCCCATCATTGTATATTCAAAAAGCAATAAACTTCTAAAGAAGATCTATGAAAATGCACTTTCAACCTAGAAGGAACTCCGAATAAAAATTTACTGGTTAGATTTTGAATTTGAACATATGCTTTTCAAGTATGAGTTTAAAAATGAGTGTATTTGTGTTGGGAGAGATTTTTGATTCAGCAAAAAAAGGAGTAGGCAAAGACTTCTGTTTCAGGTCCATTTAACCAATATTCATTGGCTCAGGAACGTGCACTAAGCATGGTGGGCAATAGCAGATTCCTGCTGTCAAGGAGATTACATGGCACTTGGGGAGATAAGATGCATACACACATGACCACACTGCAAAGCAGTATATGATGAGGGCCAGAAACAAGGGCAGCAAAACTCAAAAGGCTCTCAGAAGAGGGAGAAGCCAGAGGATTTGAGGAGAGGTTTTATTGTAGACCTTAAAATATGCATTGTCACAGCGAAAGATGGAGGTGATGTGGGAAAAGGTTTAGAGCTGGAAGAATCTCTGTGATTTGTGAGTTAACCAGTGTCTCCCCTCTGTGTTCACATGGAACCTGATGCCCACATCTCTTAGCAGGGGTCCCCAATCTCTGGGATCTAATGCCTGGTGATCTGAGTTGGAGCTGATGTAATAATAATAGAAATAAAGTGCATAATAAATGTAATGTGCTTGAATTACCCTGAAACCATCCCCTCAACCCCTGGTCCATGGAAAAATTGTCTTCCATGAAACCAGTCCCTGGTGCCAAAAGGTTGGGGACCACTGTCCTATAGCATTTACCAGAATAGATTGCAATGGTCTCTTTATCACCTTCACTAGACTGCAGTTTCCTGAAGGACAGTGAAAATCCCTTTTATTTGCAGAGGCTTTATTCTTGTATTCTTGGAGAAGGCAATGGCACCCCACTCCAATACTCTTGCCTGGAACATCCCATGGACGGAGGAGCCTGGGAAGCTGCAGTCTGTGGGGTCGCAAAGAGTCGGACATGACTGAGCAACTTCACTTCACTATTCTTGTATTCATATCTTGCTGAAATGTATTTGTGATCCCCCTAATTAATCCTTATAGCACTTTTGCAGTTATTCCATGCATGTGTTTCCAGCTGGAGTTGAACACGGCCATACTCTGCCTTCTCATTTCCGCTTTCCTTTTGTAAATGTGTCATCTTCATAGTACTTAGTGCCACATGTTTTGCATTTTTGTGCTTTGAGCTGGTGATCTTCCTGTTTGAAATGGCCCCTAAGCCTAATGCCAAAGTACAAGAAGACTGCCATGTGCCTTACAGAGAAAAATGTGTGTGCTGGATTGCTCGTGGGTTCAGTGTTAATGAATCAAAAAAGTATTATTGAGGAAAGTGTCTTTAAACAAAAACACACATAAAACAAGATTATATGTTGATCAGTTAATGAGAGCATTCTCATCAGAGGCTCTTAGGAACAAAACTTCATATTCCCCAGAGAGCAATGATCTGATATTTACAAATTCATTGCTTTCTGTGACTTTGTACAATTTAACTACCCTGAGCAACCAGAATTGAGTGTATCTGTTACTTCTGTATGCTCAGCACTTAGTGTTTAGTAGGTGGCCACAGAGTTTTATGAGCAAACACCTGAATATAGGGAATTGAGAGGAATAAACCAGCTCACTGGAAATGTTATATACTGAGTTCAAGACTGGGGTGTGAATACCATGCAGGCAGTGGGAAGCCGTCTGAGACTGTCCCCTGGGAGTGATCTCTAAGTTGTGAACTGTTCACCAAGCAGTAACTGAATGTGTTGGCTGGTGTGATGGACAGAATGAATATCCCTGGGCCCTTGCTTGCAAGGAGATACTGCAGAAGCTCTAAAATACTCTTTCAGCAGGATTAATTTCTATAGGATGGATTGGAATTGAGAGAAACTGAAGACACAAAACCAAGTTACTGCTGTAGCTATCTCCATATGAGGTAACAGAGACTACAGTTAGGGTGCTGGCAGGGAGAGAGAAGACTAGGGGAGACGCTTCACTTACTGTGAAGCAAATCCACAGTATGACGCGATCCAGAGGATGAGGGAAGTGGAGGAGCAAGATTAAACTCTGAAGTTTGCTGCCCTTGACTTTGTTAGTTCCTCTGTTTGCAAATTTTTTTTAAATGTTTTCCTCATCTCAGGTAATTACTCTGTACCATGCTATCTTTTAAGTCATCTGTAATGAGGTCACAGTCCTCATCCATTGTAACTAAACAGCTGAGGAATTGTCTAGGGTTTGGGGTGACAGTCAAGGACAGTATATCTGGTTTTAGAATGAACAGCGAATTTTTATTGTTAATTGTGAAATTTTGCCTGGGGTAGGGATCCAAAGTTGAATTATCCCTCTTTATAACTGAAAATGTGTGCCATCCCAATGACTTCCACTCTAATGACAAGCTATGTCCTGCATTGTATGGCTAAATATTCCTAATGCAAATATTAGTACTGACTACATTGGTGAGAGAGTAGGACAGATTATCATTCACTATTGTTCTTTGGGAAATCACACATGAAAAAAAATACAGAGACCCAGGGATCTCCATTAATTATGTTTTCAGTGGCATGTGTAAAACAGTAAGCTTTTTAAGTTGGAAGTAAATCCTTCATTGTGAAGTACAGTGTATTCACCACCTTTCTTTATACTTTCTGTAAATTGAGAAATAAAAACTTTAATTTCCCTTAGCAAGATAGTGACAGAGAGCTTTAGTTTTAGAAAATTATTTAGTTAAACATGGGGTTAAAACACTTTCTCAATGTACTTTTTCTCATTAAAGATCATCTTTTAAAGAGATAGTTTATATCTTACTATAAGCTATTTGCACTTCCAATTTTTTTTAAGGTTATGGAAAACTTATATCCAACTTGGAACCTTTTGAATAATACTTTTTTTTTTCCTGGCAAACTCATCTCAGATAATCAAGTAATGTAGTATTTTTAGTCAATTTTCAAAAAAAAAAATTGAATGGCACTAAGCTAGGAGTATTTATTCTATCTGTGGCTAAGTACTACGTGTATTTAACTCAAGGTTTAAAATCAAAGGAATTTTGATATTCTTTATCTTTTTCCATCTGCTCGTAGTTTAGTATATCTTTCTGAACAAAGCCATGTTTGTAAAGGATATTAAGTTTTGTTTGGCCTTCTTCTCAACTGTGAGTACTCAACGGACCTTAATGCGAGGTTATGCTCCCTGGACTGATTGATGTATAAACAGAAGACAGATGGTGTGGAGATGACTCTGATGATAATTCATTTTTCAGCTAGTCAAGAAGATATTTTGATTACAGTGTGTTTAAGTAATTATAACACAGTCTGCAATGTTAGTCTCTCTGGGAAGCAAGCACATGGAAAACAAGTTACGTGTTATTGCTGCCCAACAAAGGAGGCAGTGTGGCGTAATGATTTTAATTCCTAGTGCTAGATTAGGACTGGAGGAGTTTAAAATATGTCATGCCGTAAGGTAAGTCAATTAAACATAGACCAAATAAAAAAGGTAACTGCACAGTTTTGAGGTGTAAATATTTGTCTTGGAAAGTATTTAGATGTTACTATATGAAAGAAACCAGTATTTTTGCATTCAGGCAACAGACTGTATACAGCTAATTAAAAAATTACATGGCTTGATTTTTAGTTTATGTAGATCATAATTATTATAGAGCTTGCTTTCTGCATCATGTGTAAAACTGAAATCAGAGAACTGACAAATCAACAGCATGTGAAGTCCCTGCTGTTGTTAAAGTTTTGGGAAAGAAAAAAATAGCTAAGCAAAATGTCAAAAGGAGAAAAAAATAATTAGAACTGTGTGGATAGGCCATTTAAATTTTATTTTCATGTACTAATTACAGTATATACCTCTGGGGTTTTTTTAATTGTTTGTTTCACAATAGGATAATTGATCGCTTAGATGGAGTTCGTTTGTTGTGGTCCCTGCTAAAAAATCCTCACCCAGACGTGAAGGCCAGTGCAGCTTGGGCCCTCTGTCCCTGCATCCAGAATGCAAAGGTAAGAAGAGACCGCAAGTCAGTCCATCCTAGAATCTCTAATACCATGGTGAATGATGTTACCACAGGTCACCAACTGCTTTTCACTTCTTTATGGTCAGATTTTTTTACCTGGGTAAAAGAATACTGAACTTTTGTGCCAAAATAATTTTTGAGCAATACCTTTTCCTGGTCAGTTTTTAGATGTCAAATGAAACTGGGCTAAGATGGCAGAGCTTACTGTGTTCTACCTGGCTGGTGGGATTGACACAAATACCGCAGGTACATCAAGGGGAAGGAAAGTATACTGTTCTTACCTCTTGGGTGAAAAGAAAGTTACATTACTGCTACTTTCAGAAGCCCAAGATAACTTCTGTCTTACTTACTGCCTGGCTGACTACCATGAAAAATCACTTAAGTTCTTTGTTACCTTGAAAAAGTCACATAATGTCATGAATTGTACTTTTCTTATCTGTTAATAAAGACTAGATGTAAAGTCTAGAGATTTCTCTCTGTCGAGTATTTTTACAGAAAGCATTTAATTCCTGTAATAAATTTAACATGCCTCTATCTTACTGAAATTTGTGGCTAGAAGTAATTGTTAAAAGTGAATTGTGATATATACTAATATTTAGAAAAGACTTATTACAAACTGGTTAATGGACTGTTTTTTATAACAACAAAAAAGGGAAAAATAAAAACACCTCAAATGTCAGCCTGTAGGAAAATGAATAACAAGATGACAGCACAGTCATAATCTGTCATCCAGTGCAGCAATCAAAAATGAGTGTATTTCAGCAATGTCTGCATCGATATCAGTATATCTCATGAACATACTGACCAGAATAAAAGCAAGTTTCAGAAGCTGAGATACAATATAATCCTACTATATAAGGTCCAAAAATTTTTTTACATATAAAATATAAATGATGTTATTTAGGGAGCAAGAAAGAAGCCTATTGAGGAAAGGTTGCTACACATCTTTGAAGGATTTCTTTAAGGATATTCTTTAAGAAAGATCTTAATCCTCCTTAAACAATCTTTCATATCTTTAATGATCTTAATTATCTTTAAGAAAAGCTAATTGGTTTTAGAGACAAGCCAAGACTGATAAGCAGAACTAACTTCAGAGGAACAGAAGACAAAATTAAATCTTTAAAATTAATATCCTTAGAATGACCCAAGGGATGCTGCCAAGCCCAAAATGGCTAAATAAAAAGTATTCATAGATTAAGAAAGGGCTTTTGGAAATTAAAAATATATTTTGGAAACAATAAATTTAATAAAAGAGACAAATACTACATTATGTATGGTACTGGGATATGACTGAGTAATTAATCTGGATGATAAAGTCTAGTAAACAACTAAAAATGTAAAGTAAATGTAAAAAGAAAATAGGGATTGCAAGCACACAAAAGGAAAGCAAAAGGAATAAACGGTCATTTATAAAAGAGGGAGGTGGTTTCTATAAGCTGAAGAGTTGAAGAAAGACTCTAGTCTCCAGATTGAAAGATCCATTTAGTGCCAAGTAGGGAAAATGAATTTATCTGTACCTAGACACAAATTCAAATTTGGCATTTCCAGAAATTAAAGGAAAGGAAAAAGTTATTTAAGAACAAGAATCACACCACTGTTAGACTTAACGTCATTCACAGTGAATTCTAAGGAAAATGGAACAAAAATTTTTTTGTCTTTAAAGGAAAGCATTTTTTATCCTAGAATTCTATATCCTGCAAAACTAGCACCTGAGTGAGTGTAGGGTAAGGATGGAATAAAGACATTGTTGTTTTAGAAATGTTAGGATTCAGGAAAGTTATCCTCCATGAGTCTTCTCTGAAAAAAAAAATTTACTTTAGAATGTTTTCCAGCAAAACAAGATTATAATAAAGAAAATAATATGAGTTATAGAAATAATAATGAACAAATAAATCATTAGACTTTTTGCTAAATAAGAATTTGTATTATAATAGGTCTTTCAATTTTTATCAAATTATTAAAGAATTTCTTTAAAAGTAATGGCATAAAATAAAAGCCATTAAAATAAAAGATGGTATTGTCACAATAACAATCTGCATCTAAACTATCAAATGATTAAAAAACATGTTAGGTAGTGGAAGGTAATACGTAAAGACCAAAGGTCTTTCCTTTTCCTGGAGAAGCTTGTTAGAGATACTGGTTAACTCTCAATCATCATTGAAAACAGGAATTTAATATTATCATTGGTGAGGTACCATTTTTATGGATAACATTTCTATTAATGTTATTACATGTTAATTACATCCTTTATTCCTATGGATTTCAACTCTTAATTTGCCTACTTATCTGTAATTGGCTTTAAAAGATTTTCTAGTGTTTTCATATTCATTATTCTTGCCCAGGATATCTGTCCTGAATACCCAACCGGTCTTCTTTGCTAACAACCTAAACTTAACCACATTCAAACTTTAAAAACAACCCATCTTGTCTGTGTTTAAACCCTTGGCCCAAAGGACCAGTGTAGACCCAAGCCTCCATAGAGAGCTCCATTCCTCCTGAAGCTCTCCTGCCTTCCCCTGCCCTCCACTCCCACCAAAGACCACATGGACTGTAGCCAGCCAGGCTCCTCTGTCCATGGAATTCTCCAGGCAAGAATACTGGAGTGGGTAGCCATTCCCTTCTCTAGGTTAATCCACTTAGCTATGTTCAATTTAGAATCTTCAAGTAGTATTTTGTATATTCTAATATTTGGAAGTGAATTTAAATTTTTTTCAAATAAGAGTAAGTTTCGTGGGAGAATAGAGGCAGGAAACACTTTGAACATACCGGGCATCCTGCTCACAGTGAAATAACAGAATCAGACGAGGTCCTGCCAAATATTTTGGCCCATTCTTCCTTCCCCCTCTTCCTCATGCCTCCTTGTTTCAGGTAAGTTTATGACTCAGCTTTCTAGGAAAAATTTCCTTTTATTTGGTAAGAAAGCACTTCCACATTTTTCACGTAAGATACTTTTGCAAGTCACTTTAGAATTATTAACTTATGAATCACAGGAGTTGGCATCATTTTGAAATAAATAACTTCTTTGTCTAGATTAATGGCACTGACATCAATGCGGCAGAAACCAGCTATTGTCAGTTATAGCCAAGGGCAGCCCCAGTGGGAAGAAAGTAGAAGGCATGTCTTCAGACAGGTCATTTCTACTTCAGGGTCCCTGAACATCTGTCAGGCATCGTAAAAGCTGAGCACACTACGTACGTGTCCATGTAGAGTCGATGTGGTGAGATGTCAGCTGTTGAAGACAGATGTTACCCATTTTTTATACTGTTAACAGCATATCCATGAGAACACATTTTCAGATCTGTTAAGAAAATGAGATGTGAAAATTACGTGTAGTGAATGGACTGCCTCTATTCTTGCAGGGAAATATTTAAAGCTCCCTATCAGTGAATGAGTGAGGCAACAGAGTAGTTCAGTAATGAATCGTGGGATAATTGTGACAAATTAAGAGTCACCATGTGTTTTAACAGCCTAATAATTATCTGTCTGTGCCTTGTATGTTTGAAAAATCAGGGTGTGAAATGTAAGTCTGTTTTATGACCTTGAAGAGTATTTAAGATAGGAAATGAGCATCTTCAGTTTAAAAGCTGCTCAACTTTCTTCAGTCTCTCAAGATCTAAAGAAGAGAGGCTGAACTAAAAGTGAACTAAGTATAAAAATTCACTGCATATTTTTCTAAGTAGTTTTATTTAAAAGGATTTATTTAAGACTTAAGGAAAGTTTGTTGTTGTTTCCCTGTTAAGATTACTAAAAAGGACAG
This sequence comes from Tragelaphus eurycerus, assembly GCA_935064755.1. Lineage (NCBI taxonomy): Eukaryota > Metazoa > Chordata > Mammalia > Artiodactyla > Bovidae > Tragelaphus > Tragelaphus eurycerus. Next base: position 122,907 of record CAKXYN010000265.1, read on the forward strand.
AGATTGTAAGATGTGACCTTGGTAGTGATGTTATTTAGTAAAATTCATGAGCTGCAAGTCTGGCTGCAGATGAAGAGCTGTTTTGTAAAAAGTGAGAGATATTTGTAAATGGAAGTGAAAAGCTGTCCCTTTCCAGCTGAATGATCAAACACACTTTGGAGAAAAACAGTGGTTGAACAGGTGTTCAGCATTATGAACTTGTGATGTAAAGAATGCAAAAACTGAATCTGGCAAAGATCCATGTATTAAATTCTTTGTTCTTTAGAACCAAAATTTCATGCTGCAGAAAATCAACTCAAATTTGTGCTCTGTGAACAATGAGATAATGAAAAATTACAGAATTCACATAAAGAATGTATAATTATGTTACACCACTTACCTCAAGCATTTTTTCAGCATTGATAAGAGCATGTTTCTTTTTTAAACTATGACTGCCTTTTTTAATATTTTCTTTTTGTGAATGATGTAAGATAGTACTTAATTTTCTTAGTTCTGTTCCTTTTCATTAATGACTTTTAAAGGTTTTTATTAATAAAAAGTAGCAAGTGTTAGTCGCTCAGTCATGTCCGACTCTGTGCGATCCCATGGACTGTAGCCCACCAGGGTCTATTGGCCTTTTGATAAGAAACGATTCACATAATTCATATAAATTTGCAGTCACCACTTCCTTGTGAATTAGATGGGAAACAGGTATCTTATTTTGAAATAAGTGCTCTTTATAATTAAAACAGCTGTCGCACTAGGAAGAAAACTCAACCTACCAGATCAGTTATGTATCTATGTGATCGCTTGGCCTTGTAACCTTCTTAAACCCAATTTTGCTACTTGTTTAGAAAATAATATTTGGTTGTGAATTTTTATCTCAGAGGGGAAAAAATCTCTAGTAACTTCAAAACCAGTGGCCACAGGATCTGCCCCAAACAGAAGGCAATTAGAAGATGTTTGAGAGCTATTCCCCAAAAGAAAGGAGAAAAAGTTAATTTCTGAGAGATTAGAATACAAGCTTGGGAAGTTTTAGCTTCCTGACTACAGGTGTGACAGAACACAGCTGATGAAACCGGGCAGGAATCTGACATCACCCTCTGTTTAACTTCAGCTGCCCAATGAGCCATGTGCAATGAGGAAGCCAGAGAGAACCTGGACAAGAAGTACATAGAGCTGTAATTTCACACTGAGACGACTGCCACAGACACGGCTTAAGGAGCTTGCATTTGCCAAAGAATGTATAGCAGTCCACCATGTGCCAAAGAAGCTGCACAGGTTCTTAAAACACTGAAAAGCTGTTTAAAACGAAATCCGTGTTTGGTGGCCCACCTTATCTAGGGTCAGCTGTTATTTTCAAGTCAAACAGTTCAAAGTATGCTCCTTATCTAGTCCATGGTTTCTAAAATCCTGTAAACTAAAGTGAACTGTATTACAGATATTTTTTCTGTGAGCCTGATTTTCAGCTTGGGACTTAAAGGGCCACAACAAGTGAGGGTGTGATTAAGCTTGTCTTCAGATCCCAGCTGAAAGGACCATTATCTGTGGGGTAGACGTGTTGCTTTCACCTGGTTTCCCTCCTGCCCTGTGACTGCTTCCCATTCCAGGCTTCTCAGCCCCTGTTCTGAAGAGGGCTGCAATGAGGTTGCTAGTTTAGGATGCCCCCTGCTTTGGGAGCATGGAGACTTAGCCTCTGGACCACCAGGGACATCCCCATTTAACCATTTTATTTGAAAGTACAGTTTATCTGTCCCATCACTTCATGGCAAATAGATGGGGCAAAAGTGGAAACAGTGACATATTTTATTTTCTTGGGCTCCAAAATTACTGTGCAGAGTGACTGCAGCCATGAAGTTAAGACTCTTGCTCCTTGGAAGAAAAGCTATGACAAACCTAGAAGGCATATTAAAAAGCAGAGACATCACTTTGCTGGCAAAAGTATGTATAGTCAAAACTATGGTTTTTCCAGTAGTCATGTACAGATGACATAAAGAAAGCTGAGCATTGAAGAATTGATGCTTTCAAACTATGGTGCTGAAGAAGACTCTTGAAAGTCCCTTGGACAGCAAGGAGATCAAACCAGTCAATCCTAAGGAAATCAACCCTGAATATTCATTGGAAGGACTGATGCTGAAGTTCCAATACTTTGGCCACCTGATGCGAAGAGCTGATCATTGGAAAATACCCTGATGCTGGGAAAGATTGAGGGCAGGAGGAGAAGGGGGCGATAGAGATTGGATGGCATCACTGACTCAATGGATATGAGTTTGAGCAAACTCTGGGAGATGGTAAAAGCCAGGGAAGCCTGACACGCTGCAGTCCCATGGGGTCATAAAGAGTTGGGCACGACTACAGCTTCCCTGGTGGCTCAGACGGTAAAGCGTCTGCCTGCATTGTGGGAGACCTGGGTTCGAATCCTGGGTCGGGAAGATCCCCTGGAGAAGGAAATGGCAATCTACTCCAGCATTCTTGCCTAGAAAATCCCATGGACGGAGGAGCCTGATAGGCTACAGTCCATGGGGTCACAAAGAGTTGGACATGACTGAGCGACTTGACTTGACTTCACTTAGCGACTGAACAACAGCTTATCAGCTACCAGTTACTTTGTTAAATGAAAAATGTCATCCATTAAGTTACATCATTATCTCCCGCTCAGCCAAGAACTCCCAGGAACACACCCTGTACTTGACCACCATCAGAAACTGTGCCGTCACAGTTCACAGACTTGGACATTGACTAGGACCCCAGTTTCTGATGCAGTGTTGTGTCCCTCCATCTCTCTGGGCACATAGTATTTTTAATTTTTCTAAATTGAAATATGGCTGTTTACAATATGATATAAGCTTCAGGTGTACAACACAATGATTCACAATTTTTGAAAGTTAGATTCCATTTATAGTTACTATAAAATATTGGCTGTATACCCTGAAAGCAGGCACACTTGTTCCTGATCTTGGAGAGAAACTTTCAGTCTTTCACCATTGAGTATGATCTCAGCTGTGGGTTTTTCCTACTTGGCCTGTATTATGTTGAGATCATTTTCTTCTATTCCTAGTTTGTTGAACTTAAAAAAAAAAAAAATCATATGAGGACATTAAGTTTTGTCAAATACTTTTTCTGCATCAACTGACATGCTCTTACGGGTTTGACCTTTATTCTGTTAATGTAGGACAGTATATTGATTTTCTTATGTTGAATCACCCATGCATACACACTAAGTCCCTTCAATTGTGTCAACTCTTTGCGACCCTATGGATTGTACCCTGCCAGGCTTCTCTGTCCATAGGATTCTCCAGGCAAGAATACTGGAGTGGGTTGCCATGCCCTCCTCCAGGGGCTCTTCCAAACACAGGGATCACACCAGCGTCTGTTACATCTCCTGCACTGGCAGAAGGGTTTTTTTTTTTTTTTTAACCACTAGTGCTACCTGGGAAGCCCTGAATTACTCATACTTTCTAGGTATAAATTCTACTTTGTCATGGGGTATAACCCTACTCAATTTGGTTTGCTAGTGTTTTGTTGAGGAGTGTAGTTCTCCTTTTTTATATTGTCTTTGTCTTGTTTTGGTGTCAAAGTATTGCTAGCCTCATACACTGCCTTTGGGAGTGGTACCTCCTCTTCAATTCTTTGGAGGAGTTTGATGATTGCTGGTAATTCTTATTTAAATGTTCTGTAGAATTTGCAAGTGAAACTATCTGGTCCTGGGGCTTTTGTATGTTTGAGGTTTTTGATTACTGATTCAATTTCCTAACTAGTTATAAATCTATTCATATTTTCTATTTCTTTATGGTTCAGTTGGTGTAGGTTATGTCTGCCTCATTGTTTGCTAAACCCAGGGTAGACAAACAGGGAAGCTGGAAGAAAATGGACAACTGGAAAAAGTCCCTATGAGGAGCCTTAGGTACTGTAGACAGTATTTATTCGCAGCTGCAAGGCCAAAATGCTTTATTCACTAATGGTTGGCGCTTCTGCAGTGGGCTGCAAAGGCTTTTCGGGTGGTGCTTATGTAGGCATGATGCACGTGCACTCTGCTATAAATGATATCAGCTGTTGCATCATACCACGCAAAGTCACTGTTTACAGACTTTGTAAACAATGTGGGATGAGAGAGAGAGAACATGTGAGGAGAGAGCCTGACCACCGCCGTTTTGGCTGATTGTTATTTCCCTACAGTGTGTTTCTAGAAATTTATCCATTTCTTCTAGGTTATCCAATTTGTTGACATACAGTTGTTGACAGCATTCTGTTACAATCCTTTTTATTTCTCTAAATTGTCTTGTACCTTCTTTCATTTTGGATTTGGAGTCTTTTTTTTTTCCCCTTCCTTAATCTAGCTAAGGATTTGTCAGTTTTGTTGATCTTTTTGAGTATCCAACTTTTGGTTTCATTGATTTTTCTCTACTGTTTTTCTATGTTCTTCTTTAGGAAATAGTTATTTCTTCTTTAACTCAGTGGTTATTTACAAGTTTGTTGTTTAATTACTGATGAGGAAAAGGAAACTTAGAGAAGTTGGGTAGCGGCTCAAAGCAATACAGCCAATAGTAATGAAACCAAGCTATGCTCCCAGCTGTTCTCACTGTGTGACTTAAAGTCTTAAACCAGGGCTTCCCAAACGTTGATGCACATTGGAATTGTCACCTAAAGACCTTATGGGCGCTGGCTCCCACCCCCACATGCTTTGATTCACTTGGCCCAAATTGAGCTGATGGAACGTTAAAAGGTCTCCCAGGTGATGCTAATGTGCCCCAAAGTTTAAGAACTACTACCTTAACAACTGTATTTTTACCTTCTTAAGGAATTTTCTTTTAAGATGAGAATGCTTGGATAAATTATTTACCTCTAAATATTCTAGCTTACTTGGTTTCTCAAAGGACAGTATTAAACAGAAATAGATAAATTTTACTATGTGAAATTTAATCAAAAGCTTATCTCTTTTACATGAAAAATCATCCAACCCAATTTATACAATAAAAAGCAGCTAGAATCCTCACAAATGCAGGATAGGAGAGTGTTAGCTATACAGTAACTCACTTGTAAAAGATGTAGGGGTTTTGGCTGAATTGCAGAGCTTAACATGAATTCATTGGCCCTGTACCTGCTGGAGTAGCCACCACAGCAGAAGCACTGAGTGGAGCTCTTGGAGGTGAGAAGTCTGCCAAGTTCTGCTCCAGTGAGACCACGTCTGCTAAATTCGAAGTGTGTTCTCAGAGAAGCTGATAAATGAAAGGGAAGACTGATGAAAACCACTTACTCCGAAAATCAGTTACAGGTACACAGAAGAGGAGGAAGACCAGAGAGCCAGTTTCAGATGTTAGAACATTCCTGAGCATGAGGATTCATTGCAGGTGTTAGGTTGGTGCAAACATAATGGTGGTTTTGGACCATGAATTTTAAATCATTATCAGTTCAGTTCAGTGACTCAGTCATGTCCGACTCTTTGCGACCCCATGAGTCACAGCACGCCAGGCCTCCCTGTCCATCACCAACTCCCGGAGTTCACTCAGACTCACATGCATCCAGCCATCTTATCCTCTGTCGTCCCCTTCTCCTCCTACCTGCAATCCCTCCCAGCATCAGAGTCTTTTCCAAGGAGTCAGCTCTTCGCATGAGGTGGCCAAAGTGCTGGAGTTTCAGCTTTAGCACCCGTCCTATAGGAAAAGGAATACGTCAAGGCTGCATATTGTCACCATGTTTATTTAACTTATATGCAGAGTACATCATGAGAAATGCTGGACTGGAAGAAACACAAGTTGGAATCAAGATTGCCGGGAGAAATATCAATAACCTCAGATATGCAGATGACACCACTCTTATGGCAGAAAGTGAAGAGGGGCTAAAAAGCCTCTTGATGAAAGTGAAAGTGGAGAGTGAAAGGGTTGGCTTAAAGCTCAACATTCAGAAAACAAAGATCATGGCATCTGGTCCCATCACTGCATGGGAAATAGATGGGGAAACAGTGGAAACAGTGTCAGACTTTGTTTTTCTGGGCTCCAAAATCCCTGCAGATGGTGACTGCAGCCATGAAATTCAAAGACGCTTACTCCTTGGAAGGAAAGTTATGAGCAACCTAGATAGCATATTCAAAAGCAGAGACATTACTTTACCAACAAAGGTTTGCCTAGTCAAGGCTATGGTCTTTCCTGTGGTCATGTATGGATGTGAGAGCTGGACTGTGAAGAAGGCTGAGCGCCAAAGAATTGATGCTTTTGAACTGTGGTGTTGGAGAAGACTCTTGAGAGTCCCTTGGACTGCAAGGAGATCCAACCAGTCCATTCTGAAGGAGATCAATCCTGGAATTTCTTTGGAAGGAATGATGCTAAAGCTGAAACTCCAGTATTTTGGCCACCTCATGCGAAGAGTTGACTCATTGGAGAAGACTCTGATGCTGGGAGGGATTGAGGGCAGGAGGAGAAGGGGACGACAGAGGATGAGATGGCTGGATGGCATCACTGACTCGATGGATGCGAGTCTGAGTGACCTCCGGGAGCTGGTGATGGACAGGGAGGCCTGGCGTGCTGCGGTTCATGGGGTCGCAAAGAGTTGGACACGACTGAGCGACTGATCTGATCTGATCTGATCTTCCAAAGAAATCCCAGGGCTGATCTCCTTCAGAATGGACTGGTTGGATCTCCTCGCAGTCCAAGGGACTCTCAAGAGTCTTCTCCAACACCACAGTTCAAAAGCATCAATTCTTCAGCACTCAGCTTTCTTCACAGTCCAGCTCTCACATCCATACATGACCACAGGAAAAACCATAGCCTTGACTAGAGAGACCTTTGTTGGTAAAGTAATCTCTGCTTTTCAATATGCTACCTAGGTTGGTCATAACTTTTCTTCCAAGGAGTAAGCGTCTTTGAATTTCATGGCTGCAGTCACCATCTGCAGTGATTTTGGAGCCCCCAAAAATAAAGTCTGACACTGTTTCCACTGTCTCCCCATCTATTTCCCATGTAGTGATGGGACCAGATGCCATGATCTTCATCTCCTGAATGTTGAGCTTTAAGCCAGCTTTTTCACTCTCCACTTTCACTTTCATCAAGAGGCTTTTTAGTTCCTCTTCACTTTCTGCCATAAGGGTGGTGTCATCTGCATATCTAAGGTTATTGATATTTTTCCTGGCAATCTTGATTCCGGCTTGTGCTTCTTCCAGCCCAGCGTTTCTCATGATGTACTCTGCATATAAGTTAAATAAACAGGGTGACAATATACAGCCTTGACATACTCCTTTTCCTATTTGGAACCAGTCTGTTCCATGTCCAGTTCTAACTGTTGCTTCCTGACCTGCATACAGGTTTCTCAAGAGGCCGGTCAGGTGGTCTGGTATTCCCATCTCTTTCAGAATTTTCCACAGTTTATTGTGATCCACACAGTCAACAGCTTTGGCATAGTCAATACAGCAGAAATAGATGTTTTTCTGGAACTCTCTTGCTTTTTCCATGATCCAGCGGATGTTGGCAATCAAACACATCTTTATTAGTCCAAACAGGAACCATTCAGTCAATACCTTTTTGCCAACAAGAAATAAGTTTGCTTATTCCTGTAGCATGGCACCCCACTCCAGTACTCTTGCCTGGAAAATCCCATGGTTGGAGGAGCCTGGTGGGTTGCAGTCCATGGGGTCGCTAAGAGTCGGACACAACTGAGCGACTTCACTTTCACTTTTTCGCTTTCATGCATTGGAGAAGGAAATGGCAACCCACTCCAGTTTTCTTGCCTGGAGAATCCCAGGGGCAGGAGAGCCTGGTGGGCTGACGTCTATGGGGTCACGCAGAGTCGGACACTACTGAAGTGACTTAGCAGCAGCAGCAGTAGCATAAAAATCCAGTCTTTAGGATTTGATGAACTCTGCCTCCTGCTGGTTGTGAAAGAGTTTACCCTGCAAAACGTTGTCAAGATGCTTGAAGTGTAATTGGTTGTCAAGAGGTCAGGTGAATATGGCAGATGAGTCAAACTTCATAACCCAATATGTTCAACAGGAAAATATAGTGTAACAGACCCAATAAGTAAACTGTTGGAGAAGAACCTCTTCATAAATTATAGACTTTTTTTTAAGCGTATAGTATTTCATACAGTTGACTTTTTTTTAAGTTTATGGTTTCAAGTATTATTCTTAGCCTGACCTCTACAATTCACTGATTAGATCTTAACCAGAAAGTGTTTTACACATCTTAATCTGTGGGTTACTGATTATAAGTGGGAAAATTTCTAAATATATGTATTTTTTAAAATTAAAATATATATAAGCTTATATATGCATAGTTGATTTACATATAATAGTTACTAGATTGGAGAAGGCGATGGCACCCCACTCCAGTACTCTTGCCTGGAAAATCCCACGGACAGAGGAGCCTGGTAGGCTGCAGTCCATGGGGTCGCTAAGAGTTGGACATGACTGAGAGACTTCACTTTCTCTTTTCACTTTCATGCATTGGAGAAGGAAATGGCAACCCACTCCAGTGTTCTTGCCTGGAGAATCCCGGGGACGGGGAAGCCTGGTGGGCTGCTGTCTATGGGGTCACACAGAGTCGTACACGACTGAAGTGACTTAGCATAGCATAGCATAGTTACTAGATGATAATATGTCTTATGTTATTTAGCATCTTGTACTTATAAACTTCTTTAAATTATGTCATCGGTTAAAAATGTCCTTTAATTGCCTCTATAAGGCTCTGAATATACAATAGTGAAAGTGAAAGTGTTAGTTGCTCAATTGTGTGCAACTCTTTGCCAGGTTCCTCTATCCACGGAATTCTCCAGGCAAAAAATGCTGCAATGGGTTGCCATTCCCTTCTTCAGGGGATCTGCCCAACCTAGGATGGTACTTGGGTCTCCTGCATCGCAGGCTGATTCACAAGGGTGCCTCACAATTTAGACTTTCTCATTAATAAAGTAGAATCAACACAAGGTGTAGTAAAATGGAAAAAAATCACAGTTGACTGTGATATTTTTAAAAATTATCTTAAATTCAGCTAAGGAAATAGAGAAAAATCAGAACCATTAACTTTAGAAAAAATTTGTCTTGTGTAAATTAATTGGATAAAGCCACCTTCAAAGTTTAATACATTTTCTGCTACACAGCTCTATCTAGACTGAGCCACTGCGTTATTTATTTTACCGAAAGTCAATTTATTTTTCCTTCAGTTCAGAAGGAAAGGAATAATAATTGAGGTTCTACTTTCCAGTTTTGAAGGACTATATTTGAAAATGTCAGGTAACTCCAAATCATGTGTATATATATATATATATGTATGTGTGTATGTATGTATATGTATGTGTGTGTATATTTAAGCTATGGGACTTGTTTACTAACAACAGAACAAGGATCTTATTATGATAGAGCCCACAAACAAACTGTTCTTGAGTATACAGAGGTATATTTAGAATTTGAAAAGAAATTTATTGAATTTACCTTTAGGACAAGATTTGCCTGTTCAGTTTTAGTTTCTCTGACGTGCTATTCTAATGTGAATGTAGCATTTTTGAAAATTTTTTTTATATGCAGGGTGCTATTTTAAAATCTGTTTCAAATGTTATGCATTGTATGGTCTCTATATGGCCCGGAGTAGTGTAGTGTTTTTATAGCCCTTCTGGTCAAAAATTTTTGTCCTAAGTCACGTCACACTTGCCTTGCATGTGCTTTAAAGTTGCATTGTATGTATCTCACCTCATCAGAAAGTCTTCTTTTTGCTGGAGGCAAAAGAGGGAATTTCAAGCCTATTAGTTTACTTGCTCTGTGCCAAACATCCAGTTTTCTGTTTTATTCATTAGTCTGTAAATAATAATCTGCATTAATGTTTTCCTATTAGTTGAATTTTAACTCAAAAATATTTAACATTAAATACTTAATTTTGTTTAATTTGAACCTGACCCCTTTCCCTACTTATTCAACCATTCAAGCTCATAGCAGCATGAAGGTGTTTCATATTCTCTTTTTAACTATGGTTTTTGTCTTAGGAAATGTCACTGGCGAATAGCTTCATCCCTTTTGGAATTCTTAACTCTCTAAATTGGGAGGCTTCTTCTGATTGTTTATAAACTAACTTTAGTGTGACAACTTCAGCTATTGATACTTCCAAGTCCATGCACACAGTTGTGTAGTGAAAAGATACTAAATGAGAAATTGAGAGATCTGCTTTTTTTAGCTTTGTCACTCACTGTTCATGAATCTTCAGACTGCCTGTCTGTAAGATGAGGGCGCCATGGTTCCCTAGGCAGAAGAGATAATGTATGTGGAAGTCTTCTGTAAATTGCAAAAAAAAAAAAAAAAGGCTCTTGTTATTGTACTACTATTATTAATATCATCATCATTATCATCATCATTATTAAAGATTTTTCCATTAAAAAGTTGAATTGTCTATAGCCAATATTGTACCAGTGGCAAAACTGGCAAAGACTAGTTTTTAAGATATGTGAGAAGGTGGAAAATGTAGTGAATTTGCCCAGTCGCTCAGCATTAGTGAAAGACAGTTTTGGCAGAGGAATTACTTTTTCCATCCTCAAGTATACTGTCTCCCTTTCCATAGAAACTATGTGAGGCAAGAAGTCATGTGTCTAAAACCTTTGAACCTAAAAATGAAAAAAAAAAAAACCTCACCTTCAAAACAAACTCTGGAGGGGCCTGGAGCCTCGAGGGTAACACAGATTATCAACATAAACTGTTATGAGACCCTGGTGAGCCGCACCCATGACCTTGCTGACACTGGTGTGCTGGATCTTGCACCACACACCTCAGGGAGTTCCCAGATCAGAGGCAGGTGTGGTCACTTTTGCTATTTGTCCTGGGGCTGCCCCAGTGCTGTGGTTCACAGGCTCCATGATAACTGCCCTCAGAGAACCAGGAAGTCACTAGACTGGCAGGCCAGTTCATTTACACTCTGTCTTACCAAGCTAGCACACTCTTCTTTTTAGTGTTTGTGACTGTGGTGAAGTATCTTAAAAGTTATAGTCTCCTTATTCCTTTTATTTTTTTCGTAATTTAACAAACATTTATTAAAAGTCCTCTGAGTGACAGAGATAGCCCAAGTGAGAGTCAAAGACCAGGTGTCTCTCTTTAAAAAAATTTTTTTTGCCCGCCCCCACCCCCCCCCCCCCCGCGGGCCCTGAAAGGAAAAGAAAAGTGAGTCGCGTTCGTCCCCGGGCGCCCCCCCCCCCCCTTTAGGGGGGGGGGGGCCCCCCCCCCCCTTTTTATTGAATATTTAATTTAATAAAATAAAAAAAAGTTTATTTAATTTTTTATTACATTTTATTATTTGATTTTTATTTCTATTGTACAGCAAAGAGAATCAGCTATGCAGATAGATATATCCCTTCCCTTTTGGGTTTCTTTCCCATTTAGGTCACCACAGAGCGCTGAGTCCAGTTCCCTGTGCTATACAGTAGGTTCTCATTAGTTACCTATTTTATACATAACATCAAAAGTGTCTATTTGTCAGTCCCAATCTCCCAGTCCATCCCACCTCCCCTTCCCCATTGGTATCCATATGCTCTTTGTGTCTTTATTTCCGCTTTGCAAATACGATCATCTATAGCATCTTTCTAGATTCCACATATATGTGTTAAGATACAATATTTGATTTTCTCTTTCTAACTCACTTGGTGACTGTTCTTGAAGAACTCACGTATTAATGGGGACCTTTCCCCCATTAATCTTTACATAAGAAAAGAAAATCTTTACAATATGATGGAAAAAATGGCTATAGATTCCTTTGGTTCTAAATAGCCAGATCAGACTTTAGCATTACTTGATTCAGCATCTCAGCAATGTCTCCAAGGACCAGGCTCTTGTCCTCCTCCTGTTCTACCATTCTCAGTGTTGTTATAAATAGGAAAACCCCTCTAGAAGACTTCTGATTTATCATCCAGAACTCATGTGCCATAACTGGGCCATATGTAGGCTGCCCCTAAGCAAAGTGTTGGCAAGAGGCAGGAGACTTCCAGGACAGGCAGAAGCTTCAGGTCAGAGGCGGTCTCTCCTGATACTCGTCTGAGAATTAGACAACCAAGCAAAACCAGGACTTGGCAAACAGAAGAGGGTGAGGAAATGGGTTTTTGGAGAAAACTACCTACAAGAATGTGGAGGGGAGGGAGTGACCACACTGAGAAGGGAAGGCCAGTGGGTGGGTGGGGAACTTCATGGGGGAGCTGTTATTTAAGCTGCTATTAAAAGATGTCAGATTTTCAGAATGGAGCAGGAGTTTGTAGTTGGGTAGGGCTAAACTCCAGATAAAGAAAATAACTTGGTACTTTCAGTTCAGTTCAGTTCAGTCGCTCAGTCATGTCTGACTCTTTGCGACCTCATGAAGCACAGCACACCAGGCCTCCCTGTCCATCACCAACTCCTGGAGTTCACTCAGACTCACTTGGTACTTTAAGGAACAGCAATAATCCCAGAGTCCGGAGTATTGTTTATGCAGAAGAGTCTAATGGGAAGTAGAGCTTCCCAGGTGGCTCAGTGGTAAAGAATCCGCCTGCAATGCAAGAGACACAGCTTCAGTTCCTGGGTTGGGAAGATCCCTTAGAGAAGGAAGTGACCACCCACTCCAGTATTCTTGCCTGGGAAATCCCACGGTCAGAGGAGCCTGGCGGGCTACCACAGTCCATGGGATTGTAAAAGAGTCAGACACGACTTAGTGACTAACAGCAACAATAACATACTGGGAAGTAAGACAGGAGATTGGGAGAATACGTGAATGTTGTTTTGACCTGGTCCTGAAGGAAATGAACTCTTCCCCTCTTTTCATCTGTACATTCCTATCTCTTCTTCCCATTGTCTTTGCCTTGCTCAATTGTGTTTTGTTAATGTTTGTGTTTTGTTAATTAAGACTCAGTTGTGTTTTGATATCTCCAGTAGTTATCACACTGACTCACGTAATAGTTGTTGAGTCCGCATTTGTTGAAACTGAGCTGTGTCTGTGTATGTGCTGTGTATTGTTTAGTCGCTCAGTCGTGTATGATCCTTTGTGACCCCATAGACTGTAACCCACCAGACTCCTCTGTCTGTGGGATTTCCCAGGCAAGAATACTGAAACGGGTTGTCATTTCCTTCTCCAGGGGATCTTCCCAACCCAGGTATTGAAACTGCATCTCCTGCATTGGCAGGTGGATTCTTTACCACTGAGTCACCAGGGAAGCATGTGTTACATATACATACATACATGCATAAAAATTATATGACATATGAATAAACTGAATTTTTTCATACCAAAGGTACAGCTCACGGCCTTATCATTACTTTGTCCTTTTAAAAAAATGCTAAATATGGGTTTATTTTTGATATCATCTTTATTTTTATTGTTATCTAGGATGCTGGAGAAATGGTTCGTTCCTTTGTTGGTGGTTTGGAACTTGTTGTCAATTTACTGAAATCAGATAATAAAGAAGTGTTGGCCAGTGTATGTGCTGTTATTACCAATATAGCAAAAGATCAAGAAAATTTAGCTGTTATCACAGATCATGGAGTTGTTCCTTTACTGTCCAAGCTAGCAAATACAGTAAGTAATGCATCTTTTTATTTCAAAATGCATATTGTCATAAGTAGTAGCAAAAACAATGAGCTCAAAATCCAGAGACCTGGATTCAAGTTTAATATCCATCACTTATGAGGTATGAGATTTAGTAAATTCATTTAATTTCATTTAATTTCTCTGAGACAAATAACTATGAAAGTATATTTCAAACTAAAATATTAATATGCAGAATCTTTGTAAAAATAGAGGCTATTTTTCACTTATCATTGGCAAGTAAAGTGGTGACAAATATAAATGTTACTATAGAAGTGTCAGACATGACTGAGCTACTCATCTGATCTGATCTGATAGAAGTGTTAGCTATTGTATCACCATCATCATTATTATGATTTTTAAGATGATTATTCATGCCAACTTTAGAATTTAAATGCTCCTTTCTAAGCTTAGCAAGCCTGTGTCGATGGCACTCTTGAGCTAGAAGATTTTGGCAATCACTGTATTCTTTATCCAGAGCTGTACTAGATAGAACAAGCAGCCTTGAGAGATAATGACTTCACCATGACTGCAGATATTTGAGCATGGCTTGGTCTGCCACTTGGCAGAAAAGTCATAAAGCAGAAATTCAGTGATTGGAAGCCTGTTTGATCTAGAAGACCTTGGGGCCAGTCTAATACTGAATTCCTAAGAATATCTGCCAGTTTCAGTTAAGGACTCCCAAGTCCTTAATCAAGAAAACAGTGTAATTAACAAACAGAAAATTAGAGCATTATTCAGTTGTATTATACCTATATGAGGTAATTACATCCCAAAAGAAGGATATAGTCTACATAAGCAATATAGAAGGGCTTCCCTGTAGCTCAAAGGGTAGAGAGTCTGCCTGCAATGCAGGAGACCAGGGTTTGATCCCTGGGTCAAGAAGATCCTCTGGAAAAGGGAATGGCAGTCGACTCCAGTATTCTTGCCTGGAGAATCCCATGGACAGAGAAGCCTGGCGGGCTACAGTCCATGGGGTCACAAAGACTCAGACACGACTGAGCGACTCTCACACACAAACAATCAGGAAGGAAAGTGGTGGACTCAACACCTGACCTTGTTTACTGCATTGTCTTCTTCCTCTTAGGAACCAAGGTATCTTACTGATGTGTAACTATTCCTAGGGTGAAGAAGTAGAATGAATCTGCTTATCCAAGTTATCTGATAGGGTCCCTTAAGAATGTCCAGTATTCCTTAATTATTTTTTATTATTTGACCACTTGCTGATCTATAGCTCTGTGTTGTGAGTAGACTTACTCAGAAAGAAATTGAGCCTTGAGCAAATAACTAATGCCTGATACCTGATCACCTTTGCCTGCATGTATTCCAATCAGTTCATAAAAAGAACCTTGATCCATCGATAACCCACCAAAATACTAGTTTCCATCAAGACACCAACTATGTAGCCAGTGGGTAGTTAACATCTAAGAGTGGTTCCCAACCTTTTTGGCACCAGGGACTGGTTTTGTGGAAGACAGTTTTTCCATGGACCAGGAATAGGGGTTGGGGATGCTTTCAGGATGATTCAAGGGCTTCCCTGGTAGCTCAGATGGTAATGAACCTGCCTGCAATGCAAGAGACCCAGATTTAATCCATGGATTGGGAAGATCTCCTGGAGAAGGGAATGGCTACCCACTCCAGTATTCTTGTCTGGAAAATTCCATGGACACAGGAACCTGGTGGGCTACAGTCCACTGGGTTGCAAAGAGTGAGGCAGGACTGTGCAACTAACACTTTGACTTTTACGCACATTGGCGTTTATTGTACACTTTATTTCTATTATTGGCTTCACCTCAGATCATCAGGCATTAGAGCCTAGAGGTTTGTTGTTATTCAGTATTGGGGCCCCTCATCTAGAGCACAAACATCACAGGGTCATTATGATGCACATACCACAGTTCATTTTCTTTGTGCAGAATAACGACAAACTGAGGCGTCACCTAGCAGAAACGATTTCACGTTGCTGTATGTGGGGCAGAAACAGAGTGGCCTTCGGCGAGCACAAGGCGGTGGCTCCCTTAGTGCGGTACCTGAAATCAAAGGACACCAACGTGCACAGAGCAACAGCCCAAGCCTTGTACCAGCTCTCGGAAGATGCCGACAACTGCGTTACCATGCATGAGAACGGCGCCGTGAAGGTACTGTTGATCAACTTTGTGCGATAGTCCAAGTTAAGTCAGTGTACACTGGAAAGAAACTTAAGTAATGTGAAGGTTTTACTAGAAGGGGTATTTGAACACACAAAACTACCCACTTGTTGCATCACGACTGTGGGTGGGTTATGTGTTACCATTATCATGGTTTGTCCTGCAGAAAAGTTGTGTGAAAATAGATTCCTTCTAAATCAAAGAATATAATACATACTCAGTTAACTAAGTAATTGTTCCATAATTCGAATTGGATTAAACAAAACATATGTTTTTAGGGAGGGACTCTGGTGGCTCAGATGGTAAAGAATCTGCCTGCAGTATAGGAGACCCCAGTTCAATTCCTGAGTCAGAAGATCCCCTGGAGAAGGGAATGGCTACCCACTCCAGTATTCTTGTCTGGAGAATTCCATGGACAGAGGAGCCTGGCAGGCTACAGTCCATGGAGTCTGAAAGAGTTGGACACAACTGAGCAAATAACAGTTTTCAAACAAAATATATAGTGCATGAACAATCAGTGGTATTCATAATTCTGCTTAATGTTTCATTTACTTAGCACTTAGATAGTAAATAGAGGAACCAACTACACAGGAAAGGAGCTGACAAACAGCAGCTAGATAGTCTTGCCAGTCTTATCCATAAGCAAAGAGCCAATTCAAAGACTTTTTTTTAAAGAAAACAAACTGTGCATCAGATTTTCTTTGCCTTTAACTAGTATCCAGTAGGAAAGTTTCTGTGCATAGGCTTTGATGTATCTGTATGTTACGAACTACCTAGAGCTTCTGAGTGGACTATTTTTATGACAATGTATATAAAAATACTTAAGAGTACATGAATAGCTTACAAGTATTAGGAAAAATTGGTTTCAGGTTACAGTTCTTTTCTACAGCGTGTTTCCTTGTACAATGTAATTTTACTGTCCATTGTCTCAGTTTGGAGCCTCTGACAGCCAGAGGCATTTACATTTTGAAGTGTATGTCCAAAGTTAGCTTGATCTTTTAAACAAAAGCTAATAAAATCTTCAGTTACTGTATCTTTCAAACTTATATGTGCTGAATATGAAGATAAGCCTGGCAAGCTATAGTCCATGGGGTTGCAAAGAATCGGACACAACTGAGCAACTGACTCTTAACTTACAAAACATCTTCAGAGGAATAAGATTCTTAAAATGCCAGTTGGTAGTTTTTTGAGGTGATTCTTTTAATTTATCCTTTAAACCTATTAGAGCTGAAGAATGTGATGTTAATTTTTCTGAATTTAAACCTGATTAAACCCAAGTGTGTCAGCTTTTCCATTATAAATCCAGTTTTACAGCACACAAGTTAGGCCATATTGATTTCTTCAAACAACAACAACAAAAAAACTGGCATAAAAAGCACCTTTTAAACTAAGCACCAATTTTTTAAAGTTAATTATAAAAGATATACAGGAATGTAACTTCAAATTGCTAAAGAATGGTAAAAAGGCCATCACTTCTATGTGATCATGTTCACACTTCAAAAAAGATTTTCTAACTTAAGATTATGCATTCTATTATTGAATAAGTACAGTCTAATATTCATAGCCTAAAGACCTTTTAAAAAAATAAAAGCTGTAAAAGTTAAGTAGCTGGTAATGTGTCAGACATATACCATGCTTAGACAATTGCCAGTTCCTTTAAGAAGAGAATTTCTAGACTACTCAGAATTCAAATTTAATAATGTTTTCCTGTTACACTTCAATTTCCGTTTATACCAGCTATAAATGCAAGTCTCAATTATTTCTTATAACACAAGTCCATAGGTAATCTAAAATCATTTACGAATTGTGCTGTGCTACGAAAAGTGTTGAAACTGTGTTTACCCACCCATAAATTTTTTGATTTATGTAAATCAAAAAATAAAGTAACAAAAATGATTAGGGTGAGGGACAGGATAGAGAACAACAAAGAAAGTTGGGTTTGTTGCCCTTGAGACCCCTTCCCAGGTCAGCTAACGGTGTCTTGAGGTTCTCTCTGTCTTGCTCACCTGCATTCTCAACTGCCTGCCATTTCTAATAGAGGATGAGTGTAAAAATATGATTCTTATAAGCTTATTGTAGGCTGCTCTGTCCTGACACAGAGACTGTCTTTATGGTGGGCTCTCCCTCATGTGGCCGTGGGGGAAGCCCGAGGACCTGTGTTCCCCTTCTTTGGTTTTAAAGAGTTAAAATCGTGGATGATAGTGTACTGGGTGTTGGTAGAACCCAGTGGGGTTTGATAGTTTCTTGGATGTGAGGAATAAAGGAAAGTTGAGTCAAAATTAACTCCAGGCTTTGGGCTAAGTGAAGAGGAAGTTTCCATCAACCAAGACAACGCAAGAAAATATAGGCACTTGTTATTCAGTCACCGAGTCCTTTCTGACTCCGCAACCACATGGACTGCAGCATGCAGTCTCTTACCATCTCCTGGAGTTTGCCCACATTCGTGTCCATTGCACTGGTGATGCCATCCAACCATCTCATCCTCTGTGACCCTCTTCTCCTTCTGCCTTCAATCTTTCCCAGCATCAGGTATTTTCCAATGAGTTGGCTGTTCACATCAGGTGGCCAAAGTATCAGAGCTTCAGCACCTGTCCTTCCAAAGGATTCAGGGTTGATTTCCTGTAAGATTGACTGTTTTAACCTCCTCACTGTCCAAGGGACTCTCAAGAGTCTTATCCAGCACCACAGTTCAAAAACATCAGTTCTTTGGTGCTTAGCCTTCTTTATGGTCCAGCCTGTGCCTATGGTCATAGGCATATCAGGGTGTTACAGTACCTGCAGTCAGTGTGTCGCATTGTATAACTGCTAACATTTCTGACTTCAAATGTACATAAACTTTATACACTAATTTGGCAAATCCCTGACTGTTTTTGTTCCTAAATGCTACAGCACCTTTCTAGTCAAATGCTGACAGTCAGCCCTTCTAATTGGTGGGTTCTACTCCACAACCATAGATTCAACCAACCATAGATTGAAAATATTCAGAAAAAAATATTCCAGAAGGTTCCAAAATGCAAAACTGAAATTTTCCACATGTACTGGCAAATATTTACATATTGTTTACATTGTATTCACAATTATTTACATTGCATTTACATTGTATTTGTTGTTGTTCAGTCGCTCAGTCATGTCTGACCTTTGCAATCCCATGGACTGCAGCACGCCAGGCTTCCCTGTCCTTCACTATCTTCCTGAGTTTGCTCAAACTCATGTCCATTGAGTTGATGATGCCTTCCAAGCATCTCATCCTCTGTTGCCCGCTTCTCCTCCTGCCCTAAATCTTTCCTGGCATCAGGGTCATTGTGTTTCATATTGTAAGTAATCTAGAGATTTAAAGACAAACAGATGGCCACCAGGCACATTAAAAGATGCTCAGCATCATTAATCATCAGAGAAATGCAAATCAAAACCGCAGAGAGATAACACCTCATACCATCAGAATGGCTGTCATCAAAAGACCACAAATATCAAATTTGGCGAGAATGTGGAGAAAAGGGAACCTTTGTGTACTGTTGGTGGAAATGTGGATTGGTGCCACCATTATGGAGAACACTATGGAGATTTTTCAAAATGTAAACATAGAAATACCATCAGTTCAGTTCAGTCACTCAGTCGTGTCCGACTCTTTGCGACCCCATGAATCGCAGCATGCCAGGCCTTCCTGTCCATCACCAACTCCCAGAGTTCACCCAGACTCAAGTCCATAGAGTCAGTGATGACATCCAGCCATCTCATCCTCTGTCATCCTCTTCTCCTCCTGCCCCCAATCCCTCCCAGCATCAGAGTCTTCTCCAATGAGTCAACTCTTCGCACGAGGTGGCCAAAGTACTGGAGTTTCAGCTTTAGCATCATTCCTTCCAAAGAAATCCCAGGGCTGATCTCTTTCAGAATGGACTGGTTGGATCTTCTTGCAGTCCAAGGGACTCTCAAGAGTCTTCTCCAACACCACAGTTCAAAAGCATCAATTCTTCGGTGCTCAGCCTTCTTCACAGTCCAACTCGCACATCCATACATGACCATAGGAAAAACCATAGCCTTGACTAGACAGACCTTTGTTAGCAACGTAATGTCTCTGCTTTTGAATATGCTATCTAGGTTTGTCATAACTTTCCTTCCAAGGAGTAAACGTCTTTTAATTTCATGGCTGCAGTCACTATCTGCAGTGATTTGCGAGCCCCCAAAAATAAAGTCTGACACTGTTTCTCCATCTATTTCCCATGAAGTGATGGGACTGGATGCCATGATCTTTGTTTTCTGAATGTTGAGCTTTAAGCCAAATTTTTCAGTCTCCACTTTCACTTTCATCAAGAGGCTTTTGAGTTCCTCTTCACTTTCTGCCATAAGGGTGGTGTCATCTGCATATCTGAGTTTATTGATATTTCTCCTGGCAATCTTGATTCCAGCTTGTGCTTCTTCCAGCCCAGCGTTTCTCATGATGTACTCTGCATATAAGTTAAATAAGCAGGGTGACAATATACAGCCTTGACGTATTCCTTTTCCTATTTGGAACCAGTCTGTTGTTCTATGACCAGTTCTAACTGTTGCTTCTTGACCTGCATACAGATTTCTCAAGAGACAGATCAGGTGGTCTGGTATTCCCATCTCTTTCAGAATTTTCCACAGTTTATTGTGATCCACACAGTCAAAGGCTTTGGCATAGTCAATAAAGCAGAAATAGATGTTTTTCTGGAACCTGGAATGCAAAAGTAGGAAGTCAAGAATCACCTGGAGTAACAGGCAAATTTGGCCTTGGAATACAGAATGAAGCAGGGCAAAGACTAATAGAGTTTTGCCAAGAAAATGCCCTGGTCATAACAAACACCCTCTGCCAACAACACAAGAGAAGACTCTATACATGGACATCACCAGATGGTCAAATTGATTGATTGATTAATCAGTTAATCAGATTGATTATATTCTTTGCAGCCAAAGATGGAGAAGCTCTATACAGTCAGCAAAAACAAGACCATGAGCTGACTGTGGCTCAGATCATGAACTCCTTATTGCCAAATTCAGACTTAAATTGAAGAAAGTAGGGAAAACCACTAGACCATTCAGGTATGACCTAAATCAAATCCCTTATGATTATACAGTAGAAGTGAGAAATAGATTTAAGGGCCTAGATCTGATAGATAGAGTGCCTGATGAACTATGGATGGAGGTTTGTGACATTGTACAGGAGACAGGGATCAAGACCATCCCCATGGAAAAGAAATAACATATGGTCCAGCAATTCTACTTCTGTGTGTATATCTAAAGAAAATCAAAACACTAATTTGAAAAGATACATGAACCCCAGTGTTCATATCAGCATTATTTACAATCGCCTATATAAGGAAGCAACCTAAGTATTCATCAACAGATGAGTAAACAGGATGTGGTGTGTATATATATATGTATATATGTGTGTATGTATATATATATATATACACACACACACAATAGAATATATGTATATATACACAATAGAATATTACTCAACCATAAAAAAGAATGAAAATTTGTCACTTGCAACAACATGGTTGGATTTGGACGCCATTACGTTAAGTGAAATAAGTCAGACAGAGAAAAGCGAATACTGTATGTTATCACTATATATGGAATCTGAAAAAGACAACAAATTAGTGAATATAAGAAAAAAGAAACAGACTCACAGAAAACAAACTAGTGATTAGCAGAGGTGAGAAGGAAGTGGGATAGGGAGAAATACAGGTGAGGGTTTAAAAAGCCTTAATGCAAACTGTGCTTAGTTGCCCAGTTATCTCTGACTCTTTGTGACCCCATCCAGGCTCCTCTGTCCATGGGGATTCTCCAGGCAAGAATACTGGAGTGCGGTGCCATGCCCTCCTCCAGGGGATCTTCCCAACCCCAGGATCCAACCCAGGTCTCCCGCACTGCAGGGAGATTCTTTACAACCTGAGCCACCAGGGAAGCCCATTAATACAAACTACTATGTATAAAATAAATAAACTACAAGGATGCATTTTGGTCGTCCCTGGTGGCTCAGTGGTAAAGAATGCATCTGTAATGCAATAGTTGCAGGAGACACAGGTTCAATTCCTGGGTAAGGAAGATCCCCTGGGGAGGGCATGGCAACCCACACCAGTATTCTTGCCTGGAGAATCCCATGAACAGAGGAGACGGGTGGGCTGCAGTCCATAGGGTCACAAAGAGTTGTACATGACTGAAGTGACTTAGCATGCACACATATATTGTACAGCACAGGGAATATAGCCACTATTTTGTTAATGGTATATAATCTTTTCAAATTGCGAATCATTGTGTTGTACATCTGAAACTAACGTATTAACCATTGACTTATACCGCAATAAAAATTTTAAAAAGTACATAGGACAATGTGTGTAGGTTATATGTAAATACTACATCATTTTATATAAGGAACTTGAACATCCATGGATTTAGGTATCCACGGGAGTCTTAGAACCAATCCCTGAGGGACAGCTGTGTGGTTTTATTTCCTTGACCTGCAAACACTCCTGTAGCAGCTGCTTGTGAGCAATGTGGACAGGTTCCTTGACAATTACCAGAGTCATCCTGTCACCCTGCTCATAAGTAGTTTATTCTAGAGTTAGCTGTTTCCCTGTACAATTTCCTCAACAGTAGCAGCTGCCATTATGCAGTGTATCTGTCTCATGCCAACTGGTGTTTATTCTGTAGTAACAGCAAAGGAGCAGGCTTGAGGGTCTGGAATAGATTGAGTTCAGTTTCTAATGTGTTCCATTCAAATGGTCAGCTTGAGTTTTAGGTCTAGAGCAATGCTATCCAGTAGAAATGTAATGTGAGCTACATATGTCATTTTACATTTTCTAGTAACCCCAGTTTAAGAGAAGGTAAAGAAACAAGCAAAATTAATTTTAGTAATATATTTTATTTAACCCAGTATACTCAAGATATTATTTCAACATATAATCATTGAAATAAAATGCTAACATTTACATTATCATTTTTTTGTACTAAATCTCCAAATCTGGTGAATGTTTTTACATTTATGATACATCTCAATTTGAACTGGCCATGTTTCAAGTTTTCCATAGGTGGTTAGTGGTTTTCTTATTCCACCGCATAGGCCTAAGAACAGAGGAGCGGGAAGATTCAGGAAGTGTCATTGGAGAGCTATTAAGTCATGATGGAGGGTGGATAAGATCTTTTTGGCAGAGAGTTTGGAGAAGCCTGGGAAATGTCTACATTTTCAGTCATGGAGCCTGTAAACCATGAGGAAGAGCCATCACAGTGAACTTAGGAAGTCAGCAGGTTAACCAGGAGTTCTGGGAGCCAAAGAAAGAACAGGTTACCAAAGGGTTTGTGTTTAAACATGCTAAGCAGTCAACAAGGATTTCCTAATTCAGTTATGATGAAAAATAATCCTTGTATGCTGTCCACCTGAAACTATCATAACATTGTTAACTGGCTATACTCCAATATAAAAGAATTGTTAAAAAATAATCCTTGCAATAGAGCTCTCCAGGCTAAAATCACTTCTATAGGAACTAGTAAATACCCTGCTCTGATGGATACAATGGGACAGGAATAATCCAGTTCTTAATCCTTTTATGGTTTCATGCAGACTTCCTTCTCCAAGTATCAGCCCACTGTCTGTGTCATCACAAAACCTTGTGAACATGGAGGCAGAGCTATTGGCAACTATATTGAAAATATAAGACATCCAGGATATATATCAAAGTCATTTGCTGATCATAACAAGACTGTAACATAAGAAAATGATTGAAAGAGGGGAAGAAGTTGCAGAAAAACTGAGAAAGACAAGCCCTTTCCTAAGACAGAAAAGTGATCAAATAGAAAGATGATGGGTACTTTTAAGAGGCATGAAACTGCCTTCTCCATAGTGACACTGAGTTTGTTTATGCAGATGTCTATAGCAGGCAGATAAAAACTACCAATATCTTTCTGAAAGGCAGGAAATTGAAGAGGCTGCAGAAGTGTAACCTGGAGTAGTCCCAGCAGTGGCAGAGTGAGGGTTCCAGTAAGTTAGGTTTTAGTTTATCATATTTAACATTAATATTATTTATGTGTCAAGTGTTTTCCTCATTTTATTTTCAACTTACAAATGTAATAGCTTTATTAACTTTATATGTAATTAACATATACATGTATATAATTAAAGTATATTGTTTGGCATGTCAAAATTGTACATGTATGTAGTATGCATACACACACACACATGCAGACACAGACACACACCCCCACACACATGAAACTATTAAAATATCAAGATAATGATGTCTCAATGTTTTCTGCTAGCCCTTGGCAAACTTTCTTTTCCTGCTCCTCTCTGTCTTGGGGCAACCATTGATCTGCTTTCTATCAAAATCGATTAGTTTCTATATGTTAGCATTTTCTAGACTTTAACATAAATGGAGTCATACAGTATGTGCTCGGCTTTTTGTCTGACTTCTTTCAGTTCAGCTGAGTTGCTTTTGTCTTCCTCTCTGTTCCTGCATGTACCACTAGTTCAGTCTTATTGCTGAGTAGGATTCCATTGTATGGACATACCACAATTTGTCTGTGCTTCCACTTGTTTCACTTGTTGATGGACTTTTGAGTTCTTTCCCATTTTAGGTTGTTACAAATGAAGCTTCTGTGGATATTCATGTCCAAGTCTCGTATGGACATGTGCTTTCACTCTTCTTGGGTAAATACCTATGAGTGAGCACCTGGATCATCTGGTACGTGTTTAACTTTTGAAGAAATTGCCAAATCTATTTTCCAGAGTGTTCATGCTGTTTTACATTCACACCAACAGTGTTTGCGAGCATCCCTACCAACACTTGGTATGTCCAGTCTTTTTTATTTGAGACGTTTTGATAGATGTGTAATGGTATCTCATGGCTTCAATTTCAATTTTCATAATTACTAGTAATATAGAATATCTTTTAATGTGTTTATATGCTAGCTCCATAACTCCTTTGAGAAAATGTTCACATTTTTTGACCATTTAAAAATTTCACTGTTTGTTTCCTTATTATTGAGTATCAAGAGTTCTGGATATTCTGGATACAAGTTCTTTACCATAGGTATAATTTGCAAATATTTTCTCCCAGTTTGTAGCTAGTCTTTTTAGTCTGTTAACAGTGTCTTTTAAAGAGTAGACATTCTTAAATTTGATGAAATCCAATTGATCTTAAAAAGTGAATCATGCTTTTGGTGTTACATCTAAGAAACCTTTGCCTAACACATGGCCACAAGGATTTTCCATGTTTTCTTCTTTTACAACTTCGGATTTTACATCTAAGTCTATGACCCATTATGAGTAAATTTTAGTTTATGATGCTAGGTGTGAATTGAAGTTAATTTAGGGAAAGGCATAAGGACAAGCAATGGCACCCCACTCCAGTACTCTTGCCTGGAAAAATCCCATGGACAGAGGAGCCTGGTAGGCTGCAGTCCATGGGGTCGCTAAGAGTTGGACATGACTGAGCGACTTCACTTTCACTTTTCACTTTCATGCATTGGAGGAGGAAATGGCAACCTACTCCAGTGTTCTTGCCTGGAGAGTCCCAGGGACGGCGGGGCCTGGTGGGCTGCCATCTATGGGGTCGCACAGAGTCGGACACGACTGAAGCAACTTAGCAGCATAAGGACATCATTTGTTGAAAAGATTTCCCTTTCTCCACTGATTTCTTTTGCAATTATGGGGAAAGAAATCAGTGAATACATATCTGTTTTGTTCCCTTGTTGTATTCATCTATATTTCTGCCAGTACCACACTATCTTCATTACCACAGCTTTGTAAAAAGCTTTAAAGTTACATAGTTTAAGTCTTCCTACTTTATTGTCTTGAGGTTGTTTTGGCTCTTTTACTTCTTTTACATTTCCGTACAAACTTTAAAATCAGTTATACTTTAAAAGCATTTCTACAGTAAATGCTTCTGGACATTTTTGAATGGAATGACATTAAATCTGTAGATCTTTGGGGGGAAATTGATATCTTAACAATATTGAATCTTATGACCCATTAAAAAGAACTATGTTTCCATTAAATTAGATCTTACTTAAAATCTCTCAGCTGCATTATGTAGTGTTCATCGTATAGGTTTTTCACATCATCCCTATGTAATCAAGCTTTTTTGATGCCACAGTAAACAGTATTTTTGAATTTCAATTTCTGTTGTTAATTGCTATTATATAGAAATGTGATTGATTCTGTATATTAATCTTATATCCTGCAATCTTGCAAAACTAACTTATTTATTTACTCTAGTAGGTTTTTGGAGATCTGTCATATTTTCTACCTAGACCAGGAGTAGGCAAACATTTTCTTTAAAAAGTCAGATACTAAAAAAAGTCAGATATTAAATATTTTAGGCTTTATGGGTGGCATATAGTATATATTGCAGATTCTTCTTTCTTTTATTGTTGCCATTGTTGTTATTATTTACCATACAAAAATGGAAAAGCTGCTCTATATTCTGTAAGCCATACAAAAACAGATTGTGGCTTGCCAACTTTTCACATAAACAATCTTGTCATCTCAAATAAAGACTTTCTTCTTTCCAATCTGGATGTTTTTATTTCTTTTTTTCCTGATTGCATTGGCCAGAAAACTCTGCATAATGGTGGATAGAAGCAGTAAGAGTTTTACCATTAAGTTTAATGGTAGCAGTAGGTCTTTCAGAGGTGGTCTTTATCAGGTTAGGGAAGTTCTCTTCTATTACTACTTTAATGAAAAAAAATTTTTTTAATCAGAAATAGATACTCATTTTGTCAAGTGGTTTTTGTATATCTATTGATATCATCTTACGAATTTTTTTAGTTTGTTATTATGGAGAATTGCATTCATTTTCAAATGTTAAACCAATCCAGTATTCTTGAGGTAAACCCACTCTGTCATGATGTATTATCCTTTTCATACATTGTTGAACTTAAGTTGCTGACATGCTGCTTATAGTTTTGCATTTATATTTGTTTTTATAGTGTTATTTTTGCTTATAATGTTTTTCCTCTGTGTTGCTATCAGGATAATGCTGACGTCAGTGAATGAGTTGGGAAGTATTTCTTCCTACTCAGTTTTCCCGAAGAGTTTTATAGCACTGGTATTATTTCTTCTTTAAATGTTTGGTAGGATCCAATTTCTTTAATCAATATAGGGCTGTTCATGTTATTTCTTCTCTAGTGAGCTCTGATATCTTGTATCTTTCAATGAATTATTTCATTTCATCTAAATTGTCAAATCCTTTGGCCTAAAGTTATTTAAAGTATTTCCTTATCCTTTTAATATATATAGAATCTGTAGTTATAGCACAACTTTCATTCCTGATATTGGTAATTTCTGTCTTCTTTTTTTATCCTGATCAATCTGGGTAGAAGTCTATCAATTTTATTGATCTTTTCAAACAACCAGTTTTGTTTCATTTATTTTTCTCTATTGTTTTTTATTTCATTGATTTCCTTTATGATCTTTTTTATTACCTATCTTCTGATTACTTTGGGGTCTCATTTTCTCTTGTCTAGTTTCTTAAAGTGGAAACTAGGGTAATTGGTTTGATACCTTTATTGTTTACTAATAAATGTGCTTAGTTGTCCAAATTTTCCTCTAATACTGCATCTCAGAAGTTTTGATAAGTTATATTTTCATTTTTATTGTTTCATTTCAGAAGTTAAATTAGAAATACTTTATAATTTCCCTTTTAATTTCCTCTTTGGCCTGTGGATTATTTAAAGATGTGATGTTTAGTTTCTAAATACTTGGGAGATTTTTCCAATGGTCTTCCTGTTATTGATCCACAGATCCTTCTGTTATTAAATTATAAATGATCCTTTATATATGATTCTTTCTGTTATTAAATTATAAAATTTAATTCCATGTGTGAGTCAGAGAACACACACTGAATGACTTCTAAAACATTTCAGACTTGTTCTGTGTCCCAGAACATGGCTTGACTTGTTAATATTCTATGTCCACTTGAAAGAAATGAGTATTCTGGTGTAGTTGGGGTAAAGTGTCCTATAAAGTTTAATAAAGTCAAGTTGGTTAGTATTGTTGTTCAAGTATTCTACATCTTCAGTGATTCTGTAATTATTTGTCCTACCAGTTTTTGTGGATTTGCCAATTTCTACCTGCAGTTCTATCAGTTTTTGTTGCCTTCATATTTTGATGCTCTCTTATTAGTTGCATAAATATTTAGAAATAGTATATCCTATCAATGACCCTTTATCACTATGACATGATTTTTGTCTCTGGTCATATTTTTTGTCTTGGAGTCTACCTTTTCTACTATTAATAGAAACCTTGATATTTTTTCTTTGGTTACTAGTAGCATGCTAAATTCTATGGCTTTTTCTATCCATTTATCTGTTTGTATGTCTTTGTTTAAAGTGGTTATTTATAGGCAGCATATAGTTGGGACTTGCTTTTTTATTCAGATCACAGCCTCTGCCTTTGTGGGGGATATAAGAGGGAGAGCCTATGCTATTTACATTTAATGTACTTTTGACATGACTGTCTTTAAATATATCATCTTGCTTGTTTTCTCTTTTTCCCATCTGTTCTTTCTTTCCTTCTTCTGTCTTCCCTTGGGTTTATTAAGTTTTTTATTATTCCATTTAATCTCTTTTGTCACCTTACTGGTTATGATTCTTGTATTTTAGTATACATATTTACATTCAGTATATATATTTAATATATATAAAGTATACATATTTAAATATACATATGTAATTCAGCATAGTAGTAGACTTCAAGTTATAGCATACACAGAAACATATAGTCTAAGAATCAGACAACATAAGTTCATTTCTGTCCTCTCAACTTTTGTGCTATCGTTGCCATGCACTTGACTCCTGGTGGTGGTGGTTTAGTCACTAAGTCGTGTCCAACTCTTGCGACTCCATAAAATCCACAATACGTTGTTCTCATTTTGGGCTATAAGTAGTTACCGTTTACAGATGTTTAAACCAACAGGAAAAAAGTTCTTCTTCTGTTCTGTAGTGCAGATTTTCATCTGGTGTCCTTTCTGCCCAAAGCACTTTTAACACTTCTTAGAGTACACTTCTCTTGATGATAAATTCTTTCAGCTTCTGTTATGTCTATAAAAGATTTTATTTTGTCTTTGTTTTTGAAAAGTATTTTTGCTGGGTGTAGAATTTTACACTGACTTTTTTTTTCCTTTCAGAACTTTAAACACATCACCCCATTTTATTCTCACTCGCCTTATTTCTGGAAAGAATCTGCTGTCATCTTTATGTTGCTTCACCTATGTGTCAAGTGTCTCTTTTCTTTGGCTACTTTAAAATTGTACTATTTTCACTGATTTTGGGCAACTTGATTATGATGTGCCTTTGTGCCTTTTTTTTTTTCATGTTTCTTGTGCTTGAGGTTTGTTGAGCTTCTTGGATCTGTGGGCTTAATTTCATCAAATTTGGAAAATTTTGAATCACCATTCTTCAAATATTTTCCTTTTCTCCGTCTCTTTCTACTGTCCTTGGAAACTCCATTTCCACGGATATGTGGCAGCTTCAAGTTTTCCTACAGCTCCCTCCTATGGTGTTAGATTTTTTAGTCCTTTTTCTTTGTGTTTTAATTTCTGATATTTCTACTTCTTTGTCCTCAAGGAGAATTTTTTTGCAATGCTAATTAGCGTTTATTTACACTCAGTGAGTTTTACATTTCAGATACTGTAACTCTCAACTCTCAAAATTCAATTTGAGTCTTATATCTCTACTTAATATGGTGAGTCTTCTCCCTGGCTTCTTGCATGCACAAAGCTGAGTTCTAATTACAGTTCTAATATCATTTCTGGGTTGCTGTCAGTCGATTGACTTTTCTATTTATCATGAATCATTGGACATCAGAGCATGAGTTTTTAACGTGTTGAGTATTGGATATCTTTTTCTTGTATTTATATAAGTATCCTTGAGTTTTGTTCTGGGCTGCAGTTCTGCGACTCTGACACAAGTAAGTCCTTTCAGTTCTTGCTTTTATGCTGTTTGGGGTAGGAATAGAGTAGGTCTCATTCTTCCCCATTTCCCAGGCAAAAGATCCTTCTGGTTATTCTACCTGACACCCTGTAAATTATGAAGTCCTCTGCTCTGAGGCACTGTTCCTGACTGTGTGTGAGCTTCAGAGATTGTTCCATCTTTCAGGTGGTCCTTTTCCTGTCCTCGAGTAGTCTCCCAACACACAGGTGATGATCAGTACTGCCCCAGAGGTCCAGGGGCACTGATGCAGGGTGAGGTCTTGCCTCTCCCCTCTAGTAACCTGCCCTGAAGACTCGAGTCACCATAGTCCCCCAGACGCCCTTCTCTGACTCTCAGCTCAGGGAGATGGCTGAGCTTTGCGTGCGTTCTCTCTTCCTGTGCTGCAACCTGGAAACTCTCTCCAGGCAGCAAAGTCTCTCCAGGCAGTAAATCTTCTCTAGGCAATAGGCTGGGAGACCCTTTAGGGCTCACCATTTTTGTTTCTCTTTTCTCAGCGATCACTGTGCTTTGTTTGCATCTGATATCCAATGACTTGAAGGCCATTGTTTTTTATATTTTTCCATTACTTGAGACAGGAAAGCAAATCCAGTCTCTATTACCCTATCTTGGCATGAAGCAGAATTCTTATTTTCCTTTTAGATTTTCTCTTATGTAATAAATTCATGGAAAGTGATAGCTGGCAGAGGCA
The DNA here is from genome assembly GCA_935064755.1 of Tragelaphus eurycerus. Taxonomy (NCBI): domain Eukaryota; kingdom Metazoa; phylum Chordata; class Mammalia; order Artiodactyla; family Bovidae; genus Tragelaphus; species Tragelaphus eurycerus. The sequence goes on from CAKXYN010000265.1 coordinate 153,179, forward strand.
AGTTGTCCATTTTAAACACATGTTTTGCAGATGAGAAAACAAAGAGGCAGGTAAGTGAAGTTCCTGAAAGTGCACAGTCAATAGAGGTCGTAACATCATTAATGATTGTGATGTCTAGTTGAGTGCTGTTTCCACTAAATGAGTGAATTTCAAACCATGTTTCATGACCCTTAGAGTTCCCCCAGGGAAAAATCAGCACCCGGTAGTCAGGCCCCAGGAAGCAGGGCAGGCAGGGTGTAGTCACCCATGTTAGTCAGAGCAGTTATTTTTTCCATTTTGTGTATTAAACTTGTGTAGGAGATTGCTTCATAAAAGCTTTGGTTGCTTTAAAAAGAATCAAAAATTACTGCCGGAAGCCATGTTGTCCTTTAATAGTTGTTTATGCAACCTAATAGGAGATATCCTCTTCATATTTATTTTGCACTTTGCTTTCAATTGATAGAAGGTTTCTAAAGTAAGAATCTCTCCAGTAGAAAATAAGAATTCTAATCTTAATTCTTTGTATTCTGACAAGTACACTGCATATAAAAACCTGATATAAGAAAGACTCTTATTTTTTTAGTCTGAGTTTCCCTTGGAGAGCTTTAGGCAATGCCTTTGCCCTTGAGGTTATTAGTGGTCTTTCAACCATTCAGGCAGCATTTGGGGAGAACTGACTGTATCTCAGAGGGTCTGAGCTAACAGAACACGTGTCTTCTTCCACACCAGCTCTGCTTCACTGGAAGGAATCTACCCTGTGTCTGCTCACTGTCTCCCCCCTTCAGCCCCCACCAGCCTCCCTCCCCGCTACAAAACAATCCACCGCCTCTTGAAAGCTAAAGGTGGGACAAGATGAGAGGATAGCTGCATGTAAAGCAAAAGCACTAGATAATAATGAAAGTCATCATTTTCATTTATTCAGCTTTGTATGTACAGATTCTATTCTAAAAGCACATTCACATATATTCTTTCATTCATTCTTCTCCACTAACCAGTGAGATGGCAATTGTCATTTTTCTCCCTTTATAGATAAAGAAACAAAATCTCCTAGAGGTTAAGTGGAGAGGTTAACTAAATCATCCAGGTCATGAGAAAGAGGGACCCAAGGAATCTGGTTGCAGAGTCTGTTCTCTTCACCCACCTTGCACGGTGAAGTTGAAGCCCCCCCAGTGCACACCTGGGTGTAGATTCTGGCCCTGAAGGCTGTGTCTGAAGGACTGAGTCTTCTTGAGAAACTGCTTTATGGGGCAGAGTAAGCTGCTGGGGAGGCAAGAACAGGAATGGGACTTGGCAGAGAACATGCTTGCTTGTGGTGGTCGAGTGGCTGCTCCTAAGCCTAACCCTCACATCCTTTCTTGAATTATGGCCAAAATGCTATAATTTTCTCCTTCGTTTTCATGATTTTCCAGCCTCTCATGCTGCCCTTGAAGCTCTTGCATATTCTTAATGTATTCCAATTAAACATTATTACCAGAAAGAATTATAGTATGTAAACTTAAAACCAGGTGATTTTGTGATTTAAAATATTACATTTCTAATCTTTGAAAATGAAAGTCACTCAGTCATGTCTGACTCTTTGCGACCCCATGGACTATACAATCCATGGAATTCTCCAGGCCAGAATACTGGAGTCTTTCCCTTCTCCAGGGGATCTTCCCAACCCAGGGATTGAACCCAGGTCTCCCACATTGCAGGCAGATTCTCTAACAGCTGAGGCACAAGGCAAGCCCAAGAATACTGGAGTGAGTAACTTATCCCTTCTCCAGTGGATCTTTCTGAATTGAACCGGGGTCTCCTGTATTGCAGGAAACCAACTAGATGTTAATAAGGGTAGCTGCCTTTACCAAAGGTAATAATATATTCGTTAATATTGGTTAATTTAGTTAATATGAATGTCATTTTATGCTCTGTGTGTATGTATATACTTAATTTTTAGAATTAAGAAAATTGGAACTAAAATACACTTCCATTAAGCTTTGTGCTGAATTTAAACTTTTTTGCTAATCTACAGCAAGTTTTTAGGTCTACATGAAGTATATTCCAAACTTCCATGATCTTTGTATTGTTTTTACTTTTAAAAGCATGTCTTACCACCAAGGGGCATACTTCTAGGCATTATAAATACTACTAATTATGACACTATAAAAGGAGAAATCCCTAATCAAATTCAAGATCTAAGTTTAACCTGGAAACTTGGGATAAAAGTCTCAGGCCTCTTAGCATATCATGAATGAGAGTATCCATTCTTAAAGTCATACAACATCTTGTGAGTCAAAACTCTCCTATCTCCTCACCCAATATTCTGAGTATCAGGAGCAGCCCCACTCCTGGGCCACCTGAGTGTACTGTGGTTCATTACAGCATCCTGTCCCAGAGCACGGTCCACAGTCTGCCCATCTCAAAGCAATATGGAACGTGTTGAAAAACGCATATTCACTGGTCCTTACCCTAAACTGAATGGCACAGAGACTCTGTAAACAATACCAGAAAACCGTATTCTAACCAAGCTCCTAAGGTGATGGGGAAGCATATGGACGTTTGAGAACCCGATCCACTGAGGGCACCAGACCGTCACTGGCATTTGTCATCCCCTGACACTTAGAACTCAGCCTCCTCAAAGGTAAAACTAGAGAGCCCTGGTAATGATGAATCCTTCGCACCCACAAAATGCTGGTTGTGCACTCAGAATTCTCTGGCATGTGATATCATGGTGAACAGGAATCATGTGGCTCCTGTCTGCGTGAAATTAGGGAGGGCAGGCAGTTGTGGAACTCTGTTTTCCAGGACCTCTGCCAGTGTGAAGAGTCTGCCTAAGATGCTTTATTTGCTCCTCATCAAAGACAAGACAAGGGGGACTTTTTTATTATTAACTTGTAATTTATTTTTGGCTGCACTGGGTTTTCATTGTGGTGCACAGGCACTTGGCTGCTGTGTGCGGGCTTTCTCTAATTGAGGCAAGTGGGGGCTACTCTCTATATTGGGCAGGCTTCTTGTTGCAGTGGCTTCTCTTGCTGCAGAACACAGGCTCAGGGGTGCTTGGGCTTTAGTAGCTGTGGCGCAGGGGGTTCAGTTGCCCTCTGGCCTGTGGGATCCTACTTCCCAGACCAAGGATTGAACCCATGTCCTCTGCATTGGCAGGTGGATTCTTAACTACTGAACCATCAGGGAAGTTCCAACAGGGAGGCCTTTCTGTTAATATTATAAAAATAAAATTTCCTTTAACTGAGACAAGACTGAATTTATGTTTTACTTGCTTTAAAATACCATCTTCAAAGTTTGCAGCTTTGAAAATAGGAGTGTAGGATCTGACAGTGTGCCAGTCCTAGCCAATCCAGTTTAACTTAACTGCCTTTGAAAGGATATCAAAGTGTATGTTGTATGATTATCCTACAGAATAGCCTTTTTTTCCTGTCATCAGAAAAACACTCAATATTTGTTAATGGACAAAACTGTGGGGCCTGGAGGCAGCTGGCCGGGGGCCCTTCCTGGCTCTCGGCCTCTCCTGGCGCCCCAGGACTAAGGGCTTGTTATTCAAAGTGTGGTCCCAGGCACAGGGTGCTTGTTAGAAAGGCACAATCTCAGACCCTATTCCAGACCTACTGGATCGGAGTCTGCATTTTAATAAGATTCCCAGATGATTCATATCACAGTCAAGTTTGAGAAGCCTTGGATAAGGCACATCCTCTCAGGCAAACTTAGAAAAAGAAACCAAACAATACTGCAGTATTCCTGCCTTTACCGGCTATTCCAATTGTTGTAGCTTGAACACATTCTGCAAACTTGACTTAGATGTGATTTTTATGCGATTATAAAACTTTTTTCTATAAATTGCTAAAATTTCTGGTTAGGGATCAGAACATGTGGTCACTATAACTTTCCTAAACCCTTCTTAGGTATTTCATATATTTATCCCAAACCACCATTTAAACAAGAAAATCCTTAAATCTCCTACTCTCCATATAAAACAACCTTTTATTTTCCCCAGCATTGCTGACTTCATAGTTGAAAAGGACACCCTTTTGTTCGAAAGCCCTGAAATTTGATGAACTAGTCCACGTTTAGTCCACTAGTAATCTTAATTTGTTAAGTTTAAATGCTAACATTTATAGCTACCTCTCAAGTAATCATATACACGAAGAGCTGCTTTTCATCAACCAGTTACTTTTCTACTCAGTTACACTGTGGAGCATACCACAGCATCCCTACAATGGTGTTCATCCACTGCAGTATTTTCCAAGGAAACAAATTATTATTATTATTATTTGTCCAGCTGAATCTTTTCCTAATCTTCAGTATTTTCACACACAGATTTGTGTGCAGATAGGCTCTTTCTATTTTATTTTCCAAGGCTTTATACTCTACAAGTAGCTTCAGTCTATTTTCTTTTTTAACTATGACACCAGTTTTTAATTTATTCCAGATACAGTTTTCTAGTTCATTTTAGATAGTTTCTAATTTATTCTAGGGAATATATATTGTTTTATATATAATTTCAAACATTTGATCACAAATTATACAGTATTTATCCAACTTCTGAAAAAATTTGTGAATGGATAATTTGAACATAAAGCATTTTTTTTTTTTAAAGAATCCTCTACCTATTAGAGTCAGAATAGTGAAAGTCGCTCAGTCGTGTCTGACTTTTTGTGACCCTGTGGACTATACAGTCCATGGAATTCTCCAGACCAGAATACTGGAGTGGGTAGCCTTTCAGGGGTTCTTTCCAACAGAGGGATCAAACCCAGGTCTCCCACACTGCAGGCTGATTCTTTACGAGCTGAGCCACAAGGGAAGCCCAGAGTGAGAATGAGTTGGGTCTATTACAAATGGTGCTTCTCTGAGCATCCTTGATATAACTTTTTGGTGGACATAAGCACAGACCGAGTGCTATAAAGAGGGAAACAGTAATAGTGATAACAGTGGCTTGCAAGTCCATTTTCATTTTAAATTTCACCAGGTAATTTGGAGTCATCCATTAAATGAAAAGTTAGCAAATATTAGACTATTAGACTTAATAATAAGAAATTGCAGTGCTTTTCTTAGACTAATGATTAGTTCATATGAATAATTGTATATATTTTTATAACATATATTACAGGATAATCCCTTCTTAAAATTACAGCCAGTGACTTAGTGTTTTCTGCTGGGCTAGGTGCTTTATTCTTTCTCTCACTATATTCATAGTCACCCCGTCCGTGATCCTGTTTTAAAGATTGGGAAGCATTAGTTCAACAGTCTCAGTGATATGCCCAATGTCCCATGGATGGAATGTCCCATAGAGAGAATGAGGATCCATTTAAGATTCCAGAAATCACAAGCAACATAACTCAGATAAACTTGGGCTTCAAAGGAGAACCATAGACATTGTGACAGATCTTATGGGCCAGAAAGCAGCAGAGCCTAAGAAGATGCTGGGTGGGAAAAGAGCTTCAGCATTTGTAACATCTTTTCTTTCATCTGTGTTCTCAGTTCCTTTCTATATCTGTTTCATTTTATTCTTTCTCTGAGAGTTGTCTCTGTTTTTCCACATTTGTCTCCACTGTTCGGGCTAGGTTTACTCGGCAGTCACCCAGGGAGGCAACATGTTATTTTCATTTTTAATTAAAAAATCTCAGAGAAAGAAATCTGATTGGTACAGTTTGAGAAAGTACCTACCCTTAGTCCAATCAGCTGTGGATGAAAAAACAGTGTATTCTCTTACCAAATGGCTGCTAAGGTGGCCCCTGGGGATGAGGGACGAGGACAGCTAGGGGTGTTCCTGGTGAGCTGAGAAGGCAGCATAAAGGTGCACACCAATGTGACAAGCCATGACTTAGATTTCCAGACCCACCAACATGAGAAATCTCTGTGCTATTATTGCTTGTATTTTAAGTTTTATATATATATATATATATAAATATACTTTTGTTATGACAGTTTCATTGTAAGTCTTTCAAAAATATACCTAACACTTTTAAAATGATGTGCCTTTTTTGTTAAAATGATAAATTCTGCTAACAGCTTTGGCTAACTTTGTTTATTAGTAGTATTTTATTTTTATTAAAGAACTCTTTCATAAAGCAAGCTTTGTGAGTTAAATGGATGTAAACCATAAAATGTGAGAGGTAATTATTTATAATTTTTACTGAAAATATTCCAGATCTTGCTATTGCCAACTGCTAGTATGGATTTAGCATTCTGAAATTTAAAACAGTAACTTTTGGCTCTTTTTTTGTCAAATACTTTGTGATTAAACTATTACACTGTCAACCGAAGTTTAAGAAAAAACACTCCTTCACCATTTAAAATGCTATGCAAAACAGTCTTCATTTTATGCACATATAAACCTGTGAAGCTTTCACATGTTGGTTTTGGGATTTTAAACTTGGCAAATTACAGATTCTTATTTTTATATCTGTCACTGTTGGCTCCAAACTTTAAATTGAAACCACAGGGTTTACCTGGCACTCACGCCAAGGTAATGCTTTTGCCTGTCTTTAAATTAGCTGCTGCTGCTGCTGCTAAGTCACTTCAGTCGTGTCCGACCGGTGACCCCATAGATGGCAGCCCACCAGGCTCCCCCGTCCCTGGGATTCTCCAGGCAAGAACACTGGAGTGGGTTGCCATTTCCTCTCCAATGCATAAAGTGAAAAGTGAAAGTGAAGTCGCTCAGTCGTGTCCGACCCCAGCGACCCCGGACGCAGCCCCAGGCCCTCCACCCAGGGATCCAGGCAGAAGTACTGGAGTGGAGGCCATTGCCTTCTCCGAAATTAGCTGCTACTTTGTGGTTAAGAATGATGCACAAGATGACAAATAACATCAGAACAATAATATATTCAAATTACTGTCAAATCAATATTCAGATACAAAGGCTGCTTGAATTTGGGGCTGTTTAAAAACCAAACATCTGTCTGTCATGCTGTATTCAAAATCTTCACAGCAAAAAGTGAACACACTATTTATAAAAAATTTTTTTCATTTAGTTTAGAGGAAACCAATGAAAGGTAAAAACAGAAAGTCATTGCCATCTGAGTGCATGGAAAACTCTCAGATGTGCACACTCCTGAGTTGGGTGAAGCCAGAAACCGTGACCTTGATATCTGTTCCTGAATATCACATTTCTAGAGCTTGTTATTCATACATCCTAATAAGTTGACTATGGAATCACTGCCAAATAAAAAAAAATTTAGGGCTAAGGGGTGTTAGAGTCCACAGAAATCAGATATGGGGCTGGAGAGTGAGTCTTTCTCTTAACCTAATCATGTCAGCAAAATTAGGAACATCGGGCTCTATTACAGTTTTCTGATCACAGATAAAAGAAAATGACAGGACTAGGTAGCTTATCTTGCCTGAACTGTACAGTCTGGGACTCCTGAAATTTGAATGGGTCTGGCTATCAAGGTGCTAGGTTGGCATAAGATGCTCTTGGCACAGGCAAAGCATCTCCTGGTCTCAGAAAAAGATGCTTTTCCTGTTGATCTGCAGGTCCATCGAGCCCTTCAGCAGTAGTTGTTGCCCCACAGCTTTTTTGGTAATAAATGATCCGTTTCAAATCAATGCAATTGCAGCCAACTCTGCAGAAAGAATCACTTTCTTAAAAAAGAGAGTCAGTCTGAGAGGGTCAAAAATGCACAAACAGTATGGTAAAATAAAGTATACGCTGCTCCTTTTAATGGAAAAGAGTGCTACTGGCTGCATTTGCCAAATTCAATCAGCCTGCCAAAAAGTCGAGGAATCTGGCAGGAGTTCTAGAGAGTAGTTCCATGTTTCATCTGTATTTCTTCTCTGTATTTATCTAGCTTCAGAAAATGCCGGGAATGTTTTTTCCTTCCGACTTGGCCCTTTTTTGAAACCACAGAAATATACCGGAAGCTTCTCGTAATTGTTTGGTTACTTACAGTGCTGTCAGTCTTTAAACTTCTGAGAAATACATCGTTTCCATTGGAAATTTAGAAAAAGCACCAACAACTGTTTGTTTTCACTTTCTGAAATTTATCTCGGGAACAAAAATGAAAAAAAATCAATTTTATTAATTGGCAGCTACTGGCCTCAGTGCACAAAGGCAGGAGGCCAGCTCATTATTTTTGGCCTCCAACTGACCCAAAATGGTTTTCTCGTATAAGAAGCTATTCACAGATGCTAGACATAAGAATTAATAATAATAATGGTATTTCAGACTTCATGAATAAGTAGTTTTTGGCACTCAGAAAATATCCTCTGTTTTTCCCTTGTAAACAGCAATCCTGTTATATACAGAAAGTAAACAGATCTTGAATTAGGGAGTTGAAGTCTTTAAGGTACTGAAATTATGCATGCATTAAAGTCCCTTCTAAGGCTTCTCTTTTTTTCATTTCCTTCAAGATCAATCAGTTTTTTTTTTTTATTAAAAAAACACAAAGCCCTTCAGTTCATAGAGACTGTGATCTCTCTCTATTTTGCAACCCATTGCCATGATGTAAGATGTCTCCCTTTGAAATGCCTTTGGATACAAATTTAAACATACATGTGTTCAACAAGAGTTACATTTTTAAAAATCAGCTTAATTATAAGATATGCATATTTAAATTAAAACAACAATGTCTGTGGTTCAGGAGTGATCAAACAGAATGGCTTACGCTTCTGGTTAACAAGTTAAGACTTGTTCATAATATCCTAGTTTGCAATATGCTTTTGGTTTTTCAATCACTTTATTCTCTAGGTTTTTGTTTACCTGTGAGTAAAAGTAAGAAAAATATTTCTAAAATTTAAGCTAACATTCTTTATAACCCAAGTTTAAAGTTTGAATCCCTGAGGAGGAAAAAAATCAGAAAAGCCCTCCTAATGCTCCATTTACAGCAAGGAAAATCAGCATGCAGTTTGAGGGGGTCTCTTTACAACTCAGGGCTTAGTATTTATACCTCTGATTATTGTAAGAAGTAACTTGAAATGTGCACACTGACTACTGCAAATGTTGATATTTTTCACTAGACCATGATTTTCTGATTGCGGGAAATCTGATCAAATTTCTGTGAAAATAAATTTCTAAGGTCTTTTTTCTTGGATGGTCGGTCACTTGCCAATGAAACTTCATGTCAGAATGTTGACCCACTATTTTTCATTCCAATTTGCATGCAGAGAAGTAAAAATAAAAGCTTCTTTGAACATTGTCATCTTGGCCAAAGAAGTGTAGAAACACTCATCCAAGGAGTGGTGCCTGGTCACCTAGAGACACATCTTGGAGAGCCGGCTGCCTGTGTGTGGCTTGAGGAGAGCGCAGATGGACATGTGATGTCCTCCCTGTGACTGGGAGAGACAGTAGAGGTCCTGGTTTGTTGAAAGTGAAATTGTGTGTTGATGACAGATTATCATATATCTGGACATATACCTTTCTTGTACCACAATGTCCCTCAGTTTTGCTTGAACAAGTCCTGGAAACCTTCACAGTGGGACTGACTGGGATCTAGACGGGGAGCCTCAGGAGCCTGACTGAAGCAACATGGAGTCCAGCTCTTTTCTGCAAAAGGGCAAGTCCTTGTGTGTGTGTGTGTGTGTGTGTGTGTGTGTGTATTTACATATCTGACAAAGGACCTGAATTATTCAAACTATGTAAAGAAGTGTTACAATCAAGAAGAAGATAAACGAGTCAATTAAAAATTCACAGAACATGATCCAAAAGGATCCATGTACCCCAGTGTTCACTGCAACACTGTTTACAATAGCCAAGGCATGGAAGCAACCTAAATCCCCACTGACAGAGGAGTGGATAAAGAAGCTGAGGTATATATACACAATGAAATATTATTCAGCCACTAAAAAGAAGGCAATATTGCCATTTGCAGCAACATGGATGGCCCTAGAGAGTGTCAGACTGAATGAAGTAAGTCAGACAGAGGAGAAATATATGACATCCCTTATATGTGGAAAGAAATGATATAAACTTACAAAGCAGAAAGAGACTCAAGGCTTATAAAATGAACTTAAGGTTGCCAGGGGAATGGACAAGGAGTTTGGGATGTTCATGTACACACTGCTGTATTTAAAATGGATAACCAACAAGGGCCTATTTCATAGTTCAGGGAACTCTGTTCAACATTATGTGGCAGCCTAGATGAGAATGGAGGTTTGGGGGAGAATGGATACATGTATATGTATGGCCAAGTCCCTTTGCTATTCACCTGAAACTATCACAGCATTGTTAATTGGCTATACCCCAGGACAAATTTAAAAGTTCAAAAGAAAGAAATTCACAAAGTATCTGGATGGTTCAGCAAAGATATATGGATGGCAGGCACAAGCACGTGAAAAGATGCTCCACACCACTAGCCATCAGAGAAATGCAAACTAAAACTTTACAAGACACATAACCATACACCTATCAGAATAGCTAAAATTCAAAACGCTGACAATACTAAGAGCTGACAAGGATGTGGAAGAACTGGAACCCTCACACACTGCTGACAAAAATGCAAAATGGTACAGCTACCCCCACCCTGGAAAGCAGTTTGCCAATTTCTCAAAAAGTTAAGCATGCCATGTGGCCCCACACTTTCACTCCCAGATACCTACCTAAGAGAAACACAAAAATGTGTATACACACAAAGACCTCTCTGTGAATAGTTTTAGCAGAATTATTCACAGTCACTCAAACAGAAACAGAATATCCCTCAACAGGTGAGTGGATGCCTTTGTGCCATTGGAATATTACTCAGCAACACAAAGGAATAAACCAGTGACACATTCCATAACATGGATGAGTCTCAAAAACACTGGGCCAAGTAAAAGAAGCCCCAGGCTGAGTCATGATTCACTAACTATCCTCATTAGGTATGACTTTTATTAAATCGGTCCTCCATGATTTAGCAGAGAAAGCAACGGCAACCCACTCCAGTAATCTTGCCTGGAAAATCCTATGGACGGAGGAGCCTGGTAGGCTGCAGTCCATGGGGTCGCGAAGAGTCAGACATGACTGACTGACTTCACTTTCACTTTTCACTTTTGTGGATTGGAGAAGGAAATGGGAACCCACTCCAGTGTTCTTGCCTGGAGAATCCCAGGGATGGTGGAGCCTGGTGGGCTGCCGTCTGTGGGGTTGGAGAGTCAGGCACGACTGAAATGACTTAGCGGCAGCAGCAGCAGCAGCCATGGTTTAGCACCATTTCAAGTTTTAACTGTTAATTGTTCAATTAATTTAATAATAGATGAATCAGAATTTAATTGATAACCCTTGTAATAATTAAATCAAAGCCACTAGTATGTGTATGCCTATATATAAATACATATACATATCTGCAAAAGACTTGTATTATACAAATTACATAAAGAATTTTTATAATTCAAGAAGAAGATAAACAGCTTAATTGAAAATTCACAAAATTTCTAGACATTTCAGCAAAGACGTATGGATGGCAAACACAAGCATGTGAAAAATGCTTCATGCCACTATTCATCAGGGAGATGCAAACCAAGTATGGCTTACCCATATTTTTCATATTCATTGAAATCCTAAAAGAAGTGATGGCCTGTCATAAAAAAGAATGATTTGATAGTGAACCATGAAAGCAAGGATCCTGACAGCATATAGGCACTGAAGCTACCACAAACCATTCTGCAAGAATGAGAACTTTTTATAGGATAGAGTCAGTGATTTTATGCAAATTTAGATAGGTTTTGGGGAAAAAATCATTTTACTGGCTCATATCCATAATATACTATGCTGCTGCTGCTGCTAAGTCGCTTCAGTCGTGTCCGACTCTGTGCGACCCCATGGACTGCAGCCCACCAGGCTTCTCCGTCCATGGGATTCTCCAGGGAAGAATACTGGAGTGGGTTGCCATTTTCTTTTTCAATGCATGAAAGTGGAAAGTGAAAGTGAAGTTGCTCAGTCGTGTCCGACTCCCAGCGACCCCATGGACTGCAGCCTACCAGGCTCTTCCATCCATGGGACTTTCTGGGCAAGAGTACTGGAGTGGGGTGCCATTGCCTTCTCCATAATATACTATCAGATCAGATCAGTCGCTCAGTCGTGTCCAACTCTTTGCGACCCCATGAACTGCAGCACGCCAGGCCTCCCTATCTATATATATATAATATACTATATACAAGTGTAATTTAGACAGATATCCCAAAGGTTGTTCATTAATCCAATTTAGAAAATTGATAAATCTGAGGGAGAAAACTACCTGTTAAATAAATAACACAGGGTGCAGAGAAATATGCATGTATTTGGTGCCAGACTAGACATGGGCTTGAGTCCTGGTTTGGGTACAGCTGCCAAGGCACCCTGATGCCCTGAGTTGTCCTTACTGCTTCCAAAAGGATGATGACATTTTCCTCAGAAGGTTACAGAGAGGATAAAAGGACAAGAATGAATATACATAGAGAGATTTGTATATATTAAGAGCCTGCCTGCCGGGAGTACATTCAAATGCTGCTGCTGTTTTTATCAGGAGCAGAATTTTGACTGGTGAAGGCTGTGGGTTTGGGGTAGGTATCTAAAGCACTCTTCCCGAGAACCAAATCCTCTTCTTGTGCAGTGAACCAGATCAGATGGCAGCTCTCATGTCCTCGGCCTCAAGGTTTTCAGTGTAGACACAGTCTAAGGTGCTGGCTTCCTGCAGCATTTCTCCTGAGGGGCTGAGTGACATGTGGATGGATCCTGTACCCTTGGCGGGATCAGATGCTCCTCAGAGAGGCTGCTGACAGGTCTGTGCCACCCCTGAGAGTGGGTCGGTCCTCCTGTGGCTCAGCCAGGGTGCAGGCCACACTTGTTATCTACAGATGCTGTCACCTCTGCACCTTAAAAGGGGTGTGGTTTGTTGGGAGCTGGGACTGTACATAAACTCAGAGCATGTCCGAGGGTCACGACAGGGGAAAGCTGAATAATACAGGCTGTTTCAGGTTTCTGTCTGTATCCACCAAAACCTTTCTGTTGAAATGTAAGCTCTCAAGTAGTTCCTTCAAGGCTGTGTGACTCAGATATGCATCCTCTGAATGCAGAATTTGGATTGTTGCTGAACAAAGACAAATGATAATTAAAAGGGAGACTCACTGGGAACTGTCTACCATGATCCAGCCTGTTCTGCAAGCAAATTCTCATAAGTCTGTCCCTGCATTTCTTGTAACACTGACCTTTCCTTTGAGCAAGACCTTGCATAACCTGAGTCTTGCCTGCCTCTCTGCCACCATCTTGCCTCTTTCTTCCCCCACCATGTTCAGCACAGCACAGAACACGTTTTTTAGCCTCCCCTGACCCTCACTGTGACCACGTGACTAAGTTCTTCACCACAGGATGTGTGAGGAAGTGATGTGGGCACCTTGTGTTTCTTGCAACACATCAAGGATGCATGCATATCTGTGGGTCCCATTCCTAACTCGATGGCTGAGGGGTGGAGGCCACTGGGGCAGCTTTAGACTTTAGAGTTTAGCCAGCATATTGAAGACAGCAGAGCCGTGCTACCAGCCCTGGACCATTTGCAGAGTTACACAAGGGAAGACAAGCTTCTAGGTTGTTTAAACCACTAAACTGGGTTAGGGTTAGGGTTTGGGGGTTGATATGTGAAAACTGTTTATCCTGGACTCAAAGTAATGCATTCATGGGGCATGGCTTGGCAAGCTCTGGCTACTTTTGTGTAAAGAAAAACATGCCCTTGGAGGCAGCCACCAGCCAGGATGTACAAGTGGAGAGAGGGCAGGGTGGAGGGCTGGATGTCACATGTCTGTGCTCTGCAAATCCCTTATAGGTGTCCCCACTGCCCTCCCTCAGCCTGCAGTGCCCTTCAGCCCCCGGCACCACACTTTGTGTTTCCACATCCATCTCTCAGGCTTCAGACTCCCTCTTGTACCTCAGGGATGTCTCCTCCTACCTCCTGCCCCGATCTGTATCTCCTGAGATGTGTGCATCTCTTCTTTTCTGTCACGATGGGACTGTGGGTCTTAGGGGGCCACGGTTGCTAAAGACAGAAGCCAGGCCTATCTCGTCCACTTCTGCATTCCCAGGCATGGCTCATGCCACACAGCAGAACATAGTAAATATTTGTTGAATGAAGCAATGAAACTCTCTGCATTTTCAGCCCTGCCACATAACCATAATATCCAAATGTCCAAATAGCCTGCAAATGTGGAGACCAAGTGAAAAGGATTTGACAGAGGGAAACATATTATAATATTTTTCTTCGCCGTAGCCACCTAAGCCCTAGAGCTCAAACTGTTTAATTTATGGACAATGTAGAAAAGGGCTGAGTTCCTCTAATGCACTTGGTTTTCAACTCTGCATTTTTCCCTGCTGCTTGAGTAGAAAATTTTTCTCTTTGATTTTTTTTTTTCAATTTGTCCCCTGGAAAAGTGAGGTGATAAATACAGGCAATGATGGCAAAGTATGACTATTGCCGGGTGCTAATGTTTTCAAATTGCTGATGATTTTTAGGGACACCACAAACTGGCCGCACTGTCAGAAGCATTTGGCAGTCATAACTGGCAGCAGGAAATCAGACTGTAAATTTAGAAGGCATTGCACCATATTTGGGAATGCACCTCCCAGTCACCTCCAAATATGCCATGGTCATGTAGCTGGGGGTGCGGAGTGAATTTAACTGCCCTCTAGTATGTATGTTGTGGTACAAGAAAAGCTTCAAAATCATGGCTGGGCAAAGGAGAAAGCTATTCTGTTGCATTAAGGTAAAAATTTCATCATAGACTCCACCTGCCACTGCCAAGTTGGCAGAGCCATTTTGCCCTGATACTTTCTTCTTATACCCTCCAACTTTATTGAAATAATTTTTTAAAATTGTTTATGTTAGTTATTCCTCTCATGTTCATTAGTTTAATTTTCTCAGCAACGACTTGTGTCAGAATAAATTGACAGGCTGAAAAAGAGATGTTCAGCCTGACTGCATGAGAGCTTTAACATACCATTGGCTAATGGAGAATAAGATTTGCACTGTATCCTCTTGAAATGCATCATTAAAAGTCATTTTGCCCTACATGTGAAGCAATAAGGCTGGAGGGGGGAAATGAGCATTTCTGGGTATGTATATTTGGGTAATCCTTGAAATGTGCTCACAGGTAGTTTATGGATCAATCAAAGATGATTGCCCCCCCAAAGGAGCAAACTGGTCATTATGTAGATTTCTAGGACATTTGTGACAGAGTTCTACACCAAAGCGATTGAAAAGAAATGTGTGTGTGTGTTTTTGGGGCAGAACAACACGGGGGGCGGGGGGAGATTTTATGGGTGAGAAACCTGCCAAGGGGACAGGGACAAGAGGCAGAGTAGACACAGGAAGCACCTGTCCTTGGCAGCATTCTTCCAGGGTCAGTATTGGGAAGAATCTTGTGGAAGACTTTGAAAAACAACATACACAGTGGTCTGTGAATGCAAGTAAGCTGTTAGGAATATTAAACCACAGAGATCAGACATTGTGCCCAAAAGAGTGGAAAGAGTGACTGACAAGTTTTCTCTTGTACCAGAGAAAAATAGCTCAAGTACATTTCAAAATGGGTATGACTGGAAGGATCAAAGGAGTAGTTTCAAAACCATCTCAGCCTCGTTTGTTGCTGGAGCTGAAATATGCAGAGCATCCTAACTTCAAAACAGTGTGAAACCATCATAGCCACCGAGGATACGCAGATGAAAGGAAGGGGTTCAATCTTCAGGAGAAGCTCTAAGCACGCTGCAGGTCAACATGGTGCCAGGGTGATGGTGCACCACTGGTGGAGACAAACGTCTACAAGGTCAGCCCCTGGTAGGGTCTGGACCTCACAGATTGCACTTGGTCTGCAGGGGACCCACAGGGAGCATTCACAGAAACAAAAAGGCGCCTCTGAGTGGGATCATTGCAAATAGAGGCAGCTGACTATGACTACAGATTTCAGCACTGAGTGTGGGCATGATGGCCTTGGGGAATCAGGACACCAGGAGTCCAGGGGCCAGGCCAGACCAGTTCCTTTTCCATGGACCATCATGCCAAAGGAGGTAGTGTTCATAATGGGTAGAAGCATGGAATCTAATTGTTCAAATCCTGGCTTTCCCAAGCTCTGTAACTTTGGGCTGCAGTTTCCTCATTTATAACACTAGAACATTAATAATATTTAACTCTGGGTTTGTTGAGAGCATTAAATGAATTAGTACGTACAGGGCACTTTGATGGTGCCTCATACATGGTAAGCACCAACTGCTGGTTGAAATGTTGGTCATTGTTGTTTTTACCCACTTTCTCCTTGAGAGATAGCCAGCCTCCCTGCCTTTTCTGGATCTCTATGGTGGGATGGGTGGGGAACATCATTTCTGATAGAGACTGGGTGATGAACTGAGAAAAGCCTGCCTGAGTTTTAGCTGGTGTTCTGCTTAGGCTTTGCTTTGTAAAAGGGGAGAGGTACAGCCCACACCTGTTCTCTGAGTCTGAGGACATGGGGCAGAAGAAGAGCTGCTCGCCTGGACTGCCGTCCACCACTTGGCTCACTCTGCACCCCCTACCCTCCTCAAGGGTTAGCCCATGACTCCCTCATCATGCCTTTCACATCACATTGCAGGTGACCAGCCAAGCCTTTGTCTGGTTGCCAAGGAAACAAAGACCTGCCCACCTGTGCTCATCACAGACAAAAAGATGTGAGAGGGAAGAAATCAAAAGGAAAATCTTACCAGACATGTAAGATAAGATACACATTGAAGAAAGCTAGATTAACACAGAATAAGTATTGATACAAATGAACTACTTTAGTTCCTGGGTTCCACACTGACTTTAAAGTGAGATAGAAAGGATGACCATATTGACATGTTGGATTAGGAGCTCTGGGTTGGTCCTGGAGCAGTCTCGGGGATGCAGGTCCGTCTGGGTTTCCTCAGGAGGATTTTGACTCAAGTCACACAGAAACAACATTCTGTATGTGTCACTTCAGGGCTGCCCCAAAGCCCTTCCTTGATGCAACTCTTTTCATTTGTACCACCTAAGACATATCACTTTGGTACATAATTTGAAATCTTGTACGCTAAAGATTGAGCCTAAAAATGCAAATTTTGAAATCCAAGAAGCATAAGGCAAGTCAGGGGTGTGCTTAAACTATTCCTTTCCAAACTGTCTAGCTGAGACCATCAGAACTGAGGGAATGACCGTTTTTAGGATGGTGGGGCAACTGGTGGTGGAGTGAGTGTGGACTGAGAAGATATGTGTGGAGTGAGCAGCAAAGGGAGCTGTTCTGTTGTAAGGATGGAAATGAACAGGTGACAGGGTCAAAGGTTATGGAGATGAGTAGTCCAGATCCTGAGGTTCCATGTGGGGAGCAAGAGGGAACAGGAAGAGTTCTAGGAACCCACACCCTCCATCCCCTCTTGATGTTCCATTTTGCCTTACATAGTATGTTTATGTACCTGTGAATTTTGTAGAAGAGTTGAATTTTTGTTTGGGGAGAAAAAAGAATAGAGTTCTCCTACTCTTTAAAAGTTTCTAGGACTTTCTATTCCTAAGTCTTTCCAGAACTTTAGGGAAGAGTATGTATAAATCCATTTATGTATTAAGAAAGAAATTACTAAGTCATTTAAAGTTTATGATAACCAATTGCAGATGTGCCAGAAAATATATCAAAACTTTTCAGAGTTTAATGTATTTATCCTTTTTGAGAACTACATTTAAAAGAAAGATGCTAAGAATCATTGCACAGCTAAGGAATGCTTCCATTTAAACTGAAACAGTTTTCAAAAAATTATATAGGTATTACTTTTACATGGTGCATCTAGATGTTAAAATTGCTCCCGACTCAAGGCACTGCTAATAAAAATTAGAGGAGATATATGTGATAAAAAAAAAAAAAATGCATCTGCATTTGGTAAAGATGTATTTCATCATTCCAGCTTGTACCAATAGCTTTCAAGCCTAAATATTCTTATTAATATTGCAAGATAGTTCCAGGATTAACAAAATTTTATTTTTCTTGCTACTTACTATTAATATTTTATGATAAATGTTTGTAAACTTTGCTTCTGAATATGCCTGGAAATGAGATTATACATTGTTAGTACAGCAATTCACAGTGATACTTCAGTTCAGTTCAGTCACTCAGTTGTGTCTGACTCTTTGCAACCCCATGAACCACAGCACGCCAGGCCTCCCTGTCCATCACCAACTCCCAAAGTCCACCCAAACCCATGTCCATTGAGTCAGTGATGCCATCCAACTATCTCATCCTCTGTCGTCCCCTTCTCCTGCCCTCAATCTTTCCCAGCATCAGGGTCTTTTCAAATGAGTCAGCTCTTTGCATCAGGTGCCCAAAGTATTGTAGTTTCAGTTTCAACATCAGTCCTTCCAATGAACATGATAAATACTCAGTAAATTTTTTTTAAGGAAAGGAAAAGAGCTCTGTTGCTGAAAAAAAGATTTTAATCACTGGCTTAGATACCGTGCTTAGAGCCAGCCCTGCGGTTCTGAACAGCTGAAGCTGGTAAAAAGTAACGCAAGACGGGCTCTGAAATGAACAGGGTTGTTGCCAGAAGAGGAAGAGATCATTCTGTTATAAAATTAATTGTTTCTTTCATTGAAACTTGAAGTTCTTATATAGATGAGACTAAGAAGTATCATTTTGTATAAATTTAGCAAAAGGAGAAGATGAAAATTAACATTTAGTGATGCATTAAAACATTTTAGAGGGTAATCATGTTTTTTTCCAGAGTTGGTAAAAATGTCTGTGAAATTTTGTGGTAATATTGTTTCGGTTCCATTTTTTAAAGATCTTAGACGTCAGAGATAAGTTTTAAAAGAGAAATGAAGAGAGCACAATCGCTTTTGACTTATTTCTGCCCACAAATTGTATCAGAGAAGGAAAACATTCCCGAGATGGGTAGCAATCAATGAGACCGACTTTAAGGTCACTTGATATGGACAGAGTGAGATGGAAGGAAGGGAGAGGAGGCCTTGAGAACGACCTCCAACTTAATGCAGTTAAGTCAACTGCAGTTTAAGAAAAGCAGTCATTGGGCCAAGAGGCTCTTTCACTTAAGGTTATTTCCCAAGAAATTAGTCATTTATTTTCAACCTTATGAGCTTAGTTCCAATTTAGTAGGAGCAGGGAAAGCTATTTCTTTGACACTGAAGAAGAAAAATTGTGGCTCTTTCCTCCAGGCTTGTGCTTTATTTTTCCATATTAATCTGCTTCTGAAAGTTAAAAAGAAATCAAAATAAAGTTGGGAAAGTGGTTTAACTAAAGGTTTTTTTCCCCCTCTTCAAATCTTTGGCTTCGTTTCTTTTGGATATCTTTCCATGTTTACTCCTATGAGGAATGAATTCCAAACCCAGTAAGGTATTTTTAAATACTAACATGTTTTTAATTTTGAGTTCCTTCTAATAATGTGCCAGTTTTTTAGAGATACATATAAATGCAAACAAGATAACATTAAGAATTTAGACTGACTCTAAAACACAGGAGACGAGGGTTCAAACCCTGGGTCAGGAAGTTCCTCTGGAGGAGGAAATGGCAACCCACTCCTGTATTCTTGCCTGGAGAATCCCATGGACAGAGGAGCCTGGCGGGCTACAGTCCATAGGGTCGCACAGGATTGGACATGACTGAGCAACTGAACAACAACAACATGTTGGTTTTTTTTCCTGTAACTTTAAACTTTTTATTTTGTTTTGGGGTATGTGATTAACAATGTTGTGGTAGTTTCAGGCGAACATCAAAGGGACTCAGCCATTTGTATATATGTATCCATTCTCATCAAACCTATCTCCCATCCAGGCTGCCTCATAATATTGAATAGAGTTCCACATGCTATAAATAAGTCCTTGAACAGCAACAATGTTATGGAATATTGTGGACTATATTGCTATGTTATTGTGGACTAGATTATGGAATATTTTTATCCATTTTAATATATCTATATTTAGATGGTTCTTGGCCTGGCCTTATTCTTAATTTAGAATTCTTACTTAGCTTGATAAGATTCAGTTTTATAGATTTATCTCAGATTTTATAAATTCTTATGAGTTCCTAGAGCAAAGCTGTGAACCAAAACAAAATCCTTCCATTGAAAATGCCTCTATATAATTAAAGTAATTGTTTTCTATTAAAGACTGCATATCTCTTATTGTTTTAAAACACTTCTACATGAAATTATAAATTATAAGGCTATGTGTTAAGTAACTAGGCCTTTGGTGGTGATCACTTTGTATTGTATACAGACATTGAATTATAATGTACACCTGAAACTACCTCAACTTCCCACACCTACAGATTCATCTGTAGCTATGTTCAGTGTGAACATCTCTCTGGCATTTCAGCATTTCTTCTCCAGGCTGTTTGCACTCACTGCACTCATGATCCCATTTTTGTCTTTTTCAGAAGCTGGAAATTCTGACTTTAGCTGTTTCCTCTAACTTCTGCATATTCAATCTTTGCCATGTTTTATTGAAAGACTGGTATATAACATTAAGTTTCAGGTATACATAATTCAACATCTGTATACAATACAAAGAAATCACTACTAAACGCCTAGCTGCCATCCATCATCAAACAACTGACCAACTTCACCCATTTCACACACCTCCTAACTCCCTTCCCCTCTGGTAACTACCAATCTCTTCTCTGTATTTATGAGTGTTTGTTTGTTCATTCTGTTTTTAGATTCCACATGAATGAAATCATATGGTCTTTGTCTTTCTCTGACTTATTTCACTTGACATCATACCTTCAGGGCCCATCTATGTTATCACAAATGGCAAAACTTCATTCTTTATTATGCTTGAGTAGTATTCCTGTGTGTGTGTGTGTGTGTGTGTGTGTGTGTGTGTGTGTGTGTGTGTGTGTGGTGTGGTGTGTTTCTAGAGCACAGAAACTCTGTAGTGGAAGGCTCATGAAAAGACAACTTGAAATACCAGAGGACAAGCCTACTCCAGTGTGAAGGAATGTTTGTCTGTGCAGAAAGGGCGCTAGAGGGAACCAATAGACCCCTCCCAAACTGTGTGGATGTGGATCTCAGATCACAGGGCATGCACTCCTGTTTCCTGGAGGCAGACAGACACCACAAAAGGGCAAACTCCTTGCTTCACTTCACTGACCAAAGAGAATCAAAGGTTTGCCCCCACCATCAAATGTAAAATGTGTTTTGAGGCCCATGGCTCTGGGGAGCGGCCATATGAAATGAATCACCAAGGCTCAGCATGGGGGTGGGGGTCCACTGGGAGCCTCTGCAGCAGAGCCCAGCTGCCTGGACATCCTGGGGACCCCAGGGCCTGCAGGACATGATCCAAAGGCCCCGCTCATTCCCAGGTCGTGCAAACCTCACCTCATTGCCGGGTAAACAGACAACAGAAGATAGGTTCAGATCAGCTCTAGAAATGCCAGGACTGCCTGGAAAACCCGCTGAGCTCGGTGTGCATGCAGGTATTTCAGGGCTCCTCTGGCTCTAATGAGCACTCCTATTTCCAGTCTGGGTTTGCCCAAACAATGTCAAGTCAAACCACAAGAAAATCTGTTATCACTCAAATTGGTACATACTTTTCATGCAACTGAAATATTATATAAAAGTCATGAACTGTTAGATGTAAAAGCAGAAATTGGACGCAGATATGGGTTCCCTTGCTACCTCTGTCTCGCGGGGGATGTGAAGTTCGGGTCACAGCTGTGTTCCAAGGGTTTGTGCCTGTGATCAAAGCCTCTGCCACTGGAGGAAGCGCTCGCGTGAGCCCGGTCCACAGACCACTCTCGTTGCCCCTCCCCTTGTTCTTGTTCACGCCAACACTGTAAAAAGTTATGTGTTTGAATGATGTTTTAAAGCGCTCTGTGCAATTAAGTTCTGAAGCAAGGGAGCTGATTTTCCTTCAGCGCATATATGAAACTGCCAATAAATGTTAAGACCTGGGTGTGTTTGGGGGAGGGGGAGGTGAAAACGAGGAAAGTTTCTGAAAGGAACAAACACTTCAAAAAATAAACCTGAGGTGTTTTTCCTTCTCATAATATTTTAAATGCTTTTATAGTTGGAAAAAGTCTACAAATCAAAAAATATATACCAGAAAAAAATGCATACCACTTCCATAATCACTTGTACCCAATTTGCATCTCTCCTTCCTAAAGAAGCTTCCCTGATAACTTAGTTGGTAAAGAATCCACCTGCAGTTCAGGAGACCCTGGTTTGATTCCTGGGTTGGGAAGATCCACCGGAGAAGGGGTAGGCTACCCACTCCGGTATTCTTGGGCTTCCCTTGTGGCTCAGCTGGTAAAGAATCTGCTTGCATTGCGGAAGACCTGGGTTTGGTCCCTGGGTTGGGAAGATCCCCTGGAGAAGGGAAAGGGTACCCGCTCCAGTATTCTGGCCTGGAGAATTCCATGGCCTGTATAGTCCATGGGGTCGCAGAGTCAGATATGACTGAGCAACTTTCACTTTCTAAGGAAAGCACTCCTGTTAAGTAATGATTGCAGAGAATTTCATACCACCTTCTTGCCATGTGTGTTAGTGATTTGAAAACATGGTGCTCCTTACTTTGTTAGCTGCTCTTCAAATGCAAGATTTTTTATTGGAATGGGTAGTCTAGCCCTTCTCCAGGGAATCTTCCCGACCCAGGAATTGAACTGGAGTCTCCTGCACTGCAGGTGGCTTCTTTACCACCTGAGCTACCAGGGAAGCCCTCTTCCTAAGGAAAACACTCCTGTTAATTAATGATTGCAAAGAATTGCATACCACCTTCCTGGTGGCTCAGAGGTAAGCGTCTGTCTACATGAGGGGGACCGGGCTGAGAGTGGCCCCCGAAAATCCTATGGACAGAGGAGCTTGGGTGCGGGTTACTATCCATAGGGTCGCAAAGATTTGGAAAGCGAGCCACCCTCCCCCCCTTTCCATGTGTGTTAGTCATGCTGTTCCTTACTTTCTGTTAGCTGCCCTTCAAATGCAAGATTTTGCCCTAAGTTTCCATTATGTGGCTGTTTAGAGCCATTTGAAAGCATTCCTCTGGGTGGCCTAGTTTGCTTGTGAAGCTCCTAAGAAAAATAAAAGCCTCTATTCCTGAACCTGATTGGAAACCAAGACACATACCCAGCAGATGTTGTTCAGAGAGTGGTTTGGGAAAGGTGACACATCCTTAAACAATTTGTGAAGCAGCATTAGCTGCACACAGCTAATGCTGCTGTGTATTAATAATGCAATGAGATACATACTCTCATTGCAATACATGCTCTCAATGCATGTATTGAGAGCAAAATAAAGTTTAGGGAAAGTAAATTCACAGAGCAGCATCACCAAAAGAGGGTCTAGAAATGCCTCTCAGGTGTCAAGCCCTTCATACCTCTGTGTTTAGTCGTTCAGTCATGTCCAACTCTTTGTGACCTCATGGACTGTAGCCCGCCAGGCTCCTCTGTCCGTGGGATTCTCCAGGCAAGAATGCTGGAGTGGGTTGTCATGCCCTTCTCCAGGCCTCTAGCATGCAGAAAATTTTACACTTCCATTTCTGTACCCTTGATTGAGAATGTTCCTGGCTAAGGAAAATGGCCAGAGCAGAATAAAATTAACCAATAAAGAAAGAATTCCAGTACCTGGCACAGAATAAGCTTGGTAGCTAATAAAATCATTTCACGTTGTACAAACGTTAGGTAAGCTGTGGCCTGAGGCCAATGAGTCACTGAAGTTCTGTTTAAGGAAGCCGCTCTCACTGCCCACCGCAAGTACCTTTCTGAGCCGTACTTTTCTCCTTTCATCTATTTTTAAAACTTTCAACCCTTGTCTACCTTTTAGTCATTTCAAGTCTGGACTGCTGGACTCCAGTGATCAAGCTTTTAGGCTAAACATTCAGTAACCACCATTACTGGATGTGGAAGGAAACCTCATGGTTAGTGCAAGAAACTTAGGGAAAATTAACTCCACAAAGAGTAGGAGTCATTTTGATGAACTCAGGACTTTACGTTAGGTAACAGTGCCGTGTATGGAGTTGAGTCATAAAAGGCACCGGCGTTGAGGAAACACTGGATTTTGACATAATGTGTGTGACGGTCCGGTGCATGCGCCTCTAGAAACCCTGTCCAGAAGATTCCAGGGACACCAGCAAGCACACTGTGGGCTCCATCAAAGACCCAGGTGCCCACAGCATGCCAGACGTTTCACATGTACCCTTCATTGGTTTATGTAATATGAAATTATGTAACTGGCATCAAGGGCTTGGGAATAAATGCCTCTGACTCTTGGAAATCTGGAGAGGGAACCACAGAACCACCACCAGGTCTGGGGGCAGGGGGGCAAAACAGTGGTTTATTTCTGACAGGCATCAGCCAAAGGGGCTGCTTTCTAAGGGAGTCTGCAATGCAGCTGGGGCAATGGTGATGCCACGTGAAGCCCTGGACCACTGGTACCCAGGGAGCAAAGTGCTGATGGGGGCAGATTGATCCCAGGGCCAAGACTCCTGCTCCCTTGTACCTCTCACACTAACCTTCAGACTAACCAGGGCTGGGCTCCAAAGAGTAAATGCCAGAACCAGACTTTAGACCTGGTGAAGTCATCACTCTGATAATGGATAGCATTTATGGAGCACTTAACCTTGTCCTGGGCCCTGGGTTTATGAGATTCGAATGTGTAACCTGTATAGAGCCAAGCTCCTCACGGTCCATTCGTGACTGGGACGTGAAGTCCTAGACACAGAAGCCTGGCAAGCAAGGAGCAAGTTAAAGTAATTGTTACCCTAGTTTCACTGTCTTTGAAGCTGAAGAGCACAAGTGTGTACTGTGAAGCTCTTTAAAAATCTCCTACCTTTGCTCCACTCAGCATTCTCTCTCTCTGAAGTTGCTCCCCAAATAACCCCCGTACTCCCAAGCTCTCTTCAAAACAGTGTGGAAGGGAGCTCTTTCCTCCCTTCGCCTCCCTCCTCTGCTTCCCCACCTGCGGTTCTCTCCTCTCCCACAAGGTATCCTCTGCCCTTGCCGGTATAAACTCCCCCTGCCTGTGCTTCTTTACATGTTTGAGTTTTCTTTTCATACGTGGCACACTTGGATCCACAGAAGACTCAGGAAACAATCACACAAAACAGGATGAGGGAAAGGGGCAGATCAGATCAGATCAGATCAGATCAGATCGCTCAGTCGTGTCCGACTCTTTGCGACCCCATGAACCGCAGCACGCCAGGCCTCCCTGTCCATCACCAGCTCCCGGAGGTCACTCAGACTCGCATCCATCGAGTCAGTGATGCCATCCAGCCATCTCATCCTCTGTCGTCCCCTTCTCCTCCTGCCCTCAATTCCTCCCAGCATCAGAGTCTTCTCCAATGAGTCAACTCTTCGCATGAGGTGGCCAAAATACTGGAGTTTCAGCTTTAGCATCATTCCTTCTAAAGAAATTCCAGGATTGATCTCCTTCAGAATGGACTGGTTGGATCTCCTTGCAGTCCAAGGGACTCTCAAGAGTCTTCTCCAACACCACAGTTCAAAAGCATCAATTCTTCGGCGCTCAGCCTTCTTCACAGTCCAGCTCTCACATCCATACATGACCACAGGAAAGACCATAGCCTTGACTAGGTGAACCTTTGATGGTAAAGTAATGTCTCTGCTTTTGAATATGCTATCTAGGTTGGTCATAACTTTCCTTCCAAGGAGCAAGCGTCTTTTAATTTCATGGCTGCAGTCACCATCTGCAGTGATTTTGGAGCCCAGAAAAACAAAGTCTGACACTGTTTCCACTGTTTCCCCATCTATTTCCCATGCAGTGATGGGACCAGATGCCATGATCTTCGTTTTCTGAATGTTGAGCTTTAAGTCAACCTTTTCACTCTCCACTTTCACTTTCATCAAGAGGCTTTTTAGCCCCTCTTCACTTTCTGCCATAAGAGTGGTGTCATCTGCATATCTGAGGTTATTGATATTTCTCCCGGCAATCTTGATTCCAACTTGTGTTTCTTCCAGTCCAGCATTTCTCATGATGTACTCTGCATATAAGTTAAATAAACATGGTGACAATATGCAGCCTTGACCTCCTTTTCCTATTTGGAACCAGTCTGTTGTTCCATGACCAGTTCTAACTGTTGCTTCCTGACCTGCATACAGATTTCTTAAGAGGCAGATCAGGTGGTCTGGTATTCCCATCTCTTTCAGAATTTTCCACAGTTTATTGTGAAAGGGGCAGATACAAGGATCAAAAGATATATAGAGAGAGATAGCCTGTGAACACAGGTAGAAAAGCATTTCTATTAAAGGTGTGTCCTGTCTCATTTTATCTTCCCAATGACCCTCAGATGACCCATCTTCCCATTAAACACTTGAGAAGGCAGAACCAAAAGGTTCCATAACTTGTCCAATAAGTGGATGAATCAGGATACAAATCCATGCAGCTATGATCTCAGTGCCTATGACTTTGGCCTCTATTTGATGCACCCTTTTCCATAGAGGAACTGAACAGCATAAGGCAGCTTCCTAGTTCTTTACTCAGGTAGTTGGGTTCACCACCTGAGTAATGAACTTCATTTCACCTCTCCCCAGGTTTAAAAACAACAACAACAAAAAACTATTGAAGGAGAGACAGATATTAGAGCAGAGGCCCTGGGAGGGAGGCATTAGGTGAATTCTCTGTAGATGGTCATTGCAAATCTCTTTTCCTCCAACTTCTTACACAACATATGCTGGGCATTTGAACACTAGACTATTTCTACATCCCATTTGCTTGTGGAAATCAAGCTTTTAATGTAGCATCATGCATG
Organism: Tragelaphus eurycerus; assembly: GCA_935064755.1. Taxonomy (NCBI): domain Eukaryota; kingdom Metazoa; phylum Chordata; class Mammalia; order Artiodactyla; family Bovidae; genus Tragelaphus; species Tragelaphus eurycerus. Next base: position 179,764 of record CAKXYN010000265.1, read on the forward strand.
TGTGTTCCATCATGTCCCAAGCTTTGTGGCCCCACGGACTGGGACCTTCTAGGCTCTTCCATCAGTGGAATTTTCCAAGCAAGAATACTGGAGTGGGTTGCTATTTCCTACTCTAGGATATCATCCCGACCCAGGGATCAAACCCATGGCTCTTGTGTCTCCTGCATCTCCTGCATTGGCAGGTGGATTCTTTACCACCTGGGAAGCCCCATGATGTAGGAATGTTTGCAGACTTGATTGGAACAACTCCTGTCTAATGACTTCTGGCAAGCTTGTAAAGGAGCCCTGACAAGTTGTCTGCTGAGGAAGAGTTGGCAATTAGAAAAGAAGGAGGATTTTTAAATAGGCATCGAGAAGAGCAAGGAAGTAACCTAATTAGAAAGAGACATATTAGATTGCTGGGGAGTGAGAGAACCCAGCTGAAGTTGGATTTATGATGAATTCATTTGCCTTGTTGTGAACATATCATCCCCAGTAGGGCTTGATGAGCTGAGGGCATGGGGAAGACAGAGTTGATTATGGTTTTGTTGGATGGATGTCATGAGGAGGTTTAGAGAAACTGGTAAGTGAATAGAGAAGGTGGACTGTGGAATCTAAACTGGTCATGGGAAGAAGTGAAGACAGCACATGGTTTATAGAAGAGCATATAGGCCAATGGACTGGAGGTCATGATGAGAACAAACAAGTTCAGTGGCCAAATCAGAGGGGGAAGAAGTTGTTGTAAAGGAGAGGATTTAGAGGTTAGTCTGTTCAGAGTGCTGAAAAATAAGAACCAGGGTGTGACTCTAGAAAACAGCGGTAGCTCAAATGTAGTGAAAGACCATTGACTGGGGGGGCCCAAGACACTAGGAAAATCCTGAAAGACCTAGGACCCTACCTGACCAGCCTCGATCTAGCCTCCTAAAAATTCCTTTCACGCATTGGAGAAAGAGAATGGATGGAACAACACACTCCAGGTTCTTGCCTGGAGAATCCCAGGGATGGTGGAGCCTCGTGTGGCTGCCGTCTATGAGAGTCGCACAGAGTCTGGACGACAACTGAAGTGACTCTAGCAGCAGCAGCAAACATTTCATATTTTGCCTTTCTTATTTAAATCATCAGTCTACCTAGGATGGATGTTTATGTGTGATATAGAAAGTACAATATATTTTATTTTCTTCTCATTTGGATAACGCAACTGTCCTTGGGCTCCAAAATCACTGCGTGTGAATCAACCATAAGTTCCTAAATATCCCTTGAATTCCTTCCATCTATGCTATTACCTGATTTTGCTTTACTCAGTCCATATTCACTCTGGGGTGATGTACTACATTACCAACATCGATCTCCCCCTCCACAGTCCATAAAATCTTATCTTTCTAATGTACAGATATGACCACATCACTCTCCTGATTAAAGTGCTTCAATAACTATCCTTTCATTCCCTGCAAAATAAAAGCCAGGCTCCTAAGCCTGTCATATTTAAGATGTTTCACAGTCATTTTTATTTACAGTATTTCTTTGCCTTTCAAGATATCCTCATTCTATGACATTATCCAGCATTTTGTGACCCAAGTGAAAGTGATTCATTTGTGTCTGACTCTTTGCAACTCCATGGACTGTGGGCCCGTGGAGATTCTCAGGGGACGACAGAGGATAGCTGGGTGGATAGCTTTCCCTGTCTCGAGGGATCTTCCCAACCCTGAGTGACCTCAGGGATCTCCCTCATTGCAGGGGATTCTTTACGCTGCTGGGTCAAGTGGAGGTCCAAAGTGGTTAATTCAAATTACATTTTAAGTCTATCTTATCAGAACTAATTAGATAGACTTACAATTGATAGATCTTAAAAGTTCTAATTAAATTATTTGATATTTATTTGGCATCTACTCTGTATCAAGCAGTATGTAGTAGATTCTGTATTTATTCTATATATATATAGTGTGTGTGTATGTATATATACACATATATATATATATGTATACATATATATATGTAGTATATAAGATTCTTCCAGAGTTTACAATCTAAAGGAGAACAAAAAACATGGATACAAATATCTGTGGAAAAGGGAAGAATGTAAATGTAGCAACAGACATTTGAGTAAATGACTGTGAGAGCTCCGATGAGGGAACATTGGCACTTTGTTTGGCAGAGATTGGTGGAAGCTTTGTAGGAGAGTTAACTGGGTCATGAAAGGTGGGTAACAGAAAGTTAGAGGAGACAGGAGGGCATTTTAGGTAGAGCAATGGCACTGATCAAGGCAAAAGAAATGGCAAAGTGTGACCCTGGAGTACAGGATGACATGGAGAAAGATGAACAGCCAAAAAAGTAAGCTGAGGCCAGAGCACAGAAATCCTTCAAGGACAGGTGAGGAGATTGGACTCTAGTTAGTTGCCCTGGAGTCAATGAAAGTCTCTACTAAGGGACTGACCTACCTAGGTCATGACATGGTGAGGCAGACTGGAATGAAGAGAGATTCAATCTAAGAGGATACAGTAACAGTCTAGGCATGACATGCTGCTGGCTTGTCCCAGGAGGGAGAAAAGCTACAGTGGATGCAAGAGAAATTCCAAAACAGAAAAAGTCAGATGACCAAAGAAAGAAGGGAGAAACAGGTTCAGTTCAGAATACTCACTTAGTCGTGTCTGACTCTGTGACCCCATGGACTGCAGCATGCCAGGTTTCCCTGTCCATCACTAACTCCTGGAACTTACTTGTTCAAACTCATGCCCGTCAAGTCAGTGATGAGATGCCCATCTCATCCTCTGTCCCCTTCTCTTCCTGCCTTCAGTCTTTTCCAGCACTGGGGTCTTTTCCAATGAGTCAGTTCTTTGCATCAGGTGGCCAAAGTATTGGAGCTTCAGTCTTGCTCAGCTCTAAAAGATAAAAACATGAGAATTTCATGAGAGATTCCTGCATCTGATTAAATATAATTTATATTTACCTTTACCATCATGAAATTTCTAGGATTTTTTTTTTGGTGACTTAAAAAATATTTCATATATAATGTATTTCTATAGCCTGACTTTACAGGTTTAGATTAATGTTTTTATTCTTGTTTTCCTCCTCCCCCTCTCCCTCCATGTGTGGCAGCTTCTCCTGGACATGGTTGGGTCACCTGATGAGGAACTCCAGGAAGCTGCTGCAGGTTGTATATCCAACATTCGCAGGTTGGCTCTTGCTATTGAAAAGGCGAGATACAGCTGAACCTGAATGGACATGACAGCTACCAAATTTTACGTGACACTGCATGTGTCACTCCCAGAGCCATGAAGCCTAAATTGGGAAACACTTCATAGCAGACCCTTTAGAAACAAATGTCTGACTGAAAACACAGGAAGTTAGAAATGCAGAGAATGTGGCTCATCCCAAAATTGTATGGGCATTTTTGTTCTAATTTAGGGATGACACATAAACCCAATATATTTGTGATAATTTTTCAGGAATTTGAGAATATATATACATATATACAGCTGTATATATGTATACAGATATATATATATATATACACACTTATATATATATATATATTTCAGCAGTGCTTTTGTATTTGTGGTGATTTTAATAAAAGATGTGGTCTTCCCGTTGTGCGTATTTATAGTCATCCGTGAGTGTCTTTAGAACTCCCTCTCTGTTAAACCAGTCTAACTGTCCTGTCACTATAGTTTTGTTTGATCACTTGCAACCCACAGGAGAGCTCTAAGATGTGCTGACTTGACAAATGGTTATGGAACAGAATTCAGAGTTCAGCAGCTGGGTTGAGAGAGAACATCCTGAGGTCATTCCAAGTTTCTCCTAAAGCTGTCAAACATCTGAGAAGACAACGTATAACTGTCACTGTCCCAGATAACACAAATCACAAAAACATAAGCACTGAGTGAGATTTTCACTTTTGAATTTCCCAGGCATAAACAGAGAAATGTTTTATTTCCCTCACAGGATACACCAACACTTTTATTGAAAGAATTAATTTATGTTGATGTATGCACACCTCACAACACAAGGATAATATTACTTTCACGTAAACTTGCTTGGAGTTTCTGAACTTGTTTTCAGCATACAAAGTACTTTTTAAAAAGTGGCTACAAAGGATTAATAGCATTTTATCAAGTTATAGAAACATGAGAAGCCACATAAAAGAATCACATATGTAACCTTGGTGTGCTACAATGTTTGGGAACTGACTGTCCCCCCATCTAGAACTAGCTAGGAAAACAGCTTCGTATATATCTGCTCAGTAAACCGACAATCTCACGCTTTAAAGAGCAGGCAAGGTTTTATTGAAAAATATGAAGTACTGTGTATGTTTGTCATAATTTGGAGAAGATCATAAACTTAATTGAATTAAATGTAAATAATTTGTATGAAATGAAAACCCCATACAGGATGAAAATTATCCTGGTGATAGACTCTCTGATAAAAAGGTAAGGCAGTTCTGAGAATTTTAAGATTTTGTAAAACACCAATTCATCTTTATTGCTTTTCTAAGGAGGTTATAAAAGAGGATAATAGAAACAAGGAAATGGTATCAATGCTAACAAAGAATTGAATTTAAATAATAGCGTAAATCCTCAAGTGCATGTCAGACTCTTTGAGACCCCATGGACTATAGCCAGCCAGGCTCCTCTGTCCATGGGGATTCTCCAGGCAGGAATACTGGAGTGGATTGCCATGCCCTCCTCCAGGGGACCTTCCTGACCCAGGGATCAAACCTAGATCTCCTGCATAGCAAGCAGATTTTTTATCATCTAAGCCACCAGGGAAGCCCTTTAAATAATAGTGTAAATCCTCAAACTCTCAACAGTAGGTATTATTAAAGACACTGGCTAGGTGTGTTTCACAAATATTAAAAACACATCTAGAAATCATGGATTATGACAGTTATAGAAAATGAATAAATATATTATTGTTACATTATTATTAAAGGAAGCTTTCTCCGTCATTTTAAGATTGTTACATATTCTTGGAATTAGAGGGTCCTGAGAGCTTGCCTGAAGAATCCCACGGACAGAGGAGCCTGGAGGGCTACAGTCCGTAGGGTCGCAAAGAGGCTCGACTGAAGTGGCTTAGCATGTATGCATGAGAGGGGAAGGAAGCAATAGAAAACAAACAGTCAAACATCTGCAGAAAGCACAGAGAAAACTGGATGAGTAGTTGAGAAGGATAAGTCCCTTTACCACGTTCAAGTGTGGGACTTTCATTTCTATGATTATTAAAGACATAAAATGAGAGCAAGAGTACCATTTTAAAGGAAACTGGACTTGTGGGAACAGACACAGTAAGCTAACATGAAAAACATTTGGGGTATTTCTAAGAGTTGTTTCCTTTTAATTGGTAAGCACCCTGGATGTAGTGGTCTTCCCACAGGTGGCTCAGTGGTAAAGAATCAGCCTGTCTATGCAGAAGACACAGGAGATGTGGGTTTGATCCCTGGGTCAGGAAGATCCCCCTGGAGGAGGAAATGGCAACCCACTCCAATATTCTTGCCTGGAAAATTCTATGAACAGAGGACCCTGGTGGGCTACAGTCCATGGGGTCGTAAAGACTCAGACAGGACTGAGCACGCATGTACCAGGGATGTAGTACCTTTAAACAAAAGAGAAACTGAATTTAAAGGTCAGTTTTGGCTGTGTGTGTATGTGTGCGTATAATGGTATAACAGAAAACTCTGACCTTATTAGAAAAATGTCAGAGGCAGTGAGTGAAAGTATCCAGAGATAACAGAACAAACAAGCCGAGGATCACGCGATTTCTTTGCTGCTCCAGGCCAAAGGACCATTTCTTGGTGCGCTCCATGGAAGAACACCTTGGGTGTTTTTTTAGGGGGCCTAGGTTTCTGGATAAGATTTTTGTGTGTTATTTTCTGCTTTAAAGCTGGTGACATTCATTCTGAGTTTTCAGCAGCAAGTTCTTTTTTAGGTTTTATTCTTCCCCAGGACATCCTAGGAATCCAATATGCTTTCTGTGATAGCTGGCTATTTCTGCCTGGAGAACCTTAAGGTGGAAGGAATTTTAAATAGATATTCTTTGCTCTTCCACTGTCTTTAGTTTGCAAGGTTTCCTTTTAGAAATCCTGGCCACGATCGTTCTGCTGCTTGTAGTCACTATTATTTTGCCTCTTTCAGAATGACTTGCACTAAAATAATTTCTTTTTAAAACTCTTCTAGGCTCTGAAAGTGAGTGGAAGGTTAGATGTCTTGTGAGATGACATTGCAAATCCTATCATTTTGATAGATTTTGGAATTACCATTATGCCTCTTTAAGGCATGGACTCTGTATAGACTTGAAGGTCAATGATTCAAAATACTTGGAAATTTTATTTCCACTTAGGAAAACTATTTCATAGTTCTAATAATTGACAGTGTGTAATCTCATTCCATAAAAGACTAGGATGGAGTAGTTTACATCCATTCTTATGATTCAGTGAAAACAGTAGGGACACCCACTTATTTAAGAACCTTGCTGCCTCAAATGCATTAAGTGCCTGAAGATATCTATGTTCCTAACATACATAAGTTCAGAAAGTGAGAAATCTCTTCTCATTGAAAGGAGTAGGAAGAGAACAATGTGGAATATGACGCTACCACCAAATGCTGGCACTGTGTTAGGTCTACTCTCTATCTCATTTAAAATAAAGAAGTGGTGAAACAGCTAATCTCAAATCATACTAAGGTCTATCGAAATGGGCAGTTATTCCACAAGGACAATTTGGCAATGCATACCAGAGCTCTAAACATTTTTGTGCCTTTTGGATTATATGCAAGGGTTTATGTATGAGGGTATTCACAACATCATTATTTATAGTGATGAAAATATTTGGGAAAAATTGGTTAATTCCATTCAGGTTCAACCTTAGCATAGAAACGTGTTGTAGGATAATAGTTCATGACAAAGGTTTTCATAAAATACTGTTAAATTGGAAAGCAGATTCTGAAGCAGTGCATACGGTGTGAGTGCATTTTAAAAATTATATACACATAGCTAGTCACAATGAAAGAAAATGACTTATACACACCAAACTGTGATAAGTCAAAGAAGTGATTATTTCTGAATGGTGAAATAAGAATGATTTCTGTTGTCTCTCTTGTTCATCTCTGTTTTCTAAACTAATTTACAATAAACATGAATTACTTTTTTATGATAAAAACACCCCCAGTGAATTTTCTTTTTTTCATTCTTTGGAAACTTCTTAGGCAGACATTCTTCCTCATTGCTTTTGTTCAGGTGCTGTCATGTCTGACTCTTTGCGACCCCATGGAGTGCAGCACGCCAGGATCCTCTCTCCTCCAGTCTCCTGGAGTTTGCTCAAATTCATGTCCATTGAGTCAGTGATGTATCAGAGGATAAGCATCTCATCCTCTGCTGCCTCCTTCTCTCTTTGCCTTCAATCTTTCCCAGGACCAGGGTCTGTTCCAGTGAATCAGCTCTTAGCATCAGGTGGCCAAAGTATTGGAGCTTTAGCATCAGTCCTTCCAGTGAATATTCAGGGTTGATTTCCTTTAGGATTGACTGGTTTGATCTCCTTGCTGTCCAAGGGACTCTTGCAAGTCTTATCCAGTACCACAATTCGAAAGCATCAATTCTTTGGCACTCAGCCTTCTTTATGGTCCAACTTTCAGATCCATCAGGACTACTGGAAAAACCATAGCTTTGACTAGATGGACTTTTGTCTGCAAAGTAGTTATGTCTCTGCTTATTAATATGCTATTTATGTTTGTCATAGCCTTTCCTCCAAGGAACAAGTTTGCTTTAATTTCAAGGCTGCAGTCACTGTCCACAGTGACTTTGGAACCCAGGAAAATAAAATCTGTCACTGCTTCCACTTTTTCCCCTTCTATTTGCCTTGAAGTGAGGGGACCAGATGCCATGAACATACCGAAAATGAATAAGTTTTTATGTATAAAATAAGAATGGTTGTTTCAGCATCTAAAATCCTATAATACATTTTAATCTACAAAACAGACATTTGTAATAGCTTTCAACTACAGCTAAGAATAGTACAGTATACTTGAAGCATACTTGAAGTATATACAGTGAACTTGCTGGGAAAGATTGAGGGCAGGAGGAGAAGATGGCACCAGAGGATGAGATGGTTGGATGGCATCACTGATTAAATGGACATGAGTTTGAGGAAACTCTGGGAGATAGTGAAGAACAGGGAAGGCTGGCATGCTGCAGTCCATGGGGTCACAAAGTGTCAGACATGACTTAGCAAATGAACAGCAACAGCAATACTTGATGCATGCTGAAATGGCCCATAGTTAATTCTGAACTTTTATTTTTGTCTTAACAGCTGAATTCTATTCCAAGGGCACTGAAAACAAATAAAATAACTCAAAAGTCACTGACATATTGCTTTATACAACATTGTTGTTTTGAAAAGAGAAGAATGATTTTGATCCATTCATTTGTTTATTGCTGTAGATCCCTAAGACAAACATTATTGTGATTTACTGTCTCTTCATATATTTTGCTTGAATTAGTCTAATGGAAATACACCCCCAATCAATAAATAAATATAGTACAGTTTCATAAACTTCTATTCTCCTTTAAAGCATCATGTTTTTCTTCTTTGTGATTTTTTTCCCTCTGTTACATTAATTTCCCCTCATTCAAGCAATTACTTTCCTTGCTTTTCCTCCATTCTACTTTCTGTGCCTCCAGATTCTGCTCCCATTTTCTCTGACAAATGGTTATTGTATTTTCTGCTTCTTAAAATGTCTCATGCTTTAATTTCTATAAATGCAAGATATAAAGTTAATATTTCAATATGCTTCTGAGGTTACTGTCATGACTGATGTTACATGACTTGAAATCATGTAACAGATGGAATCCTTACACTCCAAATCCATTATTTTCAAGTTTTCAGGTAAAAGTAATTTACTCTTTATTTACATCTGTCAAGAGAAAAGGGAGCTTTTCTTTTGCCAGTTCATGCCACCCTGATTTATTAGTTGATAAAAGACATCCTTTGCAAATTATGTAATTGGTTCATGGTGTTCAGAGTTGAGATTTGTCATTATAGTTTAGATTTATGTCCTAATTTATTTTCATGATAGACAGGTATAATAGTGTATTTCAGTGTGGTTCATATATATATACAGAATCTACAGCTGGTTAGTGTCCTCATAAAGAAAGACCGTCTATCAAAAGGGAGTTCAGATAAGATAGTGTGGCTAGTTCAATGCAGGTCCTACTTCATTATTGGAAGAAAACTGATCTTTGTCAATAGATTAGTTACATTGCCAGTTGCAAACCTAAATTCACAATCGTAGGGTGGACATGAGTTTGAGCAGGCTCCGGGAGTTGGTGATGGATAGGAAAGCTTGGCGTGCTGAAGTTCTGGGGGCGCAAAGTGTCAGACACAACTGAGCGACTGGACTGATCTGAAGGTAAGTAATGTAAATGAATGATAAGAGCTAGATTAAAGGTAATAATACTAATACATTGCCAGTTGACCGTTAGCCTCCATGTCTGGGAGACAAAAGGGGGTTGTAGAGACTGTGGAGAAATGGGGAGTGAAGACAAATGACTACTCATCTCTAGCTAACTGTTACCAAATCTTATAATTTTTCAAGAGAAATTCAGACTTTTATAGGCACTCTCCCAAATTTTAAGTATTGGCCTAGCTTGCCAGCTGTGAGAAAAATAAATGTCTATTGTTTAAGCCACCCAGTTTGTTGATAGACAACAGACATTTCTTTTTCTCACAGCTTGAGATGCTGGGAGACCGAGAACAAGGGGCTGACAGGTTGGTTTCTGATGAGACCTCTTTCCCAGCTTGCTGTGTGCTCACCAAGAGATTAATCTCTGGTATATTTTCTTTCTATAAGAACACTTGTCCTGTGGGATTAAGGCAGGAGCCATAAGAGATGTGGGTTCAATCGCTGGGTCAAGAAGATCCCCTGGAGGAGGGCATGGCAACTCACTCCAGTATTCTTGCCTGGGAAATCCCTGGACAGAAAGGCCTGACAAGCTATAGTCCATGGGGTCACAAAGAGTCGGACATGACTGAACAACTGAGCACACACACACACACACACACACACACACACACACATGTATGCAGCGAATAACAGCAACCATGCAGAAAAATCAAAATGTTTCCCTGAGCCAAATATGGCCTTCAGCTTGTCAGTCTACAGTGTCATCATCTTTATCTATTAGAATGAGAGTGTAAAGTCCTGACATGAACATCCCTAATGATGCCTGGAGCTAATAAGTAGAAAAGCAAGGAAAATAATTTGTGGAGAAGGGCACGTGTCAAAACTGTCTTGGTTCATATTGATTTATACTATGATGTCAGCACTACAGAATGCAGCATCAAAGAGGCTGACTTCCTCAAATTCAGGCTAACACTTGGAAAAATTACTCTGAGGATGTAAATAATCATGATTGGGTTTAGGGTCAAAGAATCACAGAACTGGAGATAACTTTAGGGTTCAACTGCTGCTGCTGCTAAGTTGCTTCAGTCGTGTCCGACTCTGTGCGACCCCAGAGACAGCAGCCCACCAGGCTCCCCCGTCCCTGGGATTCTCCAGGCAAGAACACTGGAGTGGGTTGCCATTTCCTTCTCCAATGCATTAAAGTGAAAAGTGAAAGTGAAGTCGCTCAGTAGGACTCAATTACCTGCCCTCAATCAAAGCTGCTCAGGTCAGAGGCTGATTCTCTTGCAAAGGATGTCTAGGTATTTGCTTCCCATTCTCTCTCAGACAGATTAGACTAACCAGTTTATGAAGATAAAAAGAGCCTTGAGAAATATTTTGAGGAATTGGCTTAATCCTGCAAGCCAGTTCCCCAGGCCTTCTGCATAAGGCCAGTCTGGGATATCTGTTAATATGCAAAGTGTCAGTCCTGCCCCTAACCTACCCGTACAGAATTTCTGGGAAACCTGGATTTATGCAAACATGGAAACCTGCAAACTTCCCAGGCGGTAATTTTTTTGATCATTAAAAAGAAAATATACAAAGGATTTCCTAAAAGTTAATCTGGTGGAGGTACAATGAATAGAATATAGAGAGGAATGAAAAGAATGAATAGTGGGCCTGCTATAGAGGCCAAGACTAAAGCATAGGAATAGAAAGTTACCAGAACTGACAGTCTTTTTTTTTTTTTGCGGGGGGGGGGGGGGGGGGGGGTGGGGTCTTCTTCCTTAGCCACACTGCCCCTGGGTTTCTTTTTTTTTTTTTTTTGCAGGGGAAAATGGACAAAGAAGAGGATCAATAAGGGTGGGTAGGAAATGGGAGGAAGAAGGGGAGTGATGGTGGGGAGGAGTATATGTAATTTCTTAACTAATGGCTTACTGTTTTTAATCACAAAGAACATTTTTTAAAATTATGTTAAATTCATCTTATATTATGAGGTTTGATCTGGAAATGAAAAGTTCAGGAAACTAAAAGTCCAGTTTGGGTGTCCTCATCTTAGGCACATCTGGTATTTTTGTATTAGTAGGTCTATCTTTTCAACAATATATTATTTAGGACAGGATCACTTTTGTCACTTCTTCCTCCCTACTACCCAAAGTGGTACCAGACCCATAAAATAGTCAATAAACTATTACAGAATGAACAAATAAGTCTATTTTTTAAAATTTTTTTTTAAACTCTCCTGAGTGAACTGAATTTTTTGAGGCTCATAAGTGAATATGTTTTCCTCTTTACTTTGTCTATTACAGCTTGATTGTATGAGTGGGGTATTAAAGTCTCCCACTATTATTGTGTTGTTGTATATTTCTTCTATCATACTAATTAGTGTTTGTCTTAGATATATCAATGCTCCAATGTTGGGTGCATATATATTTATTATTGTTATAACTTCTTTTTGGATTGTTCCTTTTAGTTGTTATGTATAACCTTCATTGTCTCCTTTTCAGGACCATTATTTTAAAGTCAATTTTATCTGATATGAGTATTGCTACTCCTGTTTTCTTTTGGTCCGTATTTGCATAGAAAATCTTTTTCCAGCCCTTCATTTTCAGCCAGTGTATATCCCCTATTTTAAGGTGGTTCTCTTGTAGACAACATATATAGGGGTCTAGTTTTTTTATCCATTTGACCCATTTTAATCTTTTGATTATCTCTTGTAGACAAAGTATGTAGGAGTCTTGTTTTTGTATTGATTTGGCCAGTCTTTGTCTGTTGATTAGGGCATTCAGCCCATTAGCGTTTAATTATTGATAAGTAAGATTTACTTTATTGTTTTGGGTTCGAATTTATACACCCTTTTAGTGATTCCTATCTAGAGAATGTCCTTTAGTTTTTGTTGGAGAAATGGTTTCAGATCAGATCAGATCAGTCGCTCAGTCGTGTCCGACTCTGCGACCCCATGAACCGCAGCACGCCAGCCCTCCCTGTCCATCACCAGCTCCCAGAGGTCACTCAGACTCGCATCCATCGAGTCAGTGATGCCATCCAGCCATCTCATCCTCTGTCGTCCCCTTCTCCTCCTGCCCTCAATCCCTCCCAGCATCACAGTCTTCTCCAATGAGTCAACTCTTCGCATGAGGTGGCATCTGAGTTTCAGCTTTAGCATCATTCCTCCAAAGAAATCAGGATTGATCCCTTCAGAATGGACTGTTGATCTCCTTGCAATCCAAGGGACTCTCAAGAGTCTTCTCCAACACCACAGTTCAAAAGCATCAATCGGCGCCAGCCTCTCACAGTCCAGCTGTCACATCCAACATGACCACAGGAAAGACCATAGCCTTGACTAGGCGAACCTTTTGTAGTAATTCTCGCTTTTGAATATGCTTCTAGGTTGTCATACTTTCCTCCAAGGAGCAAGCGTCTATTCATGGCTGCAGTCACCATCTGCAGTGATAGAGAAAAAAAGTCTGACACTGTTTCCACTTTTCCCCACATTCCCACAGTGATGGGACAGATGCCATGATCGCTGAATGTTAGCTTAAGCCAACCTCCTCTCCACTCACTTTCATCAAGAGGCTTTAGCCCCTCTTCACTTTCTGCCATAAGAGTGGTGTCATCTGCATATCTGAGGTATTGATTTTCTCCCGGCAATCTTGATTCCAACTTTTTTCTCAGTCGCATTCCATATGTACCTGCATATAAGTTAAATAAACATGGTGACAATATGCAGCCTTGACGTACTCCTTTTTCTATTTGGAGAAATGGTTTAGTGGTGCTAAATTCTCTCAACTTTTGCTTATCTGTGAAGCTTTTGATTTCTCCTTCATATTTGAATGAGATCCTTGCTGGATACAATAATCTGGGCTGTAAGTTATTTTCTTTCATCACTTTAATTATGTCTTGCCATTCCCTCTTGGCTTGGAGAGTTTCTTTTGAAAGATCAGCTGTTATCCTTATGGGAATTCCCTTGTGAGTTATTTGATGTTTTTCCCTTGCTGCTTTTAATATTTGTTCTTTATGTTTAATCTTTGTTAATTTGATTAATATGTGTCTTGGGGTGTTTCGACTTGGGTTTATCCTGTTAGGGACTCTCTGGATTTCTTGGACTTGAGTGGTTATTTCCTTCTCCATTTTAGGGAGGTTTTCAACTATTATCTCCTCAAGTATTTTCTCATGGTCTTTCTTTTTATCTTCTTCTTCTGGAACTCCTATGATTGGAATGTTGTAGCATTTAATGTTATCCTGGAGGTCTCTAAGATTGTCCTCATTTCTTTTGATTCGTTTTTCTTTTTTCTCCTCTGATTCATGTATTTCTAGGATTCTATCTTCTAATTCACTAATCCTATCTTCTGCCTCTGTTATTCTACTATTTGTTGCCTCCAGAATGTTTTGGATCTCATTTATTGCATTATTCATTATGTGTTGATTCTTTTTTATTTCTTCTAGGTCCTTATTAAACCTTTCTTGCATCTTCTCAATCCTTGTCTCCAGACTATTTAACTGTGATTCCATTTTGAATTCAAGATTTTGGATTAATTTCACTATCATTATTTGAAATTCTTTATCAGGTAGATTCCCTATCTCTTCCTCTTTGGTTTGGTTTGGTGGGCATTTATCCTGTTCCTTTAGCTGCTGGGTATTCCTCTGTCTCCTCATCTTGTTAAAATTGCCAAGTTTAGAGTGTCCTTACTATATTCTGGTAGTTTGTTGAATTCTCTTTATTGAGGCAGTTTACTAGTCTTTTCAATATCTGATCTCTGCCCTGTTACAGAGGGGGCAGAGATGAACACCCAAATCTAAGCCAGCCAGGTTCAGGCACTCGGAGAGTCCTCAGAAGCACAGACTTGGTTGAGTCTGCATTTTGTGCCCTTCCCAGATCTGAGTAGCACAGGTGATGAAGTGTTTAGCGAGCACAGCTGCTGCGACTTATCGCCTCCCCTCCGCTCAGTTTTCTGGGTATACAACCAGCGCACCTTCTCAGGCGGATGTTGACCATCCAGAGCCCCAAGAAGCATTAGGTAACACAGAAACCTGCTCCCAGTTTTGTAAACAATGTCTCTCTAGGGCTGTGATTGCCTGCCTCCGGCTCTGGCTGCCTGTCACCGGAGTGGGATGGTGTGCAGCCAGCTATCTCTGTGCAGTCCTTTGTTCTGGACATAGTCCTGGTGGTGTCTTAGGTTAGGACTGGCTTTTGACGTAGTAGATATCCGACACTCTGGTTATTTCGCTCAAATAGAGATCAAATACTTACTCAAAGCGTTGCAGGCTGCGCTGTTCCTCCTAGCCCAGCCCCAGCTTGCTAATAGCAAATGCTGGTGTCCGCGCCGCTTCTCCACAAAAGGAGTTACTGCAGGGCTCGTAATCTCCTTTCGAAGACAATGAATTGTCTTGCTAAGTGCCTGATGTCCTCTGCTGGCATTCAGAAGTTGTTTTGTAGAATTTACTCAATGTTCAAATGTTCTTTTAAGGAATTTGTGGAGGAGAAAGTATTCTCCTCGTCCTACTTGTCCGCCATCTTAGCTTCTCCCTCCAGAACTGACAGTCTTAAAACTTGGTTTATTATGCCTTAAAGAAGAAGCCCATAGTCATGAAATCTACTTCTGTGCTGTCATACCATGAACCACCCCATATACCTCTAGAGCAGTGCCATCCAACAGAAACACAAGACAAGACACTGTGTAATTTAAAATTTTGTACTCAAGATCACTAATCATCAGGGAAATGCAAATCAAAACCACAATGAGATAACATCTCAGACCCATCAGAATGGCTATCATCAAAAGGCCAAGAGTACGTGTTGGCAAGAAGGTCGAGAAAAGGGAACACTTGTGCACTGTTGTTGGGAATGTAAATTAGTGCAAACATCATGGTAAACAGTATGGAGCTTCCTCAAAAGATTAAAAACAGAATTACCATGTGCTTAGTCACTCAGTTGTGTGCGACTCTGTGATCACATTGACGGTAGCCTACCAGTTTCCTCTGTCCATGCAGATTCTCCAGGCAAGAATACTGGAGTGGATTGCCATGCCCTCCTTCAGGGGATCTTCCCAACCCAGGGATAGCTTGCATTGTAGGTGGATTCTTTACCATCTAAGCTATAGTCCAGCAATTCTGGTTCTGGGTATTTATCTGAAGAAAATGAAAATGCTAAATTGCAAAGATACATGCACCCTGTTGCTCACTGCAGCATTATTTACAGTAGCCAAGATATGTAAACAATCAAAGTGTCCATCAGTTGACAGATAAAGAAAATGTAAATATATACAATGCCATGAAATTAAAAGATGCTTACTCCTTGGAAGGAAAGTTATAACCAACCTAGATAGCATATTGAAAAGCAGAGATATTACATTGCCAACAAAGGTACATCTAGTCAAGGCTATGGTTTTTCCATTGGTCATGTATGGATGTGAGAGTTGGACTGTGAAGAAAACTGAGCATCAAAGAATTGATGATTTTGAACTGTGGTGTTGGAGAAGACTCTTGAGAGTCCCTTCCTTGGACTGCAAGGAGATCCAACCAGTCCATCCTAAAGGAGATCAGTCCTGGGTGTTCACTGGAAGGACTGATGCTGAAGCTGAAACTCCAGTACTTTGGCCACCTCATGCGAAGAGTTGACTCATTGGAAAAGACCCTGATGCTGGGAGGGATTGGGGGCAGGAGGAGAAGAGGATGACAGAGGATGAGATGGCTGGATGGCATCACCGACTCGATGGACATGAGTCTGAGTGAACTCTGGGAGTTAGTGATGGACAGGGATGCCTGGCGTGCTGTAATTCATGGGGTCGCAAAGAGTTGGACACGACTGAACGACTGAACTGACTGACTGATACAATGGAATATTATTTTGCCACAATAAAGAATGAAATATTGCCACTTGCTACAATATGGATGGGACTTTAGGGCATTACACTAAGTGAAATCTGGCAGAAAGACAAATACCATATGATCCATAAGTGCAGAATCTAAACCCTCCCCCCAAAAAGTCCCCATAAAACTGAACTCATAGATAGGATAGGATATGCAAAGGATAGTTCAGTGGTTACCAGAGGTGGTGGTGGTGGGCAGTTGGAGGGTGAGCAAAATGGGTGAAACTTCAAAGTGTACAAAGCTTCCAGTTTATAAATAAGTCATTGGGATATAATGTACAACATGGTGACTATAGTTATCATACTGAACTGCATACTTGAAAATTGCCAAGAGAGTAAATCTGAGAAGTTCTCATCACAAGAAAAAAATTTTTGTCACTATGTATGGTGACAGGTGTTAAGTAGACATTGTGGTGACCATTTCACAGCTGATACAAATACCATATCACTATGCTGTACACCTGAAACTAATATAATGTTATACATCAGTTATATTTAAATAAAAGTACACACATTGCATGCATATACAAAATAAGATTTTCTAGTAGCTAAAGTAAAAAAAAAAAAATAAAACAGATGAAATTAATTTTAGTATTCTTGGTTTAACCAAACGTCTCCCAAATATTGTAAACATTTCCCTGGTAACTCAAACGGTAGTGTCTACCTGCAATTCTGGAGACCTAGGTTTGATTCATGGGTCAGCAAGATGCCCGGGAGAAGGAAGTGGCAACCCACCCGGGTATTCTTACCTGGAGAATTCAATGGAGGGAGAAGCCTTGTGGGCTACAGTCGATGGGGTAGCAAAGAGTTGGACATGAGTGAGCAACTGACTTTAACTTTTTAAACATTTAATGAACATAAAGATTACTAATGAAATATATTACATTGTTTTTCACTAAATCTTTGAAGTTGGTGTATATTTTACACTTATAGCACAGTTCAGTTTGGGCTAGCCACATTTATGTGGCCATAAGGTACCATGTCGATTGGTAAGTTTTAGTCTATCCATTTAGCTAGTTTAAGGGGTTGGTTTCTTTTATCAAAACTGTTTCAATTTATGTGGGTTTTTTACTGTTTCTTTGGGTTATGCCATCTTAGTCTTTTTCTCCTGACAGACCCCTCAGTCATGCTATTTCTATTGACATGGTGACTTTTAAAATTCAAATTGATATGAATTTTCAAATGTAATTCATCTAGAAGGCCACAGTCAACATTATATTTTGTGTACAATTATTTTTCATTTTTTATTGGTGGTAAAATATACATAAATGTGCCATTTCAACCATTTTTTAAAATTGTACCATTCAAGGGCATTAAGTATTTTCATGTTGTATGTAACCATCACCACTCTCCATCTCCTGAATGTTTTCATCTTCCCAGACTTAAACTCTGCTCCCTTTAGAAACACTGACTCCCAATCTCCCATTCCTCCAGTCCCTGGTCACCACTTTGTCTCTATAAATTTGATCTTCCTAGTTACCTCATGTAAGTGGACTCACAATATTTGTCCATTTTGTTTTTTTTTTTAATTAAAAAAATTTTTTAAATTTATTTTTAATTGAAGGATGATTGCTTTACAATGCTGTGTTAGTTTCTGCTGTATAACAATGAGTCAGACATAAGTATACATATGTCCCATCTCTCTTGAACCTCCCTTCCACCCCCCACCTCATCCCGCCCCTCTAGGTTGTCACAGAGCACTGGGCTGGGTTCCCTGTGTTACATAGCAACTTCCCATTATCTTATCTACTTTACATATGGCAATGCATATGTTTCAGTTCTACTCTCTCAATTCATCCCACCCTCTCCTTCTCTGCTGTGTCAAGAGGTCTTCTCTTTTATAAGGGAATTTTCTTGCACCGTTGGTGGGAATGTAAATTGATTCAGCCGCTGTGGAGAACAGTATGGAGATGCCTTAGAAAACTAGAAATAAAACTACCATATGACTTAGTGATCCCACTACTGGCCATATACCCTGAGAAAACCATAATTCAAAAAGACATGTGTTACCCAGTGATCCTTGCAGCACCATTTGCAATATTTGTCCTTTTGTGTCTGGTTTATTTCATTCAGCACAGTGTCTTCAAGGTTTTTCCATGCTGTAGTGTATGTCAGAATGCCCTTCTATTTTATGGGTCAGTAGGATTTCACTGTGTGCCCATGCGATGTTTTGCTTGCCCATCCACCCACGGGTGGTCACTTGCGCTGCTTCTCTCATGAGGCTGTTGTGAATAACGTTGCCATATGCATGAGTGTACAAACGCCTGGTCAAGTCCTTGTTTCCAATTATCTTGTGTGTACATCTAAGAGTGGAATAGCTGGATTGCATAAAATTATTTTTTTCAAGCCTAACTAGTCAAATCTATAATAATTTAAAAAAAGTTGGTTTGGGGTATCCTTACCTGCAGAATCAGTGGACATGGGACGCACTCCACAGTGTCTCTAGCAGGCACTCTGTTTATTAAGCATCCCAACAGTCGCACAGTCACTGACTCATAGACAAAGAATCCCCTCATGTTACCTCAGTCAGTTCAGTATATTTTTAATTCTGAATGAGCCAAGTTCTCCCAGTGTGTGATTCAGTGGGTGCAAATTAGGCATTTAAGAAGACATAGTCATACTTTTGGAAAAATAGTAAGGTCTTACCACTGTGCCACTAATAGTATCAAAATGGCCTAAAAATGATCACAACTCTCATAAATTCCATTGGGTGATGTTTAGGTTGTGCTAAAAGGCAAATGTGAGTTTTCTGCAACTCCTATGAACAATTCAGCATTTTTAGAGAGAAAAAGAGGCTGGAGGCCTTTGAAAAGTTAGTGCTGGAGTTGTGAGAACTATTCCCAGGGTGGGAGCTGCCATGAGAATTTGCTCAGTTTGCATCATGGGTGTGATCCGGGCCCCATGAAGATGGTGTGCCTGGTTCACTGACGGCTTGCAGATGCCTCTGTCTGAGTCTGTACTGCCGTCCCTTCCGCCACAGAGAGATGTTGGCCCCAAACAAATCTCGCTTGTATGTTGTGCACACGTGGGGAGGTGTCACAGTTAGACCCCTGTTTCGCTTTGAAGGGAATGTGTTGCCTTTTTCAGCGTCAATGGTTGTTCCTAATCTTCATTGGAAAGGTGTAAAATATGAAGGGATCACCTTAATTAGCATCTCCTATTTGAAGCAATAAACAGCTGCTGACACTGATTTAAAACAGAAAACAAGCGACCACACTGTCATCCCTGAGGTGAATTAATTTGGATTATTCTCTTAAACTGAATTACTTATGAGCTAAAACAACAGAGTTGAAGGTGAGAAGGAAAGGAGTGTCAATGAATGCAGGAGATGGATGTGCTCCAGCCAAGACTGTGGCCCATCTCCTCCGAGTTCTGCAGGTTCTGGACAGGGGCCCAGAGGTGCTCAAACGGAACTTCCCTCCACTCTGGCTGTGTGAGACTTTCATTTAGGGGGGATAATATTGTCGAGCATTTCCTCAAAAAGGGTATTTATTATGCCCTTTAGGCAGAGAACTGATGTTTCAGAGAAAGAATGAAAGAATACTTCATGAGTATTAGACAACCCTCAGTTCTTGAAAAACAAAACAAAACAGCTTTATTGAGGTTTAATTGATATGCAGCAGGCTTCCCTGGTGGCTCAGCCAGTAAAGAATCTGCCTGCAATGCAGAAGACATGGGTTCAATCCCTGGGTAAGGAAGATCCCCTGGAGAAGGAAATGGCAACCCACTCCAGTATTCTTGCCTGGAGAATTCCATGGACAGAGGAACCCAGGGTCGCAAAGAGTTGGACATGGCTAAGAGACTAACACTTTCACTTTCAATTGATATAATGTACACTTTCAGTGTGCACAATTTGAGGACTCGGTCCCACCAAACACCAGTCACGCCAGCACCGCAATCAAGGTACTAGACATATAACATCTCCCAGAGTTGTGTGAAGCTTTTGTGTGTGTGCTGTGGGTGGAGAGAACTTAAGATGAGGTCTGCCCTCTGAATAAATCTGAAGTACACAGTGTCTGGGACTGTAGGAATGATGGGTACAAAGGTCTCTCTCTAGCACTGTTTAGGGCAGTGTAACTCTAAATAAAACTTTACACCTTTGAACGTCTATATCCCTGTTTCCCCACCCCCAACCACTCCTGTATTCTCTGCCTTTGTGAGTTTGACAGTTTTAGATGTGGAATTGTGTGCTATCTCTCCTTCAAGGACTAGCTTATTTCACTAAGCATAATGTCCTCCAGGAGAAAGCTTTCTATTTATTCCCACATTATCAAGAATAACCCCAACCCTTCTCTTCAGAGATTCTCCTGTGTTCTCATTTCAACCTACACCCCATCTCCTCCCCTCAAGGTTCTGTTCCAAATATACTCCACATGTACTCTGATCAAAAACAAACAAAAGTCACAACATATGGATACCAGAGGGGAAAGAAGGGGTGGGATGAATTGGGAGATTGGGACTAACACTTATACACTATTGATACCATGTATAAAATAGCTAATGAGAACCTAAGCATAAGGAACTCTATTTGGTGCTCTGTGGTGACCTAAATGGGCTTCTCTGGTGGGTCAGATGATAAATAATTTGCCTGCAGTGTGGGAGAACGGGGTTTGATCCTTGAGTCAGGAAGATCACCTGGTGAAGGGCATGGCGACCACTCCAGTATTCTTGCTTGGAGAATTCCATGGACAGAGGTGACCTAACTGGGAAGGAAATCCAAAAAAGAGGGGATATATGTGTATATATGGCTGATTCACTTTGAAAGTGAAAGTCACTCAGTCGTGTCAGACTCTTTGCGACTCCTTGGACTATTCAGTCCATGGAATTCTCCAGGTCAGAATACTGGGGTGGGTAGCCTTTCCCTTCTCTGGGGAATCTTCCCAACCCAGGGATGGAACCCAGGTCTCCCACACTGCAGTCAGATTCTTTACCAGCTAAGCCACCAGGGAAGCCCCAATAAAGGTGAAAAAGGATTTAAAAACAAAAACTGCTCCTTGGGGTTAACTCCTACAGACGTCAGAGTTTTCCTGCGTCTTAAGCATCTCCCCTTTCCTCTTCCACCCCGCCCTGCTCTGGGGGCGGCAGGAGTGCGGGGGGGGGGGGGGGGGCAGCGTGCAGAGACCTCCAGGTGCTGAGCCGGTGGTGTCCTTGGGGCTCTGACCCCGGAAGTGCCTTGGGTCCCCTTGCGCCCGATCTCTGCAGCCTCCTTTGGGACTGGCTCTCTGGGAGGGTCTGGGGGAACCTGGCCCTCCGAGGGCTGGACCTTAAAGCCGGATGTAGGGACTTGGGGAAACTGCCCTGAGCTCCATCAGCCCAGCCACACCTGCTCCTTTGTCGACTCGGAACTTCTCTGAAGGCCGCACCCACTCTAGGCTCTCTCCAATCTCATTTCCCACAAACCTCCAAGCAGGCCAAGCTTTTGGGGTAACAGCTTTCCCTTCTCTTCCTGACGCTGCCAGGCACTCAGTCCTCCTTTGTGTGGCTTGCCCTTCTAGAAACATATTCTCCATTTTTCTCTGAAGGCAACCCTCCAAGCTTTTTATATAAAAACTCTGCTGGAAGAGGTCTGAAAAAAATACTGTATTCCTGCCTGAAAGTCTAATTTTTTGAAACTGCTATTTATCTATCAACTTTATATTGAAAAATCTAGTTTGAAATGCAAAACCAAGCAAGGCTTTCTTTTGTTCTTGGTAGCATTTGTCTTCTTTTCCCTGTAAAAAAATATCTTCAGCTTCTTGGCTCAGTGGAAGGGAAGGCTGCAGGGTTTTAAAAAACAACCAACTAACCAAACAAACAAACACAAAAACCAACTCTGGAACTACTAAGGAGGAAAAAGACATTGTATGGCATTTCAAAACACTGCCCACTGTAATCAGCCAAGCTAAACTGTTTCTATTCCCCCAAATATGCTGGACCATGCTGCTTCCACATCTTGCCTGTGTTGCTCCCATCCCTTCAAACACATCCAGGAATTCGGTTTTGACTTCACACTCACTCTGCTATCGTCTGGCTTTTCATGTTGGTTGGTGAGAAATTTTTCCTTTGATTCCAGATGTATTAAAAACATGTTAGCAATGAAGCGATGAAAACAACTTCATACTGATTCTGAACTGATATGCCACACAATTTCAAAATGAATGAAATAAAAAAACATTATGTATGGTCAATAGAAACTCTATATAACTTGATGCCAGCTCCTGGTGGCTGAAAGTTCTCTGGTTTGCGGGTGTGATTTTGCCCACTAAGATTTAGACAAAAATTGGCTTGAGCCTCGATAGAGTGAAAAACTCAATGCTGAGCATTTCCAGGAATTCTTGAGCGGGACATATTCTTCCAAGTGACCTCATGATTCTGCTCATTGCCTGCTTCTTTTAAATGTTCAATTCTTTCCAGCCTCACCTCTGGCAACTTCCTTTTCCTTCCTCCCTTCCTCCCTGTGTGATGGCAGGTATGTGATATGTAACACAACTCCTTTTCTCTGATTTCTGAAAAATGCCACTCATCCAAGACAAATATGAGTGGGAGACATTTACAGAAGATTCTGGGGTTAGGGCAGCATGAAGAAAACTTCACTCTGTGATATCAACCTCAGCTCTGTCTCCCAGTGTTTCTCCCCATCAAGAACCTCCCACTTCTGGCAGTTTCACTCCTGGGCATATATCTGGAGAAAATTCTAACTTGAGGGAAAAAAATACACTCACCCCAATGTTCATAGCAGCACTATTTACAATAGGCAAGACATGGAAACAACTCAAGTGCCCATCAACAGATGACTGGTGTAAGAAATATATATATATATATAACATGTATATTCCATTATAATGGAATATTACTCAACCATATAAAAAAATGAAATCTTGCATTTTCAGCAACATGAATGGGCCTAGAGATTGTCATACTAACTGTAATAAGTCAGCAGAGAAAGGCAAATATTGTATGACATCACTTATATGTGGAATCTAAAAAAAAAAAATACTACAAATGAATCTATACCCAAACAGAAACAAACTCACAGACATAGAAAACAAACCAAAGAGGAAGGGAGGAAGGGATAAACCAGGAGTATGGGGTTAACAGATACAAACTATTACTACTATTCATAAATAAGAAACGAAGATTTACTGTACGGTCCAAGGAACTATAATCAACATCGTGTAATAAACTGTGTGGAAAATAATCTGAAAAATATAACTGAATTATGTAGTTGTGCGCCTGAAACTAACACAGCATATTGGCCTTTTCTCCCTTACCACCTGTTTTTCCTTCCCAGACTCTTTCTTGCCCATCCCCCACACCACCTCCTGGCCCACATGAGGCTATCCTTAGAGATTTAAACATTTCTGTATCAATTAGTTTTTATTGCTTCACCACCATTCCAAAGTGAAAAGAAAGTGTTAGTCACTCAGTCATGTCCGGTTCTTTGTGACCCCAGGGATATAGCCTGCCAGACTCCTCTGTCCATGGGATTCTCCAGGCAAGTTTACTGGAATGGGTAGCCATTCCCTTCTCCAGGGGGTCTTCCTGACCGAACCCTGGTCTCTCGCACTGCAGGCAGATTCTTTACCATCTGCACCACCAGGGAAGTCACCTATTTCAAACCACCATTTACTGACCTCATGAATCATGAATCTGCTGGGAAGCAATTTGGGCTGGACTTGGCTGGGCACCTCAGGCATCTGCGGACAGGGCAGACTGACTTTGTTTTTAGAGGCTGGGTTCTTATGTTCCCTGGGGCTTCTTCTGGGTCAAACGGGCTGATTTGAATCTGCCATTGGGCAGTCTGTTATCCTCCAGTGGACTAGCCAGGGCTTGTTCACAAAGAGGTTGGGCTGGTTTCTATAAAAACAAGCAGAAGCCCCCAAGGCTCTTGAACCTTAGGAACAACTGATCCTCCATCTCTTCGCTGCACTCTGTCAGTCATAGCAAGTGTGATGTCTCCACTGATGGTGTGAGCTACAAGTCACACTGCAGGAGGTGTGCCCATGGCAGGCTGTGGGTGGGTGGGGAATACCAGAGCATTTAGCCAGTAATTTACTACAGTTTCTTCCCTGACAGACAGCCATTTAGCTCTCTTTGCCTCACTCTGAACTCATCCAGGACAAATCCTTAGGGCTATCTTTCCACAATCAGTAATCCTTAAATTGCTTTTACAAAAAATTACATTTTCCCCACCTCAGAGGACTTTTTGACCACCTCTTAAAGTTCTGGGTTGTCTGTTTAAAAAAAGAAATTATTTATTTAGTTAGTTAGTTTTGGCTGTGCTGAAGTCTTCGCTGCTGTGTGGTATTTTTCTCTAGCTGCAGTGGGCAGGGGTTACTCTCAAGTTGCGGTGCGAGGGCTTCTCATTGTCGTGGCTTTTCTTGTTGTGGAGCACAAGCTTCAGTAGTTATGACATGTGGGCTCAGTAGTTGTAGTTCTCCAGCTCCAGAGCACAGGCTCAATAGCTGTGGTGCACAGGCTTAGTTGCTCCAAGGCATGTGAGGTCTTCCTGGGGCAGGGATCAAACCCGTGTTTCCTGCATTGGCAGGCAGATGCTTTGCCTCTGAGCCATCAAGGAAGTCCCTGGGTTGTTTCTTCCTAAGAACTTATAGAAATAGGGCCAGTGTGTGTGTGTGTTGGGGCACGGCGTTAAAAATAAAAGTCCCTTGGGTTTATGATGTTAATTTCATTTTAAGTTTTGTAGTGTCTTTAAGATAAGCCAACAACATAAATACATATTTACGGCTTCTTTATTTTGTTTTATCCAATATAGAATTACATGAGGACATGCATGTCAACACTCCATTGTGGTAGTCAGACAGGTTTCTAACTATCCTGCTATTTGCTATAGAAAATAGGTCACCCAAAAACTATGAAATAGATTTTAAGTCCACTGGAGATAATTACTTGTTACTAAATTCATCAGAAGGCAAAGATCCTTTCTATTTCAATTTTTAATAATGGCAGGGTTCATAAAGAACTAAAAGAGAATTGAAACTTCTGTGAAAGTAATAATTTTTAAAAGGCTGAACATTCCTAAGGAAAAGGAAAGAAGCTGATGAGAAAAAAATAATCAGTTCTGGGAAAGCAAATTTCAGCAACTTTAGGGCATTGGCAAAAAAAAAAAAAAAAAATCTGTTAGGAAGAAAGGAGCCCAAAGAGCTGGATGGTCTTTAAACAAACAATTCTGGCAGGTGAACAGACTGCACAGGGCGTGTGGGACAGGGAACAGCTGGCCAAATTGGCAAACCAGAGCTGTGCAAAGGTCTGAAAGGCAAATTAGGGAACTAAGAAATATCGTCCAGCCAGATCACCAAGGATGAACAAATGTGTAGGGACCACATCAAAAGTGGGAAAGATAATACAGGGTAGGGTAGAAGTAAAAGACATCAGAAAGTACTTAATCAGCTGCAGTAATAAAAACCAAGTTATTAGTGACTATGTTACCACTTGCTTAAATAACCAATCTGAACCCCACGAGAAGTGTGCCCTGCAGTTCTTGTGGATGTGAAGTGGTATGGAGGCACCACTCGGATATTTTTCTCTGTTACCACCAGGGGCCAGGATATCCGTAGGCAGATCTGGTCAAGTAAGTGACCAAATAATGCACCCCCTCAAAGACAGGTGAAGCTGTGTCCTGTCACCTGTGTTGACCAGTCAGGTGACAACAGGGGTTGACTCATGAATTTTATGAGTAATTAGTGCTGTCCCTCCAACGCTGACTGCCAAGATAGCCTTCAGACCAGAGCTTCTATCAAAGAGAAATCAGTTAATTCAGCATTAAAATTAAAAGTTAAAGTTGATGGCTGTGCCAATAAGAAACAAACAAAAACATCACTCAGTTCAGTTCAGTTCAGTCACTCAGTCGTGTCTGACTCTTTGCAACCCCATGAATCGCAGCACACCAGGCCTCCCTGTCCATCACCAACTCTCGGAGTTCACCCAAACTCACATCCATCAAGTCAGTGATGCCATCCAGCCATCTCATCCTCTATCGTCCCCTTCTCCTCCTGCCCCCAATCCCTCCCAGCATCAGGGTCTTTTCCAAAGAGTCAACTCTTCGCATAAGGTGGCCAAAGTACTGGAGTTTCAGCTTCAGTCCTTCCAAAGAACACTCAGGACTGATCTCCTTTAGGATGGACTGGTTGGATCTCCTTGCAGTCCAAGGGACTCTCAAGAGTCTTCTCTAACACCACAGTTCAAAAGCATCAATTCTTTGATGCTCAGCTTTCTTCACAGTCCAACTCTCACATCCATACATGACCACTGGAAAAACCATAGCCTTGACTAGACGGACCTTTGTTGGCAAAGTAATGTCTCTGCTTTTCAATATGCTATCTAGGTTGGTCATAACTTTCCTTCCAAGGAGTAGGTGTCTTTTAATTTCATGGCTGCAGTCACCATCTGCAGTGATTTTGGAGCCCCGAAAAATAAAGTCTGACACTGTTTCCACTGTTTCCCCATCTATTTCCCATGAAGTGATGGGACCAGATGCCATGATCCCATGATCCCAAGAGGCTTTTTAGTTCCTCTTCACTTTCTGCCATAAGGGTGATATCATCTGCATATCTGAGGTTATTGATATTTCTCCCGGCAATCTTGATTCCAGCTTGTGCTTCTTCCAGCCCAGCATTTCTCATGATGTACTCTGCATATAAGTTAAATAAGCAGGGTGACAATATACAACCTTGACGTACTCCTTTTCCTATTTGGAACCAGTCTGTTGTTCCATGTCCAGTTCTAACTGTTGCTTCCTGACCTGCATATAGGTTTCTCAAGAGGCAGATCAGGTGGTGTAGTATTCCCATCTCTTTCAGAATTTTCCACAGTTTATTGTGATCCACACAGTCAATAGCTTTGGCATAGTCAATAAAGCAGAAATAGATGTTTTTCTGGAACACTCTTGCTTTTTAGATGATCCAGTGGATTTGGCAATTTCCCCAAATGGCTCAGATGGTAAAGAATCTGCCTGCAATGCAGGAGACCCAGGTTTGATCTCTGGGTCTGGAAGATCCCCTAGAGAAGGGAATGGCAACCCACTCCAGTATTCTAGCCTGGAGAATTCCATGGACAGAGGAGCCTGGCAGGATACAGTCTATGGGGTCACAAAGAGTCTGACATAACTGAGTGACTTCCACTTTACCTTTTTTTTTTTAATAATTGTAATATCATTGTTATCCCATTTCACCTCTGTTCACTCCGTCTTCAGACTAGACCTAAAGGGAGTTGGTATTATTTATTATCCCATTTTACAGAGAAGGAAACTGAGGCACAGATACTAAGGCTATTGGTTTTCAAAGGCATTTGAAATGGCAGAACTTTTCCTTGGTAAGTTAATAAGACTCACATGTCATAACTTCAGACTTACTAGTCTTTCTTACTTTCCTTGAACATTCTTCTGCTGTGTTTCAACTAAGTTCTAAGCACCCTGTGTGTGTGCGTGTACTCAGTCATGCCCAACTCTTTGCAACCCACGAACTGTAGCCTGCCAGGCTCCTCTGTCCATGAAATTTTCCAGGCAAGAATACTGGAGTGGTTGCCACTTCCTACTTCATGAGATCTTCCTGGCCTACAGATTGAACCTGCTTCTCTTGCATCTCCTGCATTGGCAGGCAGATTCTTTACCATTAGCACCACCTAGGAAGCCCACTGTACATGTATATAATCCCACAGAAATATAGTTTACATATTATTTTCAAGTACATATTGAACATCTTCAAAACCTGATCATATTCTTCACCCAAGGCAATGGCAAGCCACTCCAGTACTCTTGCCTAGAAAATCCCATGGATGGAGGAGCCTGGTGGGCTGCAGTCCATGGGATCGCTACTAGTTGGACGTGACTGAGCGACTTCACTTTCATTTTTCACTTTCACACAATGGAGAAGGCAATGGCAACCCACTCCAGTGTTCTTGCCTGGAGAATCCCAGGGACGGCAGAGCCTGGTGGGCTGCCGTCTATGGGGTCGCACAGAGTCAGACACAACTGACATGACTTAGCAGCAAAGCACTACTCAACTAATGCATTAAAATTAGAAATACAGTTTATAAATACAATCAATAGCTAAAGATAGCCAAGAATCAATAGATTCAGAAATTTAAAACCCACTTCTAAATAATTCATGGGTAAAAAAGAAATCATATTAAAAACAGCCAAATAGAAATGATTGACAATGTAAGCCCTACATATTAAAAGCTCACCCAGGATTATTTGCAGGGAAAATTCTTTCTAAGCAAACCGAAGCTAATCTTCCCCTAATAGCATATTTCCATCCAAAATGTTGACACTGATAGAAAAACTTAGGGAAACATTTTACTTCTTCCATGCTCATTGGGAAGACTGCCCTCTGTTCTTTCTTTCCCTGGGTGTTTCCGTGAAGTCTCAACTAGAGTCCATATGCTGTTCATTTTCTCTTTAGTAAGCATTTTTGTGGCAATTTTACAGAAATAGCCAGTTCAGTAATGGTTAGCCTTTTGGTGCTGCACACACACCCCCACACACGCACACATACACACACACATACACACACAGACAGGAATGTTTTCTTTATTCTATCAGGTGATTATCAAACAAGTCTCTTACTCCCTCCTTGGACCACGCGACCAAGAAATTGCCCCAGGTATTGCCAAACTAACCAGTTTCTTGTCTCCTCATCATTAGCTTCACAACTCTGCACACTGGTGATTTCTGCTGGAACATTCCTCATATGTGAATTTAAAAATCTATGGATTTCAGTTATTCTATTGATGCAAAACCATACAACATGTCCCTTCTAGCATAACTCAAATGAACTGTGTGATCAACCTGATGCAAAGAAAGAGGAAGGAAGAAATGATCATTTTAGTGTCTGCCCTGAAGAGAGTGGGTTTGCAGAAGAGTCTCTCATTTGACTTGTCTAATAGGGATGATAATAAACTTAACTAAGGAGGATGAATATAATGATTTTAGCTTCCACCTACATTATAAAAATAATACATTCTTGTTATATTTTAAATTGATTTCTTCTCATGGGTATTTAAAAATCCACAAATATTTTTACAGATCATCTGCTACAATAAAGAGCGATTCTGCACATGGTTGCATTAAGGAAAACCCATCTTAGTTTCCTTTGACTTCATCCTAGGATCACAAATGTTGGCACTCATAACCGAACAAAGGATAGACTTCCTTAAGCATGTTTCATGATAATAGCTTTCATTTTATTTTGGTTGGCTAGATGTATATTGCCTCTCCAAGACCTCAATTATATAACCTGGGATTTCCACATTGTTTTTGACAGAAAAGTAGAACAAAAATAAGTTATGCAGACTAAATTTGAAACACATGATATGGAATTGAAAGGACTTAGTGATGAAAAAGTTGTCTGAGTTAGTGGTAATCACATCTTGAAATAGACTTCTTAAATAAGCAAACAGTTCCAAGTATTTGGCTATGCATCACTGTTTGTTCAAGCTTGAAAAGATTATATTGCTCCATCTCTCAACTATAGTATATTTACAGCTGGACTTTGAAACTGATGCAGTAAACATCAAACTCTTATCCCAATCTTGGGTTATAGCCTCCATTAAGCCTCTGCGAGGCTCTGGCTTCAGTGTCACAGACAGCAAGCAGGATTTTGCACACTTGAGGAAAAACAGCAAGGTTTTGAAAACCACGGACTCTTGCAACAGATGTTCTGCTTTTGTCATTCCAACAGGATTAAACTGCTTTAATCTTCTAAATGCTACAGAGCCAGGCTTATATTAGACACTTATTTACTACCTATTGTATGATACTTTACAGGTTCTTAATCTATTTGGAGGTCATAGACACTTATATTCATCTGATGAAACCCGTGGATCTGTATTCTCGAAATTTTGCCTGTCATTTCTATCCATATTATAGTCCCAGAAATCCACTTAGGGATCCAAGTTAAGAATTCAATCCTAAGGAATCTGAGAATGAAAACTCTAGGGGAAAAAAAAAGAATTTTGAGTAGTTTTTCTTTAAATTTCTTTTAAATTTTCTTTAAATTTCTTTATATTTTAGTAATTTTCTTTATATTTCTACCAGATCTTCTAATTGAACATTGGATGTGTATAGGGACCATCCATTTTTAGTTAAATTTCTCTAGAAAGATTCGTAAGGATTGAAAAATATATGTAATTGTCAAGGGATTTCAACATTTACAATCTTTTTACCAAAAATCTACATCAATCTTAAAAAGGAATAGCTAAGTATTAGGTCAGGGTCCAGGTCCAAATATTTTTTTTTCTTTTTTATTCTACCAGATAAGAAAGTTCTAACTCACAATTACAGTTCATCAGAACAGGCAGAAAATGTTTTCTGGCTCTGACAAATGGATGTGGATATCTGGATTGAAATTATAGAGAAATTTCCAACTACTTTCAACATTCTGTCAAAGACTAAATCAAGGAATATAACACACTCAAAAGCTGGACTGCTGTAGGCTTCGATTTGGGAGTTTGGAGCAAATGGTTTCCATTCTTTGGTTTCACTGGACTCTGGAAAGCATTCCCACTGTTACAGCATATGTATATGGTTTTATAATGTGCCCAGTATGATGTCATTATTTTTTTCCCCTCTAAAGATGGAAGAAAATTGAATATTCAGTGTTTGAGAAGTCATATACATAGTGATAGAGCTGTTTGCACCAGAGTTTGGTTTTCTTAAGACATTCTCTTCTCTCATCCTCAACATTAAAAATTATGTTATTTTTGGCTCTAAAGTGATAGAATCAAGCATTAACCAAAACAATTAGACTGAAACACATGTTCCTTTAGCAAACCACCAGAAGTCATTGAAATGGTCTTTATTGTCCCAATATTTAATCAAGGATAGAAAGCATATTAATGGCCACTATTGGGGAGTTGGTGATGGACAGGGAGGCCTGGCATGCTGCAATCCATGGGGTTGCAAAGAGTCGGACACAACTGAGCTGAACTGACTGGGCCTCCCAGGTGGCGCTACTGGTAAAGAACCTGCCTGCCAATGCAGGAGACGTAAGAGATGGGGGTGGGTTCATAAGGGACTGAAGTCACTTAGCATGCATGCATGCGTATCACTTAGAACATAACAACTGTTGCAGGTCAAACAAAAATACAGACTCTGAAAGAAGACAGATGCTTATTTTTATGCATCACACAAACATCCAAGCTGGTACCAAAGCTTTATCCCGTACGTTTATCCCGTTGGACGTCTGTGCTCTTTCTCTCTTAGCTTAGTAATCCTCTGCAGTGTTGTCTTGTATTCATAACCCAGAAGAACTCACTAGATTGACAATTAGAAAAAAAGGACAATGTACAAACCTCAGAGGTTGTATATATGATGAGAGTGAAAGTGTTAGTCTCTCAGTCGTGTCTGACTCTGCATCCCATGGACTGACTGTAGCCCACCAGGTTCTTCTGTCCATAGAGTTCTCCAGGCAAGAGTCCTGGGTGGGAGCTATTCCCTTCTCCAGGGGATCTTCCCAACCCAGAGATTGAACCCGGGTCTCCCGGATTGCAGGTAGATTCTCTACTATCTACGCCATCAAGAAAACATGTGTATGTATCTCATCCAGGTGAGCACAGTCATATACAGTCACACCTACCAGCAAGAGACACTGGAAAACCCCACCTTTATTCTAGGTGGCCATGTGCCCAGCTAGAATAGTCTAATACCATAAAGGCTGCTCAGTGGTTAAGAATTCTCCTGCCAATGCAGAAGACACAGGTTCGATCCCTGAGTCAGGAAGATCCTCTGGAGGAAAAAATGGCAACACACTCTCTTCTTGCCTGAAAAATCCCGTGGACAGGGGAACCTGGTGGACTACATACAGTCCATGGGGTCACAAAAGTGTCAGATATGATTTAATGACTAAACAATAATAACAATATAAAGAAGGGAAAACGGATCTTGACTACGTTTAGCAGTATTTGCCAGAGCCACCAACTATTTCCTGTGAATCAAGCATTATGGCTTTGACCTTCCACTGTAACCTTTAATTCCCAAGCAACACCTGTCTTTGCACACAAAACCTGTGCTCCAACGAAACTGCTTCTAACTCAGCTTTTTTCCTAGTCTTCATCACAGATCACAATTGTAAACTAAGCAAACAAAAAAGATTATTTGCCTATAATAATGGTTCTCAATGATAATTTTTTTAAAAAAATATTGAGTACTTTATCCTAATACTTTACAGCACATATTAATATTAAACATATACACAATTTAATCCAACTGTAAAGTGAAATATCTGTAGAAACACATACACAATCAGAGTTTTCTTTAGTTCCAACTCAAATTGGGAATGTGTTGGTTCTGGTAACAGGAACTTCAAAGAGGTGAGACTCATTTATAGCACCCATGGTCTAGAAAACACATTTGGGGAATGGACTTAGGGGTAGGTCTCAGAGTCTTTTTATTGAAAACAGTAGAAATGGACTCTGGCTAGCTTAAACAGGAAAAGAAAAATAATTTAACATAATGATACCAGGGTTGCTCATAGAAAAAAAGAGAAATAAATGTCAGGAAGGACAGAAATTAAGACACAGCAACCATGGGGATCTGATAGAGACACTCCTCCCAGACACTCCTGCCCTGGCAGAGCAGTCATGTTTTCCCTTGGTCTTTGTGCTTGAGATTCAGAGTCCTAGAGAAGAGTCTGGAGTGTGGTGTAGTGGACTGATCTGTGCCCTCCTCCCATTCATAAGTTGAAGTCCTAGTACTTCAGAAAATGATGCCTGTATATGAAGAGGGGGTCTTAAAGGAGGTAATTAAGTTGTAATGGGACTTCCCTGTATCTCAAATGGTAAAGAATATGCCTGCAATGCAGGAGACCAGGGTTCGATACCTGGGTTGGGAAGATCCTCTGCAGAAGGGAATGGCAATCCACTCCAGTATTCTTGCCTGGAGAATCCCATGGACTAAGAAGCCTGGAGGGCTACAGTTCATGGAGTCGCAAAGAGTTGGACACAACTGAGTGACTAACACACACACAAGTTGTAATGAGGTCATTGCTGCTACTGCTGCTAAGTCGCTCAGTCGTGTCCGACTCGTGCGACCCCACAGACAGAAGCCCACCAGGCTCCCCTGTCCCTGGGATTCTCCAGGCAAGAATACTGGAGTGGGTTGCCATTTCCTTCTCCAACGTATGAAAGTGAAGCGAAGTGAAGTTGCTCAGTCGTGTCCGACCTAGCGACCCCATGGACTGGAGCCCCAGGCTCCTCCATACATGGGATTTCAGGCAAAAGTACTGGGGTGGGGTGCCATTGCCTTGTGTGGCCCTAATCTAAGATGATTAGCATCCTTACAAGAAGAGGACATTTAGACACAGGCACCTACAGAGGGAGAATTCCCCATGAATATGAAGATGACTGTCTATAAGCCAAGGAGAGACCCCTCGGAAGAAATCAGCCATGCTGACATCTTGATTTTGGACTTGTAGCCTCCAGAACTGTTAAAAAATAAATTTCTATTGTTTAAGCCATTCAGTCTGTGGTGCTTTGTTAGGGCAGCCTGAGCAAACTAATTCATTTGGCTTATCTTTTTCTTGATACTGCATGCAGTGAAGCAGAGGCAATCTGCCAAAAGAAGGGGGAAAGTTGGGGAGGAATGTCCAAAGTACAAAACATTGTACATTTCTTCCAAATAGTTGAAGTCTCCTCAGTTGGAAGAGATATTACATTTATTCCACATTACTCCATAGAAGAAAATTTGTGACCTTGGAAGTTCTGAGAAAATACATGATTACATAAATATAATGACAAGCTCCTCAGTAGAATAGAACAGAACCAACTGCTTTGTAATATAATATAAATCAAAGCAATTATTACTATTATAAGCAATATTTATTGAGTACTACCATGTGCCAACAGCTGGGTGGGAGACTTTTCCAGATTATGTTATTTGATATCAAGAACCTCATGAGCAAATGAACAAGAAAAGGATGCCCTCACTCACACTCCTATCCAATAAATCTGCTGATAGTACTAACTAGTCAATTAGGCAAGACAAAGAAATAAAAGCCATCAAGAATTTGCTGATGAAATAATCTTATACAGAGAAAATCCCAAAGAGTCAATCAAAAAACTGTTGGCACTAATCAACAACTTCTCTATTAAGTTTCAGGATAGAAAATCAACATATAGAAACCTGTTGCTTAGTTGCATTCATGAATGCATACATGAATGATGAAACATCTGAAAAAGAAATAAAGAGAACCATCCCATTAACAGCAGCATCAAAAACAATAAAATACAAATAAATTTAATCCAAGAAGTGAAAGATATGTACAATGAAAAGTGCAAGAATTTGGTGAAAGAAACTGAATAAGAGGGATCAGAAGAAATAATATTGTTTAAACGTCCATACTAGTCAAAGCCATCTACAATTCAAAATACCAGAGGCATTTTTTACAGAAATAGAAGAAACAATCCTAAAATTTGCATGGAACTGAATAACCAAAGCAATAGTGAGGGGGAAAATGTTTCCTGATTTCAAATTATACTACAAAGCTGTAGTAATAAAAACAGTATGATACTGCCACAAAAATAGACATATGAGCCAATGAAATAAAATAGAGAGCCCAGAATTAAATCTCAGTATACACAAATAACTAATATTAAACAAAGGAGTCAAGAACACCCAATGGGAAAGGATAGTCTCTTCAATAAATTGGCTGGGAACACTGGAGAGTCACATGCAGAACAATGGTAGTGGATCCCTACCTCAACACCACTCACAAAGATTAACTCAACAGACCTGACACCATAAAACTTCTAGAAGACAATGTACAGAAAAGTCCTCAGTATTGATCTTGGCAATGATGTTTTGGACATGACACCATGAGCTCAAACAATACAAGCAATAATCAATAAACTGTACAAGCAATAATCAATAAACTGAACTACAGTCAAATTCAAAAGCTCTCACACAGCAAAAGAAGCAAAAAGAATAAGAGAAAAATTTTGCAGGTCATATATTGTATAAGGGGTTAATGTTCAAAATATATAAAGAACTCATATAACTTAATAGCAAAAAAAAAAAGTCCAATTAAAGAATAGGCAGAAGAACTAAACAGACAATTTTCCAAAGAGGACATCAAAATTGTCAACAGGCACATGAAAAGATGCTTGACATCACAAATCAACAGAGAAACTCAAGTTGAACCCACAATGAGATAGCACCTCACACCTGCTATATTGGCCATTATTAAGAAAACAAAAGACAATAGATGCTGATGATTTAAATCTCAATATTCTGAGATTTAAAAGGGAGCAATTGTACACTCTTGGTGGAAATGTAACTTGGTTCAATCACCATGGAAAACAATATGGCGGTGCCTCAAAAAATTAAAAATGTATCTACCATATGATCCAGTAATTCCACTACTGGATATATACCCAAAGGAAATAAAAACAGTATTTTAAAGATATATATGCACTCCCATTTTTACTGCAGCACTATGCACAATAGTCGCAACATGCAAAGAATCTTACCGCCCATCAGCAGATGAATACATTTTTAAAAGATCTGACATATGTAAACAGTGGGGTTTTATTCAGCCATGAGCAAAGAGTATATCCCACCATTTGTGACGACATGGTGGACTTTAAGCACGTTATGCTGAGGTAAGTCAGAGGGACAAAAGCAAGTACTGTATGATTAATCTTATACATGGAATCCAAAAATGTCAAACTCATAAAAATCAGAGTAAAATGGCAGTTACCAGTGTATGGGGGTGGGGGATAAGATTAATGTTGTTTAAGGGTATAAACCTGCAATGAGCAGTAAATAAGCTGCAGAGATCTATGTACAGAACAATAAACATATGACAGTATGATAGTCTATGTACAGTATGATAAACATATTGTATTATATGACAATAATATAGTATTATAATCATGCAATGTGATAAATACCACTACAATGATGATCATGTTACATTATATAAAGTAACAAGTTGTACACTTTCAATGTCCACAATGTTATATGTCAAATACATTCAATATAAATGCTGGAAAGATAGAATTTTTAAACAGAAATGAAAATCATTGGTGTAATTTTGTTAAATACTAGAGAACAGGAAGAAGGGCCTTGGTGCCTGCTTTCTATTTTCCATCATCTATCTAAATATGACTGTTAGTCACTGTGAAATATGGATATATTATAAAGCAGTCAAGGAAATTTGGAGAAAAAAATGTTATAGTGAGTATATGTCAAAGCACACAGTTAAACCATATCATAGTATATCAGTGAAGTCACTGAAACTATCAGCGATAAACTTCATGGCAAATAGATCGGGAAAAAGTGGAAACAGTGACAGATTTTATTTTCTTGGGCTCCAAAGTCACCATGATTGGTGACTGCAGCCATGAAATTTAAAAGACTTTTGCTCCTTGGAAGAAAAGCCATGACAAACCCAGAGCGCATCTTAAAAAAGCAGAGACATCACTTTATTGACAAAAGGTTTATACAGTCAAAGCTATAATTTTTCCAGTAGTCATGGATGAATTTGAGAGTTGGACCATAAGGAAGGATGAGCGCCGAAGAACTGATGCTTTCAAATTGTAATGCTAGAGAAGACTCTCAAGAGTCCTTTGGACTTCAAGGAGATGCAACCAGTCAATCCTAAAGAAAATCAACCCTGAATATTCATTGGAAGAACTGATGCTGAAGTTAAAGCTCCAATACTTTGGCCACCTGATGCAAAGAGCCAACTCACTGGAAA
Organism: Tragelaphus eurycerus; assembly: GCA_935064755.1. Taxonomy (NCBI): domain Eukaryota; kingdom Metazoa; phylum Chordata; class Mammalia; order Artiodactyla; family Bovidae; genus Tragelaphus; species Tragelaphus eurycerus. The sequence continues at coordinate 216,670 of CAKXYN010000265.1, forward strand.
AGACCTGTTAGTGGGAAAGATTGAAGCCAAAGGAGAAGCAGGAGCGGCAGAGGATGAGATGGTTAGATAGCATCACTAACTCAATGGACATGAATTTGAGCCAGCTCTGGGAGATAGTAAAGGACAGGGAAGCCTGGCCTGCTGCAGTCCATGGGGTTGCAAAGAGTCAGACATGATTTAGCAACTGAACAACAACAAAAAAACAACTACGTAGTAGTCAACTACTAAGAAATACATGAATTAGTTCAAGACACTATATTAAAGCTTTCAATAATTTAGCAATCGAGTTGCTATTCTATCAAATTTCATACTACTTGTTTACCTGACTTTAAGTAATAAAGCAGATGCTTGGCAGATATTATTTCAAAAAAGAGCTTGGCATCTTCATAATAGCTTAGACCACAGTTCATTTGGTCTTCTCAACTTTAGTCAGGTATTTCTTTAAATGATTCCATTTATATACAAATCCAAATAAATGTGGTTCTTAGACCTTTTATCATCCCCAGATCTGGCATAATTCTTGATCTGAATAAACAGATAAAGTTTTTTAAACTTTGCAAAAATACTTAGAACTCACTGTATGATATTTCGGGAAGGCAATGGCACCCCACCCCAGTACTCCTGGAAAATCCCATGGACGGAGGATCCTGGTGGGCTCCAGTCCATGGGTCGCTAGAGTCGGACACGACTGAGCGACTTCACTTTCACTTTTCATTTTCATGCATTGGGGAAGGAAATGGCAACCCACTCCAGTATTCTTGCCTGGAGAATCCCAGGGACGAGGGAACCTGGTGGGCTCCCCTAGGGGTCGACAGAGTCGGACACGACTGAAGCGACTAGCAGCAGCAGCAGCAGCAGTATGATATTTGGTGAAATTATCACATTATTTTGAAGATTTGAATATAAAAGATGTTTCTCTGAATATGCTAAAATTGATTTATCTTTGGATCAGATTAATTACAGAAATAAAGGAACAATTTATTACTAACTCCCTCCACATAGGATGCAGAAGAATAGAAACCTGTGGTCGACTTTTAAAATCTGGCATAGCTACAATAATAAGAAATTACAACGTATGCATGTTTTTTTAATATTTAGCTATCATTTTTTCCACATTAAAGAGTACTTTTCCATAAATGTGTTATATACATGTGGTATTGGAACATCAGTATACTTTTTAGACAAGAACATTTTTGTACTTGAAGGAAACTTAGAGGTCACCTTATGTAGCCCCTCAATATATAGGGCTGGAAAGTAATCCTCAAACAAGTTGAAGTGATTTGCCTAAAATCATGCAGCAATTTAACTATCATCATGATAATATCTAATACTTACGTAGCCTACAAAGCATTTTACATTAACTGCATCTACTAATTTTAATAACAACTCTGTTAAATATGCAGTACAGTTTTCCTCATTTTTATTTTTTAGCTGAGTAAACCAAGGCACAGAGATATTAAGTAATTTATCCAATGTCACAAAATTGTAAAAGAAGCGAACAGTTCCATTTTATACCTCTGTTTCCTTACAGCATCAAAGTAGCCCAGTTGGCAAGTTAAAATCACAGTGACAAACCACCACTTACCCACTACAATTAGGATTTCTAAACCCAGAAGATTGTGCCACGTGTTCATGAGGCTGGCGGGGGGTGGCGGGGGGGGGGGTTGGAGGGGGTGGATTGGAGTCATACTTTGCTGGTGGGATGTGATACAGGACAGACAAGCTGAATGGCAGTTTGGGAGTTTCTTTAAAAGTTAAGCACTCACCTGTGACCAACCCTTTGCATCCCTAGGTGCTTACCCAAAGAAAGAGAAAGCACATGTCTTACAAAGGCTTTGTAGCACAGATGCTCACAGTAATGGTTTTGGAAAAGCCCTGAACTGGTAACACAACACCGAAGACTCTCAAAATAACCATGCTGATTCAAAGAAAAACCAGACAAAAATGAGTAGATGATTCATGGTTTTATGTATTTGAAACATAAAATTCAAACTAGTCCTTAGTGACAAAAAGCTAATGGGGTAATAGGGTGGGGGGGGGGGCAGGTAGGATCTGGGAAGCGTACGAAGGGCCAAGAGAAAACTCAAGGGTAATGGAAAGGTTCATCATTGTTGGTGATGATGCTTCCACCAGTGCACACATGTCAAAGTTTGTCAAACTGTACACTTTAAAATATGCAACTTATTGTCATTGTTGTTCAGTCCCTAGGTCATGTCTGACTCTGCAACCCCATGCACTGCAGCACTCCAGGCTCGCCTGTCCTTCACTATCTCCCAGAGTTTGCTCATATTAGTGTCCCCTGAGTTGGTAATGCTAACCATCTCATCTTCTGCTGCCACCTTCTCCTTTTGTCTTCAATCTTTCCCAGCATCAGAGTCTTTTCCAATAAGCTGGCTCTTCACATCAGGTGGCCAAAGTATTGGAGCTTCAGCTTCATCATCAGTCCTCCCAGTAAGTATTCAGGGTTGATTTCCTTTAGGATTGACTGGTTTGATCTTTCAGTATATATGTCTACCTTGATAAAGTTGTTAAAAAGAGACCTGAATAAAGTCAAGATTCTGAAAAATCTACCTTATACTCAAATTTGCTAGCTCACACTGATACCAACAAATGTCTTTCAGTTTTTTTGGCTGAAATAAATAATTTAAAAGTGCACATATAAAAAGCAATAATAACAGCAACAACAGTAATAATAGCATTGTTATACCTTTATGCCTTTTAAGGCAATAGAAATTATTTCTATGGTCTTTCTAACCCCCCCAAAGCACTATAAATTCTAATGATGAGAAGTTAATTGTTGTGTGTTTTATTGATTTGTTTTGTTTCAGTAAAAGCAAGGATTCAATCAGAGAGGCACACTTAACCCATGCTGGTGGGAATATAAATTAAAATAATCTTTGTGGGACACAATTTGGCATAGATGTTCCAAGGATCTAAAAAACTATCCTAGTTTTTGGTCAGATAATTACACATTTGGCAGTTCAGCCAAAAAAAATGATCTCAAAACAAAAAGATTTTTGCAAAGATTGCTCCTCCAAGTATTATTTATAATAGCCAAAAATGGAAACAAATGTCAGGTCCAAAAATAGGGGGAGTTCTTAAATAAATCATGCTACAATTCGCTCAGTGGACTATTATCTAGCAATTAAATAAATAATTTGTAATCTTTTTGGAGAAGACTTTCCCAGAAAAAGCAAAGCCAACTTGCAAAGTGCCCTTCCCCTTAAAAATGAATGAAATGAGCACAAGTAGGTAAAAGCAGAAGGGAAAAGCCAGCACTCAGAAGGCCAACTTCTTATAATACTTGAAAAGTGGCAGTCGGGGCAAGAGAGAGACAATAAATTATGTCATTTGGATGAACTCCTGGCTCTCCATTCCCAGACAGTGGGGAAGTGAAGAAGAAGGAATCCCAAACATGCTGTGATCCCTACTCAGTCTGGGGAGAGGCTCACTGGGAGAGAGGGGAAGCAGTGTGGACAAGAACAGAAGCAGCTCTTGCAGAAGGACAAGCCCTTTGTCAGCATCTCACCACTGACGGGGGAAAACGTTTGACTCTCTGTTCTTGACTTTCTTGACAAAGAAAAGAGGTGGCAGACCCTGGGGAGCAGTCAACATGGGGCTCAGACAGCAGTAAACGAGGATTTACACAGACAGAAAGCAAAGGAGAAGGGGGAAAAAAAGAAAGTCCGTTTGCTGGAATAGGAAGATGGAGTGGAGAGACCCAGGGGAACATCTCACGGCACCATCTAAGAATGCCTGGACCAAAATCCTTAGAGTTTTCCCCCACTTAGGACCCCTGAGACATCCCAGCATTATTCGAGAAAGGTAAAAGGTAGAAACAGTCCAAATGCCCATTCACTGACAATAAATAAACAAAATGTGCTAAAGGCATGGGCTTCACAGGTGGCCCAGTGGTAAAGAATTCTCCTGCCAATGCAGGAGATGCAGGAGATGTGGGCTTGATCCTGAGTTGGGAAGAACCCCTAGAGTAGGAAATGGCAACCCACTCCAGCATTCCTGTCTGGATTGCCATGGACAGAGGAGCATGGTGGGCTACAGTCCATGGGGTCAAAAAGAGCTGGACAAAAAGCCATAGGACAGAATATTATTTGGAAACAAAAAGAGATGAAATACATCTACATGCTACAAACATGGATAAATAAAGTGTAGTCTATATATACAATGGAATATTACTCAGCCTTAAAGTGAAGGAAATCCTACCACATGTGACAGATATGCATGAACGTTGAGGACATTATGCCAAGTTAAATAAACCAGTCACAAAAGGACAAATGCTACATGATTCCACTTACATGAGGCATCTGTAATAGTGAAATACATAAAAGCAAATAATAGAACAGTGGGTGCCAAGGATTGGGCTGGAAGTGGGGGGAGATGCTGGAGTATGTATAAATTTTAAAAATAGGGTTTTTAGAACCATGGAAATTGTGATTTAAAAAAATGATACACTCATTACAAAACAAGCCATTATAGTACAAGAGACTTCTGGTACAAGGCTAAATTTAAAAGAAACAAAAATACCTATATTATGATTATAAACAGTTGTTTCATAGGATTACAAGAAAATTTCTAAGGCTGAAAAAGGTCATCGTTTTGACGTGATTGGGTAACAGATCTTTTTTCCTTCCTTTTATGTTTTTTCATTTTCCAGATTTTCTATAATAATATGCTCAGTCTAGATACGCTGAAGAATTTCTTAGGACAAAAAGCAATCTGAATGAAAAGGAAACCAGAGGTGAGTGTCCATAGCCCCAAGCACATGTAGGCAAGGACTGATAGCAAAATACCATCATTCCATCAAGAACAGCCTCAATTAAAGGTTAAAGTCAGCTACAGTCTTGTAGACAGTCATGCACTTAAAATTTTACAATAGTCCTAAGGCAATGGCACCCCACTCCAGTCCTCTTGCCTGGAAAATCCCATGGAGGGAGGAGCCTGGTGGGCTGCAGTTCATGGGGTCGCTAAGAGTCAGGCATGACTGAGCAACTTCACTTTCACTTTCATGCATTGGAGAAGGAAATGGCAACCCACTCCAGTGTTCTTGCCTGGAGAATCCCAGGGACGGGGGAGCCTGGTGGGCTGCTGTCTGTGGGATCGCACAGAGTTGGACATGACTGAGGCGACTTAGCAGCAGCAGCAGTAAGCTAGGACCCCGCAGAAACTGTGGCATTTTCACCCAAAAAAAGCCTGAAAAACTGTTCTCTAAATAAAGCAAAGACACTATAACTGTGAGATCCTCACGGAACTAGAGGCTAAATTCGGTTATTAAAAAAGAAAAGGTGTGAAAGAAGCTCCATACACGCCTAAGACATAGCTATATCATTAGTGTTAATTTCAGATTTACACCTAGTCCGCCACATTTTATCAAGCATCTAACAGTTATTATAATGATTTTGCATCTAACTTTAGATCAGAGAAAAAGTCTAATTCAATAAAAAAGAAATTAAGCATATGTTTTCAAGCATTTGAGAGTATTTTGATATTTCACTTAAATGTTTTAAAATTGTCAAAATATGTGTTTATATCCATATCAGTTTATTTCAAACATCTTAGAAGCTCAATGTGATGTGGTTTTAAAAAAATTTTTTATTTATTTCTCATTTATTTTTGGCTGTGCTGGTTCTTCATCACTGTGTGGGCTTTCCCCAGTTGCAGTGAGTGGGTCTACTTTCTAGCTGTGGTGTGTGGGCTTCTCATTGCAGTGGCTTCTCTGGTTGTAGAGCACAGGCTCTCGGATACACAGGCTTCAGTAGTTGTGGCGCCCTGGGCTCTAAATCACAGGCTCAGTAGTTGCAGCACATGGGCTTAGTTGCTCCAAGGCAGGTGGGATCTTCCCAGATCAGGGATTGAACTGGTGTCTTCTGCATTGGCAGATGGATTCTTTATCACTGAGCCACCAGGGAAGCCTTGTGACATAGTTTTTCATGAAAGTCTATTGCAAAAACTACAGAGAAGATAGTTGATACCTCACTCCTTCTGAAACTCTGCAGCCACCCTCCTTGTTTGTGTCTGTTCCCAGGACATGAAGAACTGAATTAGCACTCAGAGAAAAGAGTGGGGGTGGGGGGTGGTCACAAAGGAGGCAGTGATATATGCATCTACAGTCAAGGAAAGAGCAATCAATCCATTAATCAATAGTGGACTTATCTATGGGAGTGTCAATTTTGTCAAAAAAAAAAAAAAAATCCTTGATTTTTGTCAATGCCAGTTTGAGTGTATGAAGTGTTATTTTCCTGAGGATGTTGCAGAATGAAGCCTCTCCTTGTTCTCTGCTCCCAAGGCCATCACTGACAAAGAGCCAGGACTGGGGACTTGAGGGGAGAAACTCCAAACTTTGAAGAGACCTTCCCAGGATGGTGAGTGAGGCCACGAAGGGAGCTTTTATAAGGAGCTTCACTTCCCTCATAGCTCAGTTGGTAAAGAATCCACCTGCAATACAGGAGACTCTGGTTCGATTCCTGGGTTGGGAAGATCCACTGGAGAAGGGAAAGGCTACCCACTCCAGTATCCTGGCCTGGAGAATTCCATGGACTATATAGTCCATGGGGACGCAAAGAGTCAGACACGACTGAGCGACTTTCACTTCATGTCCCTAGCCTGAACCAATGTGCTTTTGCTCCTAAAAAAGCACAATCCATGCAGTGACTGTCCTGATTCAAAACTGTTTCCAGGGCAACTGTGTCCCTGAGTGTCCTACGAAAGAGGGAAGTCCTTTGCCCAAGAGATGATTGGTAAATTGAGAAATGAGCGGGTCTTCCCCTGGCTGTCTAGTGGTTAAGACTTTGCCTTCCAATGCAGAGGATGCAGGTTCCATCCCTGGTTGGGGATCTAAGGTCCCACATGCCCTAGAGCCAAAACACACACACACACACACACACACACACACACACACACACGCACACACACCCAAACTTAAAACAGAAACAATACTGTAACGAACTCAATAAAGACTTTACAAAAGGTCTGCATCAAAAAAATCTTTTTTAAAAAAAGAAGTGGGCACCTTTTGAGATGTTTCAGAAAGAAAGAAGGCATTTCAAAAGTGAAGGAAACTGAGCGTCCATGGCTGGAGGAGAGGATTTATCGTCCTCCTTTTCTTATGAGTCTTCCCTTTCCTTCCTTTCACCACTGAGCACCCCACCAGCGTTCCCTGAGGAAGCCATGCTTATAAAAAACACATTCTTGTTATCAACTTGCCTCCCCATGTAGTCACCACAGGTCCTTCGAGACAGACAGGGCGGAGCTGGGCTGCTGACACATCCGAGGTGTTTAGGGTCTCTCCTCACACAGGGAGGCAATGATTTAAGGAAGCAAAGACTCTCATCACCGCCCGACTGTCGACAGGGTTCCGAAAGGACAGTTTGTGAAAAATAATCCCAAGGAGCTTATGAGTTTCTTCCACGTTTAAAAGAACCTGTTAACACCAAGCCACAGGAAAAAATAATCCTCTGAAAGGGTTTCTCCCCCGCCTTCATGATGCGATTCACATCTGAAACTACTCAAATTATGCTCCAAAGAGGAAAAACTTAAACAAGAAAAGCTCTCTTGAGCGTAAAAAGAACCTGCTTGTTTAGGAATCTGCCCTTTGATCTCCAGAATACCCCTCTGTCCAGGCCTCACTCCCAGCGCCCTGCGTCCAGCTCTTCTCAGGCTGCACGCTTTGATGTTTGAGTCAGACGGGTGGACAGTCACAGGTTTTGAAGTATTTTGAAAGCATTGCTTAACTGCTAACAGTAGAGACACATGAGACACAATCCTCTGATGGTGAAAATATCCCCCAGGGTTTGGATAACTCCAGGTTTGCTCCAGGCTTCATCATCTGAATTTGGCAGTTTATCTTTGTCCTTTCTGTCTTTCCTTTTGGAAAACATTTTTTTTTTCTTTCCTTTGATCTCCGTATGATCGTATGTCAAATTTTAATTTAATAGTCACCCAAACCAAAGAGAAACTACCTGAAACCAATAAAAACAGACAGTGAGGTGTGTAGTAGAAAAATAACGATGAAGATCAGGCAGGCCCTAGTCAGACCCTGTGGCCTTGTTCAGTGTCCTCAGCTTCCTCATCCGTGAAATGGGCTTAATCAGGACTCTTCAAGGGTTTTTAAGACTTGATTAATATATGGAGACCTTTTAAAATATAGAACCCTATGCTCCGCGATGACCTAGAGGGCGGGGATGGGGTAGGAGGTGGGAGGGAGCTTCAAAAAGGAGGGGACATATGTATTTGTTGTTTAGTCACTAAGTCATTTCTGACCCTTTGTGACCCCATAGACTGTAGCTGACCAGGCTTCTCTGTCCATGGGATTTCCCAGGCAAGAATTCTGGAGTGGCTTGCTTTTTTTTCTCCAGGGGATCTTCCTGACCCAGGGGTCAAACCTGTGGGTTCATCTCCTGCATTGCAGGCGGATTAGTTACCGCTGAGCCACCAGGGAAGCCCAGACATATGTATACTTATGGCTGATTCACGCTGTTGTATAGCAGAAACTAGCACAACATTGTAAAGCAATTATCCTTCACTTAAAAATAAAAAAAATTTTTAAATAAAAAAAAATAAGAGGAAAAAAATAAGAATCTAGTGTTGACTCAAAATGTTTTCTAATGTAATGTTGCTGATGTGTAAATAGAAAACTAGGTATGATTTCTTTTATACTTATGCTTATGCCAATTGTGTTAGTCAACAACCACTAAAATAGTGCAGCTGAGTTGACAACCCCTAAATCTCAGCAACTTACACATTAATTTTTTTTTTTTTTTTCAGTTCATAGCAGGGTTTGGCTCAGTTTGGCTGGACTGGATAAGGATTAGCGCTAGGTTACAAGTAGGTTCATTCTGTTCCTCACACCCACACCCACATGTGTCTTCACTCTGATACCAGAGGTGACATAGGGCATGGATTTTAGGGTTTGTTTAGTTGGTTTGGTTTTCAGTGTTTCCTTACAAACTGAGCTGTCAGGGAAGCCTTCTGATGTATCACAGGACAGCAAAGATGAAACCAAGTCATGCAGACATTTTCAAAGCCCTTATCTTGTGTCACGTTCATTAACATCTCACCCAAGTTCAGCCTCCAGTGAAATACACTCTGCGTGTTCTGTATTGGAGGGACTGTGTAGTTCCACAATGAAAAGCATGAAAGTATGAGTCTACAGAGAACAAGTCAAGAACAATTCACCAATCTCCCTCACAGTAACTATTCACTTTGTATTCTTACGCACAGTACTCTCCCCACCCCTCAAAATACACCATAGCCTCATCCCATGATCTTGGAATCAGGCTCAGAACCTGTGCTCTCCTCAGGGCCAGATCAGATCAGAACCTGTGCTCTCCCCAGGGCCAGATGTGGCTCTTCTTAATCCAGGTATCCATCAAGAGCACTTAGCTGCTTTTCTCAAAGTCCTTTTGACCAGGTAAAAATATATACTGTCAGACATGGCCTTCAGGTTTCTCTTACTGGGGTTATACTTGGGTTTTGTTGATTCCCTGAAGATATTTTAGTAGGTCTTTCGAATACAAGGCATTTTTCAACTTTCTATTTTACTGATTGGAAACAAAACAATAATTTTATTTATCACCTCTACAGCTGCTGGAATTTCTAGCCTTCCACATTCCCTCTTAGCTTTGCCTACAAACTGGCCAGTTCTTTTCTGAGCTCATCACTTTCTTATACCTTTCCAAATGCAGTGAATTGCAGCCTGTCCAGATACTCCACATTCTGATTCAGAACCTTCCTGTCCAATGCTTTAAGTTCATTAGGTACTTTTTTTTTTTTTGGCCTTTAGGTTATTGAAAGTGACAGTTTTGCTAATTTTCACTGCCAAGTAATACAGGCTGCTTTTTTCACAGATACCTATAACATTCTGCCTTCTCTGGTAGAAGGTACTGCAAAGTCACAGGACACAAGTTTGGCTGTATCATAATCTAATAGAGAAAGACTGAAAAATTGGGAAGAAAAATCTAACTTACCACACCAATGTAGATCAACACAAATTTGTAAATTTGTTACAATACTCATAAAAATAACAAAACTCAAAGAAACAACATTAACAGATGATATTGTCTTGTTTGTACAAAATTATTAACCTGACACTGCCCTGATGTCCTTTAGAAGATGACTCTACTGCCACATGCCAGGGGAATCTCCTAGCTGTCTTTTAAATCTAAATTTCTGCAAAGCCACCATTCATTTCACAAAATATGAAGTCTTTTGGCCTCTGCTTGGCACACATGTGTTATTTATTAGGTCTGCCTTTTTGCCTTTCTCATTGGTCTACCTCAGTTAAAGTAGCACGCTGAGATACTGTGTGGCTCTTCGGTTATGAGTGATTATGAAATCAGTTCTCCTGACGATCCCGAATATGCTCATGGGTTTTGTATTAGTCTCATCTGTTGACAGTGATGTTATCCCTCGGAATGCAGAAGGCTCTCACCAGGGCCCACATTACCTGGGGTGTGGCCCCGCAGACCTTGACCAATGAGGGCCAATGCCATGGCTGGACCAGCCCTTGTCGTACTTATTATGAATACAAGATGCACCTCAGCCACAAGCATCAGGGGACTGGAATAACAAGGATTACTGCTCACAGGTTCTGGTGGGTACACAACACACCCAGGTACCACACAGCAAGGTCACAAGTGGAGTGAGAGGGAGTGTGGACCTGGGGCTCTGCCTTTACTGGAGTCTGAGGGTGGGTGCCTAGGGTTTTATGGGTTTACTCTTTATTGGTAAATTTTAAAATAAGGTGGGAATTAGGGTGCAGGAAGGAAAAAGTGGAATCCCTCCAGCAGTCAGCTGTCAAGATTACCCCAGATTTTCTAAAAGCAGAACTTCATGGGTAAGGAGGTCAGTCTGGTCCTTATCAAGTTGTTTAGTTACTAACTGTCACACAGCTGGTGATCTATTTATAGGAGATGACATCTTTGAAACGGATGCTTCTGCAATCAAAAGCTCAATGTCAGGGACTTCCACCCAACTTATCGTCAGGCATTTACACTACATCGTGTTAAGCATTTTAATACTATTTTTGTTGCAAACACACAAGCCTTTTAGAATCTCACCACTCGTGGACTATCAAGAATATGATCTGTAGATCCCCAAGCTAAGAACACTGATCTGAAGGGTTAATGGGGGTTTTAGATGGCTCGACATTGTTTAAAGAGCTTAACACAACACTTGAGTAAGTGCTCAGTAACTTTTAGTTCCCGTCCCTTCCCTTTGCACTTTATAGATTAGAGTTTCATAGTCCACTGTGAGCATTAATTTGTTCAGTTCTGCCTTCAGGTGGAACATCTGTATAAATCCAGCTTTGTGAATATTTTTAAACTGAGAGATTTTTCCATCTGTTTTGGAGTTATAGCAGTCCACATTATCCTCACTAGAGCTCTTAATGATATATGTGTGATGGAAACAAGACGTTTGAATGTGTCAGTGTTCACAGCCTGCCTGTTCTGTTGGGGCAGATTCTATCCTTCCTTCACCATCTTGGCATCCTGTCTTTGCCAGTCCAGTTCTTGGCATTTTTGTGATGTGAAATTAGGAGACAGGGGAGATGTATGAAGAAAAGGGAAAGGATTTTTGCTTTCTGGGTCAGTCCTGGGTTCCTTCTTGAGGAGAGTCCAGGTAATGAGCAAAGCAGAAATGAAACTATAAAAAGAAACTCAACTCTAAATTGATCTAAATAAGAAGGAGCTTTGATGTGGGGGCAGGAGATAGAAGACAGAAACCATAAACAGTGGATGTTAGGAAAACTGAGGGAGCTTGAGAGACTCTGGAACAAATATAGAGAAGCGTGGAAGAGAGATAATACTTTAAAAATAATTGTTGTGGGTTATAACATAGATCTTAACATTTCTGCAGAAACGCATATAAAATATTGAAATTCCTTTTAAGTTACTTTGGGCCACTGGAATATATATTTATTCAGATGGAACACCATGTTAAAACTGATTCATCTGAAGCCACTCTCTCAATACACACACACACACACACACACACTTTATACTTTGATCATATGCAATATTTCCTAAGTAAACAACCAGCATCAAGATTATATATTGATTATTCTTTAAAACTCTGCAAAGTCACTAAAGTGCATTTTCCAGAGTGCCTTCTGTGTAAGATTTTTTATTTGAACATACTTTCAAGAAGAGAAAGTATTACTAATACTGATATCACCTATAAATACAGGTAGTTTTGTCAGACTTCAAAATGCATTTTAAAACTTCTAAGCAAGGCTATGTCATGCATGGGTCCAGAGTCACATAGTGTTGGATAAGATCCCTAATTGACCCTCAGTCCATCCTCCAGACATCTAGCCACACAGCTTGAGACTACATTTCTCAGCCTCCCTCAGAGCTAGTTGGCCACTGGACTAAGTTTGTGTCAGTGGAGGGAGTATAGGTGATTGTGCAAGCTCTGCATCACCAGAAAACCAACTGCTCTCTAGAGTTGCTCTTTTTGCAAGCTGAATTCTGGACAAGGAGCTGAACCAGTTTCAAACATGCAGATAGAACAACACAGCAGCAGGCACAACACAAAGGAGCCCAGGTCTCTACACTAACTTTGGCCCATCCATCTTGGTCAGCTACCTTCTCCCAAAAGTTCCCTCGAGAGAGAAGTATACCTCTATTACATAAGAAGTATTTGTTATCATAGCTTGTGTGTACTTAGTCACTCATTCAAGTCCCACTCTTTGTGACCGCATAAACTGTAGCCTGCCAGGCTCCCCAGTCCATCCGGATTCTCCAGGCAAGAATACTGGCATGGGTGGCTATGCTCTCCTCCTTTTGTAGCTTAGGCTATACTGTAATCAATACATTTAGAATACACTGCTTTTTGTTCAGGGAATTATTAACTAAAATGGGTAATATAACTTATATAGACTTTCTGTACAATGCAATGGCACCCCACTCTAGTACTTTTGCCTGGAAAATCCCATGGATAGAGGAGCCTGGTAGGCTGCAGTCCACGGGGTCACTAGGAGTCAGACAAGACTAAGCAACTTCACTTTCACTTTTCACTTTCCTGCATTGGAGAAGGAAATGGCAACCCACTCCAGTGTTCTTGCCTGGAGAATCCCAGGGATGGGGGAGCCTGGTGGGCTGCCATCTATGGGGTCACGCAGAGTCGGACACGACTGACGTGACTTAGCATAGCATCTGTACCATGCAAACAGTCTGGTGCACTAAAATATTCAACCATAGGGGATCATCATGATGTCTGACAAGCACTGTTTGCTGGAATGACAGTGCATCTCTTCCTGTACAATTATATTGTGATTGATTAAAATATAGTTCAGATTTGTGACAATAGAGCAAACAAGGGTAGTGAAGCAACCAATAGTTGTCCATTTTTATAGGATTTATTCAGTTTATTTGTAAAAAGTTTTGAAGGCTTTCAGTTTCCAGCCCAGCATGCAAAGAGCTTGGAAGTCATCTATCTCTCCTGGCCACTCAAAAGAAAAAAAGGCTGAACAAATAGAATCAACAACTCTTCCTAGATCCATCAGAGAACTGAGGTCACAGGGCAAACCTCCAAAATCCCTCCTGGATTAGGGACAAGATAGAAACCTGTTTGGTGGTCCTGCTTGTGGTGTAAAGAGTCATTTCTGAAAAACTGACCCAGACTTTATTATTTAGCACCTGCCCCTGAGTCTCTTGGGTCTCCTTGTTTTAAGCTCTTAATGATTGTTGTATGTCATTTAATGTCTTGGAATGGTGATGGATAGAGAAGCCTGGCATGCTGCAGTCCATGGAGTCACAGAGTCTGACACAACTGAGCCACTGAACTGAACTAATATCCTGTAATAACCTTTCCTGGTTAAACTAGCTAAAGTGTATTCCGTTTGCATCAGTTTAAGACTAGACCCAGATGTAGAACAACTATAAATCTTACCTTGATAAAATAAAGAAAAAGACAGTGATATGGGGGGACATCTTGGTAAGTTATTCTTGATAGCCTGTACCATGGGAGGGCTTTGTAAGTGGCCCTAGTGCCATTGCAGGAGAGAAAGAGATGAAGGTTCAATCCTTGAGTTTGGAAGATCCCTTAGAGGAGGAAATGGCAACCCACTCTGGTATTCTTGCCTGGGAAATTCCACAGAAAGAGGAGCCTAGCAGACTACAGTTCATGGGGCTTCAAAGAGTTGGACATGACTGAGGGATTTAGCATAGCACATACCATGGGAAGCACAACTCCTGCTCAGACCCTACTTCTTAGCACTTCGTAGAAGCTGCTGGATTTTATAAATGACTGAAACTTAGCTAAAGATGAGAGAAGAGGGAGAAATTACCTAAGAAATGTAACAGAGGCTTCAAGTTGTCCCTCCTTTTCTTTCATAGCAGGGATCAGCAAGAATTTTCTTTAGAAGGCCAGAGAGAAAATACTTAGATATTGTGGCCCATGTGATTGCTTTCTCAACTGCTGAGCTCCACCACTGCACTGTGAAATCAACAGTAGGCATTGTATAAATGAATGGGCATGGTAAGGTCCCAATCAAATGTCATTTACAAAAATACACAGTGGTCAGATTCAGCTAGCCAATCATAGTTTGCCAATCCCTTCTCCCATAGTAACAGCACCTTGCACTTTGCAGATATGCACATGGCCACCTGGAATAAAGACTACATTTCCCAGCCTCCCTTGCAGCTAAATGTGGCACATCATCTATGAGAGACAGAGAGGTATTGTGGGAGTGCAAGAAGCATGCATTTTTATCTTCTGTCTCCTTTTCTTCTGGTTGGGATGTGGTTGTAATGGTTGAAACTCCAGCAGCCATTTTGGCCCAGATAATACTCTCTGGCCTGAAAGCCAAGCATTGGGAAGCAACAAGACAGAAGGTTACTAGATCCTTGACATCTTGGAATGCCAGGTGGACTTGTGGATATAAGAAGTAAGCTTGGATCCTGTTGAAACCATTTTGATTTGGTGTTCTTCTGTCCCTCACAACCAAACAATCCTAATAGATCAGGCAAAAATTCAAAAAGTATAATTAATGAATAAAGAGCTGCTCAGTAAATGTTTCACTGAATTATTAAATGACCATGAATTGAAGTAAGCAGTACATGAAATAAGGCTATTGAGACATGGCTCAAAATATCTAAATGTGAACTTTGGGTATAAAATATAAAATTTTAATTGGTTTATGGTATTTGTAATACAAAATTTCTGTATATGAAGTTTGTCTGTAGAAAGTTATTTGGTATTTTCCTGATACAAAATAGAGAAAAAAATAAAATTTTTTTTATTAAAAAAATTTATATAAAATTTTATATAAAAAATAAAATAAAAAAATCAGATCAGATCAGTCACTCAGTCGTGTCCAACTCTTTGCGACCCCATGAACTGCAGCACGCCAGGCATCCCTGTCCATCACCAACTCCCAGAGTTCACTCAGACTCACATCCATCAAGTCAGTGATGCCATCCAGCCATCTCATCCTCTGTCGTCCCCTTCTCCTCCTGCCCTCAATCCCTCCCAGCATCAGAGTCTTCTCCAATGAGTCAACTTTTCACATGAGGTGACCAAAATACTGGAGTTTCAGCTTTAGCATCATTCCTTCCAAAGAATGGAGAAGGCAATGGCACCCCACTCCAGTACTCTTGCTTGGAAAATTCCATGGATGGAAGAGCCTATTAGGCTGCAATCTATGGGGTCGCTAAGAGTCGGACACGACTGAGCGACTTCACTTTCACTTTTCACTTTCATGCATTGGAGAAGGAAATGGCAACCCACTCCAGTGTTCTTGCCTGGAGAATCCCAGGGACGGGGGAGCCTGGTGGGCTGCCGTCTATGGGGTCACACAGAGTCGGACACGACTGAAGTGACTTAGCATAGCATAGCATAGCTTCCAAAGAAATCCTAGGGCTGATCTCCTTCAGAATGGACTGGTTGGATCTCCTTGCAGTCCAAGGGACTCTTAAGAGT
This sequence comes from Tragelaphus eurycerus, assembly GCA_935064755.1. Lineage (NCBI taxonomy): Eukaryota > Metazoa > Chordata > Mammalia > Artiodactyla > Bovidae > Tragelaphus > Tragelaphus eurycerus. Next base: position 232,609 of record CAKXYN010000265.1, read on the forward strand.
CTTCTCCAATACCACAGTTCAAAAGCATCAATTCTTCGGCGCTCAGCCTTCTTCACAGTCCAGCTCTCACATCCATACATGACCACTGGAAAGACCATAGCCTTGACTAGGCGAACCTTTGTTGGCAAAGTGATGTCTCTGCTTTTGAATATGCTATCTAGGTTGGTCATAACTTTCCTTCCAAGGAGTAAGCGTCTTTTAATTTCATGGCTGCAGTCACCATCTGCAGTGATTTTGGAGCTAAAGGGGAGTAAAATAAGTGTAACTCTAGCTGCAAAGTGTGCATTAAAAATTCAAACTATTAATAAAATATCAAGCAATTACAGCTGCCATTATATATAGCATTCAGATTTATAGCCACATTCTAGTCACTGTGCTACAGAAATAGCTTTCTTAATTTTACAAGTTTTGTTCATGAGTTTATCAGTGGCCTTATTAAAGTAATTATGAATAGTTTTAATTAGAAATTCAAGTATTTTGCTATACCAATAATAACATAAAGGTTTTTTTTCTCATCCCTACCCATGTCCCCACCTATCTTGATAATGATATCATCTCATTGGGTGCTATTTGTTTTTCTAGGTTGAGAAGAGAAAGGCTGAATTAGGCTGTAGGTACATTCTTTACAATGTTGTTATTCAAAATGTAGTTCTTAGAGGATCAGCACCACCTAGGAGCTTGTTAGTAGCACTGAGCTTGGACTACCTTGTATTGGAAAGGATTTTAATAGGATCCCTCATGTGGATTTGCCTGCATGTTAAAGTCTGGGAAATCTGTTTCTCAATTTTTCTGTATTAGCATCCATTGGAAAATACCCCTTAACTTCTGTTAGCTCTTTGAATCTCCAAAATACTAACCACCTAAATAAAATACTTCTAATAGCATATCGAAGAGCAGAGACATTACTTTGCCAACAAAGGTTCATCTAGTCAAGGCTATGGTTTTTCCAGTGGTCATGTATGGATGTTCGAGTTGGACTGTGAAGAAAGCTGAGTGCCAAAGAATTGATGCTTTTGAACTGTGGTGTTGGAGAAGACTCCTGAGAGGCCCCTGGACTGCAAGGAGATCCAACCAGTCCATTCTAAAGGAGATCAGCCCTGGTGTTCTTTGGAAGGAATGATGCTAAAGCTGAAACTCCAGTACTTTTGCCACCTCATGCAAAGAGGTGGAAAAGACTCTGATGTTGGGAGGGATTGGGGGCAGGAGGAAAAGGGGATGACAGAGGATGAGATGGCTGGATGGCATCACCGACTCAATGGACGGACGTGAGTCTGGGTGAACTCCGGGAGTTGGTGACGGACAGGGAGGCCTGGCATGCTGCGATTCATGGGGTCACAAAGAGTCAGACACGACTGAGCAACTGAGCTGAACTGAATCCCTAAACAACCCATCAAATGCAATAACTCAGGTCAAATATCTGGAAACCAGAAAGAGGACTAAAATTAAAATGTATGTCTCATAGCATCGTAGTCTTTCCTTTTTATGGGCTCAAAGCACTTTTTTCTTTTTTTAACTAGAAAGCATCAGGATGAGGCTCATCTCTGGTCCTGAGATGAAGAATGAGATTTTAGTGATAAATCCTAAGAATCAGACGTCGTACATGTAGAACCATTTGTAGATCCTACAAAATCTATTAAACTCTGATAAGTTAAACTAATAGTTTTATTCCTTGATACGTGAAATTACTAATGGTTTTCAACCATAGGTTTTTTTTTTTTTTATGGTAAAGCTGTTTTTTATTATTTTTTTTTAAATGGATCGACTTTTATTTTACTTTTTTTACAATATTGTATTACTTTTACTATACTCGAGATGGATCCGCCACCAGAATACCCGTGCTCCCCATCCTGAACCCTCCTCCCTCCCCCCTCCCACACCATCCCTCCAGGTCATCCCAGTGCTCCAGTCCCAGGCATCTGTTATCGGGCATCGTACCTGGACTGACCGTTTCAGATATGATATTATACATATTTCAATGCTATTCTCCCCAAACCATAGGTTTTTATATAATACTTTCTCCATTACAAAGATGTCAGTTTCATGAGCACTACAATTTAACTATAAAAACTTATATTACAAAGTAGAAATTGTTTTCTCCCAAAGAAAAACCTTTGCTTACAGCCCTGCTTGGTTCAGTTCAGTTCAGTTCAGTCGCTCAGTTGTGTCCGACTCTTTGCGACCCCATGAATCACAGCACACCAGGCCTCCCTGTCCATCACCAACTCTGGGAGTTCACTGAGACTCACATCCATTGAGTCGGTGATGCCATCCAGCCATTTCATCCTCTGTCGTCCCCTTCTCCTCCTGCCCCCAGTCCCTCCTAGCATCAGAGTCTTTTCCAATGAGTCAACTCTTTGCATGAGGTGGGCAAAATACTGGAGTTTCAGCTTTAGCATCAATCCTTCCAATGAACACTCAGGACTGATGTCCTTTAGAATGGACTGGCTGGATCTGCTTGCAGTCCAAGGGACTCTCAAGAGTCTTCTCCAACACCACAGTTCAAAAGCATCAATTCTTCGGCACTCGGCTTTCTTCACAGTCCAACTCTCACATCTATACATGACCACTGGAAAAACCATAGCCTTGACTAGATGGACCTTTGTTGGTACCCACATCTATGCTCCAGGAATTCAGAAAGCCACAAATGTAACTAAAGGTTTGAAAATAAAAACTTAGAAAAAAATTAAAATCTTTCAGAATTAAAATACTGAAGGGAAATTAAAAAATAATCTCTAAACTTTTGTCAAAGAATGCTCCCCTGTGGTTCACAATTACTAGCATCATCCAGAAAAAAAATGATTGGTCTTCCATAAAGTGTGAGAACTTTTAGGTAAGGTATGAAATTAGTAATAGAATATTCCCCTCTTTGAGGGTATTTAAAAATACATTGGACAGAATTCCATTATGGTCTAACTGTGGCCTTGACTAGACATGGGAAGATAAACATTATCGCTTCTCAAGGTCCCTTTCAACCTAACCTTCAATGACTAGTCTCTGTAGAAATAGTACTTATTATAAATAAAATTCCATAGTGAAAATCAACTCAAGCACATTGTTCTTTACACCATTCCATTTTCTAAGCTTTGGCTGAAATATTCAAAATATTGGCAACTATATTAACTCTTTTAAAGTAGTGAGATACTTGGACTCTTTTATACTGGCAGTTTTAGACCCTTTTAGTGCACTCTTGATATTTCTAAAAATTCAAATGTACTTAAAAGGTTATTTTCCTGCCAGTTCGACATATCAGTTTGTTTCTGAATTAAAGGCTTTGTTTAACATCTGAGTCAAGACTAGGACAATACATCAGAGATCTATTGCTTGAATGCCAGGCTGACGAATTTACTTATCTGATAAATTTTGGGTGACTAACCATACCATTTTGCCTGGGACTGGAGTGCTTACTGCGACACATAACTTTAGTTATAAAACTGAGACTACTGGTCACTCTACAATTTAGCAAAACACCTATCAGTGTGTGTGTGTGTGTGTGTGTGCATGTTCACACATGTTTACCATTATCTTTTTATATGGGTTTAAAGTCATTTTAGAGGGGAGAATAATAACCAAATATAAATCTCTTTTCAATGAATGTGCTATGTAATGAACTGTGCAGTTAAGTCATTTAGCAACTCATTTTTAAAAAAAGGATACAGTATAAAGTTCAATAGCCATGGTGGTGTGGTTTTCAGTCACTCAATCGTGTCTGACTCTTGGCAACCCCAGGGACTGTAGCCCACCAGATGCCTCTGCCCTTGGAATTTTTCAGGCAAGAATACTGGAGTGGGGTGCCATATCCTACTCCAGGGGATCTTCCTGACCCAAGAATTGAACCCATATCTCTTGCTTCTCCTGCATTGGCAGATGGATTCTTTACCACTAGTGCCACCTCAAATAGAAACATCTTGTCTGCACTGCATACAGGTGAACAGTTCTTGAAATGATATTTCCCTTTAAGTCTCAGTAAACCATTTTACAAGAATAAATTCATTTTAATCATGTGAGGGTGACACATTGAACATCAGACACCACCCCTGGTGGAGGACATTTTCTGGGATGAGTGACCCATCCCGTGTAATGAACGTGATTTTTACTGTCTGGTTAACCTCATTTTTTTCAAAATGTTCATAAAATTGTAGATTGAGCTGTACCTGAATAACACTAAACAGTAAGACAACTGATACTGAATTATTCAACTTAACAACTTCTTAGACCAAAAATGTTGCAGCAATGTAGAAGCACTGATTGAATCACTGAAAATCCATGAATAGATAATAATTTTCCAAAAAAAAAAAAAAGAGAAAGCAGCCTCCAACTTATATGTCATCATCTTGAAGCAGTTATTAGGTCACCTCTTTCCTTTGACAATGGACTTCCCAGGTAGTGCAGTGGTAAAGAATCCACCTGCCAATACAAAAGATATAAGAGATGCAGGCTCGATCCCTGGTTGGGAAGATCCCCTGGAGGAGGGCATGGCAACCCACTCCAGTATTCATGCCTGGAGAATCCCATGGACAGAGGAGCCTGGTGGGCTACAGGCCATGGATTCACAAAGAGTCGGACACGACTGGCTAATTGAGCATGTGGTGAGTTCCTCTGTTAATATGTATCTAATGGGAAAAAGTAAATTTTTATCCTGCATTTCCAGTAAGACTATATTTCATAGTAACTTCTCCCCACCAAAAAAACTTCATGTGATGGGAGAAAGCTTTATTTTACAGAAGTATGCTACCTATTAACAGAAAAGGAAGAATTGAGTTAGATTTTTTTAAAATAATTTTATTTATTTGGGGCTGTGCTAGGTCTTCGTTGCTGTGAGGGCTTGTCTCTAGTTGCACTGAGCTGGGCCTACTCTATAGCTGCGGTGAGCGGGCTTCGCTATGTGCACCTCAGTAGATGTGGTTCCCGGGCCTAGAGCATAGGTTCAATGGTTGTGGCACATGGGTTTAGTTGCTCCTCAACATGTGGGATCTTCCTGGACCAGGGATCAAACCGCTGTCTCCTTCCTTGGCAGGCAGATTTTTTTTTACCACTGAGCCACCAAGGAAACCCCTGAATTAGATTTTAATCATTGTCAATCCCTAATGAAATTACTGACCCAGGGCAAGGATCGTCAACTAGTGTTAAAAGCATTAAGTGCCATGGTTTACAGGGAATCTGACTTTCACAGGGTGCCGAAGTAACACCACAGAGATTTCCTCCCAGCCACACAGTACATGTAAGCATAAATTTTTGGAGGGTTCAGATTTTCATCACTTAATGCCTTGGTCACATTTAGCCCCAAGAATGGGGAACCATCAGATGTCGTGTCTCCTGATGTGGCACACAACAAAGTGCAAACCATTGGCTGCAGAATATTCTAGTCAGCGTGTTTAACATGCATCCAGCAGAGTTTTGAGACCTGATTTTCACTGTAAGAAAATAGAGGGAATAGGGGAAGTTCACTGACTGCCCCTGAAGGCACCCAGACAAATGAAGGTGAATCATTCTTCTGGGATCCTTGGTCTGGGATCAAGTGTGTAATGGAAAAAAATTAGAGATGATTCTACATTAGAAGAAAACTAAGGGGTGTAACAACTTTTTTCAACACGTGGGCCTGAAGTAGAGTCAAATTTGGGCAATCTAGGTCTAAAGGGTATTTTGGGGAAAATAGAGGAAATTTACATGTGGATAGACTATTAGACAAACAAAAGTTTTGAATTATAAAGGTAAAGTTCATTAACCTAGAGAATCAGGATATGAAACAACTTGCAAAGTATTATTTCATCTTAATAAATACACACACATGGTACCTGAAAATGTAACCAAAATGATATTAAAGATAATCTCCAGTGGTAGGAATTCAGTGCTTTTATTTTCTTATCTTTATCTTATTTTTTTGTCTTTCTCAAGGAACATATACAGCTTTTGTAACAATAACACATATTTGTTTATTAAAAAAACAAAAGCACACGCTGAAGCTGGGCATGCCTTGATTCAATGAGCTTAAAGTTTCAGCCCTTTCTGGTACCTGGCACTAGTACTGCAATAAATTTAAATTCCTTTAAACAGAGAACTTTTAATCCCAGGGAAAAAGTACTGGTGAAGATTTGCTCTTCTCCTTCTTGTTTACTGCTAATAATATATCTTCTGATGGTAAAGGAATTCTACTTTAATGAAAAGAAGACAAAAATAGAAGTGCGGATGGGTGGAAATTTGTGCAGAAGAAATGGGAAGGAAAGTGGGGAGTGAAAGGAGGAACAGGTGACATCCATTTTCAGGTTCTGTGATAAATAAATGGAAAAAGGCCACCACTCTGCCCAGCAGCCACAGACCATTCCTTCTGCAAGCCTTGTCTGTCTTCCCATCTGTGCACAGTCATTTAAAAAAAATTATTAATATTATTTTGGCTGTGCTGGGTCTTCGTTGCTGTGCACAGGCTTTCTCTAGGTATAGTGCTCCAGGTTCTCATTGCTGTGGCTTCTCTTGTTGTGGGGCACTGGCTCCAGGGCATGCGGGCTTCAGTGGCTTGTGGGCTAAGTTGTCCCATGGCATGTGGAATCTTCCCAGACCAAGGATCGAACCTGTGTCCCCTGCATTGGCAGGCAGATTCCCAACCACTGAACCACCTGGGAGTCCTATGAACAGCCACTTGTCCCTATAAACAATCTCAACATAGTATATGAACTACACACCTACTTATCTGGTTCTCTCTAGACTGTCATTTTCCTGAGAGTAAGTGACACATCTTTGAAACCTCTCAATCTCAAGAATCTAACACAACATCTGGAACGGAATGGTTGCTTATACATTGACACTTTTGGAGGAAGCGTTCCAAAAAAACATAAACTAATACAACAGTCCAAGAAAATGCCCCAGCCACTAATATTGTATGTCACCAAAATTAAAGAAACACATTTTGAAGTTAATGATGTCCAAAACAGCCAGACAGAAAATTCTTGCCAAGAAGTCTGCACGCATGCATGCTAAGTCACTTCAGTCAAGTCTAACTCTTTGCCATCCCATGAACTGTAGCCTGCCAGACTTCTCTGTCCATGAGATTCTCCAGGCAGGAATACTGGAGTGGGTTGCTGTGCCTGCAGACCTCAAGAAATCCATGCCCCACAAGATCAGCTGATAATCTCAGATATTTCAGTCTCTGCTCTCTAGATTTAAGACTGCAGAGGGCAGCTTCTGCAAAAGGGAACTTTGGTTTCTGAGTGTGGAGCATTCAGACCCCAGGTGTCCTCAAGCGCCTCCTCCATCTGACTGAGAAGGCAGAATTGAGTCCTACTGAGTAGGTCCAAGCCCTGACAACACTGTGACTTCTTGCATCCACAGCTTTCATCCCCAGACGTGCTGACTCCTGACTCCATTACTGACCAGATGTAATGCCCCACGCTAAGGGTCCTCACCCATAAAAAGGCTGGCACTTGGACTGTACTTCAGTTCAGTTCAGTCGCTCAGTTGTGTCTGACTCTTTGCAACCCCATAAATTGTAGCACACCAGGCCTCCCTGTCCATCACCAACTCCTGGAGTTCACTCAGACTCACATCCATCGAGTTGGTGATGCCATCCAGCCATCTCATCCTCTGTCATCCCCTTCTCTTCCTGCCCCCAATCCCTCCCAGCATCAGAGTCTTTTCCAATGAGTCAACTCTTCACGTGAAGTAGCCAAAGTACTGAAGTTTCAGCTTTAGCATCATTCCTTCCAAAGAACACCAGAACTGATCTCTTTTAGAATGGACTGGTTGGATCTCCTTGCAGTCCAAGGGACTCTCAAGAGTCTTATCCAACGCCACAGTTCAAAAGTATCAATTCTTCGGCGCTCAGCTTTCTTCACAGTCCAACTCTCACATCCATACATGGTTACTGGAAAAACCATAGCCTTGACTAGACAGACCTTTGTTGGCAAAGTAATGTCTCTGCTTTTGAATATGCTATCTAGGTTGGTCATAACTTTCCTTCCAAGGAGTAAGTGTCTTTTAATTTCATGGCTGCAGTCACCATCTGCAGTGATTTTGGAGCCCCCCAAAATAAAGTCTGACACTGTTTCCACTGTTTCCCCATCTATTTCCCAGGAAGTGATGGGACCAGATGCCATGATCTTAATTTTCTGAATGTTGAGCTTTAAGCCAACTTTTTCACTCTCCTCTTTCACTTTCATCAAGAGGTTTTTTAGTTCCTCTTCACTTTCTGCCATAAGGGTGGTGTCATCTGCATATCTGAGGTGATTGATATTTCTCCCGGCAATCTTGATTCCAGCTTGTGCTTCTGCCAGCCCAGCGTTTCTCATGATGTACTCTGCATATAAGTTAAATAAGCAGGGTGACAGTATACAGCCTTGACATACTCCTTTTCCTATTTGGAACCAGTCTGTTGTTCCATGTCCAGTTCTAACTGTTGCTTCCTGACCTGCATACAAATTTCTCAAAAGGCAGGTCAGGTGGTCTGGGATTCCCATCTCTTTCAGAATTTTCCACAGTTTATTGTGATCCACACAGTCAAAGGCTTTGGCATAGTCAATAAAGCAGAAATAGATGTTTTCCTGGAACTCCCTTGCTTTTTCCATGATCCAGCGGATGTTGGCAATTTGATCTCTGGTTCCTCTGCCTTTTCTAAAACCAGCTTGAACATCAGGAAGTTCACGGTTCACATATTGCTGAAGCTTGGCTTGGAGAATTTTGAGCATTACTTTATTGGCGTGTGAGATGAGTGCAATTGTGCGGTAGTTTGAGCATTCTTTGGCATTGCCTTTCTTTGGGATTGGAATGAAAACTGCCCTTTTCCAGTCCTGTGGCCACTGCTGAGTTTTCCAAATTTGCTGGCATATTGAGTGCAGCACTTTCACAGCATCATCTTTCAGGACTTGGAATAGCTCAACTGGAATTCCATCACCTCCACTAGCTTTGTTTGTAGTGACGGTTTATAAGGCCCACTTGACTTCACATTCCAGGATATCTGGCTCTAGGTGAGTGATCACACCATCGTGATTATCTTGGTTGTGAAGCTCTTTTTTGTACAGTTCTTCTGTGTATTCTTGCCACCTCTTCTTAATATCTTCTGCTTCTGTTAGGTCCATACCATTTCTGTCCTTTATCTAGCCTATCTTTGTATGAAATGTTCCCTTGGTATCTCTAATTAGGTTGGTGTATTAAATGAAGTGCTACACATGGAAGCCCCAGAACAACGCCTGCACCCAAGGGCTCTGTTACAGTCAGCTCTCGTACCTGTTAGTATTCTGTCTCACAGAGAGGATTCCATTGTCCACCCGCTGGGGCCATGAGCCCTTCCACAGTGAACTGGGAGGTCCACGACTGCCATTTATGACTGCTCTGTTCTCAGAAGATAGAAACAACAGCCACGGACATAAAATACAGGCCTCTCCTTATTTAGCCTTTGCCCATTTCTTGGCAGTGTCGTGATTTTCACTGTTTCCTTAGTATCTCCTCAGTCAGTGCTCAGTGGTGTCTGAGTCTTTGTAACCCCCTGGACTGTTGCCCACCAGGCTCCTCTGTACATGGGATTCTCCAGGCAAGAATACCAGAGTGGGTTGCCAGGCCTTCCTCCAGGGGATCTTCCCAAACCAGGGATCAAACCCAGGTCTCCTGCATTGCAGGCAGATTCTTTACCATCTGAGCCACCAGGAAAGCCCAGTACCTCTTCAACTTCAGCCTAAACCACAGTAATTTGTTCCCCTTCTCCTGGATGTGATTTCCATGAGAATCTACAGTTATTTAAAAACGAAAACCATAAAACACTCTTCATCTGCCCCCTTCAGGTAAAGATGACATTTCACAACAATTGCAAAAGTAACTGCTTTCTAAAACACATGTGATTAAAAATGTCCCCTTCATGATGTGATTTCATTCCTGGAAATGACTGTATTGCCAAAGGAAACTCATCACATTTTAAAAAGTTGGAAACAGAATTTTCAAATCTATTTTAAAACCTCTCAAAGAGTTTCAGCAAATTATTAAAGTCAATTTTTTGAAAATAAAAATGTAACACTTTATGACAAATTGACAAGAACTGACAGATCTCAAAGAACACTTATAAGCATGACTTCAGCCAAACCATTTATATAATTCGTGGATAGGACTGAAAACGGGTAGCAAATACAGTCAGAAATTCACCTCTTCTGTGTGAACCTGGCTTGTCCTGAAGTATCTCTGTTAAAGATGGCATTAAAAACAAGTATCTAATTAACCTGAACTTGCGTCCCAACCTTTAAATCATTATTAAATCTAGATTTTTAAAAAATATATAAAGCAATTCAAACTATATAGCTTTCACTAAAAATAGCCTGTTTATCATATCAATAATTATTTATCCATTAGCAGTGACATTTTGATGGGAACAAAAAGTATTTTTGTATCATCGAGAGATAAAATTATTTCAAAATATTGTTTATATCATTTTTGCCTTTTAGAAAACTTTGTTTTGTGTGTTTTACTATTTATATGATATATTAGCATAATAGTCCATATATACAGTGTGTAAATAATTGACTATATATCAGATCCACTTGCTCAAAATATTTTAATGATAAGGGCATATAATTAAAAAGTTTAAGGTTCATTAATCTAGATGAATTTTCCTCAAAACCTGGTTTGAAAAGCATCTGTGTCAGTATCACTCTAGAACCTAAGCTCAGAAAACCTCACTTGGGGCATGTATTGTTGAGATCTAGAAAGTGCCTTTTTAACAAGCACCCCTACTAAAGGTGGCTCATGGGCTATATATATATATATATATCAGATCAGATCAGATCAGATCAGTCGCTCAGTCGTGTCCGACTCTTTGCGACCCCATGAACCGCAGCACGCCAGGCCTCCCTGTCCATCACCAGCTCCCGGAGGTCCCTCAGACTCGCATCCATCGAGTCAGTGATGCCATCCAGCCATCTCATCCTCTGTCGTCCCCTTCTCCTCCTGCCCTCAATCCCTCCCAGCATCAGAGTCTTCTCCAATGAGTCAACTCTTCGCATGAGGTGGCCAAAATACTGGAGTTTCAGCTTTAGCATCATTCCTTCCAAAGAAATTCCAGGATTGATCTCCTCCAGAATGGACTGGTTGGATCTTCTTGCAGTCCAAGGGACTCTCAAGAGTCTTCTCCAACACCACAGTTCAAAAGCATCAATTCTTCGGCGCTCAGCCTTCTTCACAGTCCAGCTCTCACATCCATACATGACCACAGGAAAGACCATAGCCTTGACTAGGCGAACCTTTGTTGGCAAAGTAATGTCTCTGCTTTTGAATATGCTATCTAGGTTGGTCATAACTTTCCTTCCAAGGAGCAAGCGTCTTTTAATTTCATGGCTGCAGTCACCATCTGCAGTGATTTTGGAGCCCAGAAAAACAAAGTCTGACGCTGTTTCCACTGTTTCCCCATCTATTTCCCATGCAGTGATGGGACCAGATGCCATGATCTTCGTTTTCTGAATGTTGAGCTTTAAGCCAACCTTTTCACTCTCCACTTTCACTTTCATCAAGAGGCTTTTTAGCCCCTCTTCAATATATATAAAGTACTGAAGGAAATAAAAAGCCTCCTATGGAGACCAAAAGTCCCTGTGTGTGGCAGCCATGTGCCATAGGCAATGACCATCATCAGCTGTGTCCTTGCTAGCCTTGTTGAAAGTTGAAGGAAAGACTTTGCAAAACTGACCTCTCCCCAGTGTATAAACCTCTGACCCCCAGTGAAGACATTACTTCCTAAAGGATGATTCTGGAATAATCGACCCTGTTGAAAATCTATGTTGCCCCCAGAAGGGCTTTAAAAATGACTCTCAACTTCCCTAGGGTACAGTAGATGAGAATCTGCCTGCCAATGCAGGGGGCACGGGTTCGATCCCTGGTCTGGGAAGATTCCACGTGTTGCGGAATGTAAGCCCGTGTGCCACAAATACTGAGGCTGAGTGCAGCAGCTACTGAAGCCTGTGTGCCTAGAGCCTGTGCCCTGCGACAAGGGAGGCCACTGCAATGAGAGTGTGTGCACCACAATGAAGAGTAGCCCCGCTCCCTGCAACTACAGAAAGCCTGAGAGCGGCAATGGAGACCCAGTGCAACCCAAAATAAATAAATAAATGATTTTTTAAATGACTGCTTTCTGCAGTTTCAGAAACAGTGGCCTGTATTAATCATTGCAGGATCATCAGAGGACAAGCTCATGGAAAAACTCCCATAAGTGTGATTTCACTTTGTTGCAGCTGAGGGTCCAAGTTTAAAACTTGGAAAAAAAAAAAAAGAATAAGTAAAATGTAAGTAAACAACACAAATTTTAAAACATTTTCCCAAACAGTACCACTTTTAGACCCAGGCAATGGGCCACTGCCCTGAGCCTTTCTTCGAAAGGCCCTGCATCATATGCACACACACGCACGCCCACACACACACACACACACACACACACACACACACACGCAGAGGGAAATTAAAGAGCATATGATGTCTCTGTCATTTGGGAGTCAGGACTCAACAGTGCAACTTTAAAATTCAACATCTCCTCTTGTGACTAACTCCATTCAGGACCCATGGAAATGGGTTTGCTGTGTGTCCTCAAAGTAGAAGGTGTTCACATCCAAACGTTGTAAAGCTTTGGGCTATGCTGCTCAGAACACTGGAGGTGAACACTGCTTCAAGAGCAGGCAGAAAAGACAAATGAATCAACCTGGCAGACCCCACAAAGGCCTTCCCTCATGCAGTATCATTTCCCAGCAGGCCTGGCACTGTTTTCTTGCTTCTTCAATACACGGCTCTGCAGGTTTTGAACATTTAGCAAATCCTTGCAATAGTTGCCCCTGGCAGCAGAACATTCTACTGTCAATTCATATCACTACCAGGTTGGTAACTCTATAAATCCACACAAATAATTCATGAAATCGAATACCAATACCTTACCTTGAAAACCAGCTACACTTGCATAGCAAATACTTCTATTTGCTTAAAAGAGTTCAAATTTGTTTTCCAAAATTTAAATAAAATTTCAGCTTTAAAAAAATCTTATATTCATTAGTTATAATTTTTCTTTTCTATTTGAATGTATAATTTGAGTATTTTAGCATAAAATAGCATATTACAAATAATATGTATTACATAAATTTAACTTAAAATTTCCCATATTTATAGTAATACACATTCTTGATAAACATATATTCAAATTTTTGGACACTTTTAGTAGAATTACGTGTATTTGCAACCCTAGTACTCTTGCCTGGAAAATCCCATGGACAAAAAAGAGCCTGGTAGACTGGTCCATGGGGTCGCTAGAGTCGGACATGACTGACTTCACTTTCACTTTTCACTTTCATGCACTGGAGAAGGAAATGGCAACCCACTCCAGTGTTCTTGCCTGGAGAATCCCAGGGACAGCAGAGCCTGGTGGGCTGCCGTCTATGGGGTCGCACAGAGTCGAACACGACTAAAGCAACTTAGCAGCAGCAGCAGCACACAAATTATGGAATATTGATTATAATGATAGTGATTTTTACTGAAATGCAAACAAAAAATCAATTCAATGGGATAGATAGTAAATTATGAATTATTTCTCTTTCATTTCACCATTCATCTAAACATTTCCAGCCCAACAACAAAACACCCAGACATATGCAATAACAATTATGCTTGTCTTTGATATTTTCCCAACAAAAGCCATAACTTTACATAGTTTTCCACTTTTTACCATGATGGTATATTTGTCAAGGTAGAAGGATGGAACATATTTTATTTAACTGTGTTTTAGCTGATTTTATAACTTTTAAATATTTAGACATATGGTCTGTGGGTGTTCATTTGTACTCTTGCGTGGGCTCTGCAAATGTTAGAGGCAGGCCTGACAAAGGAAAACAAGACAAAACAAAACATAACAGAGACAAAACAGCAAGCCGAGGGTTAGGAAGTTGTAAGGACCACTGTCATCTTAACCAAAGCCTCTTAATCAAAGCTGCTGGGCTTTAACCGCACTCAAGATATGCCACTTTCAACCGTGCTGTGCCCACTCCTATAACAGACAGTGTTCCAGCCTGCTGTGGCTGTGCTAAAGCATGCTGTTTTTAATTGCTGAACCACTTCAATACCCAAATGGGAAGGATCTTCTCTGGATTTAGAGAACCTGCAGAAGATGCAGAAGTCACTGACTTTTGAGGGAGCTCACACAGGCAGACTGATGTGACCTTTTCACTGCCATGTCTGAGCCATGGGACGTCATATCTGGGTGACACTGAGAGTCCACATTCTCCCCACCCAGGAGAAAGGCCACGGACAGAAGGGAAAAAGAACACAGTGGCCTCAAATGCCGTGCGGTTCAGTGAGGAGCCAGAAGATGTGCAACCACACAGTTAGCTGCGCCTACAATTATCCAGCAAGCGTTTACAGCTCTTTTTCTCTGTCCTGCCTATGGACCTTCAAAGAAGCAGTTAGTCTGAGCTGGGCGACTCAGCAAACAAGCTCTGGTATCTGCCTGATTCCACTCAAATCCTGACTCCACCAGTTACCCACTAGGGACGTAGGGCACTTCTACCGCTCTTCTACAAGATGGACACTAATGGGTACTTTCCCCAAAGGATGGCTGTGAGAACTATATGGGTTGGGTTCCTAGAAGAGCGTGGGAGCATGCGTTACTGTTGTTCAGTCGCAAAGTTGTGTCCGACTCTGCGACCCCAAGGACTGCAGCACACCAAATTTCCCTGTCCTTCACTATCTCCTGGAGTTTCCTCAAATTCATGTCCATTGAGTTGGTGATGCTATCCAACCATCTCATGTAGTAAGGGCAAATAAAAATATTCTTAATTATGCCCCCATTTAAAAGATCTGAAGGAGTAGTATTAGGATATATGTCTTTTCAAGAATTATAGTGTAGTAGATTTATAATATTATATTAGGTTCAGGTATACAACATGATTCAATATTTTTATAGATAATGCTCCATCTAAAGTTATTATAAAATGTTAGCTATATTCCATGTGCTGTACAATATATCCTTATATCTTATTTATTTTATACATAGTAATTTGTACTTCTTTTAATACCCTACCCTGTCTCATCCCTTTACCTGCCCTCTCCCCATGGTAACCACTAGCTCATTCTCTGTTTAGTGTTATCTGTGAGTCTATTTCCAATTTGTTATTCATTCCTTTGTTTTATATTTTAGACACCACATGTGATATCGGACAGTTTCTCTGTCTGACCTATTTCACTTATTATAATACCCTCCATGTCCATCCAAGTTATTGAAAATGAGGTCATATGTTTTGAGTGGACCACTACTGCAGGCCCAAGAAAAAAAATCTGGGCTATTTGTCTATTGTAAGGCTCCCCTTATCCTAGACTTTAGGTCACTTAAACAGAATAATTAATTGGTCTAACATCTTTTTCCTTTTCCCTTTCTCCCAGCCCAAGCTCCCTTCTGAGCAGTATTGTGATAGCCTACAACATCAAAGGGGTTCCCTGCTGGCTCAGTGGTAAAGAATCCCCCCAGTCCATGCAAGAGATGCCAGTTTGATCCCTAAATCAAGAAGATCCCCCTGGAGAAGGAAATGGCAACCCACTCCAGTATTCTCACTTGGGAAATCTCATGGACAGAGGAGCCTGGCAGGCTACAGTGCATGGGGTCGCAAGAGAGTCGGACATGACTTAGCAACTAAACAACACAACATCAAAGCCCACTTCACGAAGGTCAGTGAACACCAAAACAAAGAGACAGAGAATTACTCAGGGCCACAAACACAGTCCAAGGTGCAGCTGCTTTCTTGTGACTCTGTGGCCCAGACATATGGGCCAGAGTGACAATTTCTCCCCTGCAACCTCTCTCTCCCTCCCTTCAACACTTTTCCTAAAAGTGTAAATGTGGAGGAAGGTTCAAAGAGGCCTGGACGTGGGAAGGAAGAAAGATGGTGCACTAACCTCAGTATATTTATTTATTCTTACTGTTTTGGTTGTTGCTTCATACAGAAGCCCTAAACTTCTCTCCTGAAACCCAGAGGTTTGGGGCATAAACCTAGAAAAAGTCTGATGTAAGAGGTCACGATGCTGTTTTTCAATCAGGCTCAAATTTCTGAAATAACGATTTCTTTTTGCATGTTTTTGGGAAGGACTGTCTGTAATATGGTTACAAAATTTTTAGCAGACACACAAAATGGCCCTTCTATCATCTTCAAGGTCCCTCATGTGTTTCCACAGATGATTTGCAGATTACTGGATTCAAGCAATCTTTATATCAGACACTCTAAAAGTTTTTAGATGAGGTAGGTATGTCTCCCTGTGTTTTTTTTAACAGGTCTGAAAGCTAGGCAAGGATCATGTCTTTTAAAGTAAATGTAATGCAGTTGTTGGCAGGATTTTGCATACAGGTGCCCCATAAATATTGACTGTTGATTATTAAAAAAGAAAACTGAAAAAACAGTTCAAATTTTGTGGGACTTTTTTGGTAGGGGAGGGCTAAGCCAGAAATAGTCATTCTTATCAACTAATTACTATCGTACATGACTACAAAAAACAAGTGTCAAATATCAACACCTTAAAAAGACGCTTAAAATTGAAATGTACATGGCCTCAAAACTATTGTGCAAGTAATTAGACCGATTCTCTAAACACACAGCCTGTTCATAGGAGAAGAGACGAGAAAGCAATTTGTCACTCCATCTCTATTCCAGTTCTTGTTTGTGGCAGCTTCTAGTCACGCAAAAAGCACTCCTCCAAGCTCACTCAAGGTAACTAAGATCATCTTTGCACAGGCGTGCATTACATAGGGTACTGGCTAAGTTCCTTTAGCCAGAACCCTCAAAACATAGCAACTTAAAGAAGAGGAAGTTTGTCTCCCAGTAGAGTCCAGAGCTCAGTAGCCTAGGTGGTAGTAGAGGGAGAGAGGGGCAAGGGGAACAAACATGGTGGTGGTTAAGTCAGTCGCTAAGTTGTGTCTGATTCTTTGGACCCTATGGACTGTAGCCTGCCAGGCTTCTCTGTCTATGGGATTCTCCAGGCAAGAATACTGAAGTGGGTTGCCATTTCCTTTTCCAGAGGATCTTCCCAAGCCAGGAATTGAATCCTGGTCTCCTGCATTGCAGGCAGATTCTTTACCAACTGAGCTACAAGTGAAGCCCACCTGGGGTCAAATCTAGTTTGCTGTCTGTTTCTAAGACAGCAGTTTCTAAGAGTAGTTTCCAAATCTTTAAATGGCTGGGGGTAAAAAAAGAAAGGTAGCATATTTCATGGCACATGAAAACTATACAATTCAATCGTCAGTGTCCATTAAATAAACTTTTACAGGAACACTGACCCACAACTCATTCACAGTCAAGTATTATCTACCGATACTTTTTGCACTACAAATGGCAAAACAGAATAGAGAGGTTATGACTTACAAGGCCTAAAGCATTTATTATCTGGCCTTTTACAGACATAGTATGCTGAGCCCAGGCCAGGGAGCTCTAACGCAGGTGGTCCATCCAAGGCTCCAGGTTCTTTTCATCTTGCACTGGCGCCCCCGTTTTAGAGGTTGTTTTCTGATTGGCAGATTCAGGCCACTCCTACATCTGTGCCCATTCAGGCCACTCCCACACCCGTGCCCATTCAGGCCACCCCACACCCGTGCCCCAGCCCTCCTTAACAAAGAACAATTAAAAAGAAGGGCGAACAAAATTTCTTTTTCAGCATGGTAAGCAGAAGTTGCACATACCAGTTTTGTTCACAAGCTTTCCTTTGGTGAACTTATTCAGATATCCTACACAGTTTGCTGTATAGCAGAAACTAACACACCACTATAAATCAACCATGTAAATCATCCAATAAATTTTTTAAGAAAGATTCTACCCAGAGATGAAAACAAGGAAGCTGAAAGTGAAAGCAGGGAGGGTGGATAGAGGGGGTGGAATGAACCAAAAACTTGATACAGCCATGGAGTACATATTGTAATTAAATCTTAAAGACTTATTGTGCCTTAAGTCCATTTTAGGTTCCAAATATGGAGAGTCATCCTTGCTTATGATGAAAAGTCTTCACGATATTTATTAAAATGGCCACTTTTTGATGTGAAGGCAAATTGATTTTTAAGCTAGAACTTCTGCAAGAAATTTGCATATTTCAATGCACATGTTGAGGACAAAATGTTCTCCAGGTTCCCCTCAGGACCCATGCAGTAAAGACAGAAAATATTCTGGAATCAAGAGAAAAGATGAAGCCTCAGTTAGGGCTCCAGAGTTACTTCCAGTCCTGTCTCAAGCTCTATAAGGTAGAAGAAGACATGAATTCACCCAGATCTCAGCTCTGCTCACTGCTTATTACAAGTATTTTCTGCACTTGTATGTAGGTAATTTTTTTTTTAATTGCAGTGATAAAATTTTTGCATTTTTGTCCAAGTGAACTTGCCTAGTTTGCGATCCTATCAAGGTCCTCTTCTTGACTTGCTGTAAGTATTTATGCAAGAAAAAAGATGAATTTTCTTTTTTCAAATCACTGATGGCAGGGACTCATCACTTTTACAAAAAACATTACATTGCTGGTGGTTGGTTATCACTTGGTATGTTTGAAGAGCTCCAATCAGCTGTATTCTATCCTGAAGAATATGGCTGCCTGAAATTACTCTCTTGTTTCTTAGCAGGACGAAGACAGAAAAAAAACAAGCAGCTTCATCCTAGAACAGTACTGAATTAGCCTTTTAAATGAGAACCATAACCAGGCCGCACATATTACTATTCTAATACTTGACATGTTCTGAAATTAGAAACAGAATAATATTGGAAGTTTTGGGAGCCCAAGACGATTTTAAAATTTTGAAGATTAAATTTATTACAGTCTATTGGGTGTAACATCTCTCAAAACCTTGTTAGACAAATCTACATATGGAAAGGAATTCACCACATATATGAGAATAGTTATTTCAAATTGCTGGGGGGAAAGCTCTTTCATAAATTCCATAGGAATAATTGACCATTCAATTGGAGAAGAAAAAAAATCAAATTTGAGACCTCCCTTACAGCACATGCAAATTTATCCCAAAAGGATTAAGGAGTTGAGTGAAAACCATTTTTTGAAGTATTAGAAGAAAATATAGACTTTTGTGTGCTTGCTAAGTTGCTACAGTTGTGTCTGACTCTTTGCAACCCTATGGACTGTAGCCCACCAGGCTCCTCTGTCCATGGGATTCTCCAGACAAGAATACTGGAGTGGGTTGCCATGCCCTCCTCCAGGGGATCTTCACAATCCAGGGATTGAACCCATGTCTCTTATGTCTCCGGCATTGGTGGGCAGGTTCTTTACCACTAGCACCATCTGGGAAGCCATCTACTGACCTGTGTTCATGTTTAAACCAAAGGCAAAAACCAAATTAGGTAAAAGGCAGTATTCTTAATTCACATTGTCAATATATAAAGTATATATTTCATGGGAAAATGTTTTTTAAAGAAACTTTTTATAAATGAATAAGCATCTAACGAGTATATAAGCACATTTCTTCAACTAAGAAATACAAATGGCTTATAAATTAATGAAAAGTCTCTCAAACAATGAGACCTTTTTTTACTCATCATACAGGCAAACGTGATGAAAACCAAACATACGGCAGCATGTGAGGAAATGGAAACATTGTAGGGGTATAAGTTGGGAGAAGATTGGGGGTATAAGTTGGGGGGAAATTTCTGAGGACCTATCAGAATTTTTAAATCCTGTTTCCCCCAATCAAGCAGTTCTACTTCTGTGTAGTTATTCCTTAAGAAACACATACATGCAGAAAGAATCTCCTACAAAAGTATTTAATGCTTATAATAGTGAAAACTGAAAAGACAGAAAAGCTCCTAGGAGAATGCATAAGCAGTTTATGGTGCATGTCATACAAGTTAAAAAGGTGGAGTTCCATTTATATGGACCCGGTATGAAAGTTCTTTATGAAATCATTGAGTGAAGAAGCAAGTTTTAGTTTACTATTGTGTGTGTGTATGTGTACGTACACATATGTAAAGTATGGTCTCATTTATTTCAAAAACTCATAAAACAAAACAATGATCTACTTATATTTGTGTATGTCACTACATGGAAAAAAAGTTGAAAAGAATGGCCACCTCTTGGCTGTTGCCTCTCAGAAATGTGACTGGGTGGAGCTGGCTGAAGAGGAACTCTGACTTGTACTCTTTTCTTTGATGTTTGAGAGTGCATTTATGGAGAAGGCCCTCTCTGAGGGAGTTTATTCTGTACTGTGTATGCAGTTAGAGTTGCATTATAAAGAAAGCAAAAATGAGATACTTCGGGGCCATCCGTTCTCCTAGTTTGCTCAGGATGTCTCTGCAGTTGGTTCTCTTGCTGCTTGCTCTGTTGTTTCACTTACGCACTCCAGTGTGTATCTTTACAAGTCAAACTGGCCAAGTGTGAGGAGGACTGGCTATTTGTTTACAAATTTACCACTTTATACTATTTGGCTGGGGAGCAACAGTCATTCCCTGGCTTTGTAATTCATTACATTGCTTATAAGTAATAACTGAAAGAGAGTTTAAAAGCAATATTAGTTTCAAAAACTTTGACCAATAATTGTTCTGAAATGTCAGGTTCCTTGGTAATATACCAAAAGGCTTATAATGAAGGCTTCTTATTTTTTTCTTTATGAGAAAGTTCAAATTACTTACATTTATAATTACACTCAAAGTTCAATAGGATGGATTAAGATTTCTGCCAAATGCTCTTACTTAACATTTTTCTAGTTTTAGCAATAGCAATTGTTACTTGCACATTAAAAAAAAAAACTTAGTAGCATAAGGCAAGTTTGTGGAAAACTTTAAATCTGTATTTTACAAGAGGAGAGGGGGGGGGGGGGAAGGGGGGGGGGGGAAAAAACTTGGCGGGGGGAGAGAGAAGAGAAGAGGGAAGGGTAGGGTAAATTCAGGCTTTTTTGGGTTTAAACCAACATCAGATTAATTAGAATTTTTTTTTTTTTTTTTTAAGATTAGGGTTCAAGTTTTGTGACTTGTGGCCTAAGTTTTCCGTTTTTCCCCCATATGTGGCCAGTATCCACAAACTATACACACTTTCTCAAATCTTCTGATAGTTCTTTCTAAAACTGAAAGTTTTACTTCTGAGGATTATAAAACAGTATTTCATATACTGGAGACTGGAATATAGCATAAGAAACTGAGTAAAATTCATTTTAGAAAAAGGTGAAATTTAAGATGATAAATGCATCTGTACTGTGGATTAAAAGAAGGAATTTCTCTCTTGCATAGATGACACTTGCAAAAATAAAAGTCTGGTCTATTACACAGTATACACTCATTTGTATACTAGAGAGGGATTCACCACACTATTTCACTTTAAAATGGACCCTCCACTGTTCTTTTTCATTTTTAAAATGGATTCCAAATATTAGGCTACAGTCTAAAGGAATTACCATGTATTAATTTTTCAGTGACTTGAGACTGAGGTGTATGTTATTCCTATGACAAATTAAAAACATTTTGCAGAAAAACTTTTTGCTGTGTATATCAGATTTATAATGATCTTACATGTAAAAATGCCTCAAAAAGTCAAAATCCTCCAAATACATTTTACATTTGAGTAAATACAGTTAAGACTAAACAATGAAATTCACTTGTCCTCTACTAGACTAAATACTACAAGAAACAGTTAGGTAAGCAGTAGAATACTGTGAAATTGCAAGCAACTGCACGCATGCCTGGTGCCTTATCCAGCACAGCTGACCAAAATATATATCAGAGGGGTGTGTTACAGCCGATTCAATTCCATTATATATGGCTGATGACCACCATCAGTCACAGAGTCCTTTGAAGAGAACCAGCCTCTTCTTCCTATGAATTATAAACTGGATCTGCTTTAGTTGTGAAACTTATTCGCTGCAAGTCAGTGGCTCAAATTTTATGGTGTATCCCTGACTTCAAGTCCCCGCCGCGAGGTCTGTAGACCCACAACTGCACTGAACCCACCCTACAGAAGTCAAGTGCAGAGCCCAGGGCAAGATGCGAGAGTGACACAACCGCAAACTGTGCGATAAAAGAGAACCAAGGGCATCTCGAAACGGGTCCAAATGATAATATTTGTCTGCTGGATGCACACAAATTTAAACCATCGCCCCTCTCTGCTTTAGACGGTGCCCCTGCCGGGGCACAGTCGCGTATTTCGGGGGATAACATAATGGAAAAATCGGGGGTGACCAGTGCTGGAAACAATGGTTTTAGTGTACGTTTTAACCACTTCCAGCCACATTAAAAGGAAGAAGCTTGGATGGGCCACCGCACCAGGCTGGCCAGACACCTTTAGGGGAGAAAAGAACAAATGATGTCATAACTCTCAGGCTTGGGGGAAATCTACTTTCGCTCTTAAAAAAAAAAAAAAAAAGATGAAAGGTGTCGCTGCCGCAGTGGGGCCCACGGCGAGAACGCGCGCCACGCCGTGGGGACCATACAGGTTGCCAGAAGCCCCGAACTTCAATAGTACCTAAACCACAGCTTTTGCTCCTCTCATATTTGAGGCGATGGTGGGAAGGCAAGTTTCACCTGTAAAAGAATCTGATAGGAGTCTCTCTCTACTTGCACTGTGTCCAGGCTCGGGGTCCTTCCGAGTTCCATCGCCTTTGCTCCACGCAGGTCCTGGCCACGCACTCGCCGCCTCTTCCACACCTGGGTCGCCGTGGGTTGCGCACCTGGGCCCGCCTTGACCCTGCCTTGTCTCCCTCTTCTCCAGCGCCGGCCCTGGAAGGTGACTCGTGCCTGGCTTGGAGGCAGCCAGGACCGCAGAAGCCCAAGGCCAAGAGAAAAGGGCACAAACACCGTCTGCGATCCGCTCTCACGCGTTAGAGGCGCAAACCGAGCTCTAGCTAACCTCACTCCAGCTCAACGCGAGGGGGAAAAAAAAGGGAGGGGGCGCGCCGCAGGGCCCACTTCTGCCTAGCTACCCATGGCGAAATTTCCGGCGCTCGGGCCAGCGAGGACACAGGATGCGCACCGCAGCCGCTCAGCTCCAGAGCCTGAGCCGGGAGCTAATGCATCTTCTCCAATCGCTCCCCGAAAGGAGAAGGAAATCGCCCCTTTTGCTCCCTGCCTGCGAGGCCGAGGGATCTGGGAGCCGGGCCCGACTGGGTAGGAATCGCCGGCCGGGGAATCCCCGACGGCGCCCGCTGCTGCAGCTCCTCTGCGGCGAGGGTTAACAGAGGTCCCTGCGGTGGCTTCCTCTCGCTGGCCCGGGAACGTGTATACCGCGCCCGCAGGATGTTCGCCGGCTGGGCTGGGCAGTCAGGAAACATGAGAAGGCCTCGCTATTCCTGTTCCCGGGCCGCGCGCGCTGGTCCGGGTAAATAAAGCCGCGACGCTGGCGGTGGCGGCGGTGAGCGCGCCGGAGTCCGCGCGGAAAACATGCGGCGGGGATGGGAGCGCGCCTAGCCTCGACGCGGGAGAGCCAGCCGCTCTGCCGCCAGCCGCGGGCCCCACCGCGACAGGTACAGCCCCGGCCGCGCCGTCACCGCGCGGAGCCGCGGGAAGGGAGGCTCCCTCCCCTCTTTAGCAGCCCCTTCCCTCTGCGCCGGGGGCTTGGAGCTCCCGGCCCTTCCCCCACCTCCCTCCGAGGTCCTTCGGGGACGCGCCGGGGAAGGGGGAGGTGGGGGGAGGGGTGGCGGCCGAGGCTGGCTGGAGGGTCTGCGAGGACTCGGAAAGCCCACCTGGCTGCGCCCCCTCTGCTTAAAATTGTTCTCGGGGGTTGGGCGGGGCGGATCCGAAAGGAGGGCTCTCCCCAAGCCACAGTGGAGTGAATCTGGGTAAGTGGGGGAGCGCGGGATCCGAAAGGCGGCGTTGGGGACCGCGCGGGGGCCCCCGGGGAGGGTTAGGAGCTGCAGTTCACACGACCCCGGACGTCGGGGACCGAGCTCTGTGCCCTTTGCCGCGCTGAGATCTGCGGTGGGCCTTCCGTACCGGCTTGGGGCAACGGGGAGGGTCGGCAAGGCGAACCTCACGGCGCAATGGCCAGGGAAAACACGCCGTCGCACACAGGAGGACAGGGCTGAGGTGGGGACAGACCGCGGGCCGGGAACGAGTGTGCTTCCCAAACAGCAACCTGGACGCAAATCGCTAAGCGCACAGATTATAAAAGAAAAACAAGGCGCGTCCGGATAGGGGAACAAGGGCTGCGAGCGCGGATGTCCGCTTTCCCCGCTGCTCGCTGAGGCTGTCTGAACCCCAGACGTACCTGTGTGCGCGGGAGGGCTCGGCCCTGCCGTACACCCGGCAGCCGGCAGAGGTCTGACTCCACCTTTCTACGAACACTGCCCGCAAGCTGAAGTTTAACCGTTGCGGTCACGACCCTAAACATCGCGCGTGGCCGCTGCTGCGGTGGCCCGAGGGCGGGGCGGGGGCGTTGGCGAGCGTGGGCACCCGGCGTGTGTGCCTGGGGGTGGCTGCCCTCGCCGGGGCGGGACAGGGTGAGGGGACGAGGATCGCGAAGCGGGGGGCGGCTCGGAAGCCACGCGCGCTGTCCCCCCTCCTCCCCAGCCGCGAGACGAGGAGGTGCAGCGGCCAGGGGCGGCTGCGCGCCTCCGGGCAGCCACCCGGCTGCTCCCGGGCGGCGCGGACCGGCCTGCGAGGTTCACCCGCCGCAGGCAGAGGCTCCTGGCGGTCTCGGCCCAGGAGGTGAGCCACGGACTTTTTCCCGCAGGCTCTGTGGAGCGCGAACCGTGACGCCTTTCCCTCGCTCTTTTAACACATTTTGCAACTTCTGCAATGGTTCCCCGAGACCCCAGAAAGGGATGGGAGGGAAAGGACTCCGAGCTCGCGGCTCGCGCCCGCGTTGCGGAAGAGGACAGCGCTGACAACCAGCTCTGGAGGGCCGGGACTCGGGCGCCTTTGACCTGCCCGGACCCTGCGCATCCGGAGCGGCTGGAGGGGTGGCAGGAGCCTCGAGGGAGGGCCGCTTAACTCCCTGAGGCCATTTAACTTTCTATCTGTGGAATCTGCTAACTTTCCCTGCCCTCACCCCCCACCCCAGGAACTGTAGCTGGAAAAAAAAAAAAAGGACGCAGAGGTTTCAGCCAAACCACCCAGGATCTAGCAAACAAGCAGATCCCTGAAATCCTGTTATTCACTGGGACTCATTAACTGGGGCTGGCGGATGCGGTCGTTCATGTTACCCCCAATTTTTCCTTTCTTCCAACCCTTCCTGACGAGCCCTAGTGGGAGCTCTGGGAGGCTTTAGTCTCCGGTTGTGATTGAAGAATCACGCACGGCCCCGCGTTGTCCTCCCCCGCTTTCCGGAGTGTGCTTCATCCAGATTAAAACCAACTCTGGAAGGCTTGTTTAGGAATCACTTTCCTTTATCAAGCGGGTAAACTGTTTCTGGCTGACATTCCTTGCGGGCTGGGAAGCCGGGGCAGAGAGGAGCGTGGGTACCAGTCCCGGGAGTGTTCGGGGGCGGTGACCCGGGTTACCGGGGAGCGGTGTAACCAGGTAGGGGAAGGCGGGAGTCCCCGGGTTCAGGTGCCGCGGCGTCACTCCTCCCCTGGGCTCCGCAGCCCCGCGCCAAGGCCAGCTTCGGACTCGGGACGCTCCGGAGTAAGAGCACTCTCAGCGGGTAATGTGGTTAATCTTTATCTCCTAGAACCTGAGCCCTGCGGAGCTCCTGGCGGCCCGATCCCAAGGCGCTGCGGCCGCGCCGCGCGCCCCTGCCTGCCCTCGCCATGAACACGATCGTCTTCAACAAGCTCAGCGGCGCGGTGCTTTTTGAGGACCGCGGGGCTCCGGAGCGGGATCGGGGCGGCCGGCCCTACGGCGGGGTCCTGGACAGTCCCCACGCTCGCCCCGAGGTGGGCATTACGGACGGCCCGCCCCTCAAGGACAACCTGGGCCTGAGACACCGGAGGACCGGGTAAGCTCACTCTGCCGGGGCCCCTGCCCGCCAGCTGCCGGGAGAGGTGGGGACAGAGAGACGCGGGCGCTCTGGTGACAACCCGGGCCTGCGGGTCAGGGGCCCAGTTTCCTGGGAGGACAGGTCTCCGCCACTCGGTTTCGCGCATTCTCATCTTAAGATACTAATTCTAAGTATGGGGGTTGGGTGGGGGATCGATTCGTCAGAACAGCTCAAAAGAGGCTCGTTGGAAACGGAGGACACTTGAAAGCGCCCCTGAGTGCTCCGAAGCCTCGATCTCAGGGATGGGGGTGGGGGTGGGGGTGACTGTCCCTCTCCGGACCGCTATGCAGTTGCGCGGCTGAGGACGAGGCAGAAAGGCCTGCTTGGGATGCACGAGCACCGGGCAGGGTCAGGCAGTCGGGGCTCCCCCTGTCAGGCCAGCCCCGTGGGCTTCCCCATCTTGTGTCACGACAGGGCCTTGCATCGGGCAAGGTGTTGGGAAGGTCGGCTCTGCACAGGACGCCCAGGATGCGCGCGCTGCTCGGCGGAGTCCGCCGCGAGCCCGGAGGGTGGGTGCCGCGGGCCTGGGTTTCGGTTTAGCGGGCTGAGGGCTGCGGGTAGAGTGGGAGGCAAGCAAGAGCTCGCAGGCCTCTGCTCCGGTGCAGAGGCGGTCTGCGGCCCCGCCACGTCCGTGCGACTTCGGGAGCGCCCCGCGGGGTGGGGCGGGGAGGGGGGCGGCGGGCGGCCGTGCTGGCCCGTCCATCTGAGAGATTGCATCAGCTGCTTGTTCTGCTGCGTTGCCTGTTAGTGAAGTAGAGATCGGGTTTCGTCAAAATGTTACTATCAGTCCTCACGGAAGGAATTGGATTTCAAAGAGTTTAAAGAGGCAAAAGCCCTGGAGGCTGCGGCGCAAGCGCGCGTGCTCGCGGAGCGGCCAGGACGCGCGGGCGGCGGCGCGGCGACCCCTCCCGGAGCCGCCAAGGAGCGCAGCGCCCAGCGCCCGGGCCCGCTCTCCCTCCTTGGAAAAAAGCTCTTCCTGAGGTCTTTTTACTTTAGCAGGTGGGACAGACCTGTCCATACTTTTAAGCTCTTCCTTATGTCGTGAAAAGTCCCCAACAGTGTTTTGGGTTACTTGTTTGTTTTTTCCGGTTCAGCATCTTTCTTCTACAAACCCTTTCTTGGACAGTTTCTCCTTTACCCAAAGGATCCAAGATACAGGGAAATTTTGCAGAGGAACCAGGGCAGGGGGCGGCCATCACCTCGCTTTATTCCCACCATCCAGTGGCGACCTTTGACCACAGACGACGGGAAGCCCCAGCGGCGGGCTTGAATCCCTGAAAGAACGTTCTTGAAGAGTGTACACGGCCCGCGAGGCCAGGGCCCCTGGCGGGGACAGCCCTGCTACGCAGATCTGACCACCTAACTCTCCAGCCTCTGGCTTCAGGATCTCTCCCCCTGCCCCCACTCCTTTCAGTATAAAGCTGGTGGCCTTGTCCTGTGACTCCCAGGCCATCCGCGCCCTGGCACTGCCAATGTCCGCGCTCGCGGGACAGACAGGGGTCCACGCAGGCTGAGACGCGTACAGACGCGACCCTCGGGGTCACAGAGGAGGGCGCGGCTCACGGCCCCTCCTCTCCCGCTGTCCCAGGGCCCGGCAGAACGGCGGGAAGGTGCGGCACAAGCGGCAGGCCCTGCAGGACATGGCGCGGCCCCTGAAGCAGTGGTTGTACAAGCACCGCGACAACCCGTATCCCACCAAGACCGAGAAGATTCTCCTGGCGCTCGGCTCGCAGATGACGCTCGTGCAGGTAATCGGGGCCACGAGCCCCTGCCCCTCTCTTGGTGAGGCCAGGACGCAGGCCGCCTTTCTCCTCCCCGCTTTTGGGAAAGGACGGGCCGAGATCGGCCGGTCCGGATGCTCCTCCGGCCTGTGGATGATGCGAGGCGGGCACAGGGCAGAGTTCTGATGCGGGAAGAGCCTCTGGGTTTCCTCTCATCTTATCTCAGTTTGGTCCAGGAGGGATTGTGTGGTGTTCGTAAGGACGGCAGTGAAAAGTCAAGTGCAGACTTATGAGAAGGTGTTCGGATTCTATACAAGTATAGATGGCTACGGATGGGACTACCTCCGCGGTGATTTTCAAACTTGTGTACGCATCAGACTCACCAGGAGGACTTGTTAAAACACGCATTGCTGCGCCCCACCCGGAGTTTGTAGTAGTTCTTGGGCCAGGACGATAATTTGCATTCTAACAAGTTCTTGGGGTGATGCTCTAGCTGCTGGCCCGACAGGACACTTTGAAAACCAGACAGAAAGACACCCCACATCAGGGCCCCATGTTAAAGGTCAAATACAGGATAACTTTTAAATTAACCATTCCTGACAGGGCTAGGAGGTGGATTGGAAAGGCAAGAAGTGGATTTGGGATTTTCTTTTTTTTTCTTCTTTTTTAATAAATGACACCCAGGGCATTAGCTAGAATCCACACAGTTTTGCCGTTGTTTATCTTTCTACTCAGGCTAAGAAGAGGCAGATTTCAAATGGTAGGGTTACTTGGTCAAATGTAGAGAAATGGTGTGAGTTTGTTGCCAATCTAGTGAATTACATTGGACAAGTTTTTCCTCTCCATAACCGTATCACAAGCTTGGGTGACATAGGTAGAGCACTTATCAGCATTTTGTAGATGATGTAATCAAGGCAGGAAGAAGTTGTGTTCCTAGGGGTAGGGAAGGCCTGGAAATAATGTAATTCTATATCAAATGCTCTTTCTATCACACAAGTTTTCTTTCATAAATGTAGTAAGATAAACTTTTATGCACCAAACAAAGCATTTAACTGAGGAAAAAAGGAGGAGGCGCTAAATGAGCCAAGAAATCTCATGCATTATAGTAGTACTGCATCACTGCACGGTGAAATTTTGGTCATTCCGTGAAAGTTATAGTGAGAACCCCCAAATAAAAGGGAATATTTAACTATTAGATAACAAAGATTTCTTTCCAGAGTGTAAGATTGTCCTTTTAGGAATTACTAGAAAGTTTGACAAAGCATGAAAATTGACTTGTATTCAGCCTTATTAAAACTGAAATATGCATTTTCTGCTTATTTTCAGAGTATGATTGTAGAGAAAAACATCTGTTTTGCTTTATATTAACAGGCAATAGTATTAATAGTGATTTGCTGCAGCACTGGAGGGGAAAATTAATTTAGTGTTCTTGGCTTAATATATGTTTAACATAAAACTATGATTTTTTATTTTAACATAAACTAGTGATGTTCAAAATTAGTTTTTAAATAAATTATTCCAATCAGAAAAACTTGACTTAAGAAAACAAATGTATGTGTTCAGATTTCAGTTTAAACTGGTATGCTATTTATTTTGAAAATACACTACTTTATAGAGCTGTATGAATATTTCACTCTGATGTCAACAGTAAAGCATTAGATTACTGATTATATAGTTCCATATTTAATACTTGCCATTCTTTCAGACAGAAAGCAAAAACTGTTTATGACATATTTAGGACATTTTTAAACATGAAATGTATTTGTCATTAGCAGAGACATTTAAATTTTTATGTGCAATAGTTTTTTGAGCTGCAATAGAAACAGTTATTTTTTAATACAGAATCAAATTGTTTTCTACCTGAAATGGTCATTCAAATGCAGTTAACAATTCTTTTTGTGTTAAGATCTTGGTAAAACTATTGCATTTTTCTAATTTACATGAAGTTTTTATTCATGTATGAAAACTTTTGCCGTTATTTTTTCTATTATACTATAGTCTTCAGAAAATAAAATTCTATTTTTAAATGGGGCAGAGGTACTTGTTTATAATTATAATTGATACCCATTTAATGATTTCCAAGTTTTATAGTAAATGAAGTTAGTTTCTAGAACATTAAAGTGATAAATGGAAAAATTCAAAATGTATAGAATGACCAAGGGACCCTTATATAGCATTTAATTTGGATCTAGTTATTCTCAGTTAGGCACAATGGAATGTCTATCAAAGAAAAAAATACATATTTATGAATATAAGGAGTTTGTATAAGTCAGACATGTATTAAACATCCAAAGCAAATTTTGACTCTGTGGAAACCAAATAAATTATGTCAATGCCTTTTACTTCTGGGGGAAAAATGTCAAGCTGTGATCTGAATAAAGCTTTTTGAGACCTGGAAATTAGACTTCTGTTTCAGGAGTCAGGTTCTCCCATTGAATCAATTTCTCCTATTCACTCAGCCTTCTTGACAAGAGTGATCATGTCTTATCCCTCTTCATCTTCCCATTTCACCCCAGTCCAGTACTTTCCATGTAGTAAACTCTTCATATGTTTTGAATAGGTTTTAATTGGGAAATACTGCTGGAATCACCATGTGACTTGCCCAGACATATCTCTGAAAACTGGAGAATGTCTTGAAATCAGAGGAAGATATTCTGGTTTGAAAATTTATCTCATTGTAGGAAATACATGGAGAGCATTGAAAATTTATCTCATTGTAGGAAATACATGGAGAGCAGCAGAAAATGAATGAATTATCTTTAATGACACATGTTGGTTCTACAGAACAAGCATGCAACTGACATTATTTTTTATTTATCTAGAAATATGTCATAGATAAATATGGAATATTTCCTTTATTTCTGGCTTCAGACTGTATTTTTTATTATAATACTTCTTGTCTCTGCTTCTCCTAATTTATATTATCACAATAGTTATTCATTAACTACAAGAGTGTCATATTTTTGAAAATTTCTTTTATACTTAATATTTCCCTTTTGGTTGTGTGGTCAAACTCTCGAACTTTTCATAAGAAGTGCTTTTGCCTTATTTTGCTACTCTGAAGGGTATAAAACCTGGTTGGTCATCTTCATTAAACCTAGAACCAAAAAGCTGAAACTTTAACGGAAGGAATGTTTTAGGGCTACATAAGTTACTTTTTCCAATAAATAGAAGCTCTAAAGGACATTAAACAAGACTACATTTTGTTCATTCCTGGAAGATGAAGCAGAGAGAGAGATATTTATGCAAACTTCATCTTTTTCTACCCACTAGACTTGGCAACTTGTCTTAATTAGTTATAACTGTTTGCGTTATTAATCTGCCATCATCCTAATAAGATATAAGGATTTTTATAAAAAATTAACAGGAAGATGATTCATGTACGTGTTTTGACTTTAACCAACCAAGACAATTCCATTGTGCTTATTTCCTATGACTGACCATTGTTCAAACATTGTAAAAATACACTCTCTACTCTCAAATATAAACAACTTTATTGTGGAACAACAAGTATGTGATTGGGGTTTTGTGTTATTGTAGGATGTGGAGCTTACCCAGGCAATAACTGACTCTGAAGAAATTTTTCAAAGAAGGGCAGGGGGCTGTATCTGGTTTCAGTATTTCCCATTGGTTATGCATGTATATTTAAAAAATATTTTTTCTGGATTATAAGAGTGAAATGATGGGGTTTTTTTCAGATAACAATACAGAACGCAATGCAAGTAGAGTTTGAGACTGTATTTAGTTATTGGATGTTAATACTCCCTTCACTTAAGTGAAGTAAAGTGAAAGTCGCTCAGTCGTGTCCGACTCTTTGCAACCCCATGGCCTGTATAGTCCATGGAATTCTCCAGGCCAGAATACTGGAGTGAGTAGCCTTTCCCTTCTTCAGGGGATCTTCCCAACCCAGCGAGAGAGAACCCAGGACTCCCACGTTACAGATGGATTCTTTACCAGCTGAGCCACAAGGGAAGCCCAACAATACTGGAGTGGGTAGCCTATCCCTTCTCCAGTGGATCTTCCTGACCCAGGAATCGAACCAGGGTCTCCTGCATTGCAGGGAGATTCTTTACCGACTGAGCTATCAGGGAAGCCATACACTTATAGTAGACGTTCCAAATTCCTGTCATATAGCCATGTATCATTTGGTGAAATCTGCTATATTGCAAGATTTTGCCTCCGTGTTGACATCGCTTTTGCTTAATATTGAATGGGTCTACTGAGATATGTGTGCAGTTATCAACTGCAAGGCTTATGGCTACTGTTAAATTTTCAATAAAATCTCAGATCGGTCCTGCATTCTTTTTTTATTTTGGACATCCTGGGTCTTTGTTGCAATGCATGGGTTTTCTCTAGTTGCGGTGAGCAGGAGCTATTCTCTATTTGTGGTGCACAGGCTTCTCTTCACAGTGGTTTCTCTTGTTTGAGAGCACAGGCTCTAGGGTTCTCTGGCTTCCGTAGTTGCTGTGCATGGTCTTAGTTGCCTTGAGGCAAGTGGGATCTTCCTGGACCAGGGATTGAACCCATGTCCCCTGTATTGGCAGGCAGATTTCTTAACCACTGGACCACCAGGGAAGTCCTCTTCAAACAGGAAAGGGACTACATACATAAGGCTGTATATTGTCACCCTGCTTATTTAACTTCTATGCAGAGGACATCATGAGAAACGCTGGGCTGGAAGAAGCACAAGCTGGAATCAAGATTGCCGGGAGAAATATCAATAACCTCAAATACGCAGATGACACCACCCTTATGGCAGAAAATGAAGAGGAACTAAAAAACCTCTTGATGAAAGTGAAAGAGGAGAGTGAAAAAGTTGGCTTAAAGCTCAACATTCAGAAAACGAAGATCATGGCATCTGGTCCCATCACTTCATGGGAAATAGATGCGGAAACAGTGGAAACAGTGTCAGACTTTATTTGGGGGGGGCTCCAAAATCACTGCAGATGGTGATTGCAGCCATGAAATTAAAAGACGCTTACTCCTTGGAAGGAAAGTTATGACCAACCTAGGTAGCATATTCAAAAGCAGAGACATTACTTTGCCAACAAAGGTCCATCTAGTCAAGGCTATGGTTTTTCCAGTGGTCATATATGGATTGTGAAAGTTGGACTGTGAAGAAGGCTGAGCGCCGATGAATTGATGCTTTTGAACTGTGGTGTTGGAGAAGACTCTTGAGAGTCCCTTGGACTGCAAGGAGATCCAACCAGTCCATTCTAAAGGAGATCAGTTCTGGGTGTTCTTTGGAAGGACTGACGCTAAAGCTGAAACTCCAATATTTTGGCCGCCTCATGTGAAGAGTTGACTCATTGGAAAAGACTGATGCAGGGAGGGATTGGGGGCAGGAAGAGAAGGGGGGAAGAGGATGAGATGGCTGGATGGCATCACCGACTAGATGAACATGAGTTTGGGTAAACTCTGGGAGTTGGTGATGGACAGGGAGGCCTGGTGTGCTGCAATTCATGGGGTCGCAAAGAATCAGACATGACTGAGTGACTGAACTGAGAACTAACTACATGATGTAAAAATGAGGTATTCAGTATTTCAGTAGAGTGACTGCTGCTACTGCTGCTGCTGCTGCTAAGTCACTTCAGTCGTGAATGACTCTGTGCGACCCCATAGACGGCAGCCCACCAGCCTCCCCCATCCCTGGGATTCTCCAGGCAAGAACACTGGAGTGGGTTGCCATCTCCTTCTCCGATGCATGAAAGTGAAAAGTGAAAGGGAAGTCGCTCAGTCATGTTCGACTCTTAGCGACACCATGGACTGTAGCCCACCAGGCTCGTCCGTTCATGGGATTTTCTAGGCCAGAGTACTGGAGTGGGGTGCCATCTGAGTATAAGTTAATTCTGTGCATTCAAAGGTAGACAGATAGCAGAATATCCCCATGGGTTTACCATAATGATTGCTCTACCAATATGAATGTAAACACTTAAGTTAGAGTAGGATAAAAATGATTTAGTTTTTCTTCCAGCTTCTAGATATTTGGTTCTGTAAGCTTTCTCTATAAAATACAGTGTTTTTTAAAGTTCTGAGTTTGACATTAAAATGCTGTTACAGCACCTGTCCTTGGGAAGGAGGCTTGTTGCATGTAAAATAGAATTTCAAGAGAATTTAAATGACAACCTGAAGGAATCCATAGAAAGTTAAAGGTGGCAAATTTGAACTGGTGTTTTTACCTTCAGTGAAATGGAAGGCTTTTGCATCAATTAATTGGGAAAAACCTAGCGAAATGATACTTATGTAGATTTGTTCACCACCTATCGTCTGCTGTTTGCATGACTTAACATAGGAAGATATTAAACACCCCTGACTATATACAGTCATTAAGGCTGTACTATAAATTTCTGATAATAAAACATTGGCAGAGTAAATGTGTTAGTAGATTGGGTGCCAGTCAGACTTCTGAAGTCAGTTTAGAAAGAACCTATTAGACACCAGCAAACCTTTATGGAAAATCTTCTGGTGTATGATTAATATACCCTGGTAGGAACTATGAATATGTAAAACATAAAAAAATGTGACTCCTATATATGAAAAGTTAGTCAATCCCACCATGACATTTAAAAGTTCCTATTTTTGTATGTTAGAATTGTAAGCGTTTTGATTTTTTAAAATAAGAAGTCCACTGCATTTTAATAAAAATATGAAGAGTTTCATAAGAATTGGATTTTATACTATGTGGTACAGTGTGTTGGTTGTATTAAGAGTTAAGGTCAGTTAAGATTTAAGATTATTTAAGATTAGCCTCTGAATTATATGGTGTTTAGTAGAGAAAGTAACAAAAAATTTCTGGAGTTGGATTCTTTTAAGCGTAAGTGACATGGCATAGGGGAAGTTGCAGGCTGTCCTGTGTGTGAGAGGAGCAGAGAAGGACATTAAGCACCCGTCTGTGATTACTGAAGAAGTGGTGGTCAAGGGCAGAAGGTAGGTTGGTACCAACCATAAAGAAGATGGACTAATACTTGTGTAGGAGAATGTGGACAGTAATTCGCAGATTTTAATTTGAGGGTCAGAGCTGGCAAGGATGTCAGGAACCATGAAATTCTAAAAAGTTGAATGACTTATCTAAACTCACACAGCCTGTTTTCAGCAAAGTCAAAAGAGGAAACCGGGGCTCTTTCTGTTACACCACAGTTGGAGGATGACAGGACATGAATGAGGATTTGAAGACGTTAAGTAATTAAATCATAACAGTGCATCATCACTCGAATTTGATGGCGGTTGTTAAGATCCATTCACGTGGGCAGAAAGAAAGATAAGGAAGTTCAAAAAATAATGTTCTAAATGTTCCAGTTAGTACTGACGAGGACACGGACGAACATTTTGGCCATGACCTGGAGAATAGAGAGAGGTTTGAGAAAAAATTGGCCAGGCATTTCATGCCTCCGTAGTGCAGGTTCCCCCGTGTGTCATGATCAATCTCTTCACTGCTAGTCCTCCTGTGTGTGTAGGGGACAAAGTTTATTCATTCCTAGCACTTAACACCATGGCATATGAGACCTTCTCAGTGTGTATTTGTTGAATGAATAGCCCCAGAAGTTTTCTGTTTGTAGAGGTTGGAGGAGATGGAGAATTTGAAGTCGGGCTAAAACCATAGTAATAGCACAGTTTGGCAGGAAGAGTGGTTGGTGGTGTCTAAGGCTTCTGAAATGCCATGGTGAGGTATTACACCACTGCTCATAAATTTGAGGACAATCACCATTGCTTAAGACACAAGGTTAACATTGAACATATGTATATTATATATGAATTAAATATATATATTATGTATGATATGGTTTGTGTGTATATAAACTGGGATAGACTTTTTTTCCTATGGGGGAAAAAAAGAAAAATGAGTTATAGATTTTTTTTTAAGTAGGATTCACCACAGGTTCATTCAATAATTAAGGCTTGAGTGATGTACAAAAAAAAAAGTGTATTTATAGACTAAATGTAAAAAAAAAAAAGAAAGAAATTCCAGAGCAAGTACCACCACACAAACCATTAATATACTGTGGGATATTATAGAAATAATTGACAGAGAGACATAATCTTCTTCCCACATTTCATGTTTTAAAGGCAAATATTGGCCTTTCAGGTTTTTAATATCTATACATTTGGATGAGAACATGATATTTTAAAAGAAATGTCAAGTGTCATTTTAGCCTCTAGAAATTATGTCCAGCTCTTTGCGACCCTATGGACAGTTGTCTGCCAGGCTCCTCTATCCAAGGGATTTTCCAGGCAAGAATACTGGAGTGGGTAACCACTCCCTTCTCAGGGGATCTTCCCGACCCAGGGATCGATCCCAGGTCTCCTGCATTGCAGACAGATTCTTTACCATCTGAGCCACCAGGGAAGCCCTCCAAGAAATCCAGCAGCACCTTAAACAAAAACAATAGGACTGACTGTGTTTTGCAGTATTCATTTCTTTGGCATCACCTATTTAGAAGCACTTAATTTTTAGCTTAAAGCTGGGTGTTACTTGGCTTTTTCTCTCTCTGCTTGTCTGATTGCTCTCTCTCTGCTTTGCTACCTCCTTAATTGCTATAGGTTTCCAGGGTTTGTTCCTTGACTCTCTTTTCATTCTACCTACTGTCACAACCTCAGCTCTCACTTCTATGCATTTGACCCAAATCTGGTCTTCCTTGCCCTTGAATCTCAGATGGCCTTTTTATTTTCTCACTGGCACGTTTCACCTGTATGCTCTTCTGGCACCTCAAACTAAACGTTCCCAGACCAAACCCATCATTTCACCCTCAAACAATTCTTTCTTCCTCAGAACGGCACTGTCTTCTCTTCTTATATAAGTTTGATAACTCAAGGGCATCTCTAATTCTTTCCCTCTTTTTTACCTCCCATAATGTCTCTGTAATTTGATTTCTGTTGTTCCAAGTCTGAACTGGAAACACACTCCCCTCAACATTATCCCTGACATATTCCTTCAAAGTCTAGCTTCACGAACTCTTGAGTCACATGAAAGTAACCCCTCCTTCTGTTTCACTGCAGTAACATTTTATTTTAATGCGTCTTAAGCCATTTATCACCTTCTTTCCTATATTAGAATTATTTTTTTTATAGTTGATTTTCAATGTGTTAATTACTGTTGTACACCAAAGTGATTCCATATTAGACATATATATATATGTGTTCTGTTTATATGTTACAGACATATATGTATTACATTATAGACATAAATATATGTATTCCTTGATTCTGTTTTTATTTCATTGTTTGGTTCAAGTGTCATTTTTTGGGTTCCACATATAAATGATATCATATGGTATTTTTCTGACTTTCTTCACTTAGTTTGATTATCTCTGGGTCCATCCGTGTGGTTGCAAATGACATTTTTTCTTTTTTATGGCTGAGTAATATTCCATTGTGTATATGTACCATATCTTCCTTATCCATTTCTCTGTTGATGGACATTTAAGTTGCTTCCATGTCTTGGCAATGATGAATAGATTTTACAGTTATCTGTGTATTCTCCTACCTCTCTTACTAGCCTCAAAATTTTAGGGCAAAGTCCTTTAATATTTTTTTATCCCCAGGATATAGCTAGTGCTCAGTCTGTACAGTAAGGGCTCACCACATTTGTTGAATGAATGAATGAACAGATATGAATTCCAGTACTGTTATGTCCGAGAATATGTAATGATCAGAGATTATGAGAGAGGCTTGGGTCTTTCTGGGAAAGTAACTGTATGATGGATAATTTTTTATGTTGTGTTAACTGAGAAATAAAACCTTTTTAGGTGTCAAATTGGTTTGCTAATGCAAGACGCCGGCTTAAGAATACTGTTCGACAGCCAGATTTAAGCTGGGCCTTAAGAATAAAGTTATACAACAAGTATGTTCAAGGGAATGCTGAGCGGCTCAGTGTGAGCAGTGATGACTCCTGTTCTGAAGGTTTGTTAATGTTTTTATCTTGCTTTCTTTACTCTGCCTCTGTAAGGAGTCATTCACCTCCATTCCTATTTCTAAGGTCGATCCCACAAAACAATGCTGTCATAATGGTTCTTTTTTATTGCACGGGGTAACTTGACTTTTATAATACTATAAATGACCAACCAGATTATGGCTGTTTCCTCTTGTTCATAGATTTATCATGTGTCAGAATAACATTTTCTGTGAAGTTTATTAACATTAAAATACCAAAGGGAGAAATTACTTAATTCCTGCCTTTTTTAACCTAAAAATTAATCTTAAATATTAAAGATAACTTTACACACTTTAAATATTCTTCCTATATGTATATTTTAAATCATTAAATATAACAATTGGGTGTCTGGGGAAAAGTACATGTAAGAACTACCTAGTGGTATTTTTCCTTCTTAGATGGAGAAAACCCTCCACGAAACCACATGAATGACGGAGGCTATAATAATCCAGTTCACCATCCCGTGATTAAAAGTGAGAGCTCAGTCATAAAGGCTGGAGTACGGCCAGAGTCACGAGCCAGCGAGGACTACGTATCGCCCCCCAAGTACAAGAGCAGCTTGTTGAATCGTTACCTTAACGACTCTTTGAGACACGTCATGGTCACAAATGCGGCCATGATGGGAAAGACAAGACAAAGAAACCATTCAGGATCTTTTAGTTCCAACGAGTTTGAGGAGGAGTTGGTATCTCCCTCGTCATCAGAAACGGAAGGCAACTTTGTCTACCGCACAGGTAAGTCTGTGCTTTTCGTGATAACCTTGTTTAAACAGAATGAAGGCTGCAGCAGAGGGCCTTCTTTCTACAGGTGTCAAGACAGAATTTTTATAGCCTGTGCATCAGATTTGCACATATGGCCCGTAATTCAATTTGAAACCTTTTATTTTGTTCTTCATTAGCAGATACGCTTGTTAGCAGATGATGGTCTACTGGGAAGTTTTCATCCTCAATGAAGATCTTCAGTCTTAGCAATAAACATACTTAGAGGAGATAAATGTTGGCTTTAAGAATAAATTATAATGGAGAAATGTTCCAGATTGTAACTAGCCATGCAAATATTTTGTATTCTATCTTTTCTCTTAAATTCTTTGATTGCTTATATTGATGGAAAATGAATATAAATTAGCATGGGTGGCAAGACGTTTGTGAAGGAAAAGTGGCTTAAATTGCTTTGGAAATCTTACTTTTATTTCTGAAAAGCACAAGTAGGGCTGATAAATAGCTTTGAAATCTTTACTTTTAGTTCATAAAAAATGAATCAATTTCTACCTGTCCTCAGCTTTCAGATGGAGTGACAAGCTTGGTAAAATTTTCTATCTTGACTTCAGTTCCTCCAGAGCTTTGCATGTAAAGAGTGTTTGAGCAAGTTTGCTTCAGGACAAAGGATTGTGTGTGTCCTACATCTGGTACAGGTGGAGTCCATGCCCTGAAAGTGCCAGGCAGTGAGATTTAGAAATGTTACCCCGTGAATGAACTTCAGGAAGCGTGGAGTCCAGCCGTATTATGTCACAGATAAGAAAGCCCAGACAAAGAACAGACAGCTAGTGACTCTTCTATAGATCAGCAGTGCAGCTCAGCCTGCACCAGAGGTCCGAGGAATGTGATTACTGCTAGACTGCTGTTACTGTTATTATTACACATGTTGTCACCAGTCACTAATTGAATATTTGTGATATACTAGGTTCTATGCTAAATATTATGCATGTACTACTACCCTGAGTCCTTATAATATCAAGAAGCTTGATATATAAACAATAGAGCTTTATAAACATGTTTAAAGTTGGTCTGCTGAATATATCGTTAAGGTTATTTAGTCATAAATCTGATTTTCAATTGTCTACAAATATGTACAAGATACACTATGAGGATTCAGAAGATGTCACAATACATTTTTAATGACTTAATCTCATTTTCTGTTTGTATTTCCAACTCTGACAATGAAAACATCTCCGGACACTCAGAAATACATAGGCTTGTAAGTAATAATTGTGTCTAGGAAGAAGTAAAACATACAATAAAAGATAATTTAGCCAAAAACAAAAAAGTTCAAACTATCTGTTAATACCTAACTGATGTGGCCAGACCAGAACTTGTAATTCAGAATGTTTATTCTTAGAAAAAGGAAAAAAAAAATCAAGTCATTTAAGTACAGATAATTGAAAAAGGAAGAAAACAAAAAATGGTAAAATAAAGACTGAAAAGCAGATAAATAAATCAAGAGTTGGCTCTTTGAAGTCAGTAGTAAAAGAAATAAGCAAAAATTAACTCAAAGTTGGAAGTGAGAAAGAGGATATAGCAATCAACATATTTTTGATTAAAATAATATTTTAAAAATTATTATAAAGTACTATACACAATCGCTTGACAGTATACTGTATGCAAATGTATGGATGAAGTGAATTGCTATTATCCACACAAATTGTTAATTCATAGTAAGAAAACTTTTAAATGACTGCTAATGCAGGAAAAATTACGGTTTTTAGTAAACTCAGTTCCCAAATGCTTGATAAAGCCATTGGATTTCTTTTTCAAACTTTAAAGAAATAATTAATTCCTATGCTTTGTATGTATTTCTGGAACATATAAAAACATGGGAAGTATCTCAATTTTTAAAAATGTAAATGTTTTCCTAACCTCAAACCAGATGAAGACAGCATAAAGTCAAAATTTTTATTTGTGGTACTGACTATATTGATAATCATCTAATGTTAAGTGGAAAATTTTTAATTGAGGATGCCCTGAATATGACAAGTGTGTATGGACAAGACAAGAAAGGTAAAAACAATAAAAATTACAGTTGAATGAGGTGGGGTAATTGAGATCTGTTCTTTAAAAATTTTTTTTTCTTTTTCTCATAAATTTATGTTGTCCAGTAAAAATAAGGTCATGTGCCTGTGAAATTTCCCCAGCGTGTGTGGGTCTTCTGAAAATGCAAGCTCTTTTCAAAGGTGACAAAATTTAAAATCAGAGAGGGACTAACATCCTGTACAGGTGATGCTTTTCAAAGTGAAATAGCCTGGCCATTTATTTTTATTAAAGCATTCCAGATGCGCTTGGTTCGGGTTATGGACTATTCATTTGCCAAATTCTATTTTTAAATAAAAACCTATCTTTTAGTTATGCAAGCAATGAGATCACAGCCTAGACACATAAGCTTCTGGTTTCTCGTGCATGTGTATAAGCTTTAGAAGAACAGAATAAAATTGTAGAGTTTGTGGACGGAAAATGAAGCAAGAGTGGTTGGTCTAAGACTGGTCTACTTAATTTCAGACCAAAACACCAAATGACTGTCTTCTGTGAAAACTGACAATGTTGCTGCAGTTGTCGCTGGGTTAGCAGTCATGCATGAGTAGTAGAACAGGGAATTTCAATAAATACTTTCTGAGAAACTGCTTTTGTTTTCCCTGGCACACAGGCTTGTTCTGAATTTCTTCAGTTCTTTCTGATTATATCTTTTTTCCTCACCTTAACAGCAAACTTCTAAGACTGCTAAGAGATCACTTTAAATACAATTTATTAGTTTATCTGTGCTTAGAAATTGTATCCGTTTCTTCCACCCATTTTTGTAAGACAGCTGCAATCTCATGATGCATTTCATTAAATATACGGAGGCAAAAAGCCAAGTGAAAGAAAGAGTTGGTTTTTGGAAGGGTAATCACTGAATTTCATTTCCCTTGTTAAATTCTAGGAGGGAGAAGTCTGGGAGATCATAAAGCAGTAATCCTAATTGAAGATATTACTAGACACCATCCAAGTAGATACAAATATTTAAATTTTATGTAGATATTAAATATTTCTCTGTAATCTGCAGTCTACCACATCATGTAGGAAGAAAAGATATTTTTTCAAGGGCATAGCAGGCTATCAATAAGTATTCTGACGGCTTCCCTGGTGGCTCTACTGGTAAAGAACCCGCCTGCCAATGCAGAAGACAAAAGACATTCGGGTTCTATCCCTGGGTTGGAAACGTCCCCTGGAGAAGGAAGTGGCAACCCACTCCAGTATTCTTGCCTGGAAAATTCCATGGACAGAGGAACCTGGTGGGCTATACCGTTCATGAGGTCGCAAAGAGTCAGACATGTCTGAGCACTCTCTCTCTCTCACACACACACACACACACACACACGTGCACGTATTCTGACAGCAGCAATCATAACATAGAATTGATCAGAATTATTAAGGTTATTCCTTCTAAATAGAATTAAGTAATATGCAAGAAAATCTAGTCACTCGGTCTCATCTGTTCAATGAAGTCATCTAAATTAAAATTACAGTCCTCTTCATCATGTTACGTTAAGTGTTAGTCACTCTGCTGCTGCTGCTGCTGCTAAGTCGCTTCAGTTGTGTCCAACTCTGTGTGACCCCAGGGACGGCAGCCCACCAGGCCTCCCCATCCCTGGGTTACCATTTCCGTCTCTGATACATGAAAGTGAAAAGTGAAAGTGAAGTCACTCAGTCGTGTCCGACTCCTAGCGACCCCGTGGACCTCCTAGCCTACCAGGCTCCTCCTCCATGGGATTTGCCAGGCAAGAGTACTGGAGTGGGGTGCCATTGCCTTCTCCGGTTAGTCACTCAGTTGTGTCCAATTCTTTGTAACCTCATGGACTGTAACCAGGCTCCTCTGTCCATGGAATTCTCCAGGCAAGGATACTGGAGTGAGTTTCCATTCCAATGGTAATTTTCACATATTGGATGGAGTAACTTCCCATTGCAAACCGCTCTCCAGGTCTCTAGTCCTTGGATGGGTCTGCTCTCAGAGACATCAGGATAAGGGCTGTAGCTTCGTGCCCACCTCCACTCCTCTTGACTCAGTAGTTGAGCTTCTCCAAATGGGACCATCTGTGAACATCTGTAGCATCTTCCAGAGAGCGTCCTCCATAAGAGCCTTTCCTAACTTGGATTCGAGTTTAATTTACCCTCCAAACCAAGCCTGTTAAATCTCCTTCTTCAGTGAACAAGAGAGGAGACACTTCTAAGAAGTATGCTTGATGAGGGGAAGGACAGGCACGTCTTGAAATAAAATGTGTGAACCTCCCTGCTCTGTTGTTGGCATGCGGACAGGTTCCTATCTTGCTGTTTCTTTTCGCAGCTCACAAGTGATCAGCTTATAAATGGCTGCTGCTGCTAAGTCACTTCAGTCGTGTCCGACTCTGTGCGACCCCATAGACGGCAGCCCACCAGGCTCCCCCATCCCTGGGATTCTCCAGGCAAGAACACTGGAGTGGGTTGCCATTTCCTTCTTCAATGCATGAAAGTGAAAAGTGAAAGTGAAGTCGCTCAGTTGTGTCCTACTCTTTGTGACCCATGGACTGCAGCCTACGAGGCTCCTCCGTCCATGGGATTTTCCAGGCAAGAGTATTGGAATGGGGTGCCATTGCCTTCTCAGTACATGCTAATGATTACTCTCTGAGCCCCACTACCTCCCCAGTATGTAATTCATAAATTTACTCTGCTCCCTAAAGCCTGAATGTTTCAACTTCGTCTTATTAAACTGCCTGAAATCCCTCTTAATTATACACATCTGGTATAGCAAAAACATACTCGTGGAGAGAACTCTTTTCTGCATTAGTGTGAATTAACCAGATTAGCTTTCCCTCCACTTGATGAAGGTGAATGTCCCTGAAGCAATGGAGATTTTGATGGAAAGAAGAAAGACATCATTTATTCCATAAACCAGACTCTTTGGGAGGAAATGTCTATTTGAATGGCCTGCAAAATGAGGGAACTAGGGATTTTGGTTACTGGTGAAAGACAAATGAAGCAGCAGAAAGTAAATCTGTGAGGACACAAGGCTAAATGCCATTTCCAAATTTTGTTCTTGGCTAACGATGACCCCAGGAGGTGGGGAGTGGGAGTGGTGGTTGGAGATGTTCTTTTTTTCTCTCTCTTCCTGCATACTCGTGTACTTTAGAAATTAAGATGGTATTTTCCATAGTAAAACATAGGGATGCTCATGAGTTGACTAAACCATTGGATTAACCTGGGATTTAACTGTAATCTATATACCATAGTTTCTTTGGAGAAATGACAGTCCCCGTTCTCAACCACTGACTTCACGGTGCACTTCTGGGACACGGACGAGGTATCTTTCAGGCGTTCACATCACTTATCAAAAACACTCCAGCCTCACCAGAGCCCTGGGTTTTATGCTGGGCTGCTTGTTGAAAAAATCATAGCTTAAATGAAGCAGAGGGAAAGATTTAAAGAACTGCCTGCCAGATATTTTTGAACACTGAATGACGGCGCTTGATTTGTTTCATCAATTTCAGGTGTTTGGGGGATAGCTTAAAGAAAGCCTCATGGTAGCTTAGAGAAGGCTTTATTCTTAAGGATGGTGTGGGTTTCTGTGTCCATGCTATTTTGTCTGGAATTTTGTTGACCAGTAAGTCGACTTTGGATACTTTCATCTTCTTTTATTTCCATTTTTATGCTTGTCACTTCCTTGTTTTTAGTGAAAGATTAAGCTCAGCCCTGTTGGATGATTCCAGACATTCTTTTCCTGGCATGCAAATGACTGTTGATGTGCTCCAGCAGAGAATAATAAAACCCTCTGTCACCAGCCCAGTTAGTGACATTTAAAGGATACTTGAAAGGTTATCCAAATTTTTTTTTCTGTCTTATGTCTTTTACTACAATAATACCTCACCTATCAGATACCATCTGGAAATGAGGTTTTCCACCGAAGTGA
Source organism: Tragelaphus eurycerus (assembly GCA_935064755.1). NCBI lineage: Eukaryota > Metazoa > Chordata > Mammalia > Artiodactyla > Bovidae > Tragelaphus > Tragelaphus eurycerus. The sequence goes on from CAKXYN010000265.1 coordinate 276,805, forward strand.
AATTTCCAGATAGAAATTTCAGGACTGATTTTTAAAAAGATAGAATTTTCTGTTCCTCTGGATATACAGGATGAGACACAGCCTGTGGGTTGTGTATCAGCATCCCCACGTCTTCCCTAAACTCCTCCTCCTGTTGCTTTTTATATGCTCCCAGACTAAGCTTGCTCCTGACACCTTTGAATAAAGAACAGTGTCTTTCTGATAATCTTTTTAAAAAGAGGTCTTTCCTAATTACTTATTCCAGAGCAGTAACCTTTGAAATCAGACTTATAGAAATTCTCACCTTTGGGGAGGCTTGGGATAGAATATAAAAATTTGAAATGAGACTTATAGAAATTCTCACCTTTGGGGAGGCTTGGGATAGAATTATAAAAATTTAAGCATGGTATTATGAACACTGTAGATGTTTAAATATTTATCAGTGATGATAATGGCAAAACACATTCACTTGGATTGTTTCTGAAGTAGCACATTAGCTTGACTTTTCAAAGTAAATTTTCTTCTTACAAAATTTGAATGAAGCTGCTTAAATGTTCCACGTAATATTAAAAGGCTGAGATTCGTGGCAGACAAAAATAGAAAAAGAGAACAAGCTTTGGCATAAGCAGTTTGGCATAAGCTCCTTCAGGGGTTAGTTTTTCATTCACTTTTCTTTGTTATTTGGTATTGTCAACTAAAAAAATACATAGTCACAACCTGAATGTAGAATTGTTTTATTTGATGGGAATGTTTAGGACTCGAGCCCATTTCAGCAGCTCTGAGAAAACTGCTCCAAGGAGGTAGGAGGGACATCAGACTGTATACAAGTTTTCAACAAAGGGAACAAGCCATCTGAACATCAAAAATCAGGCATAAAGTTACGGAGCTTACTGTGTATGCGAAGATGCAAGCTTCGGGCTAAAATTCCTTTCATATATGCACCTCATGTATCTGGATCAATCCTGTTTCCTTCTTCACCTTGCTTCTTGCATTTCCCCAGCCCCTCAGCAATCACCGTGGTGGCTGGAAGCATCCGCTGGATCGCAGTTTTGGGAGGCCTCATTCACATTTGAAGGCCTGAAATTACTGATGTCTGTGACATTTCTCAATTAATGATATGGCAGGAGATATTTTCATTTCACAGTATCATGTGAGAGCCTGAAAAAGTCTATATGCAGATGTTAAGACCTAGCAACCCCATTCAACAGCCTGGTTTACAAACAAATTGAAAATACATAGCAGCTTCATTTAGGAAATGTACACCTTTTTTAGGGCTGTGTTGGATCCTGACTAATTTTTTTGTCCTTTTATATCCTTTTCTCCAAGTGGAGCCTTAGAATGATGCCAACATTGTTTTCAAATTTGTGTGACTGTAGAGAGATGGCTTCCTGGAGTGCAGCTGTATGGGCTCTCTCCTTTTGTGCTGATACTCACGGATTTGTGTGTATTAAAAGCCCTCGAATGCCCTGAAATAGTATTTTATTCCTTTTTATTGTCCCCCTAGCACTTAATACAGTGTGTCTCACGTATTTGCTCCAGAACTCTTTTCTTAAGTGAATGAGTTAGTGTTTTCATGATTTCGTCTGTCGGCCTCTTAAATCACCAAAGACGTTGTAATGTACGTATGTACATGTTGATCTGTGTCTGTGAACGTGACAAGGGAAAGAAAATGGTCCCAAATATGTTTAAATGGGTTTTAAAAATAGGCAAACGTAGAGAAAGTTAAAACTGGTGGAAAAAACTAAACAGAATGAAGCTTAGAACTACGAGATGTTTAAGAGAGTTGAAACAAAAACTTAGAAAGTATAAAATGAAACGAAACCAATTTTCAAGTTAAAAGAGTGACTTTCAGGAAAATGTAGGGATGATAAGTGGAAAAGTTTAGCAGTTTAAAAAAATCCACTGAATAAAAAAGTGTAGCAGATAGACAAATAGAAAAGGAACTTTTATGGATTTGACTTCATTAAGTAATGATATCTATTGTCTGCTTATCTAGGTCGTCACGTTGTGGGTGAGATTTAAGAAACACAGTGCAGATTTAGATACAGTGATTTAAACTCTTCTGTCCCATTCACTGTCAGGGTTGACATGACTTCTTTGGCTTTTTAAGAATGACTGTTTTTAATCCTAAGGTGAAACTGGAGAAAGTCTATGCAGAAATTTTACATTTTCTCTGTCCTCCACATGTAAGAATATAGATCTCATGCATTTTTACCTACTTTCCTGTTAAAAACAAGTTTATCAGCATTACCTTTTGATTCTGTGGGGGTATCCCCTGTATTTTGGCAGGACTGTCTCCTGGCATTCTGTCTACGGTAATTGATTTTCTGACACTCGGTGCATTTCAGACTTGCAGCGGTCAGTCACACCTGGTGTAGTTTCATAGAAGTGCTGGTTCATGTCACTGCATTTAATACTGTGTCAGTGTTTCCATTAAGAGACTCTTTTCATTCCCTAGGGCTTCTAAATAAGTCATAAAAACTCAAGCCAAACTCAAAGCTGGCATAAAAGGACCTTTTTCCCCCTTCTTCTGTGTATAAGGAATATAAGTGCCTAACTCCTGCTAATTCTAAATTTAGTCAGGTTTGTAAACTCTTTACACACTGACAAGACCAAATAAGATCTGTTGACACCTCTCCAGCCTGGGACTGAGAAGGATGTCAAAAAGTTTTTACTGTCTGTGAAAATAACAAGACATTCTGTTTAATGAACATGGAAGTGGTTTCTTTTTTTTTTCTTTCTTTCTTTTTTGGTGAGTCACAGTTAGTTTTTCCCTTCTGCCTCCCGACTTTGTTTCTAAAATTAAACAGGTATTTTTCTATGTCAAAATTTGTCTTGTTGATGTAACAGAATTTTTACTCAGAATAAATACGTGTTTTCTTCTAGCCCAAAATTTGGGTACTTTTAAATTTTGTTCTTGTTTTCTATTAGACATTATATTATCTATAGTTGTGGTTTTGGGGGAAGAAAAGTAATAATAATTTTGTTCACTTTGTTCAATTTTTTTCACATTTGAATTGTTCATGGTTTTCAGTTTTAGTGAAGGATGGCATGTTTAAATGGCAGCTGTGTAATGAACCTTTCCTTTCTTCGTTACCCAATTTATCTTATTTTCATCTTACTAAAGAGGAAAATAGTCAAGGATTTTTATAAATTCAGCAGTGAACTTTAAAGGGTCTTCCAGTTCAATCCCTTAATTTGCAGATTAGGACATTGCTTTGGGTTCTACGCTGAGCACTGAAATGGTTGCGGTTTTGTATGCAGGTGGTTACGTTGCTTGGAAATGTGATCCTGATCATCGGTACCGTAAGTCTATGGCTTTTGGCAATTTCAATTAATTGAATTTTATTTTTAAAATCATGTTGTTAGTGTTGAACTTTTCAGATTTTAGGATAGATGGTTGTGCATTTTTTAAAAATTCATCTTTTTTGATAGCTTAGGTCTCTTATTGCTACCTTCCTTTCCCTGATTCTTTTTTTTTTTAATTTATTTATTTACTTTTTGGGTCTTTGTTGCTGTGAGGGCTTTCTTGAGTTGTGGCAAGAGGGGGCTGTTCTTCATCACGTTGCACAGGCTTTTCATTTCAGTGGGTTTTCTTCTGGAGCACAGGCTCTAGGCACACAGGCTTCAACCAGAAACTTGTCTGTTTTAATGGCTGCAGTGGAAAGGTCTTCACACGTGTTGGTAGATGGTAGATTGTAATAGACATCTGGTACCTAGGGTTTATGCTATGTTGCTCCAAGAAGAGAAATGGTTTGTAGAAGATCTCTAGTGGTCCCTGCTGTGGGGCGGAAGTCTCTTGGGGTGTGTGTGTGTGTGTGTATGTGTGTGCGCATGTGTGTGACCAGTGGTATCCTTCCTCTGCCATGGGTCTACCCTAAAGACCTCGCCTCATTACCTGAAAGTGGTCTGAAAAACATGAGAGTGATACCAACAATCCAATTGAAGATGGTTTGGGGAAGTTAGATTGGACTCAGCTTAGCAGTGACGTCACTCATTGGCTCCTCAGTGTTGAGTGTTTTTTTCCTCAGGCCACTAGGACGCTGAAGTGCAAAGATAACACTAAGGTGCTTTGGGGTCAGGTTCACCTGCAGCTTTCCCTCAGGTCAGACACTCCACTACGTGAGTGTGGGAAAAGCTGAATTGCAGTGTAGACATCACCAGGCCCCAGGTTTGGGCAGCACCTTGCTGTGTAGCCGGATGGCACTGTGAGTTTGTGTGGCGTCTTCCACAACCCCTGGGCTGTGATGGGGTTAGAGGAGCCTCTTGCCGACTGACTCAGTGCTTGGATAGAGGGACCACAATGGACATCTTTGACAGAAAGACTGTGTTCCTTTCTGGGCACTATTGTATAAAGCAGTTCTGCCTTTGATTGAGCTTCATTTAAATGAAGAGAATAACGTATTTTAAAACAGTGATGTTGAGAGGACTCATTTGGTGAGATAAAATTAAAATGGAAAAGCAACGCAGATGAAAAGGAAACCTTTTTAAAGTGGTGAAAGTTGGAGACAACCATTCATAAAGTGGAATTTCCAAGAAACAGTTGCTCTCAAGCTCCCACACCATCGCCCCTGCATTTGAAATTGAGAACTGATGGTCCCTCGCTCGAGCCAGATGCAGGTTACGATGGACAGAGCTCTCAGCATGGCAGAGACACTGCAAGGAAGAAGACCCTGTTCTGCCAAGACTGTCATTATGACACTAAAATGTACCCTTTTGCTGAGGCCAAAATTCAGAGTCGCTGCTTCCAGTTTCTGCACTGATTTAGACAGCAGATGCGTGAAAGGCAGAGTGGTATTCGGGATCATTTGTCACATGGCTTTGGGGCAAGAGGGTGGCTGTCTGGCAAGAACAAGAATTCCTTAGATGTTACTGGGTCTTACATTTCTCAACGTAAACTCCCAACCAGAAGTCGCTTGGTGCCAAGTGCCTTTGCTGTGATGTCTTCGCCCAGCACAGAGCTAAATGGTTGCTTGAGAACCACCAGCCTTCCCTGGTTTGCAGCCGAGGCTGAATGTTATCATTGTTTTGCATCTTTCTTAATCGTCTTGGTTGCATTTCGTCTCGCTGTATTTTTTCTTCCTTTTCTCCTCTCCGGGGCTGCTAAATCTCTCCAGCTGGATCAAGGAGTTTTTTCACAACTTTGTCAGTAGTGCAATTGGTTTTGTTGTGGTTTTTACTGTGTCTCCTGGGTTCCTTTACTTTAGACCTTTTCAGAAATTATGGCACCAGTTCAGATTTACTCATGACCCATGGGACCTCCAGTTTATCTAACCTGTGTACTTTTTTCTTCCAGGAGTTTTTTTTTAATTTTTTTTTCTTAAAACGTGCTTTAAAAAGGATAAACATAAATCATCTGGAATAGTCATTCTCAACTATCTTGAAAGGTGTTTGAGTTCTATTTCATAGTTACTATGATTGAAGCAGTAAAACTTTTAGTTTATAGTTAGAATAACTTTTCTCTCATTAGGAAAATATAAAAAAAGCTCAACTTTATGATTTCATGACATATTACCAACCCCCAAATACCATTCCTAATCTCCACTCCCCTACACACACTCGGTGAAACGCTAATAGGAAACTCAGAGAAGAAGCAGAAAGGTAAATGATCTGTGTTTGACCTCACTCTCTCTGGTGCTTTAATTAAAACAATAGTATAAAGCTCTGGGTCGACGCCCAGTGGAAGCATGACCAGTTCAATGTATATTTTGCTGCTGCTGCTAAGTTGCTTCAGTCATGTCCGACTCTGTGCGACCCCAGAGACGGCAGCCCACCAGGCTCCCCCGTCCCTGGGATTCTCCAGGCAAGAACACTGGACTGGGTTGCCATTTCCTTCTCCAATGCATGAAAGTGAAAAGTGAAAGTGAAATCGCTCAGTCGTGTCCTACTCTTTGCGACCCTGTGGACTGCAGCCTACCAGGCTCCTCCATCCATGGGATTTTCCAGGCAAGAGTACTGGAGTGGGGTGCCATCACCTTCTCCGAAATATCTGCTGCTTCATCTGTAGTTTGGAAAATGACTTTACTATGCCCCACATTTCTCTCCAGCCTCCCTTCTTACCTGACCTGAAATCACCCACTTGTAGATTTAGCCATAGGAAGTTATGGCATTGACTTAGACATCAGGCTCTCCATATTCACCCAGAACTGCTAGCAATTGATAATGTGCTCTAAGGGCCTTGGTTCCTTTAGCTGTAAAATGACGGCTTATGACAAGATAATCCGTAAGTACCTTTTTGTTGTTGTTGTTTAGTCTCTCAGTCTTGTCTGCCTCTTTGCGGTCCCATGGACTGTAGCCTGCCAGGCTCCTCTGTCCATGGGATTTCCCAGGCAAGAATATTGCAGTGGGTTGCCATTTCCTTCTCCAAGGCATTACCTTATTACCCTTGATCATCTGAGATCCTGTGACATTTTTAGGGAGAGAAGGGAGTCCACAGTTTACTGAAAGTCATAGTTAAATACAGACCGTATTATCTCTGTTAGAAACAGAACCTAGGCTCTGAGCAACAAGGGTAACATCTCCCAGGAGTATTAGGGAGCCCAGTAGGGGTCAGCACACCGGTGGCAGATAGACCATCTGCCCAGGTGCTGGGCCGGGAGGTGGGTGAGGTACCCTTGTTAAATCTGCAGGGGTTCTATCTGTGTCGTTTTAGGAAGACTCCTAATTTTATAAAAGTTTGCTTCCACAGTTACTTCTACTGCTTGTATTATTTTATTTGTACACTTTTGTGCTCATAATCAGGCTTCCCTGGGGGCTCAGTCGGTAAAGAATCTGCCTGCAGTGCAGGAGACCCAGGTTTGAAGATCCCCTGGAGAGGGGAATGGCAACCCACTCCAGTATTCTTGCCTGGATAATTTCTTGGACAGAGGAGCCTGGTGAGCTACAGTCCATGGAGTTGCAAAGAGTCAGGACTGAGTGACTAACACTTTCACTTTTATGTTCATAATCTACCTAAAGTGTTTTTATAAATGGAATGAACTAAAGATCTGATTTTTTTCCCACATTGATAGCCAGTTGTCCTAGCATGACATCCTGAGTGCATCCACTGCTCCTTACTGATTTGCAGTGCTTCCCTTATGGGTGTGTCTGTTTCTAGACTGTATTGCTGCTGCTGCTAAGTCACTTCAGTCGTGTCTGACTCTCTGTGACCCCAGAGAAGGCAGCCCACCAGGCTCCCCCGTCCCTGGGATTCTCCAGGCAAGAACACTGGAGTGGGTTGCCATTTCCTTCTCCAGTGCATGAAAGTGAAAAGTGAAAGTGAAGTTGCTCAGTCGTGTCCAACTCTTCGCGACCCCATGGACTGTAGCCTACGAGGCTCCTCCATCCATGGGATTTTCCGGGCAAGAGTACTGGAGTGGGGTGCCATTGCCTTCTCCACTAGACTGTACTGAATACCGTCAAACCTAAAGGCTGCTCCTCTGTCAGTAGCACACTGCTTTCACGACTGTGGCTTTGCTGTACATGTTGACGTCTGGCAGGCTGTGTCTACTTTATGTTCACTTTTTTCAAAGTATTCTCATCTAGACTATTGAAAATACTTTTCTAGTTGCACTTTGGAAGAAGTTTGACAAGTTCTACTTAAAAAAATCCCATTGGAAATTAGGATAGCACAGAATTTAATATCTTTATTATGTCAGGTCTTCCCACTCAGGCATATGGTTTATTTCTCTATTTATTATGCATCTTTCATGACTCTCAACACGTTTTTGTAGTTTTCCTTTACATCGGGTCTGTATATTTCTCATTAAGTTAATTATAGGATCTTTTGTTGCTCTTATGGTTTCTATTGTGGATGACTTGTCCATTACATTTTATAATAGTCATTACTGCTGCTGCTAAGTCGCTTCAGTCATGTCCGACTCTGTGCGACCCCATAGACGGAAGCTCACCAGGCTCCCCTGTCCCTGGGATTCTCCAGGCAAGAACACTGGAGTGGGTTGCCATTTCCTTCTCCAATGCATGAAAGTGAAAAATGAAAGTGAAGCAGCTCAGTCGTGTCTGACTCTTAGCGACCCCATGGACTGGAGCCTACCAGGCTCCTCCGTCCATGGGGTTTTGCAGGCAAAAGTACTGGGGTGGGGTGCCATTGCCTTCCCCGAATAGTCATTACTAGATATCCTAAAAATCTGTTGGATTTTGTATATTTTTCTTATATCCAGTTGAATTGTCAAGACACACAAACATATATAACCTTCAGAGAGTAACAATTCCAGGTATTTATTTCCTCCCCGCTTTCCCTTTCTTCCATCCTCCAGGTATTGCATCACACTGACCGAGTTTTCCAAAACAGTGTTGAGTAATAGCAGTGATGACAGACACTAAGGGGAGTTTTCTTTATATTTTACCTTCAAGTATAATTTTGACAGCAAGCTTCTGATATGGTCACTTTGTCATGTTAAGGGATTCTCTTCCATTCATAGATTATTTGATGAGGAATCCCCTGCCCAAAATACACATGTAACTAAACAGATTGCTCCTTTTATCAAATGCTTTTCCACATTTTTTAAGAGCATCATCTAGTTGTCCTCCTTTAATCTATTTAAATTTCTTAGTGTTCAAATGGCCTTGAATTCTTAGGAAAAGTTCTGTTCCATCAAGATATAGTGTTCTTTTAAAGAGATTTCTGGATTTAGTTTATTAGCATTTTACTTAGTAATTTTATATCAAAATTCTCAAGTGAGGTTTGTCTGTAGTTTTCTCTTTTTCTAATGCTCTCCTTGAACAGTTTTGGGGTTAGAGTCACACTGATATTGTGGAATGAGCTGGAAAGTATTTCATCTTTTTCTACTCCAGAAAAGTTAAAATGAAGCATGGATTAGCTCTTTCTGGTACCTTGAAGGTTTGAAGAAATTCACCCGTGAAATGATCTTGGCCTGGTGTTCTTAGTCTTCTCCTTTTCCTCTCACATTTTTCATCTTTCTTCTTTATTTTATGAACAGTTTGCTCAGCTTTTTCCTCCCGGTCATTAACATAACCTTCAACTTGACCACTTCCATTCTATTAATCAACCTATTGCAGTTCTCATTGAAGTGTCTCGTTTTTGTTTTCCAAGAACATCTTTTTTTCTTATTACTCCTTCTTCACAGCAGGCATGATCCCACATTGATCAGAAGTTGCCAGGGTCTCTGCTCTGCATGTCTCTATGGCCTTCCCTGGCCCCGACCCCAGACTCAGGAAGGCAGCATGGCCTCGCTCTTCCCTTAACTGTCCTTTGACTGGTAACCCTCAGGAGTCCTGACCTGCTTACTCTGTGATTTGGAATATCTTCTATGCCCTGCTGGGAGCAGCAACTCATGCTCCGCCACAGTCTTGCCCTCCACATGGTTTGAGTTGTGGTTCTGTTTGAATTTCCCCACCCACTAGATGCCGCATGCATTTCATCTCCCACGAATTTCTCAACTCTTCTGATTTGACGATGGTACCCTTTATTGTTTTTGAGGACTGCTAGGCATTCATTTGGTTTTAAATTTACAGTCTGTGATTTTAATGGGGTTTTGAGAGAGAAGTAAATCAAGCTTAGTCAGTACACCATCTTAAAGGGAACTCTAGCACAGACTTCCAGTAAATGATTTTATCATAAGAGATGTTTCCTTTGTTTCTGTTTTACTGAGAATTTGCATACATTCAGAATTAGGCATCAATTCTGAAAATCAAAGGAAATTGTGTGCAGAGAGGAATGTAGGAACTCCTGGAAAATTCCTGATGGATTTCATGTACAAAAACATGACATGTTATGATGGGTAAGACTTTCCATCAACTATAGTGTTGGAAATAAAGCACTAAATACAATGTAGTTTTTTAAAAAGGCCTCTAATTATAACACTATGATATAGTGGTACTTGACAGTCATGCACCTAATAAATGCTGCACTTTTGAAATGTGATTAGAATCCAAATCTATACTATTTTACTCTGAAGTCTCTAAAGTGAAGCATGTGGCAGGACATGCTAGAACTAACTTTTCTTTTTGTCCTTCCAGTGGAAAACTTAAGTTCTTTGTTTGAGCAAGTACTGTTGGGAATTTTTAAGTTAAAACAGGAAGCTAAGAATTCCATTCATTTTTGCCAATCTTTCCTTCTAGCAAAGTATCAATGGAGCATTAAATTTGCTTTATATTATTTTTCCCCTCTCATACTTGGATTACTTTAATGATTTTTAGCTAGTGGTACAAATGTATTTAATTAAAATTATTTATCAAAATAAAGTAATGACATGGGAAGTGAAGTGAAGTGAAGTTGCTCAATCGTGTCCGACTCTGTGACCCCGTGGACTGTAGCCCACCAGGCTCCTCCGTGCATGGGATTGTCCAGGCAAGAATACTGGAGTGGGTTGCCATTTCCTTCTCCAGGGGATCTTCCTGACCCAGGGATCAAACCCAAGTCTCCCGCATTGCAGGCAGACGCTTTAACCTCTGAGCTACCAGGGAAGCCCCTAAAAATACATTAATAAAGTACATATTGAAATTTAAATGTTCAAGTTATTTGAATAATGTCTAAATATCTTGTCTTTCCTCTAACATCTTTCTTTCCTTTCTTCTTTCTTTTTCTCTTATTTCTTCTTCCATCTTTCCTTCCTTCCTCCTGCCATTCTCCCTGTCTTCCTGCTTCCGTCTCTTTTCTTCTCTCTGTTTTAACAGTGAAGTCCCTTGTCTTTGCTCAGGGCTTTGCTGTCCAGATTCTTTCTTGGTTTGTTCAACTGTGGCTCAGTTGATGGATATTTCACCATATTTCTGTCTCTGGGCAGCAGTAGACTGACCACAGAATACTTTTCTATGAGGCCTCTTTCTTCCCTTAAGGATATGCTTGATTGTCCAGCTGTCAGCATGTGGACACTGTGCTGATTAAACACTGCTGCTGCTGCTGCTGCAGCTGCTAAGTCGCTTCAGTTGTGTCCAACTCTGTGCGACCCCATAGATGGCAGCCCACTAATGAGTTCAAAATGGGCCGCTGTTCCCAATATCATTCCAAGAGCAGCACCATCTCTTGCTGGAATGTCTAACGTTCCCAGAGTTCCTTGCTCATGATCTGTTCAGTGTCTTTTCCTGGGGGAAGAGGAGTTCTTTCCCTGAACGATGTACTGATGCTTTGGCACATCCACAGAAGCACTAGAATTCTCCCAGTGAGGATGGGGTCGAGAGCACCACGTGGTATCACTGGCTGATCTTGCCGTTGGGCAACAGCATTAACAGGAAATATCCAAGGGACATCATGTCTCTTCTCAAGGTTTTTCCTGGAATATAGGGATTTGAAGGGTTTTCTCTTCAATGACCCTGCACACCCTCTGCTAGAGACCCTACTGGGGACCGGTTTTTTTAAAAAATTATAAGGAGACCCCCGAAACAAAAAAAAAAAAAAATCCAAACGAAACCTTTCGAAAGCTCTCCGTCGGGGGGGGGGGGGGGGGGGGTTTTTTTATTAAAAATCCACCGTTAATATTTTTTAATTTTTTTTTTTTTTTTTTTTTCTCTGTGTAAAAGAGGGGGGGGGGAAAAAAAAAAAGGAAAACAGTGGCGGGGGGAAAAACAAAACTATCCCCCCCCCCCCCGAAGAGGGGCTAAAAGCCTCTTGATGAAAGTGAAAGTGGAGAGTGCAAAGGTTGGCCTGAAGCTCAACAGACAGAGAAATGCAGAGCATAGCCTGGTCCCATCACTGCATGGGAAATAGATGGACAGTGAATTTTTCTGATGCAGCATGGCTGAATGCTCTGCTCAGAGTCTCACTAGGCTGACATCAAGGTTTTGGTCATACTGGATTCTTACCTGGTGGCTCTGGGGAAGAACCTACTCACAAGCTTATTTAGGCAGCTGGCAGAATTCATTTCCCTATGGCTGTAGGACTGAGGTCCTGCCCCTCACATCTCAGCCTCTAGAAGCTGTACCATTCCTTCTCTCCGGTCCCTGTATTTTCAAACCAGCAGCAGTATGCCCAATCCTCCAAAAGCTTGAATTGCTCTGCCTCCCTTCTGTGGCCCCAACCAGGAAAAAGCTCTGTGTTTAAGAGGCTCATGTGATTACATGGAGCCCACCCTTCATTTAGTGTCAGCTGATGGGTAATCTTAGTTCCATCTGCAAAGTCACTTTTAATGAATAACATAGCACATTCACAGATGTGACACTAGAGGGGAAAATTATGGGGGGCAGAATTCTGCTTATCCCAGCAGAGATCACATAGTGGGGGGATTTGGATGGGGTTTTGCCTCTTCAACCTCAAATGTTTAGACAATAAGCGTCATCGTTAGTGTGATCCGTTTTATAAGTATTTCTTCTTCTTTTTTTGTAATTATAAAGTATAAGAAAGATATTGCTGTAAATGCTTTGGGTGTGGATAATCTGTAAACTGAGTAATCAAATCTTGTCTAAGTAAATTAGTTAAAATTTACATAATTATTTACATATAAGCACAAAGAAACAGACATATGTATTCTCTTTATACCTTCGGTTAGTCTTGCTTCCCTGAAGGGTACATCCCTCTTATCTATAACATGCAGGCAGGCATCAGACAATTGACAGGGTGTGTCTAAGGCTGATGGCTAGAGAGTTCCCTGTGGTCTGCACTTACTGACAATAGCTGCAGTTTACTGAGCACTCCTCTGTGCCTGCATTGTGCTCCACCTGCATGGGTTACTTTAGTCCCTGGAGTGATTCTGTGATACATGTGTTACAATCCTTATTTTGAGGATGAGAGAACACAAAACTTGTTGTTGTTAAGTCATTCAGTCATGTCTGACTCTGTGACCCCACGCCAGGCTTCCCTGTCCTTCACCATCGTAGCTTGCTCAAACTCATGTCCATTGAGTTGGTGATGACATCCAACCATCTCATCCTCTGTTGCTCCCTTGTCCTCTTGCCCTCAATCTTCCCAGCATCTGGGTCTTTTCCAATGAGTCAACTCTTAGAATCAGGTGGCCAAAGTATTGGAGCTTTAGCTTCAGCATCAGTCCTTCCAGTGAATATTCAAGGTTGGTTCCCTTTAGGATGGACTGGTTGGATCTCCTTGCAGTCCAAGGGACTCTCAAGAGTCTTTTCCAGCATCACAGTTTAGAAAGCATCAATTCTTTAGCACTCAGCCTTCTTTATGGTCCAACTCTCACATCCTTACATGACTACTGGAAACACCATGCCTGAAGCTACAGAGTCAAAAAACAATCACAGAACAAGGTTGATGGGGTAGAGGGAGATGTTACCTTGAAAGGAGCAGAACATCAGTTGAGAAAATAAGCAGACTGCAATCAGATTCCTTCCTGTAGCATCCCGAGTGGCCCAAGATAGCCGAGGGCACGAACTGGGAAGCCCTTGCCTGGAACTTGGGGTCTAGGCATTTACTTACTGCTCCTGCTGGTGCACTTGACTTAAAGCTTCTATTTTAGGCCACTCTGTATCAATCCACAGAATATAATGAACTTGTGCCTTGAATTTGTAGATAGATACATTCTAAAAATATTAGATTTAAATTAAATCAGATTTTAAGGCCAGAACAGACACTTGGTATTTTAAAACAATCTGGCAGTGGATCCTTTTGTTGTATGAACAATGTAACTCAACTTCTGTGTTTTATAAATTTTAGGTTCTACTAGGGTTTTCTTAAATTTAAAGTTAGACAACACTATCAACTGCCTTTTATTAGTTCTGTCATTGTTTCAGCAGTAGTGCCTGTTAAAATATTGCATCCTGGTCATAAAATACAACTGAAATCACTGGAAAATATAATACTGAGTGGATGAACTGTGACTATCATAGTTTAAAAACCACAAAAATGTTGTCTTTGTGTGTGAGTGTGTGCTCTCAGCTTCCTATATTAATAAAGATTGTTACTTTAGGAGAACTAATTTCAATTGCTTTCATCCAAAACTGGGACTCCATAGCATTCCTTAAAAAACAACAACAAAACCTTTCACTTTTAATCTATAATTAAAACCAAAGTTTTCTTTTAATTTTAAAAGCTTGTCCTTGAACTAAAATAACATGGAACATTTTAAAACATGGCTCCAAGTTACTGTAGATACATTTTATTTAAACCACAGAGACTGCAGTTAGATTTCTCAGTGCCAGAAAGACTACAAATTATAACTGTAGCAGAAGTGACTATGAATTTCTGAATGTTGTAGTACCAGCAAAGCTGGTTGTTATTTTGGAGCCGTTCTTCCCTTTGGGCTCCGCTCATGAATGACTTAATCCCTATGTAAGATCAAATGTCATGCTTATTGCCATGCATAGAAAAAAACAGCAAAGCTTCCTTTGGAATTGCACAAATTGGGCATGCACCCACAGAAGAGCAAGGGGACTTTGCAAAGTTGGACTAGGGAGGAAGAGTCACAAACAGAACTTGTACAGCAAGGCTAGAACACAGTGAAACTCCAAAAGTCAGATGAATGATAAAAATATCCTTTAAAGTCGGATGCCTTTATTTATTATGGCAAGAAGAGGGGGATAATGTCCATGATTGAATTGTAAAAATATTTTCACTAAGGTCATTTTTGTACTTACTATTCTGGTATTTGGTTAGCAAATCTAATGCCAGATTAGATTTAATAATATATTGTGTTGCTCTGTGTACTGTAGAAAGTGCACAGACATCTGTCATGTTATTGGATCCTCATTACAACTCTGTGAGGTAAAAGTGAGGATAATTATTTGTCTTTTCTTGCCAGGTGGGAGAGAGGGGGCCTACTGGGGCCAAGCTACCTAATGGCAGAGCCAGAAAGAGGACTTGAGTCTTTCACTTCTCCTTCAGACTCTTTCCACTCAATTTTACAGTGTTTTCCATCCTGGTTAAGTGTACTCAGATTTAAAAAAAAAATCATTTATAGAGTTGACCTCTCCAAAACAGTAACTCTTAACTTATTTGGAGCTGTTCCTCCTTTTGTACATGGACTGCTTTGAAAACTGGTTAAAAAGCTTTGGATCCTTCTCCAAAGAAAAGCACAAGCACGTCCCCAGCCTGCACTTCTCTGCAACCAGGGACAGCAACAGGGCTGACTCTGATTCTTTAGGTCCAAAAAGGACACAGTTCCTGCTGTGGAAGAGCAGACCCTTCTGAAGGTTTCTGACAATGCCTGAGTGTTCTATCTTCAAAGCGTGTCGGAAACGTTTACTTTCCACAGTGCGTTCAGTCTGTGGTCAGGCTGCCTTCCCACACCTGTGGTCCCTGCTCTGTATCATGTTGATTCTGATGTGCAATGTGGCCCTGTCCGTAGATTCTAGAAGATTCTGCCCCTACCGCCCAACTCCCCACCCCCAGAAGACATGTGCGTGCCCTGGACTGTGTGGAGAATTTGGAGAGAGCTCAGCTGATAGAGAATCTGCCTGCAATGCAGGAAACCCTGGTTCGATTGCTGGGTCAGAAAGATCCCCTGGAGAAGGAATAAGCTACCCACTCCAGTATTCTTGGGCTTCTCTGGTGGCTCAGATGGTAAAGAATCCACCTGCAATGAAGGAGACCTGGGTTTGACCCCTGTGTTGGGAAGATCCCCTGGAGGAGGGAATGGCAACCCACTCCAATACTGTTGCCTGGAGAATCTCCATGGACAGAGGAGCCTGGCAGGCTATAGTCCATGGGGTTGCAAGGAGTTGAACACAATTGAGCAACTGAGCATACCAGAGCACAGGAGGGCCTTACATTAGGGTGGTTCACCTCACTTCTTACAGAGCGCTGCTTTCCTTGTTTCTAACCTCTCCTTAGCCGGTGGACTAACTGGCTGCAAGTGGAACTAACCCCTGCCTTCTCTGGCCCAGCGGGTCCCTGGCAGCACAGCACCTCCCAGACCCACGCCTCCCCCTTCCATCTTTTCCTGCTCACCACCTAACTCCCAGGGCCCAAGTCTCCAGGTTCTTTCCACACAGTCTAGCTCTTTCTTGCTTTAGCTACAAAACTTCATCCCAGGCCTGCTGTGTGTACTCAGCCCCTCCTTAGGCGCTAAGCAAATCAGAGGGGCTTGTAGTTCATACCTGTCACCTTCCTGCTAAGACATTTGTGATATGAAATGGCAGTTAATTTTCTTATTCTGTGGTTGTTGTTGTTCAGTTGCTAAGTTGTGTCCGACTCTTTGTGACCCCATGGACTGCAGCATGCCAGGCTTCCCTTGTCCTCCAGTATCTCCCAGAGTTTGCTCCACTTCATGTCCATTGAGTCAGTGATGCTATCTAACCATCTCACTCTCTACTGCTGCCTTCTGCTTTTGCTTTCTTCTGTTATACCTGTTCATTATTTCAGGTGTCTCAGCGATTTCCTAAAACCCTGCTAGGATTGGAATACCATTTGGATATAGCTCTGGGGTTTCTGGTCTGCTTGGAGTTGTGTGAGTTCAGGACTTAACTGGGGCTCCTCTTTGGGGTAGACTTAGTGACCAGATGCAGAGCACCCTCATGCCCTGTGCAGGGTCCTCTCCAGTCGGGAGAGTTGGTGTGGAGGCCATCCCTGGACTTGGATCCCCTGCTTGTGGACTACCTCGTTCCACTCAGCTGGCCAGACTAGAAACTGAGGATTGGTATAGAACCTTCTGGGAAAAAAAGAAGACAAATCAATTAATCCAACAAAAACCACTGTGATTCATGCTTGTATTTTTTAAAGAGAAAATGATACATGTATTATTAGGAGAAGTGAAGAACATGATATAGGAATAGAAAATGGCATAAACTGTATAATGAACTGCATAGCGATTTTAGGAAAGGAGTCTTTTTAGATCACTTCTTTTTTTCATTTGATTTAAACCTGAAGCTGTGTTATTCTGAGAGATGAATTCTCTTTGGCAATGATGAGATCCCCTCCTTGGTCTGTGACTTCAGAGGATTGCTTCCTGCCATTTTCCTGTGTGTCAGGGTGTCCTGGCCTGTACAGCTTTGTTCTTACTGTGACTCTGCAGTCCCAAAAGGTTTTTGTCTGACTTGAAAGCGGTGATATGATTAGGCTGGAATTTATCATATTTCTGAAGGAAACTCCAGGATCATGATGTGACTTGGTGAACACAGGTGTTAAGAAACTGACAGAGGTCTGGGGCTGGGGCGAGACCAGAGATGTTGTTATACCTACTGCTGTTCCTAAGTTGCATTGTAGAGGTAGAAATTCTAAAATTCAACACTGTGCCCTATCCATGCCTCCTCCTTCCAGCAGTGGGGCACCACTCTCTGATCGTTTGGAGGAAGGCTGGGAGGAAGCAGGATTGGGATGTTAAACCAAAGAAGCAACTTCAGACACATTTTGTCTTGTTTCACTGGCTTACCATGATTTGACTGGCCTCTGCAAGTCCTTCTTGCCTTTGTAGAAAGAATCAGCCAGGGTCAAAAATCATTGGGTTCACCTCTTTATTTTAACCAATGACCACTTGGGACAATTTATTTATAAATTTCTTTCCTGGCAAGGAAGGGATATTGTAATATTTGACTGTGTATCAAATAAATATATCACTAAAGACTTAGAGAATCTGATTTTGAGAAAGAACCATCCAGGACAATGATATTAAGTATAAATATGATTGCATGCCAGGTATAAGAAATAATGATGTCAGAGACAGAAAGATAAAGGAAACAAAGAGTAACAGGAAAGAAAATCTGTTGGAGAAAGATCCGAGAAAAATTCATAGAGATGTGGAGAAAAGGACATTTGGAAAGGTGATTGGATTAAAAAGGAGAGAGCTGGGGGGAGAAGAGAAAGTCAGAACCTAACAGGGGGATGGGTCAAGTTCTGCCTGCTAAGAATCAGAGGATCCTTAAATACCAGGAGTTACTGGCAAGTTCGGGCTTCCCCGGTGGCTCAGCAGTAAAGAATCTGCCTGCCAATGCAGAAGACGTGGGTTGGATCCCTGGGTCGGGAAGATCTCCTGGAGAAGGAAATGGCTACCCATTCTAGTATTCTTGCCTGGGAAATCCCCTGGATAGAGAAGCCTGATGGGCTACAGCCCATGGGGTCACAAAAGAGTCAGACATGACTTAGCGACTCAGCAACAGCAACAACAGGCAAATTAGGCCTGAAAGGGCCCTTGAAGAGGTTTGTGGATCTCATCTAGAGGAGCACTGCTGAGTCTTGGTATTTACACTGGTATTCTTTACTTACCAAGTACTGAGGGATTTAGTTTAAGTCTTTATAAGTTTGTCCATTCTTCTCCCAGGGGCCCATGAGCAAGGTGGGCCTTTAAAGGAAGGCATCTTTAAGGGAAAAACAGTGTGCAGAAGTGTGTTGAGTCAGCAGCCTCAGGAAACAGCTCCTTCTCAGACCAATACCAAGACCAAGACAGACTGGAAAGAAGAAATCTGGTCTTTGTGGCCAAAATATTGAATCCTTTCCACTGAACCAGAGATTTTTTTCCAGTAGTCACGTATGGATGTAAGAGTTGGACTATAAACAAAGCTGAGCACTGAAGAATTGATGCTTTTGAACTGTGGTATTGGAGAAGACTCTTGAGAGTCCCTTGGACTGCAAGGAGATCAAACCAGTCAGTTCTAAAGGAAATCAGTCCTGAATATTCATTGAAAGAACTGATACTGAAGCTGAAGCTCCAGTACTTTGGCCACCTGATGCCAAGAACTGATTCATTGGAAAAGACCCTGATGCTGGGAAAGATTGAAGGCAGGAAGAGAAGGGGACGACAGAGGATGATATGGTTGGATGGCATCACCAACTCGATGGACATGAGTTTGAGCAAGCTCTAGGAGTTGGTGACAGACAGGGAAGCCTGGTGTGCCTCAGTACCTGGAGTTGAAAAGAGTTGGTCACGACTGAGCGACTGAATTGACTGACTAAGCCAGAGATTAAGAACGTGAAGCAGAATATATGGTGACCAAGCCAGCCCTAACTTACCTTACCTGTTTCATTGCAGGGCAGCTCTGGGAATCTCTGCTTTCACAAGAAGTCTATAGCAAAGCTGTGGACATTTCTGTACTTTTGAAGATTCCTCAGAAATCACTCACTACGAGATTTAATGAATAGCTCACGTTTGCATTCTACAGAGTCTCTTAGAACTGTGCTGTTCATATGCTAGCTACTAGAACTGTGCTGTCCATATGCTAGCTACTGGCCATGTGAGGTGACATGTGTTAGCATGGATGGGGGAGGGAGGAAACATGGGAATTATCTCACAGATAATTTTTATATTGTTTCCATGTTGAAATGATAATATTTTGGCTGTATTGAGTTGAAGAAAATATTTTATTAGAACTATGTTTTCTTTTTCAGCATGTCTACCGGACAATTTAAAACTGTTGTGAGGTTTGCATGTGCGCTGTCATCTGATTATGCTCTCATCTCATGTGATTCTCTTGGACAGCAGTGCCTTAGTGGTGCAGGGGGGCGGGAGACGAGTGGGTGAAAGAGGCAGAGATGATCTTAAGGAAGCTCTGCTGTCTTCAGGGTCCTTCATTTATGTGGCCTCGAACCACCACCGTCTATCGGTTAGTTCACCTCTGTCTTGCTCTTGTCACCAGATCTCAGAAATCACTGTGAAGAACAGAACAACTACTTTGCTGCCCTCCTTAGATTCTGACTTCCCTACAATAGAGAGGCTGTCTCATTCACCTCCAGCTCCCCACATACTCTGGTGTATGGTTGGTTTTCTGTGTGCATTCAAGAAATACAGAAATACATAGCTGAACAGTACACAAAAGTAATATAGGTTCTGTAGGTTCACGAAGACCTTGTGATGGTCAGTGAACTAAATTGGGGAGAAAGCACGTGAAATTGGGAGCAAAGCTTTTTCAACATGTGTTACAATTCAAGGTGGGCATCCGTGTCCCGGTCTCTCCAGCCAACATGTCTTCGAATTGGTTGGTATACATGCCGTACCAGCTGTTAACTTCTTTAATAGTCTATGGTTGGAAGTATTTCTTAAGCTTTAAAAAAATTTCTTTAAATCATTGAGGAGAGGTAATAGTTTCCCTCTTCAAGGATAAAATGTAGGAAAACATTATTTAAAAAATTTATAAATGCTGGCATCATCCACTTTCTTTTTTTTTTTTTTTTAAACTTTTTATTTTGTATTGGGGTATAGGCAGTCAACAGACAGCATTGTGATAGTTTCAAGTGAACAGTGACAGGTCTCAGCCATACATATACATGTATCTATTCTCCCCCAAACTCCCCTCCCATCTAGACTGCCACATAACATTGAGCAGAGAGTTCCATGTGTGGTACAATAGCACTTTCTCATTTTTTTAAGGACACAAATTTGCCACTGGTTTAACCTGCTCATTTCTGATAGAATAATGCAGAGCCCAATGTAATTTAACCTGTACCAATATGACATGAGTCATGGTGGTTTCAAAAAAAATTTTTTTTTAAAATAGGATATAACTTCCACTTAGAAAAACATGTTTGTTTGTTTTCTTTAAATTAATCTCACTTGAAAAACAAGTGAATTAGCTAGAGGAATATTTAGCATAGGGCAGGAATAAAGTTCTATTTTTCTTTTTTTTTTGAAATTCAAAACTTAAGATATTTTTGCAGATATAGCCCATATTTAATGCTCAGTTCAGTTCAGTTCAGTCACTCAGTCCTGTCTGACTCTTTGCGACCCCATGAATTGCAGCACACCAGGCCTCCCTGTCCATCACCAACTCCCAGAGTTCACTCAAACTCAGGTCCATCAAGTCAGTGATGCCATCCAGCCATCTCATCCTCTGTCGTCCCCTTCTCCTCCTGCCCCCAATCCCTCCCAGCATCAGAGTCTTTTCCAAGGAGTCAACTCTTCGCATGAGGTGGCCAAAGTACTAGAGTTTCAGCTTTAGCATCATTCCTTCCAAAGAACACCCAGGACCAATCTCCTTTAGAATGGACTGGTTGGATCTCCTTGCAGTCCAAGGGACTCTCAAGAGTCTTCTCCAACACTACACTTCAAAAGCATCAATTCTTCGATGCTCAGCTTTCTTTCACAGTCCAAGTCTCACATCCATACATGACCACTGGAAAAACCATAGCCTTGACTAGACAGACCTTTGTTGGCAAAGGAATATCTCTGTTTTGAATATGCTATCTAGGTTGGTTATAACTTTCCTTCCAAGGAGTAAGCGTTTTAATTTCATGCCTGCAATCACCATCTGCGGTGATTTTGGAGCCCCCCAAAATAAAGTCTGACACTGTTTCCACTGTTTCCCCATCTGTTTCCCACAAAGTGCTGGGACCAGATGCCATGATCTTAGTTTTCTGAATGTTGAGCTTTAAGCCAACTTTTTCACTCTCCTCTTTCACTTTCATCAAGAGGTTTTTTAGTTCCTCTTCACTTTCTCCCATAAGGGTGGTGTCATCTGCATATCTGAGGTGATTGATATTTCTCCCGACAATCTTGATTCCAGCTTGTGCTTCTTCCAGCCCAGCGTTTCTCATGATGTACTCTGCATATAAGTTAAATAAGCAGGGTGACAGTATACAGCCTTGACATACTACTATTCCTATTTGGAACCAGTCTGTTGTTCCATGTCCAATTCTAACTGTTGCTTCCTGACCTGCATACAGATTTCTCAAGAGGCAGATCAGGTGGTCTGGTATTCCCATCTCTTTCAGACTTGTCCACAGTTTATTGTGATCCACACAGTCAAAGGCTTTGGCATAGTCAATAAAGCAGAAATAGATATTTTTCTGGAACTCTCTTGCTTTTTCCATGATCCAGCGGATATTGGCAATTTGATCTCTGGTTCCTCTGCCTTTTCTAAAACCAGCTTGACCATCTGCAAGTTCACGGTTCACGTATTGCTGAAGCCTGGCTTGGAGAATTTTGAGCATTACTTTACTAGCGTGTGAGATGAGTGCAATTGTGCAGTAGTTTGAGCATTCTTTGGCATTGCCTTTCTTTGGGATTGGAATGAAAACTGACATTTTCCAATCCTGTAGCCAGTGCTGAGTTTTCCAAATTTGCTGGCATACTGAGTGCTCCACTTTCACAGCATCCTCTTTCAGGATTTGAAATAGCTCAACTGGAATTCCATCACCTCCACTAGCTTTGTTCATAGTGATGCTTTCTAAGGCCGACTTGACTTCACATTCCAGGATGTCTGGCTCTAGGTCACTGATCACATCATTGTGATTATCTTGGTCGTGAAGATCTTTTTTGTACAGTTCTTCTGTGTATTCTTGCCACCTCTTCTTAATATCTTCTGCTTCTGTTAGGTCCATACCATTTCTGTCTTTTATTATGCCCATCTTTGCATGAAAAGTTCCCTTGGTATCTCTAATTTTCTTGAAGGGATCTCTAGTCTTTCCCATTCTGTTGTTTTCCTCTATTTCTTTGTACTGATCACTGAGGAAGGCTTTCTTATCTCTTCTTGCTATTCTTTGGAACTCTGCATTCAGATGCTTATATCTTTCCTTTTCTCCTTTGCTTTTCTCTTCTCTTCTTTTCACAGCTATTTGTAAGGCCTCCTCAGACAGCCATTTTGCTTTTTTGCATTTCTTTTCCATGGGGATGGTCTTGATCCCTGTCTCCTGTACAATGTCATGAACCTCAGTCCATAGTTTATCAGGCACTCTATCAGATCTAGGGCCTTAAATCTATTTCTCACTTCCACTGTATAATCATAAGGGATTTGATTTAGGTCATACCTGAATGGTCTATTGGTTTCCCCTACTTTCTTCAGTTTAGGTCTGAATTTGGCAATAAGGAGTTCATGATCTGAGCCACAGTCAGCTCCTGGTCTTGTTTTTGCTGACTGTATAGAGCTTCTCCATCTTTGGCTGCAAAGAATATAATCAATCAATCTGACCATCTGGTGATGTCCATGTGTAGAGTCTTCTCTTGTGTTGTTGGAAGAGGGTGTTTGCAATGACCAGTGCATTCTCTTGGCAAAACTCTATTAGCTTTAGCCCTGCTTCATTCCATATTCCAAGGCCAAATTTGCCTGTTACTCCAGGTGTTTCTTGATTTCCTACTTTTGCATTCCAGTCCCCTATAATGAAAAGGACATCTTTTTTGGGTGTTAGTTCTAAAAGGTCTTGTAGGTCTTCATAGCACCGTTCAACTTCAGCTTCTTCAGCATTACTGGTTGGGACATAGACTTGGATCACTGTGATGTTGATTGGTTTGCTTTGGAAATGAACAGAGATCATTCTGTTGTTTTTGAGATTGCATCCAAGTACTGCATTTCTTAGTCTTTTGTTGACTATGATGGCTACTCCATTTCTTCTAAGGGATTCCTGCCCACAGTAGTAGATATAATGGTCATCTGAGTTAAATTTACCCATTCCAGTCCATTTTAGTTTGCTGATTCCTAGAATGTTGACGTTCACTTTTGCCATCTCCTATTTGACCACTTCCAATTTGCCTTGATTCACGGACCTGACATTCCAGGTTCCTATGTAATATTGCTCTTTACAGCATCAGACCTTGCTTCTATCAGCAGTCACATCCACAACTGGGTATTGTTTTTGCTTTGGCTCCATCCCTTCATTCTTTCTGGAGTTATTTCTTCACTGATCTCCCTTAGGATATCGGGCACCTGCCAACCTGGGGAGTTCCTCTTTGAGTATCCTATCATTTTGCCTTTTCATACTGCTCATGAGATTCTCAAGGCAAGAATACTGAAGTGGTTTGCCATTCCCTTCTCCAGTGGACCACATTCTGTCAGACCTCTCCACCATGACCTGCCAGTCTTCGGTTGCCCCACGGGCATGGCTTAGTTTCATTGAGTTACACAAGGCTGTGGTCCGTGTGATTAGATTGACTAGTTTTCTGTGATTATGGTTTCAGTGTGTCTGCCCTCTGATGCCCTCTCGCGACACCTACAGTCTTACTTGGGTTTCTCTTACCTTGGACGTGGGGTATCTCTTCACGGCTGCTCCAGCCAAGCACAACCGCTGCTCCTTACCTTGGACGAGGGGTATCTCCTCACTGCTGCCCCTCTGACCTTGAATGTGGAGTCACTCCTCTCGGCCCTCCTGCCAAATGTTGCAGCAGTAATTGTCAGAGAGGGTAGAGAAACAGTGGTGTGGAAGCAGTGGAGCTTCTACAACCATGAGATTGGCATGGTTGAATTTTTGTGCTTCTTTTAGGTCTCTTTACTCATGTTGGGTTGGTGTCTCCTGATCCCCAGTACCACAGCCTCTGGCGTGGTGTGAGTGGCATTGACGGGGTGCCATTGCCTTCTCCAATATATATACACCCACCATGTGTAAAATAGGTGGCTAGTGGGAAGCTGCTGTGTAACACAGGGAGCCCAACCAGCCAGCCAGTATTCTGTGATAACCTGGGTTGGGGGCGGGGGGGTGGTAGGCCAGATGCTCAGGAGGGATATATATATATATAATATATAGGAGGGGATATATATAGTTGTTATTCAATGTCTAAGTCATGTCCGACTTTTTGTGACCCCATGGACTTCAGGCTCCTCTGTCCTCTACTGTCTCTCGGAGTTTACTCAAATTCATGTCCAGGTGGCCAAAGTATTGGAATTTCAGCTTCAGCAACAGTCTGTTTATTCTGTGTATTATATTCATAATCTTTTTGCTATCGACCCTCCACTGATAATGTTTTATTAACTTGAAAAGCACTTTATGGAGCAGGGAGATAAGCCTGGGATGTTTGTGAGGAACAGATATTTTGTTCCAATTAGTTATATATGCTTTGATTTTCCTTTAAGTTTTCCCCATGTAGTCTTTGAAACAAAATGCAATTACATGTATTGATCTTGCTTTGTATGGCTGCTAGATTTTATGTAATAGAACTTCCTCACTTCAAAACCTTAAAGGGAGTGCCTCAGGTTTTCTTCTGGTGTTTCTATGAGTCTCAGTTTGTATCTCAAATATTTTATTTCATTGGAATGTATCTTAGCTTGAGAAATGATATAATACAGTGTAGAGAAAATGTCCAACTTAATTTTTTTCCATAGAGCTACCTAGTTATTCTGATATTGTTTATTGATCAATTTCTCCTCCTTACCTGTTTGGAAATACTACATTTTAAGCTGAGTCTATCTTATCTTTCTGTCTCCTGTGGAATTTTTTTTTTTTACCCCTCGTGTTCCCATCTCACACTGAGATGTAACTACTCAAGGCTGTTAACTACTGAGGCTGTAGAATATGTTTAACACCTGGCTGTGCTCATTATTCCCCAGTCTTCTTTTTTCGTAGCTTTTTTAGCTATTGTTGCTGGTTTATTTTTCAATATTAACTTTAGGATCAACTTGTTTCCCCCCAAAAAAAAATGTTATTTTTATTGGGATTGTGTTACATTTATGAACTAATTACAGAAAATGGACTTTTATTTAGGATGTAGAATCATGCTGTCCAAAACCTTGGCACGTTTATTTAGGTCTCCTTTTGTGGTCATTGTTGTTTTTGCTAAGTTGTGTCCTCCTATTTTGTGACCCCAAAGACTATAGCCCTCCAGGCTCCTCTGTCCATGGGATTTCCCAGGCAAGAATACTGGAGTGGGTTGCCATTTCCTCTCTAGGGGATCTTCCCAATCCAGGGATCAAACCCATGTCTCCTGAATAGCAGGGGGATTCTTTACCACTGAGCACCTACCTGCCCTGATTGCATGCGTACGTTCTAAGTCGCTTCAGTTGAGTCCACCTAATAGGTCTTGAAAATTTCTTGTTAAATTTAGTCCTAGACATCTTTTTGTTGTGATGTTGTAATCAGGGTCCTTTCTTCCACAGCTTTTTTAACTGTTGTTTTTATATAAGCAGTGTTAACATTGCATGTTAAGATTGTACTCTGCCACCACCATGAACTTGCTTATCAGTTTTGGTAGTTTTTTCAGTTGATTTTCTTACATTTTCCAGTAATGTAATTCTATTATTTTCAAATAGTAATGATTCTGCCTCCTTTCTAAAATTTCTGCCATGAAGTTTTTCTCCAGCTTCTTGCCTAGAGTGTACCTCCAGCTCCGTGTTAAGTAATAGTAACGATGGGGCTCGTTCTTGTCTCGTTTCTGACCTTGCCGTGTTTTCCCATCACTTGTGATGCTGGCTTTTGGGCTTCATTGACTGTCCTTTCAGATTATGGTTTTACACTTTAAAGATCTGGGTTCAGATTTTCTTCTCTACCAGTAATTATGAATAACTAAGAAACATCTGATAAATCATATAACTTTTTTGATTTATGTCAGTATCTTTAAAATGAGGGAAAGAAAGATCCCAGTGTCTCAAAGCTATTGATAACTGTGAAAGCCCTTGATGAGCTGTGTGTGTAAACATGCCTTGTGACTCCTGTTTTCTCCTGCATGAATGTTTCCCTACTATAGGACTGCCTTCCCCTCTGTGGCTCTGAGCTGTTTTGTAATTCCATTCACAGCACAGTTCCTACACATACTCCAAGGCTGGAAAGAAAAAGTGCTGTTTGAATGATGAGCGAATTCCTTTGCTGACATTTAACCAAAATGTCTTCCAAACCTGAAGCTTTTTGGAAGGCTAAGAAAATGTTGGTCACCTTGTTGTAAAAAAAGTGAAATAAAAAATGTTTATGTACCTCAGCACTTCCTGACTGAGCTGGATGTGAGTGAGTGCACTGAGGTGGTGTTATTTTGTGGGGTTTCAGTTCTGGGAAAAACGAAACCAAAAAATATAGGAAATTTTTCAAGATTTTTGGTTGTGTAAGCTTTCCTTTTTTTTTTTTCTTTTTTTTTTCCTACTTCAGTTAGCATTGAGAGGGCCATATAAATTTGATCCAACGACAGATCTCCTGCAAGCTAATTCCGGCCAGTGACCCATAACTAAATTCTACCTCTTTGTGAAATTCTTTTGCATTTTAGATAATGAACCGTGTGTCTGGAGATGTATCAGCTATTCAAACATCACACCTCTCTGTAGCCTTGCTCTCATGTACAGTATCTGGCATGTGTAGGGGTTTGTATTCCTTTTCCAAGATGAGTTTCCGTATTAGTTTCTGTGCAGTTACGTCTTGGTCCAATCTGATAAAATTTGCCAATTGACTTTTCCTTTGTAAGAAACCACCCACAAGTAGAGAGCTTCGTTCTTCGCTGGAAGGATATCAGCTGTTCCTTCCCTCCGTGCTTGAAATGTACAATGTGTGCTTGTTGGCATGTCTTGCACATTCCCAGAGAATCTCATGGACATGGGAGCCTGAGAGGCTACGCTCCATACGATTGCACAGAGTCGGACACGACTGAAGCGACTTAGCACGTGTGCACACATGTGCTTACCGTCCTTTTGAGATGGCTCTCAGGGCACCTAGATACTGAGGTGGAAAGTTCCTTTTTCAAGCATCAGTAACCTTCCTCACCTGGCTTGCTGGTATCTCTGTGGCTCTGGAGAGGGCTCTGGTTTTGTCACATGGCTGGGCTTCGGAAGTCAGCTGCATACTCCCTCATTTTCCTGGATTCAGTTCTCTGACTACACGTTGAATTTGAAGACTTTGCCCTTTCTGTCCATAGAATGTGGGTGCAGTTTTGCACTAAAAGCTAATGCTGCTAAGTCACTTCAGTCGTGTCCGACTCTGTGCGACCCCACAGACGGCAGCCCATCAGGCTCCCCTGTCCCTGGGATTCTCCAGGCAAGAACACTGGAGTGGGTTGCCATTTCCTTCTCCAATGCATAAAAGTGGAAAGTGAAAGTGAAGTCGCTCAGTCGTGTCCGACTCTTAGCGACCCCATGGACTGCAGCCCACTAGGGTCCTCTGTCCATGGGATTTTCCAGGCTAATGAGGAGGCCTTAACTGTTTTCTCTCACAAAGATTAGGCTGAAGGCACTCCAGTCTCCAGCATGTGTTCTGGATTTGTTAGCTGATCTGAAAGGCAGACACATTTAGAAGCATATTCCTTCTTTATTTATATATGCAAAAGCATCTTTTGTGAACCTCAAAGCCAAAGTATCATGGAAGAAAACAATGGAGAATGTGCTCTGAGGTCCATCAGTGGATTCTCTCCTTTCAGGAGAAATTTGGAAACCCTGTCTCATTAGGCCTGAATGGCAGCCACTCCAACAGTAGCAATACCATTGTTTACATTATTTCACTTCACAGAGAGCTTATCAAACCAAAATAGCGCTTTAGTATAAAAGCCAAAATAGAGAGCATTAAATGAATCACTCTAGAACTAACCCTGTTACAGACAGAGCCTGAACTGCTAGAGGGAGCTGGCCCAGTGAGTATCCGTGGCTCCCTTTACACACCTAGCAATTCCAAATGAAGGGCCCCATCCCGAAGGTAATTCAGTAATAAGACAAGAGTCAGGGAAGAAAATGTGTTAGTTTTAGCGGGGAAAACACTTCATAATCTTACAAAATAAAGTGAAGGACCTACAAGATGATGGTATGTGTTCAGTGTATCTCTTTTCTCATTAGATAAACTTGAGAGGACAAAAAGCATCTTCCCTTGCTCACTACTGTATTGTCAGTTGTTGGCAAAATGCAACGAAGATCTGCTGAATGATGCTTCATTGATTGATGGCTGGGGAATTTAATGAATACTTCCACCTCCAAGACAATCTTAGTTTGGAGAGTGTGTATATCTTTTGTTATGTAAATATAACAGCAAGCAAAGTAAATAAGATGGGCCAGCATCAATTCTTAGGTAATCAGGAACAGACTCTCTGCCATGCAAATGGTTTACATTACCCCCCACGCATTTAGTGTAAGAAATAGTGGTAAAACACTGAGCTTTTGCTTTCTACCAATAGTGTAAACATTACTGTAACATGTAGTCTCTGGAAATAATTTAGTTAACTCCTATTTTTATATGCATGTTCTGTTCTGGAGACTTTGTTGCAAAAATACTGATGGAAAGTTTTTTTCTCTAAGTGACAGTTTGTTTACAGAAATTCCTTGAAATCTTGATGGTTATTGAAAAGACTGAAATAGATGTTGCCTTGAAATTGCCTGTTGCAGAACAACTCCACACCTCCTGGGGCAAGGCGGCACTTTTTTAGTAAATCACCTGAAATCCGTGAAGGTCATGGACACTGCTCCCTCTGTGAAATGAAACATTTATGTTCCAATCCCAAAATATTGTGGACCATTTTGGTGTTTTAAGTGGAGGGTACATAGTAAATTATTCCAAAATTATGGAGGCCAAATGTCATTCCCTCTAAAAGTTTGTGTAATATCTATTTATCTGTGGGCAGATGACTATTCAGAGTAATCAGAGGCAGACTTTGTCGAGTTAAGTCTAAGTAAACACAGCTGAACATAAGCAAGTTGGAGTATAAGAGTTTTTTTAGCTTTGCCAATAGCATATGACCTTGGAGAATGCTGCTGGTTTTTTTTGTTTTTTTTTTTACAGCAATCTGCTTTCAATGGAAAAAAGAATTCTTTTTGTTTCAAATTAACAAGTGATGATTAGAAGCTTGTTATGTTCTAATTTTTTTTTCTTTTTCAAATTTATTTCTTTTTTTTAGAGAAGTTTTATTTATTTATGTTCTAATTTTTAGATGCAAGACAGATGAACATCACGCACGTACCCAACAAAAAGTCATCCTCCTGAGGGTGTTAACTTCCCGCTTAAGGAGCTCAACTTAAACCCCGAGAGTGGAAGCCAATTAAATGGTGTTCCTTTTGAAAAGAAAACCTTTTTTGTTGTTGTTTATTTGTATTTTGGTTTTTGTCTTTGTGCTGTTTCAACATATTAAAACTGTGGCTCCAAATGCCACTGGAAAATGGACTTTATTGACTTATCCATTCTCTAAGAAGCATCTGTCCTCAATAGCGAAGAAACTTTGC
The DNA here is from genome assembly GCA_935064755.1 of Tragelaphus eurycerus. NCBI lineage: Eukaryota > Metazoa > Chordata > Mammalia > Artiodactyla > Bovidae > Tragelaphus > Tragelaphus eurycerus. The sequence continues at coordinate 306,370 of CAKXYN010000265.1, forward strand.
CTTGTCAGTAACTTTCGGTTCTCAATGGAAATTCTCATTAAGTGCTTTATGCTTTTCACAAGTCCTTTTATTCTTCTGTGTTTTTTTTAATACATTTTTTTTTTCACTTAACCTAATACGTTCTTCTTTTAGCCTAGTATGGAATCCAGTGTTACATTTTTTTTAAAGGCACTTCGTGGTTAAAATTCCCATTAAATATTTCATGTTAAAAGGTAGACTTTAAGTGAGAAGTTTGGTAAAAGATGGATTAGTGTAGATTTGCCTTGAAACTCCTAGCTTTTCAGAGTCCTTTGACTGGCAGATTGCCAGGTGCATAGGCTGCTCTTGTCTGCTCCTTCATTGAAGGAAACTTTTTTTCCTTCTCACCCTCTGGATGTACATTTCCTTCTGAAAGTACATGTAGTGTGGATAGAGGGCATGACTCATGAAGACTGTAAAATAATTCATCTTTTGAGACTTCTGTGTTGGAGATTGTTTTTTAAATTATGTGTTGAATAATATTAACCAGCATTTGGGAGAATATTTAGATATCTGTGCTAAAATGTCATTCTGTAGCTAGATTTATGTAAGACCTGTCCGTATTCATTTATACGTACACCTCTCCTGGGCTTCCCAAGTGGCCCAATGGTACAGAATCCTCCTGCCAGGGCAGGAGACTTAGGTTTGGCCCTGGATCAGGAAGATCCCCTGGAGGAGGGCATGGCAACTCACTCCAGTAGTCTTGCCTGGAGAGTCGCTTGGACCGAGGAGTCTGGCGGGCTACAGTCCATGGGGTCGCAATAGTCAGACACAACTGAGTGAATGAGCACGCGTGCACACATACCTCTCTTACCTAATGCTGTTCAGTCTCGATGTTAAAGTGAATATTTTGAGGAGGAAACACCACTGCTGCTGCTGCTGCTAAGTCGCTCCAGTTGTGTCCAGCTCTGTGTGACCCCATAGACAGCAGCCTACCAGGCTCCTCTGTCCCTGGGATTCTCCAGGCAAGAACACTGGAGTGGGTTGCCATTTCCTCCTCCGATGCATGAAAGTGAAAAGTGAAAGTGAAGTCGCTCAGTTATGTCTGACTCTTAGCGACCCCATGGACTGGAGCCTACCAGGCTCCTCTGTCCATGGGATTTTCCAGGCAAGAGTACTGGGGTGGGGTGCCATTGCCTTCAGTGTTCCTAAATATGTTGCTAAGCAGTGCAGCCATGGTGCTTTCTTTACTGTTCAGGGCAACATCCTATGCTCTTGATCACATCCACATGTGAAGGTCCTCAAAGCACCTCATGTTCTCAGCATGTCAACATCACACTCATGACAACCTGTCTCCTCCTGGGTGAAACACGTTCTTTCTCCTTCAATCCCTGGTTCAGAGACCCACCATCCTCCTAGTCATCCAAGGCAGATCCTCCTGCTCCCAAACCCCCTCTAGCCATTCAGCAAGTTTGCCCCGTCAGTTCAGTCACTCAGTCGTGTCCAACTCTTTACGACCCCATGGACTGCAGCACGCCAGGCCTCCCTGTCCATTACCAACTCTCGGAGTTTACTCAGATCCGTGTTCATTGAGTCAGTGATGTCATCCAGCCATCTCTCCCTCTGTTGTCCCCTTCTCCTCCTGCCTTCAATCTTTTCCAGCATCAGGGTCTTTTCAAATGAGTCAGTTCTTCGAATCAGGTGGCCAAAGTATTGGAGTTTCAGCTTCAGCATCAGTTCTTCCAATGAATATTCAGGACTGATTTCCTTTAGGATGGACTGGTCGGATCTCCTTGCGGTCCAAGGGACTCTCAAGAGTCTTTTCCAACACCACAGTTCCACTGTGTGTTCTTAGTCACTTCGTCATGTCCAACTCTTTGTGACCCCATACACTGTAGTCCCCTCAGGCTCCTCTGTGCATGGGACTCTCCAGGCAAGAATACTGGAGTGACCTGCCATACCCTCCTCCAGGGGATCTTCCCAACCCAGGATTTGAACTTGGGTCTCCCGTATTGCAGGCAGATTCTATACCATCTGAGCCACCAGAGAATCCCAAGAATACTGGAGTGGGTAGCCTATCCCTTCTCCAGGGGATCTTCCTTATTCCCAGGGCTCCTCTTCTGTTTTGATGTTCCCGCCAAGGTCCTGCCTGGCTCCTCTGACCCTATCTTCCCCTAAGGCAGAAGGGCGCATTCTGAAATCCAGATCTGATCCCATCAGTGTTACATATCCTTTGGTCATTCCCCATGCCTTTCCCCCATGGCTCAGTTGGTAAAGAATCCGCCTGCAGTGCAGGAGACCTAGATTTGATCCCTGGTCAGGAAGATCCCCTGGAGAAGGGAATGGCTACCCACTCTAGTATTCTTGCCTGGAGAATCCCTCGGACAGAGGAGCCTGGTGGGTTACAGTCCATGGAGTCCCAAAGAGTTGGACATGACTGAGTGGCTAATACTTTTACTTTGATACCTTTCAGGATCAAATTCACATTCCTGCTCTTGGCGTGCAAACCCAGAAACCCTCAGTTCCTGGCCTTTGTAGTCTCTGTTGGGTTGTTTCCCACCTGGCCCTGCATACACCCCATTTTTTCAGCTGCACCAAAGATACAGCTCCCCGAAGGGCCCCATGAGGGTATTGTCACCTGTGCTTTCACAGGTGCCCCTTTACCTGGAACGCCATCCGCCATCTTCACCTCGGCCTCTCCTGCCCATCTTTCCCCGGCCTGTGCTTTCCCATCTTTCCTGGGCCCTGATGCCCAGATGATGGTAACACTGGCTTGGCCTCGCGTGAATAGAGGAAGAGGCTTGCTGGACATACCTGCCCAGCACCTCTCCTCTGCTGCCCAAAGGGCATTGTCTCATTCAGAGCTGCTTTCAGGACCACCGTGCCCCTGCCCCCACCATCGTTTCCTCAGCACTTCCCACACTGAGCTCTTGTCCTTTACTCAGTAAACAGTGAGCTGCGTGGGGATGAGACCCATTTGTAATTTGTGGTACTTCTAGGGCTTGTCATGGTCCCTGATGGTCAGGGTACATTCAGTAAATGTTTGCTGAACCAACCAGTAAACCCCTGAAGTGGTGAAGGAAGACACCATGAGAACAGCCTAGTCTGCTGAACTTAAAATGAAAGAAGTGGCTTCTAGTACCAGCCCTATTGGACTTCCCCCAAGGCTCAGACAATAAAGAATCTGCCTGTGATTCAGGAGACATGGGTTTGATCCCTAGGTCAGGAAGATCCCCTGGAGGAGGGCACGGCAACCCACCCCAGTATTCTTGCCTGGAGAGTCCCATGGACGGAGGAGCCTGGTGGGCTATGGTCCATAAGATTGCAAAGAGATGGACATGTATGAAGCAACTGAACATGCACGCACGCACACACCAGCCCTATTGTGTACTAACAGCTTAGCCTTGGACCTGTCAGTCAGCTTTTCTGTTTATCAGTTATAAAATGGGGAAAATGATATGTGTGCACAGAAAGGAAATGAGATTAATTGCACATTTATGACTTGCAAAATGCTTGATAAGTATTGTTGTCACCACTGTGAATTGTGTTAAGTTGATATAGACTTTAATTATGCTCCCAAAAGGGATGGGGGGTAAAATGTGTACAAAGTGTAATTTTCCATTTGACATTAAAAAAAAATTTTGGTTTTTACTTGGATAAGTTCAGCTTCACTGCAGTGTTGTTATACACTTTCTATGAAATTGAGTATTTCACATTCTTCTTTAAAGTGGGAAGAACTTTTTAATGAATGTTGGTCTCTTTGTAAGGTATCAGGAGTATTGAAATAATTGATAAATTCTTGCTCCAACCTAAGAATTTAAGGACACTGTGTACAGCTGTTTAGGATGAAGCAATGAAGGTCTTTTAGGTAATGTATGTTTTAAGTTGTTATTTTTCCCTTGTGGAAGTACATCCGTTAGCTCTTCGTAAAAAATTTTTAATAGCAGAGATTAAAGACCTGTCTTTTAAGAATTGGGCATTCCCAAAGCTGTTTGCCCACATCCAAATGTTATATTCTACCTTGAATAAAGACCTTCACATCTAAAACTTTTTCCAAGCCGTTAAGAGCAAACTACTCCAGCATACCTATATGATGGCACGGGTAACATGTTTGAACTGCCAGTCCGATAACAGCCACATGCACCAACCCCAGAAATGAATAGCAAAGACCAGTTGCTTGCTTATTCTCACTCTCCTAATGTTTTTCATATTATGGCTACTAAGCAACGGAAGTGACCTTCTCCAAGCGACTGCAAAACTGAAGTCTCCATGACATGCAGTCTTGCCCTTCAGGGAATTTTCCACACTAGTGTCATAGACATAACATGCCTGCCCTTGACCTGGCAGAGACGATTCTAATACAAAGACTACGCTGGACTGTTGTGTTATTTGTTATCTGTTTCATTTCAGGGTAAATCTTCCACGTGCATCCCTGATGGCTGCCACTACAAGAAGCATATTTGCCAATGTGAAATAATTGTAGCTGCTCTTTATTGAGAACTCCTGGCTGCCTGATGTTTTGTAGTGAAACTATTACTAATTTCTACAACAGCCTTCATTGTTCCCTGTTTTGTATCTATTTTACAGATGAGAAAAAAAAATGTCACACAGAGATATTAACTGACTTGCCCCAGACCACACGCTAATAGACAGCAGCGCTAGCATTAGGACCCCTAGTTCTCTGGCTCCAAATCTCCTCTCTTCCCAGCACACCTACTGTTGGAGGAGTAACATGTGGTTAAGTGAATTCCACCCTCCACAGGTCACACTGATCAGCAACCAACAGGTACACTCAATCTCTCAATGCAAGATAAACCCAAAAAAAGGCATGAATCCCATTAAAAACAGCTGTAGGAATTTGAGTAACTAATTGGTTATTCTCTGTCTTAAAGATGGCTAATGTTAGCATGGAATTTCCATTTGAATAATTTTTCAATTAATCATGAACTGGGACTCCCATTTCTAAAGCCACCTTTTGACAGATGCTTTCAACACTTGCCTCACACAACTCCCGTTACCTCCTTTTTTTCTCCAGTGTAAAAATAATCATCTTTTTTTCCATTTCTGGGCCCACTTTCTGCTTTTCCTAGCCCTGCTAATTATTATAAGGATGATGACTATACATGTGAATAATCAGTGCATTTTCATCGTTACACGCCCTTCATTTCTTTACGCTTCTCCTATGGGCTTCTATTAGTGTTAGTCATCCAGGCATGTCTGACTCTCTGCAACCCCATGGACTGTAGCCTGCCAGGCTCCTCTATCCATGGAATTCTCCAGGCAAGAATACTGGAGTGGGTAGCCATTCCCTTCTCCAGGGGATCTTCTTGACCAGGGATTGAATCTAGGTCTCCTGCATTGCAGGGCAGATTCTTTACTGTCTGAACCATCAGGGAAACCCATGAGCTCCTTTAAGTCAGCACAAATACATGTTCCTGAAAGTATTTTGGGGCATCCTTTTGTCCAAATAAGAATCTATATGTTGTCTAATAAACTATCTTATAACTTTAATATTTTTAATTTTTAAAAACTAATCTCATGATTTTATTATTTTTCTAAGCAGATCATTCCATTTTTTAAGTTGAGGTATAGCTGATTTACAATATTTATAGTAGTTTCAGGTCACAGCATAGTGATTCGTATTTTTACACGTTCTCCTTTATTACATTAACAGTTATTACAAGATAATGGCTATATTTCCTGTGTCTACAGGGATTATATATATGCTGTATATTCCTTGTATTTTACATACAGTACTTTGCACCTTTCCTTCCCCCACCCCAGGCTGCCCCTCTTCCCTCCCTGTCCCCACTGGTAACCATGAGTTCGTTGTCTGTATCTGTGAGCCTGCTTCTATCTTGCTGTACCCATTTACTTGTTTTATTTTTTAGATTCCATATATAAGTGATAGGGACTGATAGCTCAGTTGGTAAAGAATCTGCCAGTAATGCAGGAGACCCCAGTTTGATTCCTGGGTTGGGAATATCTGCTGGAGAAGGGATAGGCTATTCACTCTAGTACTCTTGGGCTTCCCTTGTGGCTCAGCTGGTAAAGAATAAACCTGCAATGAGGGAGACCTGGGTTCGATCCCTGGGTTGGGAAAATCCCCTGAGAAGGGAATGGCTATCCACTCCAGTATTCTGGCCTAGAGAATTACATGGACCTTATAGGCCATGGAATTGCTAAGAGTCAGACACGACTGAACGATTTTCACTTCCCTTCGTAAGTTATACCATTCAGTATTTGTCTTTCTCTATAAGATGATTCTTATAAACCTCCTAAAGTAGACTGAAAATCAGCTAGATAATAAATATATCCAGTTACTTAGAGTATGAAACATAAGAGAAATACCCTATGGACAGACTCCTGTTCTCCTCTTGTGCTGAGGGCTGTATAATTAATTGCTGCCTCAGAGACCAAGGAACAATGGCTCACTTCTTCCTGCATGTTTGTAATGTCCCCGGTTCAGCTCCCATTGTGGGTGGCCTGGGAAGGATGGATTCTCTTCTTGTGTTCAGTAGATGCCTTCAGCTTTCCTGGCTTGGGACCCACATGCAAACCGTATGTGTAGCAGAGCGTGGCTTGCTCCTGCTGGCTTTAACTGGGGTGTGTCTAACAGGACAGACCGCTGACATAGTGGAGGATGCAGAGAGCAGTGCTATGGCACGTTTGTTGTTTCAGGAGCCTTCACAGCTCTGCTGTTTTTGTAAGTGTTCTGCCTTCAGATCCAAGACTGGTCCTTTCTGTTTCCCTGTCTAGAAGTGTGGAGAAAGTGACTAGAATCACCACAAGGGAGGGGAGAGGCCACCTGCCTGCAGGAACTTGGGGATCGTGCAAGGAATTACGATTTTCCTGCTGTTAGTACCTAAAGAAGGAGCAAATTTTTGTCCTTTCATGATGACAATATGTAGTTTGTTTTCTCTTGATTATGAGAGGCAAGCTGTTTATTTCGTCCTTTGATTCAAAACAATGACTTCAGTCTTCTTCACTCATCACCTATTTCTGGCTGTCTAGAGAAGACAATGGCAACCCACTCCAGTACTCTTGCCTGGAAAATCCCATGGACAGAGGAGCCTGGTAGGCTGCAGTCCATGGGGTCACTAAGAGTCAGACACGACTGAGCGACTTCACTGTCACTTTTCACTTTCATGCATTGGAGAAAGAAATGGCAACCCACTCCAGTATTCTTGCCTGGAGAATCCCAAGGACAGAGGAGCCTAGTGGGCTGCCATCTATAGGGTCACACAGAGCTGGACACTACTGAAATGACTTAGCAGCAGCAGCAGCAGAGATTTAATACTTAAGTCACTTTTGGGTATATATGATATATCTCATCACCAAATGCTGAAGTGTGACTAAGTGGATCTGATTGATCCTGGAAAGGTAACTTTTGTTTCTCTTCTCTTTTTTTTGCACAGTTTTCTGCCTTTCCCTCTCTCTCTTTTATTTTAAAATTAGTTTACACAACTGATTGTTGAAACATATTTCTTTCTAAAAGTCCAAAAAGTATGTGAAAGGGTAGAAAATATAATAGCAGAGGATTGCTTCTAGTCCAAAAATAATATTGGATTCATTGTCCTTTTGTCTAAATCAGTCACTTTTAATGATTAAAACAAATATGTTTTCTCTTTTATTTTTGAGGTGTCTTATTATAACACAGGGCTTCCCTGGTCGCTCAGCTGGTAAAGAATCTGCCTGCAATGCAGGAGACACCAGTTCAGTTCCTGGGTTGGGAATATCTGCTGGAGAAGGGATAGGCTACCCATTCTAGTATTCTTGGGCTTCCCTAAGGGCTCAGCTGGTAAGGAATCCCCTGCAGTGGGGGAGTCCTCAGTTCAATCCCTGGGTTGGGAAGATCCCCTGGAGAAGGGAACTCATTTATAGAACATTGTGAACAGCAGCTGCTGAGTATTTAAATATATTTAAATCATGTAAGCACGCCAGTCTTCTGTGTTTAAATTTCCATGAAATGGCTGTGCAGAAACTTTTCTGTATGTTAAGCTCACTCTTCTTTCTGATGATCATCAAGCACTTGGATTTTTTCTTTTTAATCTAAGATTCTAAAAGTACTCTCTTTACAGTTTCTCTGCTACATGTTTAACTACTACATTTTTACTATCTTGTGAGAGAAACACCCCCTTGGAGACTGAACTTCTTCAGGCTGTGGTGTGGAGCCTGTATGTCTAATTTGGGTCCGCTTTGGTGGGCGGTAGTCCCAGCACAGGAAGAACCCATGTGCTCTGCAGGAAGAAGGAACGCAGCTCGTTCTCCAGCAGATACTGGCCGAGGGTTGTTTTCAGCCTGCCCTTGGCTCTCTGGGGGGCTTCGAGGTGACAATCATTAGTACTTGGATCCTTTTCAGCCCTTTGAGTCAGAGTCTCTGCCATTTCTGCTCTTGTTCAGAAGCAAAGCCATCAGCAGGCTGAGACAGGAGCCCCTCCGACCTCCTTCACAGCTCAGCTCAGCATCCTGACCACTGAGCTCTATTTTAGTGATTTTGGTCCCGGGGGTGACCACATGGTTTGCATGGTGGTTCTGTTCCCTTTGTCCCCGTTCCTCTTTAGAGATCATATAGCTCCAGTTACCTCTCGGGGCTGCTGTAAAAATAACAGATTAAAAATAACCAAAAACTGTTTGTAAACCTCATCACCGTGTGTAATAAAACCAAGGTCTGTTCTTTTTGAAGCAGGCCTGAACAAAATATTCTACTAAGGGCAACAGAAACTAAGTTTACTTTACTTTATAAAGGCTTTTTATCCTACCCTAGAAAGAAAAAAAAATCTGCATTACATTGAATAATTACTTTTTGATGACCCCCATCTGGATTACTATTTGTCACTCTATTTTCCCAAAGGAAAATTTAGAAAAATATAAGACTCTCGAAAATAAAAGGCCCTACCATCACAGCAATATAGAAGTGGGTCTACATGTTTATTTTCAAAATAGAAAACACAGATTTTGTAACAGTCTGTCATTACCATAGCTGTTCCAGTTAGAAGAAAAAGGATGATTTGATTGTTTTGAAGAATTGTGCCATGATTTACAGTGGAAATCGTGGGTTCCTTTTTTCTTAAGCTGTATTTGTAATGACTCCCCCTAAGTTATACATCACTCCATAGCAAAACCTGTAACACCTGGGGAAAATAATGCAAGTCAAGTTTTATATGTTGTTTAGTTGCTAAGTTGTGTCCAACTCCTTTGTGACCCCATCTGTCCATGGGCTTTCCCAGGCAAGAATACGAGAGTGGGTTTCCATTTCCTTCTCCAGGGCATCTTCCTGATCCAGGAATTGAACCTGCGTCTTCTATCTCGGCAGGTGGATTCTTTACTGCTGAGCCACCAAGGAAGCCAGACGGTAAAGCGTCTGTCTACGATGCGGGAGACCTGGGTTCAATCCCTGTGTCGGGAAGATCCCTTGGAGAAGGAAATGGCAATCCACTCCAGTACTATTGCCTGGGAAATCCCATGGACAGAGGAGCCTGGTAGGCTGCAGTCCATGGGGTCGCAAAGAGTCGGACACAACTGAGCGACTTCATGTTCACGTTCCTATTAATAAAAAGGCAGGTTTTTTTTTTTTTTTTTTAGTGGTGTTAAGCAAAAATAGACAAAAGCATTTTGAACCTGGAGTCACCCATTTCTGAACAGCATTTTCCTAATACAAGTGTTATATCTGCTACTGATACAAAGATAGAGTCAGGAACTTAGAGCATTAATTGCAGCCTTGGCTGTCCCTACTGAGGCCTAGGGCGCTTGGCAACAACGCGGAGCCTGGAATGGCCCCCTCGGTTGGTGAAGGGCGGCTGACAGGGTCAGTGTCACTTCACTTGGGAAACTGTAGCATCATAGCCCTTCCTACCAGAGAAGGCAATAGCACCCCCACTCCAGTACTCTTGCCTGGAAAATCCAATGGACGGAGGAGCCTGGTGGGCTGCCGTCTATGGGGTCTCACAGAGTTGGACACGACTGAAGCGACTTAGCAGCAACAGCAGCAGCAGCCCTTCCTACAGGCCATGTTCTGTTTCAAGAGCTGGGCGCTGGCCACCACGTTGAATCATCACTGCAAGCCCAGGAGGGACAGTTACTGTTTCCCCATTTTTGGGTGAGGCCTTCAGATGCAGTTCACGTAAGTGACTCACACAAGTCCTGTTCCTAGAGAGCCCACACCTACTTTCCTGTGATCTTAAGACACATCCTACGACTTAGAGAAATAACTGTACAAAATCGTGGGCTTGACTTATAAAATGTTTTTGATTTCTCCCCAAACTGATCAACTTGTTAGAGGTAAGCAACTTATCCCCTTCTTTTTTAAAGAAAATTTTTGTATCCTACCTTTGGGTGATAGCAGTGGAATAGAACCTATATACACCATTGTGTGTGTGCTCAGTCATGTCCAACTCTTTGTGACCCCATAGACTGTAACCCACCAGGGTCCTCTGTCCATGGGATTCTCCAGGCAAGAATACTGGAGAGGGTTGCTGTTTCTTACTGTAGGAGATCTTCCTGATCCCAGGAACCAACCCACATCTCTTGCATCTACTGCATTGGCAGGTGAATTCTTTACCACTGTGCCACCTAAGAAGCCCTGTGCCATTTCACAAATAGATTCCTGGTGATTTTGTGGTCTTCTCTTGGTCAAAGGGGGTCATCAGAAGACTTCTAGACTAGGGGAATGCTTGGACCTACAGCCGCACCCACAGCGGGCAAAATCTTCTACTTCATCTTTATGCCTCCTGCCTTCCACACCATCAACAAAAACCTTCCCAATTTTCATTTGAAAGTCCTTCCCCACCCTATGCTATGCTATGCTATGCTAAGTCACTTCAGTCAGTTTAGACTTTAAATGACTGTTCCTGGAATTAAAGGCAGAAAATCACAGAACCTTTAAGTGTAGAAATGTGTGAACATAGAACCCTGACATGCCAAGTATAGTTTTAACATTTCAAGTAATTAGCAACATCCAAATGTACTTGAAATGTAGGAGAAGGACTGGTAGTACCGTTCCTCTATGTCTGAAATATGCTTCTTTTCTATTAATAAATACAGCAGATAAACTGTGAGTAGAGAAACTGTCATTTGCTCCTCTTCTGAAAGAGCCAAGAAGTTGGCAAACATCCTCTCTCTTATTGTGTCATTTCTGGTGTTAATGCATTCAGACAGGTTTAACAGCAAGATCGCCTAGTCTGAAGTGTCATTTCTGGAGATGGTATTAAGGAATTTGAAAAGCATGGCCATAATGTGAGCCAAGTCAAGGATACACTACGGTTCATATATCAAAGCAGAAGTACTTTTTGATGAGTTTTCAGAGATACTGACGAGCTTAAAAATACATAGATGGAGCCAGATTTTCCAGCCAATTTCTAGATTATAACAAATACACATTTTTCCATTTAAAAGGCCTTTTTTTTTTTCCCCGCTAAAGGAAGTTGTATTAGTACTTTCTAACCTAACACTATTCAGCTATATATTTACTAAACATAAACCTTCTAGAACTGTGGTGTAGCAGCCACACCCATGGCCGTTTTGCATTGTTGCAAAACTTGGTGGATGAATGTCAATGTCATCACCTTGGGACAAAACTGAAGTTTAGCCAAGAATCAGAGTAAGCCTCCCCTGTTTTTAGAACTAGTAGCCCAACTTGCATGTAAAAGAGAGCACGTTTATAAACAATTAATGCTCCTTGTACCACACAGGCACACACAGAAATTATTCGTGTATAATTAGGAAGTTGTTTTCTGAGATTTTGGCTGAAAACTTCACTTTCATGAATGAAACATCTCCAGTATTCCCCTTGAGAAAATGAAGTAACAAAATCCATTAGACACTTAAAGTCAGTGAATATTCTTTAATGTGGCTCCAGTGTTCTCTGTCTTGGCATGTTACCATACTTTGGCACAAAATAGCATCAGAAAAGCCATTTTGTCTTTGAAGATGATAGATTCTGCACACTTAATCCATTAATCTAGGCTGATGGGCTTTGCCCAGAGTTAAAATATTCCATCTTACATAATGGTTTTCATATCAAATCTCTGAACAATACTAACTTTTCTGGTGACTACATTCAACCTCTCTGAGAGGTTAATTTTTACAAGAATTTATGTATCAGTAGTTCTTGGTATATATGCTTAAGCTTTCTTGTAAGTAGTTTCAGAAAATATGAAATCACACGGTCCTCATAACAACCTTGAATTTAATGTGATTAGCACCACTTTCTAGGTAAGAAAGTCAGAGCACAGAGAGATCAATCTGATGGCAGACTGATTCTCACACAGAGAATCAGTGGTGGAGCAGAGATCCAACTCCAGCCTCTAGCTCTAAGGTCTGGGCTTTACCCACTGCCCCACACTGCCTCTGTACTTCACACCAGACCACCCTCAGAGTTAGCAATGACGTGCTAAGAATAGAAATGAGAATACTTAACATTTCCAGACCCCCTTTCTGGTTACTTACCAACAATTTCCTCCCCAGAGACTACATTCTGATCTTCACAGTGAAATTTCAGACTGAAGGTTTTCAACTTTGGGAAGGTGGAGCCCTTGAGATCACAGAGGAGCAATCTTAGTAATGGGACCACGGAGAGTAACTTAGGATTGAGGACATTTAATATCTTTAGTGGGAAAGATGGAAAGTGGAGCTGAGACATTCTAATTGGGTGGTACTGTGCATATTTGAAATGTTACTTTCAAGTTGCAAATCCCACTTCCTGTGCCTTTAGTCCTCTAGTCCAGACTGATGAGGTCAAAATAACTGTTTTACCAGAACAAAGGTTCAGCTCATAATTAACAAGGAGGCCCTCTACATAGTCAGAAAAGTCACAGGAAAAGTCTGAAAAAGCCTGTAGTCACAGGCTACAGGCTCTGTAGCCCCCTAACTGATAAGGACTCCACAACATTTACAGGTTTATCCACAGGCACGTGTGCTCCTGTGAACAAGGAAGGTGTTCTGCTTTTGTTCATGCAACTGTAACCTATCCTGAAAGCTTTCCCCTCTTCACTATTGGTCTAATAGAGGGGTGTGGTTTCTAATATTTTATTTTCTGGGAGGAGATAGAGAGCAGGCTGCATTGACAGAAAGGCAGCTGAAGGTGGGGACCCTGTGGATGCAGGCCATCTGGGCACTGATAGCTATAGTGTGGGGCCAGCCCACATGAGAGGTAACAGGAAAGAGAAGAATCCTCAGCCAAATGGTGGAAGTCATGGCTAGAGGAAACACTGGCTTAATTTTTGGAAAAGATTTTTCTCTAAACTCAAATAATTTTGGAAGCCACTCATTCTTTAAGGCCCCAGGATAAATAATGTAGCTGCTGCTGCTGCTGCTAAGTCACTTCAGTCGTGTCTGACTCTGTGCGACCCCATAGACGGCAGCCCACCAGGCTCCTCCATCCCTGGGATTCTCCAGGCAAGAACACTGGAGTGGGTTGCCATTTCCTTCTCCAATAATGTAGCAAGTATTTTGCAAAGGGAAAAAAAAAATACTACTTCCATCCATGAAGCTGAGGTGGGTTTCATTTTGTAATTTTCACGATTCCAAAGGGCTTCCCCTGTGGCTCAGCTGGTAAAGAATCTGCCTGCGATGTGGGAGATCTGGGTTCGATCCCTGGGTTGGGAAGATCCCTTGGAGAAGGAAAGGCTACCCACTTCAGTATTCTGGCCTGGAGAATTCCATGGACTGTGTAGTCTATGGGGTTGGAAAGAGTCGGACACGACTGAGTGACTTTTCACTTCACTTCACTTCACTATTCCAAAAGGCTCCATAATCCTTCCATGAGCAATAGCCTTGATAGTCACGGAGTTTTCATGGCAGTCTTTTCCTGTCATGCTGAACTTTTAAAGTGCAATTCACTTTTGGTCTGTGGTGCTGGAAAAAAAAGCAGCTGAATCATCAACAGATAAATGTTACAGGTTGTTGGATAGGTTTTTTTCCCTTCCTTTTTGGGCAGAATCACTCAGGATGATTTATCTTTACTCATTCAAAAGCTCTCACTACCCCTAAAGAGAGGATAACCACAAACATTTCCTCTAAAATTGATGCAGTAACAGCTGTCTGGCAGTTACTTAGCAGTTATTCCCTCCTGGTGATGCAAGGGGGATCATAGAACAGATGCCCCCGGGGCCAAAGACTGGTCCAGTCCCTGGCCTGTGGAGGTGATGGGTGGGGCAAGTGAGCAAAGCTTCTTCTGTATTTATAGCCACTCCCCATGGTTTGGCATTACTTGAGGTCTGCCTCCAGTCAGATCAGGGGTGGCATTAGAGTCTCCTAGGAACGCAAACCCTACTGCGAACTACACATGCAAGGGAGCTAGATGGTTGTTGTCGTTCAGTTCCTCAGTCATGTCTGATTCTTTGCGACCCCATGGACTGCAGCATGCCAAGCTTCCCTGTCCTTCACTGTCTCCTGGAGTTTGCTCAAACTCATGTCCATTGAGTCGGTGATGCTATCCAACCAGTGATGCTATCTGTCACCCTCTTCTCTTCCTGTCCTCAGTCTTCGCAAGCATCAGAGTCTTTTTCAATGAGTTGGCTCTTCGAAAATCAGGTGGCCAAAGTATTGGAGCTTCAGCTTCAGCATCAGTCCTTCCAGTGAATAGTCAGCATTGATTTTTTTTTTTTTTTTTTTTTAGAATTGACTGGTTTGATCTCTTGCAGCCTAGGGGACTCTCAAGAGTCTTCTCCAACATTGCAGTTCAAAAGTATCAATTATTTGGCACTCAGCCTTCTTTATGGTCCAACTCTCACATCCATACATAACTACTGGAAAAACCATAGCTTTGACTAGACGGACCTTTGTCAGCAAAGTGATTGCATGTTCCCTATGAGAATCATCCTGAAACCATCCCCCTCTCATACCAGTCCGTGGAAAAAATTGTTATCCATGAAACCATTCCCTGGAGCTGAAAAGGCTGGGGACCACTGTTGCTAGGGAGTGTAACTCTAACTTAAAGTGCAAAGATGGGGCTTCCTGGTAGCTCAATGATAAAGAATCTTCCTGCCAATGCAGGAAACACGGTGGGAGCTTCCACATGCCTTAGGGCAACTGAGCCCCATCACCACTCCTGAGGCCACATGCCCTAGAGCCCATGCTTCTCCACTAGAGAAGCCACCGCAGTGAGGAGCGGTAGCACTTCTACTGGAGAATAGTCCCCACTTGTTGCAACTGGAGAAAACCCTATGCAGCAATGAAGACCCAGCCCAGCCAATAAATAAATAAATAAAATTATTAAAGTGCAAGGATGAGCTCAACAGAGCTTTAGGTTTCCTATTCTGTGATTTGGACCACTTTTTTTTATATTACAGATTAAATAATAAGGAAGAAGATAAGCCTTTTTGAGGTCTTCCCTGTAGCTCAAACGGTAAAGAGTTTGCCTGCAATTCAGGAGACCTGGGTTTGAACCCTGGGTCAGGAAGATCCTCTGGAGAAGGAAATGTCAACTCACTCCAAGTAGTCTTGCCTAGAGAATCCCATGGACAGAGGAGACTGGTGGACTACAGTCCATGGGATTGCAACAAGTCAGACGTGACTGAGCAAATAAGGCTACACCAAGTGTTTGTTTTTTTTTTTTTTTGGTGGGGGGTATCTTTATGGTCTAAAATACTAGCAAAAAGTACAGAAAAGATGTTGCTGCCGCTGCTGCTGCTAAGTCGCTTGAGTCGTGTCCGACTCTGTGTGACCCCCCGCCCTGGGATTCTCCAGGCAAGAACACTGGAGTGGGTTGCCATTTCCTTCTCCAGTCCATGAAAGTGAAAAGTGAAAGTGAAGTCGCTCAGCTGTGTCCGACTCTTAGCGACCCCATGGACGGCATGCAGCCTACCAAGCTCCTCTGTCCATGGGATTTTCCAGGCAAAAGTACTGGAGTGGGGTGCCACAGTGGCCCCCAAACCAACCAAAGGTGAGAGGGTACAGATGTCAAGCATCTGGAGCTCTCTCCACCTTCATTTAGGAAAACATACAATGGATGGATGACTCAGATCACTTAATTAAAAATACTCAGGTTCTTAGACATAATTTTATTTACCTTTCCGTGGTGTGAGTAGTCTTTGGGGAAACATTCCAAGACATTCCTAACTTTAGGACTTAACTGATTAAGTTTGAAAACCATCTCAGCGCAAAAGCTTTGGCCCTATTTTTTTTGTCTCTTTTTATGACGCAGGAATATATATTTCAGAGTTAATATTTCTGAACCATGTTTCTCAAACTTGAATGGACACTCTGCCCACAGGGCTTTGCGCTTGCATGACTCTGAGTTGCAGTAGGACTGAATTTCCTTTACAATTGTTTCTCTACTTAACTTTATAAGGAAACACATGTCCAAACTGAGGATAGCCCCATTTTAAGTTTCAACATGGTTTGGGTTTTACAGCATCCAAGATTTTCCTAACTACGCAAGTCTTTTTTTTTTTTTTTTTTTCTTTTTCATTCCTTTTCTTTTTTGGTCTTAAAACATGCTCTTTTGGCTGGTTCAGTAAGTTGTTCCTGCCAACCAGTTGCTTTTATGGTAATTGACAGCATAGCTGATTTTTGGAACCTGAGGATCTAAAAAGGCATTTTAACTCAGACGTGAGAGAGGCTGAGCCAAGCTACTTGCAGAGAAGGAGATAGGCTGAGCTGAATGTAGGACATGCATAGACCTTGGGTCTGTGCATGGTAATTAGCGTCAGGGAAACACCTGCTCTGGCTCAGACTGCCCTCTTTTCAGCAGCGTTCAGAGCCCTTCCTTCTCCTGTCAGATCCTTCCTTGAGCTACTGGGTGCCACTCCTGGAGGGGAGCCAACGAGACCGCCCATCTGCTGCAGTGGCGTTGAGTTGGAAAGGGGGGAAGTGTTCAGAAACCCACCCTTCCTTAAATCCTGATGATCGGCTGAAAAGACACAAAGCCATTGAACCAGATAACTGCCAGCCAGTTTATACTTCAAAGGAAAAGAGCATGTGAAAAAAAAAAAATTCACATTTAACACAATTATTTCATAGAATGAGCGGGTCGTGCATTTCTGAACTTCCCTTAGATAATCTGGGGCATTTCCCCACATTTCGTCTCAGCACAAGGAATAAAGGGGAAAAAAGTCTCCCCCAACTGCCAGATCTTTATAGTCCTTCCCTTTCCTACAAAAGCACAAATGTTTCAGAGTAAAAGGGCCCCTGTTTGCTGTCTTCCCCTGGCTGCTTCCTCTGGGAACTGCACCTCGGAGGGGGCGGGGGTGGGGGGTTGTCTCTCAGATGCATAATACCCAGTAGTAGGAAAAGCACACCCTTCTAACACCAGTGTATGTTCTGAACCAAAACCTGGGCACAGAGACCCCCCCAGCCCCACCCCCAAAAGCAGTCACAGTCAGCTTTTCCTTCTCGGTCTGAAATCTTTGACATTGAAATTTGTTATATGCTGTTTTAACACCGGACTGATACAGAAGCAGACTGTTTCTTTTCTTTCCTTTTTTTATGAAACCTTTTCTTCTGTGGTTGGGAAAGGAACCCGAACCCCTACCTAATGACACTAAGTGCCCATCTGCCCTAGAAATAAAACACAGGAATCCTCTTTGTTGCAAGGACATTGTGAAAATTCCTGAAACTAATGGAGAACTCCCAAATGGGGATGGGGCCTCTGTGCTTACACTTTGAAGTGTATTTTCATAAGCACCAAACTGTAAAACACATAGACCCCAAGAGTAAGCAGAGTTTTACAGTTTCACAGTTGGCCGTGGTCAAGGTGTTTCTTGGTGGAATGATTCCAGCAAGCAGTCATGAAGTTAGGGAGTGCTTGCAGTGTCTAGCTGGCAAGGGGACCAAGGAAGCTCTGCATGGAGCTTCACAGGGATGTCTGTGTCTTCCTTGCACTTGCAGTCGGCAACCACCTGCTTCCTTCCTGTCCTCTGCTCTGTAACCACTCTGCTGACAGTCCAGGTAGGGAATCTGATTCTGTACATTCGAGAGAGCTCCATCCTTGAGCCAGAACATGACTCAGGGTCTTCTAAAGGTTGTGTTATTTCCCTAACGTTGTTTAGGGAATCATGGACCTTACTCTGCTTTTGCCAAGACTTTCCATTGAATAAATATCTCCAACACCTATTGTTTCTCTTTGGCAACAGAATGGTTGCAATTTGTGGACAAAAGTGAGCAAAGGCTAACCTCCCTTTTTATTCTCTCTGTAAAATGTCCAATGTTTTTAGCTTTTCTTGTCCTAAACAAAGGTATTGACTTATTCTCTGTTCTGGTCGTGCCTTGTCTCTGTCGTCATTGAGCAAAGATTTGCAGATAATAGCACCAAACAAAGAAAGACTTAACAGACAGCAGAGACTTGCTGCCCACACGCAGAGTTGTTTGGTGTTGTTCAGTCGCTAAGTCATGTCCAGCTCTTTGCGACCCCATAAACTGCAGCACGCCAGGCTTCCCTGGCGTTTACCATCTCCTGGAGCTTGCTTAAACTCATGTCCATTGAGTTGGTGATGTCATCCAACCATCTCATGCTCTGTGGACTCCTTCTCCTCCTTTTCCAGTGAATCAGCTCTTTGAATCAGGTGGCCAAAGTTACTAAGGCCGAGTAAGTTAGACCCAAAGTGCCTACAATCATACAAGGAACATAGGACATAGTCAGTAAGCTAGGATTATCACAGTTCTGCGAATTCAAAGTTGTCATTGTTTTTCTTCTATTTACATGAGTAATATTCTAATTCCAAAATTATCAAGCAGCACAGGTGGAGCTAACCGTCTAAGCCGACCTTGCAGGGGCCAGAAGGTCCAGAAGGTGATCAACTGCTCATTGATCCACTTATTTTTCAAAAGATGCCTTAAAACAAAAGAAAACCAAAGGGACTAACATTTATTGTTCCATTTGGGGCCAGACATATATAGTCTCGGGCTTCCCTGGTGGCTCAGACAGTAAGGAATCCACCAGGGTAATATCCCTGGCTTGGGAAAACCCCCTGGAGGAGGGCATGGCAACCCACTCCAGTATTCTTGCCTGGAGAATCCCATGGACAGAGGAGCTTAGCAGGCTACAGCCCATGGGGTCACAAAGAGGCAGACAGGACTTAGGGATTAAGCACAGCACAGCAGCACACGTAGTTTCATTTATTTATTTATTAGTTTCATTTAACGACCTTGTCATTTATTCACTAAATGCTTTTGTTTTGCTTGATGTCTTCCTTTTTTTCTTTTTTTTGGTATGGGGGTGAGGTGGGCCTTGAGTAAAAGGTTGGGCAAAGAGTTAATGGTGACCATTATTGTCTCAGGTCTTCACTGCACAGCCTGACTCAGGATATGTGAACACATTTCACTGACTCTTTTCTGAAGGCATCAAAGTTTAGCTCCTATGTCAAAGGGGCCATATTGCTATTTTCTCTTCCCTCTTATCCCTGGAAGTGCCACCATGGCTGGACTATATTACGATCATGTTCATGCTCTTCCTCCCAGGTCTCTCCTGGTTCCACAACCCTCTGGGAGCCCAGGGCTGGACATTGGGGTGCATGGCCTAACTAGCCTTGAGAATTGCAGAGAAAAAAATTGGCCTTCAGAAATACTGGGTTAGGAGAGAAGAAGAAAAAGAGAGGACTGGGAGCAGGAGAAAGCTTTCCAGAAACCACGGAGCTCAGAGACAGCTGTGAGCAAATGCCATGTTTCTTATGCTTCTCATGTGTGGCACAGCACCTCCTGCAGCTTCTTGATGGTAGTGGTGGTTGTTGATGGCAGTGACTTAACTACTGTATTTTGATTTTGGGGTCTCTAAGCTTGGGGCTGGTGCACTGGGATGACCCAGAGGGATGGTATGGGGAGGGAGGTGGGAGGGGGGTTCAGGATGGGGAACACTTTTCCCCCCTGGCAGATGCATGTTGATGTATGGCAAAACCGATACAATATTGTAAAGTAAAAAAAAAAAAAAAGGAGATCAGCCCTGGGTGTTCTTTGGAAGGAATGATGCTAAAGCTGAAACTCCAATACTTTGGCCACCTCATGCAGAGAGTTGAGTCATTGGAAAAGACTCTGATGCTGGGAGGGATTGGGGGCAGGAGGATAAGGGGATGACAAAGGATGAGATGGCTGGTTGGCATCACTGACTCGATGGATGTGAGTTTGAGTGAACTCTGGGAGTTGGTGATGGACAGGGAGGCCTGGCGTGCTGCGATTCATGGGGTCACAAAGAGTCACACACGACTGAGTGACTGAACTGAACTGAACTGAAGGCTGATGGGGAGTCCCAACCCCATTCTTTGTTCTTCCCCCACTTCTTTACCCTCTGGAATCTTTCCCTCCAGCATGTCTGTTTTTGTGTTCCCAATATCTCATTCTTTTGGCCAAAGGAGTTCCCCTAGAGAGGCTTAATCCAGACCAGAAACCCATTTCATCCTCCTTTGTAATAATGTGGTTTTGATATATGCATGTTCTGAGTGAAGGAGCCAACCTAAAGCAAAGGTGAAAATGCATGAGCAGAGGCCACACCCTAAGCTTCATTCCCTGCAATGGAGGGTGCAGGGCTCACGTGGACCTTACACACCAGAGCTGCTTGTTCTGATACACCAGGAATTCCAGGTTGCTGTCAGCACTGGGTCATGTTCATCTGCTGACTTGCCAAGGGGACTATTTGCCAGTCTTTTTCCTGAGATGAGGTTTGATTTCCAGGAAACCATAGAGTGTTGAGCTACAGGCACTCCAAAGATCATCCAGGAGCCCCTATTTTATAGTTCAGGCTCTCCTGGTAGCTCAGTGGTAAAAAAAATCCTTCTGCCAGTGCAGGAAAGGGAGTTCGATGCTTGATCCGGGAAGATCCCAAATGCTGTGGAGCAACTAAGCCTGTATGCCACAACTATTGCGCCTGCACTCTAGAGTCTGGGAGCTGCAACTCCTGAGCCTGTGGCACTGCAGCTACTGATGCCTGCGTGTGCTAGAGCCTGTGCTCTGCAACCAAAGAAGCCACCCCTATCAGAAGCCCGTGCACCGCAACTAGAGAGTAGCCCCCATTCACCCCAACAGCAAAGATCCAACACAGCCAAAAATAAGTAAATACTGGGTGTTTTTGTTTTTTTTGAAAAAAGAAAGCAAAAAAAGAAAAGTAATCCAATCTTTGCTTTTCTTTACAGACACTCTGGAAAATGGATCTAATAAGGGTGACAGGTGAGTGGTATGTTTTTATTTGCCATCCATGCTTTTCAGTGATGATCTTTTCTACGTACGCTGCTGTGAGTTTGATCATTTTCTTTCTGTTCTGCTTAAATCCAGTGCAGCTACTAGAAAGGGACCGAGCAAGGATGACACGTACTGGAAGGAGATCAACGCAGCCATGGCCTTAACCAATCTCGCACAGGGAAAGGACAAGCCGCAGGGGACCACCAGCTGCATCATCCAGAAGTCATCCCACATTGCGGAAGTGAAGACGGTCAAAGTGCCCCTGGTTCCGCAGTTTTAAGAGTTTGTCACTTTTCAGATGGATGGCTGTTCTTCGCATCAGTGTTTTTTCATAAACCTTCATCCTAAGAGCTGGAGCAGGAGTGACAATGACTCCCTCTCAAACCTCTTCTTATTTTTAATTATCCTAAATGTATCATTTAGTTGTTTCTGTAAAAGACATATAAATTATAAAACTCCACTTTAATCAAAAGTATTAACTTATTTTATGTTACTCCAAGTATGCGTACAATGTCTGTGTTGCCATTACAGTAAGTGCCTTGCTTCTTGAAAATAAGTTACAACGTGGGCACAGCAGAGCAGCAGTGCCTCAAAACGATAGCACCACAGTGCTTACTAAACTGTGAGCTTTATTCTGGATGGACCTGCCACCGGTGCCAGGACTGAAACCAAAACTGCTGAACACCTTGAAATGTGTTCACTAGCTCCCATGTTAAAGCTTGGAAATCTCTTCAGCCCAAATGAAATGTTCCTTAAAAAAAAAAAAAAATCTGCAGTATTTAAAATTGTTCAATGTGCTTTGCAGAGTGACAGAATTTTATGCATGTATCCTGCCTGGATATCTGGTAGGTTACAAACTTCCAAAAGGAAAGGCTTGGGAATCACATAATGTATACATTCAAGGAAAATGGCAATCAGTGCGATCAGAAAAATAAGTCTTTAAGCACTGCTGGAAGACACCATGATGCTCTTTAGAATTGATTTGGATTTTTTTCTCAAGTTTTCAAAAACTTCATTATCTCAGTAACTCGAAATCTTCCCGTGTAAAACTCAATTTATAATTTAGTTTTAAAACAGAATCCCATTTGCATTAGAGTTCAGTATTTTTTGTGATGGAAACTGTTTTTCATATGGAATAGCTCTTTTTCATATGGAAAAACCTTTTATTTGGTTCATTTCAAGTCACAATTGCTGATGGGCAACTTACACTGCATTGAGAACAAGGCAATAAAGGAAATGGATCTCTGTGGGTATACATACACACACAACATTGATTTTTAAATTTAAAACATATGGAAAACAAACATTGAACAGTCTCTGAATTTTGCCAAGTAGGACATTAAAATGAAATCATGCATTAAAATAAAGTACATTTTGTTTCTAAATTAAGCTATCATTGAGTGAGAATAATCAATATCAAGAAAGAAGATCTTTTTCAGTCAAACCTTAGTATTCTCATCAACTTGGGGAGGCTTGAAGTTTGAATAAACAGAAGAGACGCCAAATATAACAGAGTATTTGTGCTCAGAGAAGTAAAAGGGCTTTGACTCTTTTATGGTGGGATGTTTTTTCTGGGTATGTAATCTATTTTATAATTTTTTTAAAAAAACTGGAAAGCATCTTTGTGAGTGTGAATGACAGCCAGCAGTGCAGCCGCATGGTGATATTTTTCTTTATTTTGCAAAATACATTTAAAACCAAAGGCTGCTCTAGTTGATATATGGACAGTATCAGTCTTGATATAAATTGTAGGACACTTTTTCATGTAACATAACATTTGGGGTTTGGGTTTATTTAGTGTAATGAAAATAATTTGATATAAAAATATTTTGTGTATATATGTATTTTTACTTTGTTTTCTAAGTTGCTGTTTGCAGTAAGAGTAAGTGCAAAGCAAGATATGTAAGTCATGACTGTATGATCAGATGAAGTATGAGTTCTTTTGGTTTATAAGATCCTTAAATAGTTATAGATACATGATAAAAACTTTGGAATCTTTATAAAACAATTTTGCCAAAATGTGATCATGTCAGTGAAAACTAAGGACAAGTACTTCACTCTTTTTCATACTATTATAAGTTATTCTGGTATTAAATATTTTAATAAAATTGTTTTTGTTTTTACATATTTCAGTTAGATAAATGAATGCTGGTTGCTTTTTTATTTAAATTAGTCATAATTGATTTTTACCACCTTTTCAAAAAGAATCAGCAAATTTGTTCTATGTTATAAACTACGGATGACAAGTCAATAAGGACAGCTCTTGACATGATTTTTTGTTTTTAAACACCAAAGCTTGGAGTCTGGTCTATAAATACATCAAGACAATTATATAATTAGCACATCCTAGGCAGTATCTCCAGTTGCAATTACTTTTACTTTTTTTTTTTCTTTTGCTGCTTTAATATTTCCTGGAAATTAAAGTCCTCCCCCAATCCTTTAAAAAAATTCTTCAACAATGCTGAGTCAGCAGCTGAGACCCTAACTCATAATTTATGTTGTAGAGAAATAGAATTACCTCTATTCTTTGTTTTGCCATATGTAATCATTTTAATAAAATTAATAACTGCCAGGAGTTCTTGACAGATTTAAAATAAAAGTTAATTTCTAGACCTCACAATGATCATAAGAATGTTGTTTTCCTTTGAGAGCTGACCAGGTGGAAAGAGAAGCAGAACAAAAGGGTCCATTATGTACCATAATTCTCCTAAGGTTGGTCAGGGATGTGATGTGAGAGCTTCACATTGGATCAGGGTTGAATTTCATCACCTGAGACCACCTGAGATCACCACCAACCCACCTTTTAAAAGCTGAGGAAAAGAAAGTATGATGCTCACTGTTAAAATACAGAACTTTAAAATGAATATTTTCATTAAATACCTTCCTCTAGTAGCTAATACAATACATGTTATTACTGCGAGCTGTGAGTTAGAGAGAACCTTGGCTTTGAGGCTACACAGATCTGTGCCTGCATCCCAGCTCTGCCACTCACTACTGATGGATCCGATAAACCCAGTCCCTTTCTGCTTCAGTTTCTTCATCTGCAAAGTGAAAGCAATGAGTTATAACCCATAGAGTGTGCGGCAAGGTTTAAAGATAACATATGATATACAAAGTGCCTGCCACAGGGGGTGCCTGTGTGCTGAGTCACTTCCGTAGTGTCCGACTCTTGGTGACCTGATGGGTCTGCAGCCCACCAGGCTCCTATGTCCATGGGATTCTCTAGGCAAGAATACTGGAGTGGGTTGCCATGCCCTCCTCCATGGGATCTTCCCAACCCAGGGACTGAACCCAGGTCTCATGCCTCCTTCATTGGCAGGCAAGTTCACAACTACCACCACCTGGGAAGCCCCCTACCACATTGTTCGGCAGTTAATAGATGCTCAATAACTGGAAGGTATTATCACATAATTTTAATTCCTCTCTATAGAGCTTATGTGCAAGGAAGTAGAGATACAAATGGAATATGAGATGTGGATGGTTTAATAAAGAACCTTGGGAAAGGAAAGCTCTCTAACATGGAAGATTGCGTGAAATAGTTAAAGCGAACGTGAAGTCGCTTAGTCGTGTCCAACTTTTTGGGACCCCATGGACTGTAGCCTACCAGGCTCCTCTGTCCATGGGATTTTCCAGGCAATAGTACTGGAGTGGATCGCCATTTCCTTCTCCAAGGGATCTTCCCAACCCAGGGATCGAACCCAGGTCTGCCGCATCATAGACAGACGCTTTACCGTCTGAGCCACCAGGGAAATAGTTAAGATCATTTTATTATCATCACTTTGAACTTCCTGGAGAAAAGCTTAAAGTAGAACCAAGGTCAGAGAAGGCAATGGCAAGCCACTCCAGTACTCTTGTCTAGAAAATCCCATGGATGGAGGAGCCTGGCAGGCTACAGTCCATGGGGTCGCTTCAGTCGGACGCGACTGAGCGACTTCACTTTCACTTTTCCCTTTCACACAATGGAGAAGGCAATGGCAACCCACTCCAGTGTTCTTGCCTGGAAAATCCCAGGGACAGCAGAGCCTGGTGGGCTGCCGTCTATGGGGTCGCACAGAGTCGGACATGACTGAAGCGACTTAGCAGCCCCAGCAGCAGAACCAAGGTAGAAAGAACAGATGTGCGCATAGAAAACGCAGCGTGCGCTATGGCTTCCTTCATTCCGTCAACAAGAATTGCTTTCCCTTCTGTTTGTCCTGCTTGATCCTGTTCAAGACGACCAAGAACTCAAACTGCTATCTGTACTTTATGCTCATTCCAAGTAGCGATGTTTAACAAACAGTGGCAACAGCCATGGTCTGCTTTAAAACTCATCCAGCTCAAAGGCATAACATCAGGCAAATAAACACAGAGAATAAAAGCAAGCTGCCCAGGCGCTTCTGTCTGCACCACTTAGGTCAGATGCCTTGGAAGGCAGTGTGGGGTGGTGGTAAGAATCTAGGCTACCACAGCCTGACTTCGCCTTTTCACTCCTCAGTGTCTTTAGGGAATAAGCATAAGCCTTCTGTACCCCGTGTTTACATCTGTAAAACCTGATCTATGAAATCTACCTACCCCAAAGGTCTGTTATGAGGATTGAGTAAGACAGTGGATAAAAAACTGCTTTGCAAACTGCATGGTACTGTACAAATGTTAATGATTATTAATGTGTTCCAGATGACTCTGAAAGGCCTAATATCCCATAATTTTTGGCAGAATAAATTGTGGTTTCCATGAAGCATATAGGAACCTTAGATTTTGAAAAGACTTGCTATGATCCACCATCTTTGGGCCTTTTGAGCACAAAGTATCTTTTGGTCCTGAACTTCGTTGTGACAGTCATGATCCAAATTAGGTCACTGATTGTTACACTGCAGGGACAGAGTCCTGACTTCACCAATTCCTAGTTTTGAGACCCATCCTAGAGGTGGACTAAAATTTGCCTTGGGAGGTGTGTGCATTGGCCATAATAAGGTGAGAAAAATGGATTTCTGAGTTAGGGAAGACAAGCTATGTGTAGATTTCCTTATTTTAAATGAATGCATAGAATTTGGGTTTGGGGTTATTAAGTTTATCCAACAAATACCCCTAAGGACTTTTGAGTTATTTCCAGTGCTATTCAAAGTGCTGTTTCACAGTGAGATAAGGAGCTTTCACCAAAATACAAATCAATATACTGTTTTCTTAGAAAGTTTTCTAAGAAAGTCTTTCTATGAAAAAAATTGTCACCTGAACTCATAGTGCTCTTAAAAGTGAGATTGATCTACATTCTGGCCTCCGATCTCCTGGCAGACAAATGACAAGCCACCTATAGATTACCATCATTGTGCAGACCATATTTGAGTAGCTCTGTATTTGTGTATATATGTCTTCAGCCACTTAAGTGTGCTAAGTTACTCAGTCATGTCTGACTCTTTGAGACCCTGTAGTCTGTAGCCCACCAGGCTCCTCTGTCCATGGGATTTTCCAGGCAAGAATACTGGAGTGGGTTGCCATTTCCCCCTCCAGTGGATCTTCCTGACTGAAGGATTGAACCTATGTGTCCTGTGTCTCCTGCACTGGTAAGTGGATTCTTTAACAGTGAGCCACCTAGGAAGCCCTCAGCTACTTATACATCTGTTGAATAGATAACTAGATGTGGAATTAATGTCAAACAATAGGTACATTAAATTTTTGATGTTCATTGCTAAATTGCCATTTTAAAGTTTTACTGTTTTACACTTCTAACAATAGGGCATGAGTGTCCGTTTTCCTCCTCTTGGTCAAAACATTGAATATTACTATGTTTTTCAATACTTAAAAGCGTCATAAGTAAAAATTATATCATTGCTTTAACGATAAGAAGCATTTATGCATAAGCTTATTCGCCATTAGTATTTCTATTCAGTGAACTGCATACCTGTCTGTCTGTTTTCCCTTTCTTTCTTTCTTTTTCTTTCTCTTGTCTGTTTGTAAGTGATGTGTATGAGCCCTTTGTGTATTTATAACTTCATTACTGTAACAGGAAGAGATGGCTGGACAGCATCATCTATGCAAGGAACGTGAATTTGGGCAAACTCTGGGAGATGGGATAGACAGGGAGGCCTGAGGTGCTGCTCTCTGTGGGGTCGCAAAGAGTGGATGATTGGGCAACTGAACAACAACAACAACACTGTCTATAATATAGGTTGCAATTATTTCCCCAGTTTTAAATATATTTTTATTTCCATTATAATATTGAAAGGACTTCCCTAGTGGCTCAAATGGTAAAGTGTCTGCCTACAGTGTGGGATACCTGGGTTCAATCCCTGGGTCGGGAAGATCCCCTGGAGAAGGAAATGGCAACCTACTCCAGTACTCTTGTTTGGAAAATCCCATGGACGGAGGAGCCTGGTAGGCTATAGTTCATGGGGTTACAAAGAGTCAGACACAACCGAGTAACTTCACTTTCACTTGATAATATTAAAAAAATTTAGAACCTTAAACATCACATGTGCATACACCTACAGTGTGTAAGCAGGAACTACGTGCATTTGGTCATCATAAATGCAATTTGGCTCTAGAGCCAGACTGTTGAGGTTCTAGTTCTATCTCTTCTGCTTAGTAGCTCTACAATCTTAGACAAGACACTTAACCTCAGCTTCCTCATCTGTAAAATTTGAATCATAATGATACCTACTTCCTAGCATTGTGAGGGTTAAATTCATTATATATACAAGAGAACATATAACAATAGTACCTGGTACATAGTTAGTGCCTAGATTATAAAAAGATTCATCTAACTTTTCTGCTATTAGTTCTTTGGTTTATTTTTGTATATTGAATCTTACCTCTCTTGGAAATTTATTTTGGCACTCAAAATGAGCTAGACACTTATAAAAATTAAATTGGATCAGATCAGTCGCTCAGTCATGTCCGACTCTTTGCAACCCCATGAATCGCAGCACGCCAGGCCTCCCTGCCTGTCAATCACCAACTCCCAGAGTTCACTCAGAGTCATGTCCATCAAATCAGTGATGCCATCTAGCTATCTCAACCTCTGTCATCCCCTTCTCCTCTTGCCCCCAATTCCTCCCAGCATCAGAGTCATCTCCAATGAATCAACTCTTCGCAAGAGGTGGCCAAAGTACTGGAGTTTCAGCTTTAGCATCATTCCTTCCAAAGAAATCCCAGGACTGATCTCCTTCAGAATGGACTGGTTGGATCTCCTTGCAGTCCAAGGGACTCTCAAGAGTCTTCTCCAACACCACAGTTCAAAAGCATCAATTCTTCGGTACTCAGCCTTCTTCACAGTCCAACTCTCACATCCATACATGACCACAGGAAAAACCAGAGCCTTGACTAGACGGACCTTTGTTGGCAAAGTGATGTCTCTGCTTTTGAATATGCTATCTAGGTTAGTCATAACTTTGCTTCCAAGGAGTAAGCATCTTTTAATTTCATGGCTGCAGTCACCATCTGCAGTGATTTTGGAGCCCAGAAAAATAAAGTCTGACACTGTTTCCACTGTTTCGCCATCTATTTCCCATGAAGTGATAAGACTGGATGCCATGATCTTCATTTTCTGAATTAAATACTTATGTGTATATCTAATGAACTATGTATAAAATCTATATGAGGAAAACCACAAAACTCTGATGAACAAAATCAAAGATCAAAGAAGAAGTAAAAAATTTGTTCCATGTTAATGATTGGAAAGACTCAATATTGTCAAGATGTCAGTTCTTCCCAATTTGATCTATAGATTCAATACAATCCCCAGGAAAATCCCACCAAGTTCTGTTGTGGATATTGACATATTGATTCTAAAGTTTATATAAAGAAGCAAGACTCAGAATAGCCAACACAACATTGAAGAAGAATTTAGTGGGAGGATTGACACTACCTGACCTCAAGACTTGCTATCCAGCTCCAGTCATCAAGGCAGTGTAGTGTTGCTGAAAGTAGACAAATTCAACAGAGCAACAGAATAGAGAGCCCAGAAATAGACTCACACAAATACAGTCAACTGATACTGGACAACGTAGCAAAGGCAATGTAGTGGAGAAAAAACAGTTTTTTCAACAATTGGTGCTGGAACAACTAGACAGCCACATGCAAAGGAAAGAAAAAGAATCTAGACAGAACTTTCATGCATTCACCAAAATTAATTCTAAATGGATCACTGATCTAAATGTGAAATGTAAAACTATAAAACTCCTAGAAGATAACATAAGAGAAAACCTTGATGACCTTGGGTATGGTGATGACTTTTTAGATACATCAACAAAGATATGATACATAAGAAAAAATAATTGCTAAACTGTTCTTCATTAAAATTTAAAACTTCTGAAAGACAATGCCAAGAGAATGAGAAGACAAGCCACAGACTGGGAGAAAATATTTGCAAACAACACATGTGATAAAAGACTCTTGTCCAAAGAACACAGAGAACTCTTAAGTTCAATGAGAAAACAACCTGATTTAAAAATAGGCTAAAAATCTTAACAGACACCTCACCAAAGAAGATATACAGATGGCAAATGAGCATATGAAAAGATGTCTCACATCATATGCAATTAAAACCAAAATGAGATACCACTACACACCTATCAGAATGGCCAAAACCAGAACAGTGACATCACCAAATGCTGGTGTGTATGTGGAGCAACAGGAATTCTCATCCATAGCTGGTGGGAATGCAAAATGGTGCAGCCACTCTGGAAGACAGTTTGGTGGTTCCTTATAAAACAAAACATATTCTTACCATATGAACCAGTTATTGTGCTCCTTGATATCTATCCAAAGGGGTTGAAATCTGGTCCATGCAAAAACCTGCACATGGATGGCTATAGCAGTATTATTCACAATCACCCAAACTTGGGGAGAAGGCAACGACACCCCACTCCAGTACTCTTGCCTGGAAAATCCCATGGACGGAGGAGCCTGATAGGCTGCACTCCAGGGGATCACGAAGAGTCGGACACGACTGAGAGACTTCACTTTCACTTTTCACTTTCATGCATTGGAGAAGGAAATGGCAACCCACTCCAGTGTTCTTGCCTGGAGAATCCCAGGGACGGGATTCTGGTGGGCTGCCGTCTACGGGGTCACACAGAGTCGGACATGACTGAAGCAACTTAGCAGCAGCAGCAGCACCAAAACTTGGAAGCAACCAAGAGGTTTTTTAGTGATTGGATAGATAGATATCAGGCTTCCTGGTAGCTCAGGTTGGTAAAGAATCTGCCTGCAATGCAGGAAAACCCAGTTCAATTCCAGGGTTGCAAAGTTCTCCAGGAGAAGGGATAGGCTATCCACTCCAGTATTCTTGGACTTCCTTGGTAGCTCAGATGGCAAAGAATCCACCTGCAATGTGGGAGATGTGGGTTTGATCCCTGGGTTGGGCCCTGGAGGAGGGCATGGTACCCACTCCAGTATTCTTGCCTGGGGAATCCCCATGGACAGAGGAGCCTGGTGGGCTACAGTCCATGGGGTCACAAAGAATCAGACACAACTGAGCAACTAAGCACACAAATATCATGTGGTACAGACAATGGAACGTGGTTCAGCACTGAAAATAAATGAACTATAAAGCCATGAAAAGACCTGGGAGGAAATTTAAAGGCATATCACTAAGTGAGAGAAATCAATCTGAAAAGGCAGTATACTGTATTATTCCTACTGTATGACATTCTGCAAAAGGCAAAACTATGGAGATAGGAAAAAAGAGTAGAGGTTGCCATGGGTTGGGAGACGAAGAATGAACAGGCAGGGCACAGATGAAGTTTTAGGGCAGTGAATATACTCTGCAAGTTGCTGCTGTGCTTGCTCAGTCGTGTCCCACTCTGCGGGCCCAGGGACTGTAGCCTGCCAGGCTCCTCTGTCCATAGGATTTCCCAAATAAGAACACTGAAGTGGGTTGCCATTTCCTTTTCCAGTCTAGTCCATTTTTTCATAGAAGACAATAAGTCTTGAAGTTATGAAACTAAATGCTCCATGGGATTTACCTCTTTTCCTGTGACCTGCTTAAGACCCAAGCCCTGGTCTTCCAAAGTAAGAGATTACTCATTGGCTATTTTAGGATTTTGTTTCACTCACTTTTAGGCAATCTATATCCTGCCTGAGATATAGAAAGGTCTATGCATTAGTTCTTACATCACCCCTTAGAATGATCCCCGTGTCTCTATACACATCACACAGTCTTCATGTTCCCTGGTTGAGTCGAAGCCAAGTTTCATCAAAGATGAAGCTTTGCTCTCTGTTTTTCTTCTTGTTGGAACTTGTGGGAAACCCTGGGAAAGGGAGTCAAGTAAATATAACTTTCCTCTGTCATCTGCTAACAGAGGTCTCAGGGGGAATTACAGTCTTAGTATTTTTCTTTATTGTAGTCTTAAAAATTCTGGTTCTGATATTTTGTTTTTACTTTCTTTTCTGTACCTTTGCTAGATTTGTGGAACTCCCCAGCACTAACCCCGCTTTCTGCCTGATAGTATCATGTTACCTAGAAATGACTTCTTCCTTCAAACAGCCTGAGTCTTGCCTTGTGTGTCACCGACCCCCTGAGGTCAATAATGAATGGAGTGGCCGCGAAGAAGTGATAACCTTTATTTCCTGTTCACTTTCTCACAGGCGGTTAAGCTTTAAATGTGTGCTGTAAAATCTCTTCAACCAACAAGCCCAACCATTTATCACTATAGTCTTAACTACCTCTGCATTTTTGGATATCTTAACTCCCCAAAGGACTGTCAATTTAACCATAACTACCTAACAACTGCCAAGCCTCACTTTATGAGCTGCTGTTGAGAGTTTAGCTATTTAAGGCTGATTTTTAAAAATTTTTATTGGCACCTCATGGTGTTTGCTTGATTTACTGTGTTGTAAATAACCACAAATTAGGAACATTTCTTTAAGGTGTAGGCAAAGATTAAAATGGATATCAAATTGTCTTTCCTCCATGTTTATTAACTCCTTTCCAAGTCACTCTTCCAAGTCTGACCAATTCTAAAAGGTCATATGTGATCAGTCTTGATGGAGCCCTCTTTGGGTTCCTAGGCAGAACTCTTATTCTTCCTTAGCCTGATCCGTAAGCAGCTGCTACTCCACCAGCCTTGGTGTCTTTTCTTAAAGCAAAACCTTTGATGACATATGTGACTTCACACATCTTATTGAGGACCTTGTGTTTTTGCAAAGGTATCCAAAGTGGGGAAAATACAATAGTTAAAAAAAAGAGAGACTTTGAACATTCACTTCAGTTCAGTTGCTCAGTCATGTCTGACTTTTTGCGACCCCATGAACTGCAGCACACCAGGCCTCCCTATCCATCATCAACTGCCAAAGTCCACCCAAACCCATGTCCCTTGAGTTGGTGATGCCAACCAACCATCTCATACTCTGTCGTCCCCTTCTCCTCCTGCCCTCAATCTTTCCCAGCATCAGAGTCTTCTCAAATGAGTCAGCTCTTTTAATCAGAAAGGCCAAAGTATTGGCATTTCAGCTTTAGCATCAGTCCTTCCAGTGAACACCCAGGACTGATCTCCTTTAGGAGGGACTAGTTGGATCTTCTTGCAATCCAAAGAATTCTCAAGAGTCTTCTCCAACACCACAGTTCAAAAGCATCAATTCTTTGGCACTCAGCTTTCTTTATAGTTCAATTCTCACATCCATACATGATTATTGGAAAAACCATAGCCTTGACTAGACGGACTTTTGTTGACAAAGTAATGTCTCTGCTTTTGAATATGCTATGTAGGTTGGTCATAACTTTCCTTCCAAGGAGTAAGCATCTTTTAATTTCATGGCTGCAATCACCATCTGCAGTGATTTTGGAGCCCCCCAAAATAAACTCAGCCACTGTTTCCATTGTTTCCCCATCTTTTTGTCATGAAGTGATGGGACCAGATGCCATGATTCTAGTTTTCTGAATGTTGAGCTTTAAGACAACTTTTTCACTCTCCTCTTTCACTTTCATCAAGAGGCTCTTTAGTTCTTCTTCACTTTCTGCCATAAGGGTGGTGTCATCTGCATATCTGAGGTTATTGATATTTCTCCCAGCAATCTTGATTCCAGCTTGTGCTTCCTCCAGCCCAGCATTTCTCATGATGTACTCTGCATATAAGTTAAATAAGCAGGGTGACAATATACAGCCTTGATATTTAGCTACAAAAAAGAGTGAAATTTCTGACACATGCTACAATATGGATGAACTTTGAAGACAGTGAGTAACATGAGTCAAACACTAAAGGACAAATGTTGTATGACTGCCCTTGAGGTACCTAGAATAAGTGAATTCATAGAGACAGAAAGTGGATTTTATAGATTAACCAGCAAGCTCCAGGAGTTGGTGACGGACAGGGAAGCCTGGCGTGCTTCAGTCTATGGGGTTGAAAAGAGTCTGACATGACTGAGCGACTGCACTGAACTGAACTGAGGGGCTGCAGAGGGAGGGGGCAATGGGGATTTACTGCTTCTTTGGGGAGCAATGAAGTTTTGGAAATAGATAGTTGTGATAGTTGTGCAACAACTTAAATGTGCATTTTAAAACACTTTCCATGGTTTGTAAAAAGACTTACCTAAAATTGAAATGTCAGGACGTCATTTCAGGACTTCCACTTCCTCCAGCCCTTCTGAGAGAACTGTGAAGGTTCTGCCCGGTACCCCTTCTCCTCACTCAGTAAGAAAGGTCCTTGGACGTCTTAGTAGCTCTCTCACCATCACCCTTCCCACCCTCTCCATTCCTGGTTCTCCCTCCTGGAGGGGCCCCACTTGGCTCCTCTCTCCCATCCTTGCCCACTGCAAAGTCCCTCTGCTCACTTCTGAAGCTGAGTGACACTCCCTGCGGGAGTCCCACCCCCCACCCCCACCCCCAGCCATGGGAAAGTGGCTGTGACAATTCCAACCAGCTGAGATTTAATAAAACACATTTCCCCAGTTCCATGCTGGCTCTGAGACCTCTGGGCAGAGAC
This sequence comes from Tragelaphus eurycerus, assembly GCA_935064755.1. NCBI lineage: Eukaryota > Metazoa > Chordata > Mammalia > Artiodactyla > Bovidae > Tragelaphus > Tragelaphus eurycerus. The sequence goes on from CAKXYN010000265.1 coordinate 340,329, forward strand.
CACTGTGGCTTCTGTTCCTCTGCAGCCCCTCAAGAGAGACAGGAGGGCACTTGGAGCAGTCACTTCCTGAGTTTTTGGCCTTTTTTGGCTATGAAGAACCATAACCTCAGCCCTACTGGCCGCTTGGGAACCAGGCCACGCTGGGGCCCGTGTTCCAAATCACCGAGTAGGCTGGTGACCATTTGTCTTCTGCCCCAGGCTTAATCCTTCAGGTCAGGGGGGCCAGTTTGCTGTGGTTTTACTGCCAGAAGCAAGAGGCAGGTCCAGGCCATGGACGGGCAGGGCCTCAAGAGCAGCTGTGGGGCACAGACCAGCCAAGACAGAGAAAGCCCTAAACAGTGCTCAAAGAAGAAGACCTCTCTTCTTTTTAAACCACGATTGAGGCAGGGGCAACTGCTGCAGCAGAAGCCCAGGCCAGGGGTCACCTCTGCCAGAGCAGGAAAAACAGGAAACCGTCTCACCACAGCAGCGACGGGCCAGAGGTCGGCCGGGTGGGAGACCCGTGCAGAAGCCAGGGCATGAAACAAGGGGCGCGGGGGGAGGGAACCCTTATTAATTCAAGAAGTGAGTTACTGAGTGAGCGGAGGTTTAGCGAATTTGCTTTCGGATAATGGGAGTGTCTAGCCCAGCGATTCCGCCTTAGAACCAACGCTGGTTCTTTTAAGTTGATTTTCAGATTTCTCAAAGTCAAATGTGTCACATAACCACAGCAGGGCAGAAGAAGTATGCCAAATGCATTGATTAAATAGTAAAGTTCTTGTACTCAGTTGTGACAAAGAGGTTCCGGGGAACACAGGAAGTGGAGTGTTACTGCATATATCTGCTTAAATTAGTTAAGAATCATCAGAGGAACTTTCACATGAGCAGGTGGAGGTGGTAAGAAGTGGCAGAGCTTCTGAGGCAGCATGGCCGCCAGAGCCACAAATGTGCAGGAGCATAAGGGGGCTGCCTATTAGCCTAAGAAAAGCATCATTAGGAAGGAAATCTGCTACTGAGAGCTCCACCGTCGTATATCATGCACCCACAAAGCCAAATACATTGGAAAGTTTTGTTTATCCACTGTCTGGAATTTTCCATACTTTTTGCCATTGGCCAATGGAGAAACAGCCTCAGCCTCAACCTGGCTCATTAAGACCTTTCAGAAAGGAGCCAGTGGATTTTAGCATTTCACCCCAGAGGGAAGGTTCCTGATCACATTAAACCAGAGTGGAGCTGACTGCTTCCTGTGCTGTTCGCTCAGATCAAAGCCCAACAAACGGCACTAAAGAACCTGGGATAACATTTCACTCCCTTTTCCGCCACTGTTGTCCCCAAACAGCCTACACAGGCTCGCTGCTTCTCTGCCTGGACCCCATGCTTCTGTTTCACCTTCTCACTTCTCTTTAGTTGTTTGCCCATCCCCTCCTCCTTTCGGGGAAGGCAATGGCACCCCACCCCAGTACTTTTGCCTGGAAAATCCCATGGATGGAGGAGCCTGGTAGGCTCCAGTCCATGGGGTCGCTAAGAGTCGGACACGACTGAGCGACTTCACTTTCGCTTTCCACTTTCATACGTTGGAGAAGGAAATGGCAACCCACTCCAGTATTCTTGCCTAGAGAATCCCAGGGACAAGGGAGCCTGGTGGGCTTCTGTCTGTGGGGTCGCACAGAGTCGGACACGACTGAAGTGACTTAGCAGCAGCAGCAGCTCCTCCTTTCCCTCCTTTTTCCTTGGTGTTTCTGTCTCAGAGTAGAAGTCAATGCTCTGGTGATCAAAGCAAATAGAACACACATAATACACAAAACCCCAGAAGCTCAATTGTGAGACCTTCTTTCTGAAAACTCCACCTTACTGTCTTTGGGGACCTCATAGAATGAAGATGACAGGACTGTTGTGTTTTAATACGGTTTTACTGTTGAATCCACAAGGGTTGGATTCCACCCCCGCTGGTGGGTGGAGTCTCACTGGAAAAATGGAGAGATTCCTGGGCCAACTTCTTTGGGAAAGAAGCTTGAGCCTCAGAAAGGAAATTGGAACCAAGAGCACGAACCCAGTTAGGTGTAAAAGAGGGTTTGGCTTTTCTTGGTCTGGACATCACAGGGTCTGAGATCCAGGGGACGCTCCTAAATGGTGTCTGTTAAATGTGACGTTTTCAAACTGACTCCTAGGAAAGAAAGTCGAAAAGCAAGGCTGGATGTGACATTCTGGGTCCCCCATGTGACTGTGACCTTGGGCCACAACTCTACTTCACAAAGCAAGCATGCTGCCTCCGCTTTCAGTGTTTTCTACGTTTATTTCCCTTTGGTAATCCCCATCCATGATCAGAGGCTTCTTAGGGAGTCAAGGAAAGAATCTCACTGCTAATGTTTAGGTCCAAATGTCTTAAGGATTCAGTGAATCCCTGAGGTTGCATGACCCCATGGATGATGCTCTGTGGCAGGGACAGACTCAGGGTATCTCCCCAAAATGGGAGTCCCCTGCTGATACTAAATTTATTACGTAAGTTAGGATTTTTTTTTTTCCTTCTCCTTCCAGTTCACTTAATGATCTCCTTTCTTCCCCAAATTTTTCCAGCCAGCTACTAACTTTTGCTCAATAGAGTAAACTCTTAAGAAACAATGTCTTATTCTAGCCAGCAACAACACCCCACAGAATCTGCAATTAGGGTATTCCACCACTAGGTGGAGGAGTGCTGTAAAATTTCCTGGAAACCAATAGCTTTAAAACCCTGGTCCTGACCAGCTATGTCAAAACGGAGTGAGATCTTTTTACTTAAAAACAAACCAAAAAAATCACAGATTCTCAGGCCCTGTCCCAGATCCACCCAATAAAATCTCTGAGAACAGGATTCATGACTTTCTGTTTAACTGTTAGGTGAAATCAGATTCACAGTTGCTTTTTAGAATTCCTGGTACAAACTGTGAAACATTTGTTTAGAACCCAACTTTTTTTTTTTTTTTTAATTTCACCAAGGGTCCCTCTGATTTATAATACATTTCCATTTTGCATTTATCAAAATATATTAATAGAACTTGTTGCTAAGTCTATAAAGATAGCTTCTAAAACTACTTTCTCAGAATAATTTTTCTTCCTTTTCTCTTCATTTTGACAAATATTTTAAGCTATGAGGGTGTGTTAAGTTGCTTCAGTCGTGTCTGACTCTTTGTGACTGGATGAACCATAGCCTGTCAGGCTCCTCTATCCATGGGATTCTCCAGGCAAGAATACTGGAGTGGGTTGTCATGCCCTCTTCCAGGGGATCTTCCAGACCCAGGGATAGAACACACATCTCTTACTTCTCCTGCATTGGTAAGTGAGTTATTTACCAGTAGCATCACCTAGGAAGCTCCATCTTCAACATTACCAACTTGATATTCCAAGAGGAGAATTTGGATCTTTCCATTCATCTTGTATCTCATAGTGTTCTTCCTTATCCCATTTTGCTTTTTCAGAAAATCTCAGCTCGATGACCAATTTTGGTCCTATTTCAGAGATTCCACATTTTCATAAATTTTGAGTCTTGGCTACTTTTTTCTGCAATAAATCGTTTATAAAATTAGGTTCCCTCTACCCTTTGGCCTACTGTGTTTTTCTTCTTATTAGAGAATTTCTTCCTAAGGCCTGTGTGAGTCAGAATTCAATCAGGAAAAAATAAACATCCTGGATATTTCAAACCGGCAAGTTACAGAGGGAGAATCGGCAGGTGGTGGTAGAGGAGGTGCGAGGTCAGACAGGAACGCTGAGGTGCCACCTAGGGTGGAGGATAAGAGCGGAGGTGCTGGTGGAGGATGGAATGGGCTGCTTGGAGAAGCCAGAGCCTCTGCTGCCTGACCTTTGTGGGGGTGCAGGGGGCTTGGGGGTGGGGCGGGTAGTGCTGGCACAGGCAGGGGAGAGGAGCCAGTGTGGTGGGAGTCTGAGCCCCTACCAGGGACCTCAGCCTGCCTGCTCCCTCCTGCCATCCGCCGCCTTTCATCAGCATCTCCAGGGACCAAGATAGCCCCGGAGGCAGAGCAGTGGATCCTGGAGCTCGGCCTCCCGGTTCCTGCCTCCCGGTTTCCTTTCTTCTGAACAATGAGGGTTCTATACGGAGCCAGTATGTGCCAAAAGGATTCCTCTCGGAAGGGGCCGTGCTTCCTACGTTGGCCGCTCACCTGTGGGGATGAGGAGAGGACTGACCCTCCAGGCAGAGGCTCTGGGGGCCTTGGCGAGGCCACCCCCATTCCCAGGGCCTGGTCCGGAGTCTCGACCCCTCAGAGGTCTGCAGCTTTTCTTCCTCGGGCTCATCCCTGGGGCCGCAGCCCTGGACCTGGACAACCTCTTCCTGCTCAGTCTCTGCCTGATGCTGGGGCCAGAGAAACCTAAGGATGAGTGGGCCCCCAGACGGTCTGCCCTGCCCTGGCCTGGCTCCTCCCCGAGAGAGCACATTGACAGAGACCCTCATCCCCGCTGCAGAGACATCCCTCTCCCCCCACCGTCTTTCTGGACACGGGCGCTGGGCTGGGGGGCCCAAAAAGACTCCAGCCGGGGCTTCCCTTCTCTGTTTGGGTCATCTCTCCTCCCCACTGGACTCAGAGGATATTCATGGACTTCGTGATCCTCTCTGTGTACTTCCTGCAAGACCCTTGTAGAACATCTGCTTAAACTATATGTTTCTGGAGCACAGTCACTGCACACAAATCATAAGAATGCTTGTTGATGTAGATAATTTTGAAGTTCCAACTGACAATATACCATTCCTTTATAAACTGTAATGTCTGACACAAGTAGCAAATAATAACTGAAGATTCTCTGTCTCTGCTTAGACGTGATTGCATACTGTGACTGTGACCATTTTTATTACAGTGTGCCTTGTGGTGACCTAGTCAAAGTTCTGCAGGTCAGGAGATGCATCCAGAGTCAGAAGAGCGACTTGAAGCACATTGGAAGGACCAGCAGAAGCATCAGTTGCATGCATGCACAGGAGTCCTTCATGGGGCTGCTGGGCTCTTCAGAAGCTCTGGCTCACAGTGACCGAGCTGGACAGGCAAGTCTGTCTCCCTGAGCAAACACAGCCAAGTCAGGAAACTGCCAAACTTGGTCTCTATCAAAAAAGTTCCCAGAGAGTCTGAAACTCATTTTGAGCTGTTTCAGGGAGAACACGTTCGAGGAACACGACTGGCCCCGGACGGCACGTTTAAAATAACAACGTTCCATTAGCTGTGAACACTAAGGAAAACATTTCTCCCAAATGTTTTTAACCAACCTCCAACAGAGCGTTGCCTTATGCAGCCGCCCTGGCTGAAACACTGCTTTCGTTCTGTGAGGAGCTGTAGGGCCTCCTGCAGACTCGCAGGGCATGGCCCTTTGCAGCTGTTTTAGGAGCAAAACTGAGTGGGAATTCTCCACGCCATTTGTAGTATTCTCTGGCTCTGTTTCATAGAAACGTGTACCAGAATGAAAACAATGGTAAGACGAATATGGGTTTACTATTGAAATTCCAAAACAAATTCTTCCAAATTCTTCCTTCAAAAACATAATTATGAGCACTTACTAGATACATATACTGTTATAGGTGCTGGCAATATGAAGGTAAGATTTCTCATGAAATCTTTTCTCATGATGCTCACATTCTAATGTGGAGAGAAAGATAGTAAACAAGAAAACATACACATAAACAAAATAATTCCAGCTTGTGCTGGATTATGTGAAGGACTGCATTAGGTATAGAAGAGCATGAGGAGTTGGGGCGGGACTACCTTTAACAGAGTAGTCAGGAATGTTTAGTTCAAGCATTTCACTGAGTAGAGTATTTAATGATGTGAAAATTAAATAAAATTCAGAATTTAGCATCCATAAAGTTTTATTGGCACATAGCCATGTTTATGTATTGTCTATTGCATTGGAAAAGACTTTGATGCTGGGAGGGATTGGGGGCAGGAGGAGAAGGGGATGACAGAGGATGAGATGGCTGGATGGCATCACCGACTTGATGGACATGAGTCTGAGTGAACTCCGGGAGTTGGTAATGGACAGGGAGGCCTGGCGTGCTGCGATTCATGGGGTCACAAAGAGTCAGACACGACTGAGCAACTGAACTGAGCTGATTGCTAACTTGTGCTCTAGGGCTTCCCTGGTGGCTCGGTAGTAAAGAACCCACCTGCCAATGCAGGAGGTGTGGCTTCAATCCCTGGGTCTGGAAGATCTCCTGGAGAAAGAAATGGTAACCCACTCCAGTATTCTTGCCTGGGAAATCCCATGGACAGAGGAATCTGGTGGGCTACAGTCCATGGGGATCACAAAAGAGTCAGACACGACTTCTTGACTAAACAACAACTTGCACTGTAACACCAAAGTTGAATCATTACAATAGAGTCAGTATGGCCTGCAATGCCATTTTCACTTTATTTTTACATTTTCACATTTACTTTGTGCTTCTTTACAAAAATAGTATTCTAATGTGGTCTAGATTTAAGGAAATAAGAAGGAAATGTTAGGAATGCAGATGTGCTCAGTCATGTTTGATACTTTGCGGCCCCATGGGTTGAAGCCCTCCAGGTTCTTGTGTCCATGGAATTTTCCAGGCAAGAATACTGGAGTGGGTAGCCATTTCCTGCCCCAGGGGATCTTCCCAACCCAGGGATAGAACCTGCATCTCTTGCATCTCCTACATTGGCAAGCAGATTCTTTACCACTAGCGCCACCTGGAAAGCCCAAAGAATCAGTTCAGTTCAGTTGCTCAGTCATGTCTCTTTGTGACCCAATGGACTGCAGCACAAGGGACTCTCAAGAGTCTTCTCCAACACCACAGTTCAAAAGCATCAATTCTTCAGCACTCAGCTTTCCTTATAGTCCAACTCTCACATCCATCCATGACTACTGGAAAAACCAAAGCTTTGACTGGACGGACATTTGTTGGCAAAGTAATGTCTCTGTTTTTTTAATATGCTATCTAGGTTGGTCATAGCTTTTCTTCCAAGGAGCAAGCGTCTTTTAATTTCATGGCTGCAGTCAACATCTGCAGTGAGTTTGAAGCCCAAGAAAATAAAGTCCATCACTGTTTCCATTGTTTCCCCATCTATTTGCCATGAAGTGATGGGACCAGATGCCATGATCTTAGTTTTCTGAATGTTGAGTTTTAAGCCAATTTTTTCACTCTCCTCTTTCACTTTCATCAAGAGGCTCTTTAGTTCTTCGCTTTCTGCCAAAAGGGTGGTGTTGTCTGCATATCTGAGGTTATTGATGCCCAAAGAATACAGATACTTAATTGTTAAAATTGAGAGTATGACTTTTAGTATTAGGATTAGCACAAAAATTGGAAAAACATTCTCCCAGTAGTCAAAAACTATTGTATAGTTCAACAAAGAAAATTTTCACATCCTTACCAAACAAGTAAAGATCTATGCTTCCATGTTGCTTAACCTTTTTCTTCATCAAAATAAAATTATCAACTGACATTCATGATGTGAGTAATTCCTTTGCTGAATCAGACAGTAATCAAGCATTATTCCTAGCTTGATGTTATTGATGCTATTTCTGGAAATAGTATAAAAATAGAGACTGGAGGACTGACATCAGGGAATATAGAATAAGAATCTCCAGAAATCCATTTCTCTACCTTCACAACAATTGTCCTGTGAGGATCTGTCTGATGTATCTGTTTTGCAACTCTTGAGTCTATTCAAAAGCTTGCAGCTTCCAAGGGAAGTCTTGGTCTGTAAACTGAAGTTAATTTTAGTTGATAATAGCTATTAGTAGGGTAATGGCTACCAAGGTCCCAGACCCAGCCCCATGGCAGGCAACCACGCCAACGAAAGTAATTCCTGGAAACCAGAGTAGCCAAGAAGCCAAGAAGGACCTTGCAAATATTGGGGATCTGTGTTCTGACCTCTGATTGCTGTTTCTGATCATAAATTTGCAGACGCGGAAGTGGGCCACCATTGTTGCAAGACACATCCACTGACTGCAGTGAGTTCCAGTGAATTTAAAGAAACAGTCTCTACTCTTCATCTCTTCATTTTCTCCTTTTTTCCCTTTTGGGAGCCTAACATTTACGGATTAGGACATTTAAAAGCAACCACACACCCCAGGCAATTTATAAAGTCATTACACATGCCCAAGGGAAAGACACAGACTCGGAAAAAAACAAAACTGAGATCTGAAGGTTATGCCTCATGCTGTTCCCAGGCAGAGATGCCCTATGAGAATTTTTGAAGCAAACCCTGGGGAAGGGGATGAATCTGATTTCCAGAGTTACCACATTGTAAGATTTAAGTGTTCAGTTTTAAATAAAAAATTACAAGGCATGTAAGGAAATAGGAAAATATGGCCCATTCAAAGGAAAAAATAGATCAAAAGAAAATACCTGTGAGGAAGATCAGATGGCAGCTTACCAGAAAGATTTTAAAACAACTGTCTTAAAGATTATCAAAGAGCTAAAGAATGACATAGATAAATTCAAGAAACTGATGTAGGAACAAAATGTAAATATACAAATATAGAAAAAAAAGTTTTGGAATTGAAAATTGCAATAACTGAAATTAAAAAATTCACTAGAGGGACTCAAAAGTGGATTTGAGCAGGCAGCAAAAATAACAGTGAATTTAAAGAGAAAAAAACCCTAAAATATCAAATCTGAGAAACACAAAATCAAAAGAATGAATAAAAGTGAACAGAGCCCAAGGAACCTGTGGGACTTATCAAGAAGATCAACGTATGCATTGTGAGAGTCTCATAAGTAGAAGAGAGAGAAAGGGGCAGAGAAATTATTGAAGAAGTAATGGCCAAAAACTTCCTGAATATGATGCAATATGTGAATACACAAACCCAGGAAGCTTGATGAATTGCAAGTATGATAAACTTAAAGAGACCCTCCAAGAGACACATTATCATCAAACTGTCAAAAAACAAAGAGATAATCTTGAAGATTCAAGAGACAATTAATGTGTTCCTTACTAGCAGATATCTTGTCAGAAACCTTGGAGGACAGAAGGCAGTGGGATGATATATTCAAAGTGCTGAAAGAAATGACTTTCAATCGAGAATCTTACATCCAGCATAACTGTCCTTCAGAACATGAGGGAGAATTTAAGATATTCCTCGATAAACAAAAATGGAAGGAATTTATTACTGCTAGACTTGCCTTAGAAGAAATACTAAAGAGAGTCCTTCATGTTGAAATGAAGGCATGCTAGACAGTATCTAGGAGTCGCATGAAGAAATAAAGCTCTCTAGTGAAGAGAAATTTATGGGCAATCATAAAAGCTAGTTTTATTGTAATCTTGGTTTGTAACGTCACTTTTTAATTTCTACATAATTCATTTAAAATTTATTAGGCTGTGTTTCTGGACACCAATGTAAAAAAGATGTAATTTGTGACATCAATAACTGAAAGGAGATAGGGACAGAGTTATATTGGGACAGAGTTTTTGTATGCTATTGAAGTTAACATCAAATTAGAGTATTATAACCTTAGGGTGTTAAATGCAATGCCCAGGGTGACCACAAGAAAATATCTGTAGAATATATACTAGAGAAAATGAGGATGGAATTTGAGCATTTTATTGCCTCCCCCCAAAAAAATCAAATACAAAAGAAGACAGAAATGAAGGAAATGAGCAATAAAAAGCTATAAGGTATATAGGAAACAAATGACAAAATGGCAGAAGTCCTTCTTATCAGTGATAACTTTATGTATAAATGGATTAATCTGTCCAATCAAAAGCACAGATTGGCAGAATGGGTTTTTTAGAAAAATGACCCAATTAAAATAAATAAATTTATATTTAAAAAAATGATCCAACTATATCCTATATCCTACAAAGACTCACTTTAGATCCAAAAACACAAATAGCTTAAAAAGCAAAAAGATGAAAGAAGGTATTCCATGAAAATAGTAACTAAAAGAGAGCTGGGATGACTATAGAAATCAGACAAAGTAGAATTTAAATCAAAAAAGTTTACAAGAGACAAAGAAAGAACCTATATATTGTAAGAGACAAAGAAGGAAACTATATATTAACAACAAAACAACATAAAAAACTATAAACAAAGGTGCATAATAATTCATCAAACAATAGTATGCACAAATTGTCCTCAAGTGCCCATGGGACATTCTTCAATGTTAGATAGGCCATAACTTAGTCTCAATAGATTTAAGAAGATAAATACATAGAGTTTCTTCTCCAACCACCACTAGATGAAATTAGAAATTACTAACAAAGGAAAACTGGAAAATTTACAAATACACAGAAATCAAACAACATACTCTTAAACAACTAATGGGTCAAAGATCAAATCACCAGGGAAATTAGAAAATATCTAGAGATTAATGAAAATGAAAGCACAACGTATCAAAACTTATTCAATATAGCAAAAGCAAGGCTGAGAGTAAAATATATATATATTAACTTACATTTAAAAAGAAGATTCCAAATCAACAACCTAACTTTATATCTAAAGCAACTAGAAAAAAACAAACTAAACCCAAAGCTAGTGGAAGAAAGGAGAGATAGAGATGAATAGAGACTAGAGAAAGATAGAGAAAATTAATAGAATCAACAGTTTTTTTAATTGAAAAGATCAACAAAATTGACATTGACTAGAGCAAATTTCGGAGAAGGCAATGGCACCCCACTCCAGTATTCTTGCCTGGAAAATCCCATGGATGGAGGAGCCTGGTAGGCTGCAGTCCGTGGGTCGAGAAGAGTCAGAAACGACTGAGCGAGTTCACTTTCACTTTTCACTTTCATGCATTGGAGAAGGAAATGGCAACCCACTCAAGTGTTCTTGCCTGGAGAATCCCAGGGATGGGGGAGCCTGATGGGCTGCCGTCTATGGGGTCGCACAGAGTCGGACATGACTGAAATGACTTAGCAGAGCAAATTTAGACAAAACTGAGACAAAATTTAACTAGAGTACCATGAACAAAAGGGATAAGGCTAAAAATACTAAAATCAGATATTCAAGTGTGGATAATACTACTGACTTACAGAAATAATAAGAATTATGAAAAAGCACTAAAATAATTGTATGCCAACAAGTTGGATAACCTAGATGAAATGAATGATTTCTTAAAAACACAAAATCTGACAAGACTAATTCATAACAAATTGAAAAATCTGCATAGACCTATAACATATCAGTATGGAAATAGAACCAGTAATCAAAAATTCCCAACAACAAGAGCAAAAAACACCCTGCACCTGATGGCTTCACTAATGGATTATACTAAACATTAAAAAAAAGAACAGTCTTTCTCAAATGCTTCCCAAAAGCTGAAGAGGATGAAACTCTTCCTAACTCATTCTGAGGTCAGAATTACTCTGATACCAACCCAGACAAAGACACTACAAACAAAACCAAACTACAGACCTATATCCCTGATGAATACAACACAGCGATCCTCAAAAATATACTAGCAAACCAAACCCAAAGGCATATTAAAAAATTATGCACTATGACCAAGTGGGATTTATTCCTGGGATCTCAGGGCACTTAAACATTCAATAATTAATCAATGTGATATGCCACATTGACAGAATGAAGGGGAAAACCCACACTGTTATCTCCATTCATGCAGAAACAAAATTGAAAAAGTGCAACCCTTTACTGATAAAAACACTCAAAAACTAGGAATGGAAGGAAACTAATCAACACATCAGCTTTTGCTTGAAAATAAATCAGAATTGAGTTTCTCTCACTTCCACCGTTACCATCCCTGTGCAAACCTCCATCCTGTCTCATCCACAGATGCAGTGGCTGATCTCCTTGCTTCATTCCTGGTCTGTTTTCAAAATGGAAGTCAAAATGATCCTGGTAACATTTAAATCACATTTAACATTTAAATCATGTTAAATTTTTAACATTGTTAAATGTTAACTTTTTAACACTTAAATCATGTCCCTTCTTTCCACAAACTCCTCTCACGGCTTCCCATCTCACATGAGGAAAAAGCTCAAGTCTTCATTATAACTTCCGTGGCCCCTGAGACCTCTCTTAAAACATCTTGGGCAGCTCTTGGCCTCAGTCCACAGCTCCAGCAGCTCTGTCAGGCACCTTCCTGCCTCACAGCCTTCCCCTAGGGATTCCGTCCGCTGAAACTCTCCCCTGCTCATGTGCTCCAGGTCAATCCTCAAGTGTCACCTTCTCAGTGAGAACTCCCCTGGCAGCCCCATCTAAAACATCAACCACCTCCAACCATCCTGACATCCTTATCCCTGTCTCAGTTTTAAGTCTTAGCTTGCACCACTAGGGCTTCCCGGGTGGCACTAGTGGTAAAGAATTCTCCTGCCAAAGCAGGAGACTCAAGAGACCCAGGTTCAATCCCTGGGTTAGGGAGAGCCCCTGGAGAAAGAAATGGCAACCCACTTCAGTATTCTTGCCTGGAGAATCCCGTGGACAGAGGAGCCTGGTGGGCTACAGTCCATGGCACCACTAAGAGTCGGGTATTATAACCAACAGGAAAGCAGGATTTGGGGCGTCTTTTGCTTTCTGTCTTTGTATTGCTATGTCCTCAACACTTGAGCAGCGCCTGGCACCCAGTGCTCAGAAACCATTTGCTGCATGAATACGAATATAATGAATATAATACTTGGCAACTGCCATTTCAGTGGGTGCTTATGTGTCTGGAGGCAGAGGATGGGCGTGTGAACGAGCAAGGACCCAGCATGGCACATTTCCACTGTTGCTTGGGTTTGTGATTCAGAGTAACATCATGCTAGCCTGTTGGTAGGGACCATTCTGCAGTTGTTTTGAAAGGAATAATCATTTCCAAACTCAAACTTTCTTCAGAGGTTGCAAGTGAGGACAAAGATGAGATGATATTGGTAGTTTTCAAGATGGATATTTTTTAATACATTTTTACCTTTATTGGAATGAGAAGAAGGGGTCACAAAGTGTTGGACACGACTTAGGGACTAAATAGCAACAAGTCTGCAGTGGAGAGAAGGCCCGTGAGCAAGAAACAGGAGAACCCTTATATGAGGCAAAAAGACAGGGCAAGGCCAAGAGAAAAGTGAGTGAACAGGGCCAAGAGTGATACAACCTTTGGCTTTTGTGGCATAACCCAAATATGACTGAAACCCACTTGGCGTAGCCTCTGCACATACATTTTGATTCAAAGAACCACACTCTGCTGAAATATATAAATGAAATCAGCTCCAACTTTTACTTAGGGAAAAAATGCCAAAAAATGTAGAGAGAACTACACTTTGAATTCACAGAAATCATGCTGGGTCCTTTCTCTGCCTCTGTCACTCTCAATATTCACCCCCGAATCACAGTTGGCCCCAGAAACCTCCTTGTCCCTCCATCTCAGTTCCCGGTCCAGCCCTCTCCGTGGCCAAGTCCTGCTCCTCTCTCTCCTTCCCTGTCCCTCCTCCCTTTCATCTTCAGTGGTCCTTCTCATGAATAATCTGGTCCTTTCCAACGTAAACCCCACGTCTTGGCTCATCCAGTTGTGTGTCTGTCCCACCCATTGCCTCCATTTCACATCACACACTCTGAGCTGACAAAGCTAGAACCTCGGGAGAGGCAGGAGGGCTTCCGGAAAGGTTGTGACCACAAAACATTAATGATGTTCTTCCCCGCTACAGTAGAATAAAGTCTCTATTCCCTCCCTGGATTTCCAGTATCTTAAAATATCTGATTTCAAAAGGGGGAGGAGGAAGAGTCCCTTGGAAGGACAGAAATACTAGTGAGAAGAGAAATCCCTTTCTTTGACTGGGAATTTCAGCCAAGTGAGCTTAAAAGCCAGGATTCTTCTTAACCGTCCATGCCACAAGATGTAAACGAATCTATTTACTCAGCAAAATATTTCCTTATTACATTTTGAGTAATTTCCCATTGAAAACAAACAGTGCATGTCAAAAAGCGCCAAAGTCCCTCAGGCCCTTGAGGCTAGAACAGCCAGTCATCTTGCCTCTTCTTTCAAGGGAGAAAGTCAGGCAAGTTTATTTTTACTTTTGTCTTTCTATTTTGACATACAGAATGCCACTGCTCCGTTGAGCTTTGAAAAAGACAGACAAAAGCAGCAACTACCTTAGTTCAGGATGACTACAGGACTTTTAAGCTGAGCGCAATCTTCGTGGGCATCTCATCTGATCGTGTTTTGTTTTACTGCTTGGGTAACGTGAGTAGTCACAGGGACCAGCTTTGACACGGAGCACCCAGTTTTCCAGAAATCTTCATTAATTAACCACTGAAAAAGAAACAAAATCGTTTTCCTATCCTTTTCCTCCTGATTATCAACACAATTCACTGGACAATCTACTCCTTATCTGCTGATATAAAATGCCATTTTTGTCATCTGTGAAGTTTTCATATTTAATCCTACTCCATTATACTGATCTGTCCTTTCTGGCGGCCAAGAGAAAAGTGCCTCACTCTTTTAATTTCTGCAAATTTATGATTAATTTTAATAGCTTACATGATAAGTAAGGTATTATCTTTTATATCTATTACTCTCGATGAAATTTAGGATCATCTGAATCATTTTGTTAAAGAAGATTAGGATTTATGTATTAAATTGTTATTGTTGTTCAGTCATTAAGTCATGTCTAACTCTTTCCAACCTCATGGACTGTAGCCTAGCAGGCTCCTCTGTCCTCTACTATCTCCTGGAGTTTGCTCACATTCATGTCCATTGAGTTGGTGATGCTATCTAACCATCTCATCCTCTGCTGCCCCCTTCTCCTCCTGCCCTCAGTCTTTTCCTAGCATTAGGGCCTTTTACAATGAGTTGGCTCTTCACATCAAATGGCCATGGTATTGGAGCTTCAGCTTCAGCAATGGTCCTTCCAATGCATTAAATTGTTGTTCACTTGCTAAGTTGTGTCCAACTCTTTTCGACTCCATGCACTACAGCATGCCAGGCTCCCCTTGTCTTTCACTGTCTCCCAAAGTTTGCTCAAATTTATGGCTATTGAGTATTAAAATAGGGAGCACTTAACATCATTATAGTTTTTTTTTTTAATTCCTCTTTTAAAATTCATCACACATTTTTAAACATTCAAATTGAGTTATCTTAAACCTTCCCCTGACTTCCCTGGTGGGTCAGATGGTAAAACGTCTGCCTACAATGTGGGAAACCTGGGTTCGATCCCTGGGTCAGGAAGATCCCCTGGAGAAGGAAATGGCAACCCACTCCAGTACTCTTGCCTGGAAAATCCTATGGACAGGGGAGCCTGGTAGGCTACAGTCCATGGGGTCACAAAGAGTCAGAGGACATGACTGAGCGACTTTACTACTAAACCTTCCCCTAGATAGAGTAGAAAACCCAGGATAGGTGGACCTTAGGGATAGGTTGGGATATTGGTTAAAAGCTCTCCAGGTGACATGCAGAGTCTACAGAACGAGTAGCCTGGGCTTCTCAGCTGACTAGCTGACTCACTTGGGTCCTGCTGAAACCCAGTTGCTTGGGCTTCAAGAACATAGGGCTCTTGCAAGGAAGAATGAGAGCAGTCTTTTTATTTGGGCTGGGCAGTTTCCTCAGAGAAGAACCAATTCATCCTCTGCTAGATGGTTCATGCTGGCTGTTAGTTTTCTGAGATCTACGTGAAGGAAGAGGACCAAGGTCTCACCACTGAGGACATCAACTTTCATCTGATCCTCTGTGTTCAGTATGGCACCTCACACTCACTTTTCTGCTGTGCTGGGAGTGCCTGTCACATTGACCCTTTCCAAAGAGAAAGCTTTCAGACCTCCCTTGAAAATGGAGAGATGGTGACAGTGTGGGCTCAAGGGAAAGGATCCAGGTGTCTAACTTCTCACTATGAGGACTTTCAACCAACCGTCCTGATCACAGCTGCTTGTTGTGCTCCTGTTTCCCTGAGCTTCTCTGGAGCTGTGTGTGGAAACTACCTCAGTTCCTGTTGGTTTCTCTGCCTGTAGACTTAGGTTTCAACTTTCTCTCTACTTTGTTAAGTCAGTCACCATTTTCCTGCTTCCAAAACGTTGACATTGTTTGCTATTGTTCTCTAGCCTTCTCTTCTTGTCTTTGTGGATTTAAACCTTTTCAATATTCTTTTATAGCCATTTCAGGAGAATCTCTGGAGAGAGTAGAACTTGAATTTCCAATACACTGTGTTGTGTGTTTCCATTATTTTTTTAAACTTTTTCTATCCTTTATTTTGAGATATGTTTTTTGAAAGCAATATATAGTTGCATTTTTAAATGCATTTTGAGTCTGTTAGTTCTTTGTTTTTCTGAGGTATGATTTGCATAACTAGCTGAAGGCTGCTCACTGACAGCACTTCCAGAGGCTGGAGCAAAAAGTCCTTCCCTGAAGGGGGGCCTGGGCAGTGCCTCCTTGTGTCTGCCATATCCGCCTTGTCAGTAAACTCCCAAGGAAAATAGGATTCTAACTTCTATCACCGTGGATTATGCTTAGTCGCTCAGTCGTGTCCAACTCTTTTCGACCCTTTGAACTGTAACTGGCAGGCTCCTCTGTCCATGGGATTCTCCAGGGAAGAATACTGGAGTGGATTGTCATTTTCCTCCTCCAGGGGATCTTCCCAACCAAGAGATCAAACCCACGTCTTCCTGTGTCTCCTGCATTGCAGGCAGATACCTTACCTGCTGCGCCATCGGGAAGCCCATATTAGTTTTGTTTAATTTTGAATTTCACTTAAATTGAACATCAAAGCATGCAGTCTTTTCATTCTGGTTAATTTTGTTCGACAATATGTCTGTGAGATTCATCATGTTCCTACATGTAGCAAAAGTCATTATTTTTATTGCTATATAGTATTCCATTTCAGAGAAGGCAATGGCAACCCACTCCAATACTCTTGCCTGGAAAATCCCATGGACAGCGGAGCCTTGTAGGCTGCAGTCCATGGGGTCACTAAGAGTCAGACACGACTGAGTGACTTCACTTTCACTTTTCACTTTCATGCATTGGAGAAGGAAATGGCAACCCACTCCAGTGTTCTTACCTGGAGAATCCCAGGGACGGGGGAGCCTGGTGGGCTGCTGTCTCTGGGGTTGCACAGAGTCGGATATGACTGAAGTGACTTAGCAGCAGCAGCAGCAGCAGTATTCCATTTAAACCCGTAATACAACTTATTTATCCATTTTTTCATTTATGGAAATGTGGGTTGCTTCCATTTATACTTATTATAAAAATGTTACTGTTAATATTCTGACGTATGTCTGCTGCTGCTGCTAAGTCGCTTCAGTCGTGTCCAACTCTGTGCGACCCCATAGATGGCAGCCCACCAGGCTCCCTGGTCCCTGGGATTCTCCAGGCAAGAACACTGGAGTGGGTTGCCATTTCCTTTTCCAATGCAGGAAAGTGAAAAGTGAAAGGGAAGTTGCTCAGTCGTGTCCGACTCTTCGCAACCCCATGGACTGCAGCCCACCAGGCTTTTCCGTCCATGGGATTTTCCAGGCAAGAGTACTGGAGTGGGGTGCCATTGCCTTCTCCATATGTATGTCTAGTTCATGCCTTATATGTATCTCATTATATATATATATATATATATATGTGTGTGTGTGTGTGTGTGTGTGATATATATGTGACATAAAAACTGATTTTTCAGTTTTCTTTTTCAGTACCCAAAGAGCAGAACTGTTGGATGATAGGATAACCCCATGTTTAGCTTTAATAGATATTGTTATACAGCTTTCTTAAATGGTATGTACTGTCACTTTATTTCCATTATATCTTTGCTTTCTATGTCATTGATTTCCCCTTTAGCTTTCCTTTCATTTACTTATTAATAGGATTTAATTTTCCTTTTATTTTGTAATTTCCTAAGACAGAGACTTCAATCATTGATTTCCAACTTTCTTTTTTCTTATGTACTCGCTTAAAACTATAAACTTCTCTTTGGTCAGAAATTACACTCCACAAGTTTTGATATGTCAAATTTTTATCATTATTGAGTTCAAAATATCTCATAACTATTACAGTGATTTCTTTATTGATACATATGTTACTGAAGTTGGAAATTTTCTACTAGCTTTTCTGTTCTTGATTTCAAGTTTAATTCTACTGTGGTCAAAAAACATTTCCTGTATATCCCTTAGTACTTTGAAATTTTTTGACTTACTTTGTGATCCAGCATATGATCTATTTTGGTAAATGTTCCATGTAAACGTGAAAAGACTGTGTTGCCATATTGTGATGTTCTATACAGTATTTGTCAATCAGGTTCAGATCATACCCATTTTTTTCTCTATGTATTACTATGAATTATGATCAGTTACTGAGAAAGATGTATTAAATCTCTAACTGTAATTGTGGACTATTAATTTCTACTTTTAGTTCTATCAACTTTTGCTTTATATCTTTTGTAACTATTAGGTATAAACAAGTTTTAAATTATTATGTCTTCTTGATAAATTGACTCTTTATGGATTTTCCTCTGTCTCTTTTAACATTTCTTGCCTTAAATCTTATTATTTGCTATTAATATAACTATATCAGCTACCTTTTGGCTAGTGTTTGTATGGAATATCATTTTTCTCTTCCTATTTTTCCATCTTCCTGTGTCCTCATAAATAACGTAAGACTCTTGTAAATGGTCTTCTGTTTAAAATGTGTCTCTTGTAAACAGTATATTGTCCATTTCTTTTTAGAAAACCAAATTGGCGATTGGGTTTAGAAAGAAAATAGCTAGTAATTTCCAGAAGACCTCAGAACTGGAATTCCAATTCATCTAGCTCTGTTTCCACAACTCTCTTATGTCTTTGATATGTAATTTTGGAAATTTTCAGGACTTTTCTAGATAATATAGTGGGAACATTGAGTGACTATGACCTACTCTATTGTGCCATAAAGTGCAAGTCTCTGAGTCCTTGTCATTTAATGGCACATTTAACTCACATAACTATTTTACTCACATAACTATTTTATTTGCTCTAACTTCTTGTATTTCATTTAATGCTTTGTGGCTATTTTTTCATTTTACTTTTTGATAGATTTATCTTTTCAACTCTAATACTGTAGACACTATGTATACAGATATCACATGGCTTCTTGAGATTTCAAAACAAAACCACTGACCCTTGCTACCACATTCAATGAGAAATCTACCATCCTCTCCATGATCTGGGCAAATTTATAGAGACTTGTATTTTCATGGCAAATTTGCTTCTGATTGTCTGTGTCTTCTACCCTCAACATCTCTTGAGCATTTCCCATGGCTGCGTGGTACCCACAGCTTTGTCCTGGCCCAGATGTTTCTCTGTTCACTTTCTCTTTATTCCTCCTCAACCTCTCCACCCCTTCAAATCTTATACTAACGCTTTTAATTACTTCCAAACCTCCTGCAAAGCCTTTACTGAAGACTTCAGGTGATGAAGAGATTATGACTTATAGCAGCGCATGTGTGCATGCGAAGTCGCTTCAGTTGTGTCTAACTCTTTGTGACCCTGTGGACTGTAGCCCACCCAGCTCCTCCTCTGTCCATGGGATTCTCCAGGCAAGAATACTAGAGAGGGTTGCCATGCCCTTCTCCAGGGGATCTTCCAGAGCCAGCGACTGAACCTGGGTCTCTCATGTCTCCTTTATTGGCAGGCGGGTTCTTTGCCACTAGTGCCACCTGGGAAGCACAATAATGAGTAATATCAAATGAGGCAAATTTCTCCTTAAAACTTCTTTGGTTATCCTGACATTATAGATTCTTTGTGAACCACCTTCCCCAACAGGTGACTGTTCCCTCACCATGTAAATCTGACTTATATCTCTCATTGGACATTCACATTTCATAGATAATATTTTAGCTCTCCATTCCTGGTCAATCCTACCCACCTTTGTAGATCCCAAAACTCACTAACTTGCTATGCTAGATGTAAAACAGAAACAATATTGTAACAAATTAAATAAAGACTTTAAAAATGGTCCACATTAGAAAAAAAACAAACATGTTATGTTAGAAAAGGGGCATGCATTTTATGGATCTTGTGCTTACCAGCACCAAAGTATTTACATGTGTTTTGGTTTTTTTTAAGATTTTTTTGATGTAGACCACTTGAAAAATCTTTATTGAATTTGTTACAATATTGCTTCTGTTTTATGTTTTGCTTTTTTGTCCATAAGGCATGTGGGATCTTAGTTCCCTGAGGAGGGTTTGAACCTGCACCCCCTGCATTGGAAGGCAAAGTCTTAACCACTGGACCACTAGGGAAGTCCCCACATGTGTTTTTAACTTTAGTCTTTGCCTCATATTGTCTATATATGTTGAAAGGACCAATATAAAGACTTTTTTTTTTCCTTTAGACATAATTTACACTATGATTTTTTACCTCTCTCTATTCCTACATTTGTTCTTTAGAAAGTTGCCTTTCAATAATATTTGAGCCAAAATTCTTGATCACAATCAAGCACTGCCCCTCCTGCCAGTAAAATAAGACACTTAATAGCCTTTTATTTCGTATCCCCCAGATCTAAATTGCTGTTGAAATAATCTAAGCTTTTGGATCCAGGTTACTAATAATGTTAATTTTTTACATTATGTTTATTACCGTCCCAGTAACTTTTATCAATCTGCCCAGGAGCTGCATCTAAAAATATTAGGATCAGTTTTCCTTCCCTTTACTGCTCTTTTCTGTCATATTTGCTTTTGCAAAAACCACTTAAACACTGATGCAGAGTTTTCTGTTATGTATTTGGTTATTTCAATGGGAATTTGGCATCTAAGCAAAATTATCTGCTTGCTTAAATGCAGGGGAGGTTATCTGCAACTTGAATTAGAAATCCCTTTGTTTACTTTTACTGATGTAAGGTCTCCTATTAGAACTCATTCCTTAGATGATATCATGTCCAGTTTTTAAAGTTAAATCCATACTCCTTTCCCTAATCCTATCTAATCCTTCAACTTCCTTCTGCACAATGACCCTCCCATCATACTTCTAGGCCACCATCTTGATACTTGCCTAGTAAGAATTTATTCAAAGAATACAAATTTATTTTCATATTCGCCCCAATCTGTTTTTATTTTAAAATGCCTACTGCATTTTCACTGCATAACACAGACGTTGTTCCTAAAATTCTGTTTAAAATTGATTTTTTTGGTAAATTAAATGCACCAGCAGAGCTGTTATTTAAAGGAAGCTTTCAGTGAATCATTTTGCAAAGTAAAGAATTTTTATGCAATGTGAATAAACTCCCATTCCAACTCATTTCCACTTCTCTTCCCACTAACAACAATAACAAAAAATCTGTTTTATAAATTTGGAGTTCTGAATAGTCAATAGGGCTTACCATATTTCATTTAGAAACCAAATATAAACATTTACAGACTCTGCACTAAGGCTCTCTCATATCCGTATAAATTATTATACATTCTCTCTGTTTGAGAAGTTACTATTTCTTTTCACTGCTTTCACTTTCTCTTTTTTCTCCTCTCCACAGTTCCTCCCTGTCCACCTCCACGGTGCAGATGCTTAATGGGAACTGAAGGAGAGACAAGAAAGATTAAAGGGAAATAATGTTTTTCTTTGTAAATATTAAAAGCCTCTTAATTTTTCTTCCTGGGCTCAAAACTCCATCAGTTTTCTTCTGTCATTATTATCGGCTTTCAGAGGTAAAACAAATGTGCTAAACAGCGTGGACTCATTGGCAGAGTTTTGCATTTGCTGCTTTCTTGAGCAATGAAGCCAGCAGCCTAGGATAATCAATTCATTTGCTCGAGTTTAACTTTTTTTTGGCAAAAACTACCACTCCAACGTGAATGTCTGTTCCCATTTCAGGAATTTCTTTGCATGTACCTTTCTCAGTCGTGCACTATTGATGTAGTTAGTAATGATGACTGTAATGGGGATGGAGTTTCCAAAAATGAGAAAACCGTGCAGTGAAAGATAAGCTTTTGCAGTTGTCCAAGAAACACAGTCAAGTGCTGTTCCCGAGTGCTGGTGCTCACTAACTTCTGATGATTAAGGGAGAGAGCTCAATGGGCTTCATGCTGAAGTAATTAGCGGAATTTTTGATTATATTCTGACAAGTTCAATACAGAGTTGTTTGGTTACTTTCTACAGTCTCAACACACATGGAAAACACATGTGGTGAGGACTGGAATTCCTACTACTTTAGAGGTATTGATAAAAACTTTTTTTTTTTTTAATGTAATTCACAAGCTTGTAACACTCCTCAAACTTACAAGATGTGAACCTGCCTACCAGTCCAAGAGTGAAGTCTTTGCTGAGCACCCCAGTGCCACCATGCTGTCTGAACCACCTCAAGGTAGCGCCACCCTGCCCTGGCCCTGACCTTGGCCTCAACCCAGGCTACTGCTGGGACCTGGCTCAGCATAGGTTAGCTCTGCCTTCCAGAGATGGAAAGCCCTAAGCCAGGCCTATGCTCACTCTCATCGTCCCTTCCAGCTCCTCCAAGGCTTCTGTACTCCTGGAACCCGAGCACCAGGCTGCCAGCAGAATCCAATTTTAAATCTTCAAGTGTGTTAGTTGCTCAGTCATGTCTGACTCTTTGCCACTTCATAGACTGTAACTGGCCAGGTTCCTTTGTCCATGGAATTCTCCAGTACTGGAGTGGGTTGCCATTTCCTTGAAATCTTAGAAGGCAATATATAAATGACCAATGAACACAGTATTCTTGCCTGGAAAATCCCAAGGACAGAGGAGCCTGGTGAGCTACAGTCCATGGGGTCACAAAGAGTCAGACTCGACTGAGCGACTAACACTTTCACTTTCAATGAACACAGAGTAAATACAATCACCAAGTCCTTGGAAGTCCTCTTATGCAATATTTCTCATTCATTCTGAATTCATCCATCATCATGATTGAGCTCTTAACCCTGGCCACCATCACTTCTACCTTGGATGAAGGCAATAATCTCCTAAAATATCATTGTTTTCTCCAAAACATTCTTCCATTGCAGCCAAAGTAATATTTCTACAATGCAAATATGATTGTGGTTTCTTCCCTCCTCAAAGGCCTTCACCAGCTCCTTGGACCTTCAGGATTGAATTCAATTTCTTTGGCATGGCTTGGATGAGGTGACTACATCATTTTAGGGTCCAAATCAGTCACTACTGATTTGAGAGTGAAGGAGGGGAGAAGGTAGCTGTGATATAGAGCAGCAAGTGTAGGTAGATACCACCCCAGGCAAGTGGGGCTGTCTGGTCACTCAGAGCACACAGGATCTTCCTCAGCTGATCCAAACCAATCTCCCCTCCCTCACCCCACTCATTTCCCATTTTTGCACATGCTGTTCTCACTGCCGCTGCACATTCTGTTCTCCTTACCACCCTTGCCTTCACCTGGTGTTCCTTCAGGATTCTGCTGAGGCTCTTCTTCTAGGAAACCATCCTCCACCTTTGAAGACCAATGCTCCCTTTCGGATCCTTCCTCTCCCCTGTGCTAATTCGAGCTCTAGCAGAGATCACACTCTATTGTTTCTTTGTTTTTCTCTCTTATAGATTGTTCAGCTCCTTAGGAGTAGAGATCCTGGTATTGGTTGGCTCTCTGTATGGCGTGGACTGAATCTTTATGTCCTCCCCAAATTCCTATGTTGAAATCCTAATTCTGAAGTAGATGGTATTAGGAGGTAGGGACTTTGGGAAGTAATTAGGCCATAAGAATGGATCCCTCAGGAATGGGATTCATGCTGGTAGAATAGGAACCTCTTTCAGTGACTCAGACGATAAAGAATCTGCCTGCAATTCAAGAGACCTGGGTTCGATCCCTGGCTTGGGAAGATCCCCTGGAGAAGGGAATGGCCCCCACTCCAGTATTCTTGCCTGGAGAATTCCATGGATAGAGCAGCTTGGCATGCTATAGTCCTTGGGGTTGCAAAGAGTCAGACATGACTGAACAACTAACACTAACACACTCAGTCCTTCCATCATGTTAAACAACAGGGGGAAGACCAAGAACCAAAGTCCTCACCAGACACCAAATCTACTGGCACCTTGATTTTGGACTTCCAGCTTCCAAAACTTGAGAAATGCCACCTAGTCTGTGATATTCTGTTACAGCAGCCTGAATGGATTAAGGCAATATATAAAATGAGTAACTTTATAAACTCCAAGGGCCTCTGGAATGGAGGAGCTAGTGGTCTGGAGAGTTTTGGGGGCCACAGTGTTCACGCTGTGCTCTGGGTGGTGCTGGAAGTCTGAGGAAGACACAGGCAGCCAGTGGAGCCTGAGGAGGCTCTGGGTGTGTGCACAGCACACGCCTGGCCTGGACTCACTTTGCCCTGAAGTTCTGGCACAAAATAAACCATTATCGTCTTTAGTAACTGACAAGAAAATTGTAATTTAAAATACAATGAGCTGAGTGAGGCTTCTGGGTGCTGAGCATACAGACGTGTTCAGCATGAGAAAGTGCTTTGACCTGAGACACACTTCTCTGCATGCATGTTATAAGAAGTTTTAAAGCAGGATGAATATTTTCTCTCTAAATCCTGTTTCCAAACCAAATCGCTTGGGAATCATAGGATGTTAACTGTAACAAATCCAGCCTCCATCCTGCCCCTTAGCCATAGCAGGGCTCTGGAAAGTCTTCCCTGGACTTAAAAGTATTTGACTCCCACCACCACGGCCACCACCACAGCATAAAGGTTTGGCTATTCGAGCCCCACAACCCAGCAAATCAAAACGAACCAGCTTGCTAATTGCTTGGGTGCAAGTTCAATGTTTCTAAGATATGCTTTCATTTTTGTTAATTGTGCATGTGTTTCCAATGAACATTCCAAATGTGCGTTCGAACCCCTCCACCCTTTTGGGGGATGTTCACAAACAACCTCCGGGATACCCTGCGTGTGCGCGTTAACATTCCATTTGAAATACACGCTGCCCAGACATGCATATTTATGGCTGGAACTCTGTCTTTAGTCTGCTCTCCTCCGTCTCCTCACCCCCACGCCCCCACCATCCTCTCCCAGCCCCGTGCCCCCATTTCCATTTTTGCTTTCCTGGAAGAAGACTTCTCCAGGGACGCCTGGGATTTTTTCACTGGCGCGTCCCCATGGTCCTAAAATGACCCTGTCTGCAGACATCCAGTGGCCGCCCGGCTTCATTACGGATGTATATTCTGTCTGGTTATGCTGGACTCTGTCCCTTCTAAAGGGGGCCCCTCCTGGAGCCGCGCAAAAGACCCCCGCGCAGATGGAAGGGTCCACGCGGGCGGGTTTTGAGGGACAAACGAAGGGCATGACGCCCCCAGTGCAACCGGAGGCGGCCTCACAGAGGCCGCAGACAGAGGGCGCAGCCCCCTCCCCTCCTCCACCCCCTCCCCTACGCCTTCCCCCGCCCTAAAGGGCTAGCCGGTACTCATTTCCTGACAGAAAACGTGAATTGTGAAACAGAAAGCCGGCTTAAAAGAAACTGACCCCACATTTTATTATTTTTCCAGCGAAAGCGGGGCCCGCCCCGGCCCGGCGTGGCTATGGAGGATGCGGGTCGCGCCGCGCGCAGCCCTGAGTCCGACCGCCGGCGGCGCGCTCACCGCTGCGCAGGGGCGGCGAGCGCCCGGACTTCACAGGAAATCATTCCTCCCGGGTCTGAGACTGGGCGAGGGAGGGAGACTGTAAGAAGGAAAAAAGTTTGGTTTTAATATGTGAAATTGGTTCCCCTGGGGGAAACTTTAATTCTTGTCAAATGTTTAAGGAGAACGCACAAGGGAAACTTTCCACGTTTGCAGATGCTTTTCGCGGCGCTCCAACCCCCAGGCTCTGTGCAAAGGAGATTCTGCAGGGAAAGAGCGCGGGATGGTCCAGGAACGGGAATGTCGCCCAGCAAGGCGACAAAGGGCCTGTGCAGCCTCGTGGGGTGTTAGGGGGGAGGGGACCGAGGTAGGAACAAGACAAGCAAGTAGGGGGTGGGGGTGGGGGCCGCCCAGGGGTGAAGTAGCCCCTTCCCAAGATGACCAAGGCTGAGCAAACGCTTCTCATCAACTTGCGCTTTTCTTCTGGCTGCGTAGATTCTTCAGGTCTAGGGGGTCTGTGTGTCAGGAGATCTAGAAGCCCCCCAGAAGAGGGTGTTAGCTGACAGTGCCCTCCGCTGACCCCGTTGGGCCACATACACGGAGCTATGTGTAGAGTCGTCAGAAACCCAGGTCCCAGCGCTAGTTCTGAAATCCAATGTCTCCCTGGTAGCTCAGATGGTGAAGAACCTGCCTGCAATACAGGAGACCTGGTTTCAATCCCAGGGTTGGGAAGATCCCCTGGAGATGGAAATACCAACCTACTCTAGTATTCTTGCGTGGGAAATCACATGGACAGAGGAGCCTGGTGGGGCTACAGCCCATAGGGTAACAAAGAGTAAGACATGGCTGAGTGACTTTGACTTGGGACAGAACAGTCAGGAATTCTGATTCTAACTGGTTACTTTGAGGCACTTCTGAGCGTAGCTGGAGTTTCAAAAAGGAAGCGGGAGAACTGGCCACTTCAGAAATGAGCTAGAAATCCTGTAGGCATTTCTCCCGCAAAAATAAATCACCCTGCAGGCTGGTAAATATTCTGCAGATAAACAAAGTCTGGGACAAGCCCAGAATTTAAATTGAGATGAGCTGTGGAATGAGATCTTATTAGATCACCTTCCCAAGACAACGAGGGAGCCCTCAACCACAGCGGCATTCAGAAGAATTTGGGTGGACAGGACTCTGGGCACCGTCCCCAGGGACAGCTAGCCTCAGGCTCTTAGGTATACTTCTGTCGTCCATGTCACCTCCCACATCATTGCCCTGACCCTCCGGAGCAAGGTAAGAGCTTGTCCTGCCCATAACCCTCTTCTCACACAGCCATTTTTATATGTTTAAAAACTGTCTTCCTAGTTGACCCAGTGACTTCTCAAGGGCAGAACTATGCTGTGTTGCTCACCTCTGAATCCCTGGTACCACCTCAGACTGGCGCACAGAATATGCTTAACAACTCTTTGCTGAATGAATGAACCCTCTTGCTTGTTGGTAATGAAGGAGCATGTTGGGAAGGGAGGTAAGAAAAAAAAAAAGAGGTGGGATTTTTCACCCCTGACTGGTCTAAGTTGGTTTAGCACAGTTTAGGCAAGAGCTTTGAAGGGAAAAATCCCTTGAGGCCATTTCCAATACTGGCTAAAAGAATCCTGGCTGGGGACCCATGGAGGGGTCCCACTGTGTAACCAGAGCACCTGTCTGCCATGCTGGGGGTGGGGGTGGGGAGTTGATGGCACAGCAAGAGTTGCCAGACATAGAAACAAGCAGATTGAGAAGAGGTCACCTCTATGGAATAAGCAGCAGATCCCAGGAGATGTGACAACCCTGGTCCCTGGTATTGCCACAAATTCTCCAGCCCCATGCTTTTGGGTTGAGGCACAGAGGATTGCTGTTTGGCACCCCACCCCAGTACTTTTGCCTGGAAAATCCCATGGATGGAGGAGCCTGGTAGGCTGCAGTCCATGGGGTCGCTAAGAGTCAGACATGACTGAGCGACTTCACTTTCACTTTTCACTTTCATGCACCGGAGAAGGAAATGGCAACCCACTCCATTGTTCTTGCCTGGAGAATCCCAGGGACGGGGGAGCCTGGTGGGCTGCCATCTATGGGGTCGCACAGAGTCGGACACGACTGAAGCGACTTAGCAGCAGTAGCAGCAGCAGTATCTTAGAGGACAAGCTAACAGGAACTCAGGGAACAAATTATGTAAATTCTTTCATGGTACATGAAAGGTATCTTGGTCCTTGGAACAAGGAAGCAAGGGGATCCCAAAGGGAAACCAAGAAGGATGCCAGCAGCAAAGGCAGTGAAGCCAATAAGTTCATGTGGTTACTTAGAACAGAAAATTTCTGCCCACATGACCAACACAGGTTTCTATTCTAGATTTAGTTCCAGTTTTATAGCATCTGCAGGTTGATAGACGAGGAAACTGAGTGGACACGCTGTGCAATGATTTCTGCAAAATATGTGACAAAACATCCAACAATATTTTTGTAGAAAATGTGATGAAATACGAGCTGTATGTCCTCTGATTCCAGGAGCACCAAGGAAGCTTTTAGTTACAGTACTGAATTATACAGAAGTATGGGCATGGCAGCCCACTCCAGTGTTCTTGCCTGGAGAATCCCAGGGATGGGGGAGCCTGGTGGGCTGCTGCCTATGGGGTCGCACAGAGTCGGACACGACTGAAGCGACTTAGCAGCAGGAGCAGCAGCATGGGCTTCCCAGGTGGTTCTAGTGGTAAAGAACCTGCCTGCCAATGCAGGAGACACAGGAGACACAGGTTCTATCCCTGGGTTGGGAAGAGCCTCTGCAGTAAGAAATGGCAACCCACTCCAGTATTCTTGCCTGGAGAATCCCATGGACAAAGGAGCCTGGTGGGCTACAGTCCATGGGTCACACAGAGTCAGACATGACTGAAGAGACTTAGCACGCATGCCCGCTCCAAGCATTACAACAGACCATCTTGATAAGAATGCACATCTTAGGAAATAGGGAACAGAGAACAAAACACTAAAACAAAGCCTGAGTTGTCAGGAGGTTCTGTGCATGGACTTCGTGGGGGTGGATGTTTCACCTTGTGGACAAGGGTGGGTCTGACATAAAGGACAGCAAAAGTGGAAGTTCCATGGCCCACGGAGGGAACTGCTTAGTGGAAAGGTGGTCTAGCATCTTAGAAGTTCCTCTCAGACTTTTGATTCTGGGTCACTTTTTTTTTTTTTTTTTTTAATCCTTTTCCTTGCCTCAGTCTTGGCAAGGACGCACATCATTAGGTCGCTGAGTTTTCTTTGTGAATCACTCATAGAACAAGCAGTTACTCTGCCATGTCATAAAATATTTTTCCACTTAAGGATACAAAAGAATTTGTTGTGAACACAGAGAATCCTGACACGCTGTCTTCTTTCCAGCAGTCCCAGAAATTGTCTAAAAGAAGAAGAGAGCCTGAGGAGGGAGGAGAGAAAGGGGTGGCTTCACACTCTTAAGGCACAGGGCTCCTCTAGGCAGGTCTTATTCAATTTGACTGGCTGGTCTCAGGAAACATACTGTTTTGTACCTTCTGGGGCTGTTGAAGCGGCAGAGCAGAGATTTATCACAACAGTTGTTCAATCCAGCCCAACTGGTTTGGCACCCGGAGGAGCTATGTTTTTCAGAACAGCTTTTCGACATTCCTACATGAGCTGAGATGCATGAAAATTTCAGTTTTGAAACAACCAGATGTTTTTGTCAGGAAAGAAATAGATGACCTAAAGGAGGCCAGGAGGATAAACTCGGGGCTTGGGGAAGAAAATGGGACCGCAGGGAGCTCATGTCTTTCTCACAGCTCCTACCAACCACTCACCATGATTAGCCTACTTGTACCAAAGCCAGACCCCACTCAGCATTTCCCTTCCCACTGGGGCTGCAGAGCTGCCCAACGCGAGGCTAGGAGCTGAAGTCTCAGCCCACCATCTTCCACTGCAAACATGGAGAGCAGGCGGGGAGGTGGCTGAGAGCAGACCTCTCAAGGCAGAATCAGCCCACATTGAGTCAGATACAGAGTGGGCTGCAGAATGCAGAGAAATAACACTGAGCTTAAAAACAGGGGCTCTGGGTAGTCAGCCACTGTTTTGGTTGTTCCCTTGAGCCCCAGGTTCATTTTCTATGAAACGAGGAGGGGCTCGTTTAACTTTCTGTTCCCTTGATTCAGTAAATGTCCATTTCCTCTCTTCCTTCACAACAGGTGATACATTGAAATTGATCATGAGGAAATAACTTCTCCAAGACCAGTTATCAGATAAAAGAAAAGGTTTTATTTCAACAAAAGCAGCATTTCCTAATTTGAAGAGCAAATCACTTAAGCACATTCATGAATCAAGCCTATAATGTGGTGACCAACCACAGTCATAGGTTTTTCAAAATTGTCAGGATTTCAAATATTCTGACCTGCTGTTTCACCATGGGTTCTGATTTTCAGTTAAGGAACCATGGTGAGGTACTTAGCGATAGTGGTGGGAAAATGCAGAAAGACAGAAGAGCCTAGAGTTCATGTTTCACGTGACTGTTTTAAATAATTTACTGATTTATTTATTTTTGACTATGCTGGGTCTTCCTTGCTGCTAGGGCTTTTTTCCTAGTTTTGGCTAGTGAAACTAGTTGCCGTGTGCAGGCTTCTCATTGCAGTGGCTTCTCCTGTTCAGAACACAGGTTCTAGGATGCCTGGACTTCAGTAGTTGGGGGGTACAGGCTTAGGAGTTGTGGTTCCCAGGCTCTAGAGCACAGGCTCAGTTGCTCCGTGGCATGTGGGATCTTCCAGGACCAGGGGTCGAACCCCTGTCTCCTGCATTGGCAGGCAGACTCTTTACCACCGAGCCACCGGGGAAGACCCCATATCCTTTCCAATACATTGTTTTTTGGATTCTGGAGCCAGAGAAGCCAAGGAGAGACACACCTCCTCCTCCTGCTTCCTGGCCTCCAGCTGTGAGTCCTCTTCAATGTGTCTAAGATGCTGAGCTACACCAGGTGTCCATCTGTTGCTACAGCCAAGGGCTCTGGGCATCCTAACGGATGCTCCTTGGTGGTCTGGCACCTGCTACCATTTCCACTATAGTTACCTCTCTCCTCTGTTTTTACAAAATCCCGCTTGATTATAAAGGGAAAGGGTCTTGATTTGGTCAGAGCTTTGAGGGTGCCTTGCTTCCTCTGTACTCAGCGTATGCCACACTGGTTTGACTTCCAGAGCCACATATTCGACCCCAGTATCGCTCTTTGCTGATGAGCCGCTGCTCCCCAGGCAGCTCCCCGCGCTTTCCAAGTGCTACTAGCACCTGGGTGATTTGTTTCACATTACTCTTGTAAAGTTGCTGCCTCTCCTAGAGCCGCGTCAGCGTGCCTCCCTCTTCTTCGGAGGGAGCCAAGAGAAACTATTAAAAATGTGTTTGAAATTACACATTCCCCACTCTCCTTGACAGAGGAGCTTTGCAGAGCTCGTTAAGAGAGCTGGAGAAAATTCCACAGCACATTTCTGGGTTTATGGTTATTATTTTGCATGTGCTGCTGAGCTAATAGAATGTGACTTTGGACATCCATGATCCAAGGGAAAATGGCTGCCTAAGTCCGGAGGCTTTCCGACCAGAGCAGCAGAGTGGGCTACCATTTTGGCTATTCACCTCTGTTTGCTCTGCTTGCAGACTTCTTGAAAGAGATGAGAGCCAGGGAGACCAAGACAAAGAGGAAAGGAATAAATTTGGGCGGATTTGGGAATGAGTCCTCTTGCTTCCCTTCCTTAGTGTCCCCCCTCCCTCCTCGCTTTTTTTTTCAAAATGTTGGATGGCCTGATTTAGGATTATTTTACAGTCTTTCTCTGACTCCATGAAACTGAGCTCCACCAGAGCTGGACCCAGACTTGTAAATAATCTTCTGGAGAAGCCTGGCTAAGTGGAAGCAGCCTGTTCAGTTCAATTTTCTCCTCCAGTTACCACCGATGACCTCCAGATCTCAGTTTCTTACATAATCCTCCAGAAAGCAAAGCCACCTTGCCATTGCCTCTGTTGGAAAGAATGTGATGCTTGACCTTCTCCCTTGCTGGTGTGCGAGGCTGACAATGTGCGAATCCACCCGGCTCAGATCAGGAACCACCACATCAAAACTCCAGATACAGACCTCAAGATTTTATATCTTCTCCAGGAGATTTGAGTGCCTGGCAAATGTATTGCTAAACAGACACATTAGAACTGAAGTTCCCTACCACTTCATTGAAACCGATCTTTTGCTATAAAAACAATGGGGTCCAGTAAGGTTTCCATCAAGCAAAATGTGAAAAAAACACCATCTGACCTCAGGCCATGTAAATAACTTTAACAAGCAAAAGCTAAACCATGAGTCCATCTAACAAGAAACATATATCGAGAAATCTAGCATGTGGGAGAACTTCAGCAGAATTTTGAAAAGTCAGCAAAAGTGGGAACTGAACACTCAGAAGTACCTGATTACCAGTGTCTTGTATGTTCTGGAATGGATTTCCTTGGTGGTTCAGCAGTAAAGAATACGCCTATCAATGCAGGAGATGTGGATTTGATCCCTGGGTTGGGAAAATCTCTTCAGAGAAGGATATGGCAACCCACTCCAGTATTCTTGCCTTGGAAAGGGGGGTCCCATGGACAGAGGAGCCTGGTGGGCTGCAGTCTATGGGGTCCCTAAGAGTTGCACACAGCTTAGCAACCAAAGAACAACAACAGTACGTTCTGGAAGACATGCGATTCAATGAATATGACTTCATCTCAAATGAAGCAGAAGTGTAGAAAGCCTGGGCCATTCCTTTCTTCCTACCTTCCTGCTTCCTACGTTCTTGAATTGAGATCCCATTGTTAACTAGCCAGCCAGTCCTAAAAGATGAACTCCATAGTTTTCATTCATTCCCTCAGTGTGAAGAAACTGGCAGAGAAAAAAAAATCTCTTGATAAAAATAAATGCTGAATTCTTAACAAGACATTATACAACCAACACTGAAAGCATTCTTTATTCTGCAAAATGTTAAGCACAATTTCAGGTCAAAGAGTTAAGAAACAATTTCCAAAAAACAATTCTAAAACTACATCCATCTGTCTAAAAAGACCGTTTCCACAACCCTGTTGTAAGCTTTTTCATTCCCCTGAATATGTTTTTCTTCCCATTTTAACTTTTACCTAAAGCGAGGACTAACATTGACTTATAGGAATATCTCAGAAAATTTTTTCATGAGAATACTTTCTTTTGTTGATTTCTGAAGAAAGACCATAGCCTTGACTAGGCGAACCTTTGTTGGCAAAGTAATGTCTCTGCTTTTGAATATGCTATCTAGTTTGGTCATAACGTTCCTTCCAAGGAGTAAGCGTCTTTTAATTTCATGGCTGCAGTCACCATCTGCAGTGATTTTGGAGCCCAGAAAAATAAAGTCTGACACTGTTTCCACTGTTTCTCCATCTATTTCCCATGTAGTGATGGGACCAGATGCCCCTAGTCAGGGCTATGGTCTTTCCTGTGGTCATGTATGGATGTGAGAGCTGGACTGTGAAGAAGGCTGAGTGCCGAAGAATTAATGCTTTTGAACTGTGGTGTTGGAGAAGACTCTTGAGAGTCCCTTGGACTGCAAGGATATCCAACCAGTCCATTCTAAAGGAGATCAGCCCTGGAATTTCTTTGGAAGGAATGATGCTAAAGCTGAAACTCCAGTATTTTGGCCACCTCATGCGAAGAGTTGACTCATTGGAGAAGACTCTGATGCTGGGAGGGATTGGGGGCAGGAGGAGAAGGGGACGACAGAGGATGAGATGGCTGGATGGCATCACTGACTCGATGGATGTGAGTCTGAGTGACCTCTGGGAGTTGGTGATGGACAGGGAGGCCTGGCGTGCTGCAGTTCATGGGGTCGCACAGAGTCAGACACGACTGAGCGACTGATCCGATCTGATCTGATCTGAAGCATCCCTACCCTCAAAGAAGGACTTCTTTTTTGTTGTTGTTTGTGATAATTACTGCCTGCAAAGATCTGATCCTTATGAAAATGTGTGGTTTTTGGATTAACATCAACTTTGCATTCAATCAGTTGTTCAAAGTTCACAGGCAACAGTCATCTTCATCTTTCCATTGTAGCCACAGAGGTGTATGCATACAACAGGAGACCTCAGGTCTCCTAAAAGGGACATGTGCTCCTTGTATTTGGGAGGCACGTGGAGAACTTAGTGTCCTGAGAATTTAGAACCATCTGTTCATGGCATACAGCACATTCCAGATGCTGGACGCCAACGCACTGTCCTCTGGAGGGTGGCAGTTGGCTAAAGAGGAGCTCATGCATCAGTCTAGCTGCTGGAACTTGAACTCTTGGTCCAGAAAAATAGTGTTTTTTAACTGGGCATAACTGAAGTCTTTCTCTGATTTGGGACAGGAAGTCCTTTTCTCAAAGTGTACAAGCAGTCAAGGCATGAAAGTGTTAAAGACAACAACCCCAAATGGAGCCACTTAGGCTAAACTCCACATTTAGGCTAAACTCCACATCACTGACGGAGAAAGCAATGGCACCCCACTCCAGTACTCTTGCCTGGAAAAATCCCATGGATGGAGGAGCCTGGAAAGCTGCCGTCCATGGGGTCGCTGAGGGTCGGACATGACTGATCGACTTCACTTTCACTTTTCACTTTCATGCACTGGAGAAGGAAATGGTAACCCACTCCAGTGTTCTTGCCTGGAGAATCCCAGGGATGGGGGAGCCTGGTGGGCTACCATCCATGGGGTCGCACAGAGTCGGACATGACTGAAGTGACTTAGCAGCAGCAGCAGCAGCCACATCACTGAACTCAGACTTATTTACAGTTTTGACCCCCCCGCCAAGAAATGGAATCTTAAACTAGTCCAATCAGGAATTACCTGATCAGCACTAAGCCTGGTAGCTCCCTGCCTTCCCCTAAAGGAATGTGACCTTGTCAAAACCAACCCACTGTTTTGCCTCTCTGTTCCCACTCCCTTCTGGCTATAAGAGTCTTTAACTTTGAACGCAAATGCAAAACAGAAGCAGACTCACAGACATAGAAAATGAACTTGTGGTTGCCAAAGGAGAAAGGGAAGTGGGGAGGGACAAATTAGTGGCATGGGATTAAGAGACACAAACTGCTAGGTATAAAATAGATAAGCAACTAGAATATGTGCTGGATCCATACAGAAGCATGCCCATTATCTTTTAATAACCTACCCTGGAATATAATCTGCTGCTGCTGCTAAGTCGCTTCAGTCGTATCCGACTCTGTGCGACCCCATAGATGGCAGCCCACTAGGCTCCTCTGTCCCTGGGATTCTCCAGGCAAGAATACTGGAGTGGGTTGCCATTTCTTTCTCCAATGCGTGAAAGTGAAGTCGCTCAGTCGTATCTGACTCCTAGCGACCCCATGGACTGCAGCCTACCAGGCCCCTCCATCCATGGGGTTTTCCAGGCAAGAGTACTGGAGTAGGTTGCCATTGCCTTCTCCATATAATCTGCAAAAATATTGAATCATGATGCTGTGTACCTGAAACTAACACAGTATTGAAAATCAACTGCGTGCATGCGTGCTAAGTCACTTTAGTCATGTCCAACTCTATGTGACCCTATGGACTGTAGCCCGCCAGGCTCCTCTGTCCATGGGATTCTCTAGGCATGAATACTGGAGTGGGTTGCTACGCTCTCCTCCAAGGGATCTTCCCAACCCAGAGATTGAACCCACATCTCTTACGTCTCCTGCATTGGCAATTGGCAGGCAGGTTCTTTACCACTGAGCCACCTAGAAAGCCCTGAAAATCAACTATACTTCAGTTTTTTTTTTAAAAAAAGTCTTTCATTTCTATCTGTTAGATGGATGCTACTTGATTCATTGCATCATTGAACAAAGGCAATGAAATCTTGAAAATTTACTCCGCTGAGTTCTGTTTTTCTGGAGAGGGCAGGATTGGGTCACTTCAGTGCTTCATTTACCTTGAGGTTGAGACAACTGAAAAGAAGAACCACTCTACAAAAGCAGAGCCCTAACGACGAGCAGCGGAACAACTGATTTTCCAGCAGAGAGCATCTAAAACCTCAGGCAGCTCTTAAGTCCCTAGCCTGTACTTCACTTGGCTTCCAGTGCTTTGGGAAAGGTGAAAAGGGACAGAGAAACTTATCGTGCTCCAGATGGCTCTTCCCACCACCATCTTCAGAAGCTGATTTAAATGAAGAGGAAATGCACAGAAGAAATCTCCTTTGACCTGAACAGAGTTTAAGGAGAAGCAAAAATGTACCTGGCAGAGTCCGGCTGACGTCTTATTTGCCTATATTTTCCTTTTGAGGAGTGAGTGACTCAGGCACACAGTCTACCTGCCCATGAAAGATGCCGGGGCCCCTGTGCTGCAGCACTCGGACTTTGTGTGTGCGTGCGTGTGTGTGTGTGTGTGTGTGTGTGTGCGCATGTGTGACACGCATGGGGAAGCTACCATGCAGTGCTGAGCTGACTTTGGAAGAAAGAGGAGCAGCTTCGCTCCAATCACACACACATGAAATCGTCACCATCTGACAAGTAGAAAAGATAAAAACATGTAGGAATAGGCATTTGAAATACCCGGGTTGGAAATATAAACAATGGGGGGATGCAAATGTGGGTTGAAAAAAAAATCAGTGTATTTGGTGAGGAGAATTTCTTAACGCTTTTCAAAAAAAAAAAAAAAGAAAGAAAAAAAACAGGAAAGAAGGAAAGGAAAAGGGGAAAGTCAGTGAGTTCAAGTGTAAAAAGCCTTGTGCAGCGAACTCCACTGGGCTCCAGAGTGGCCACTGCCCCCACCCGCACACACACACACACACACACACACACACACACACGATTTCCTTCTCTCATGTGTAATCTGCTTAGAGTCAAGCAAATGACTAAGTTAACACCAGGTTATCAAGCAGAAAAATCCCTGGTGCTTCAGATCATATCGCTCTTCCAGGGAAGCACTCCCTGGGCCACTCCATGAGACCAGCCTCCTGTCACAATCCATCCTGCACCCCGAGATTTCCCTTCACAGCCTTGCCACAGAACCAAGGTGGGGGAGCGAGCATCTGATGGTTTGTCTCCTCTCCGTGGAGGTTGGTAGGTGTTGATTTTTGCTGTTGATCCTCAGCCACCAGCAGGTACCTGAGACGTCCACTCATTTGTGTGCTCAGTTATTCATCAACAGATGTTTCCTGTGCTCCTTCTCCTTACAGGACATGGGCAGGCACTAGGGATGCAGGTGGCAGGAGCGAGGCCAGTGTTGTTGCTCAGTCGCTCAGTTGTGTCTGACTCTATGTGACCCTACTACAGACTGTAGCACACCAGGCTTCCCTGTCCTTCACCATCTTCTAAAACAGGCTCAACCTTTACCGCCGTGTGGCATAAAAAAAAAAGGGGGGGGGAGAGGGGGACTTGGGGAAAAAAAAAAAAAAAAAAGAAACACAAAAAAATAGAACAGGCTCAAACTCATGTCCGTCGAGTTGGTGATGCCATCCAACCATCTCATCCTCTGTTATCCCCTTCTCCTCCTCCCTTCAATCTTTCCCAGTATCAGGGTCTTTTCCAGTGAGTCAGCTCTTCATATTAGGTGGCCAAAGTATTGGAGCTTCAGCTTCAGCATCAGTCCTTCCAATGAATATTCAGTACTGATTTCCTTTAGGATTCACTGGTTTGATCTCCTTGCAGTCCAAGGGACTCTCAAGAGTCTTCTCCAACACTGCAGTTCAAAAGCATCAATTCTTCGGTGCTTAGCTTTCTTTATAGTCCAACTCTCACATCCATACATGACTACTGCAAAAACCATGGCAAAGTAATGTCTCTGCTTTTTAATATGCTGTCTGGGTTTGTCATAGCTTTTCTTTCAAGGAGCAAGTGTTTTTAATTTCATGGCTACAGTCACCATCTACAGTGATTTTTTTTGTTGTTCCCTATGGTTAAAGCAACCTTTTAGGAACCCAGACACCCAAACTTGGTGACTCTGGTACATGCCACCTCCTCTGAGGCTTAACAGTAAAACTTTGGACAGAGGATATGGGGGAGAAAGAGGAGGCCAGGGTGGCTTCTCTAGTTCCCACAAGGCTGGATTTACCAATGAAATTTAGCTATCTTCTTCAGCAAGGAAATTTATTTCAACCCTGTTCACCTGGCAAGGTTGGGGGCAGCCATAGCAAGAGCCACAGACGATCACTTTTCAGAAAATAAAAGCCCTCAAACACCTAGGAGTGAGGGAGGGTGGCCCCTGGGAAAGCAGCCTGTTCCCTGGAGGCTGAGACTGTTTTGTGTCATGCCGTCTGCCATCACCCTTTGGTTTGTGGGAACAGTGGAGCCATCCAGAGGTAGATGTCCCACATCCTTTGGCTGGGCACTCTGTCCCTCCTAGTGGGGGTGCAGCCTGGAAGCTTCTCAGTTAATGACAGGATTGGCTGCCTATGGAGCTTTTAAGAGGAGAAATATGGAAAGTTTGAAAAGAAACATCTTCACGGCTCCCACTAACGTCCTGCTCTTCTGACAGAATTCTGTGTGCTCACAGCTCAGTGGAGGGAGCCCTTGGTGACCAGTGTCAGTTTGCAAGGACGTCATGGAGGAGGGCTTGAAGAATGAGTGTGATTCAGGTGGGTGCTGTGGTTGGAAATGCTTGTGTCTCCTCAAAATTCACATGTTATAATGCTGACCCCTAAAGGGACTGGCATTAGTGGGGGGGAGCTTTGAGAGATGCTTAAATCATGAGGGTGGAGCCCTTATGAGTGAGATCAGTGCTTTTATAAAGGGGGCTCAGCCCTTTCCATCACGTGAGGACACAAGTCTGCAATAGCGCTGGTGCCCTGACCTCAGCCTTCCATTCCAGAACTGAAATTTCTTCCAGTCTCCAGAAATAAAATTCTGTTGTTTAATTAGTTAACTAAAATGAAATTTAAAAATTATAATGTTTTGAAATAGTTTATCAATTGAGCTATTTGCCTTTTCCCTCAAAATGTTCTGATAAAAATAATTCCAAACCCCTGAGAGCCCCCCAGGGTGCTGCACTTTCCAGTGTGAGAGGTGACATTGTAGGGCCGTTAGTGCCACCCTCCCCCTGCCCCATGCCCCAAGAATCAGGTCAGCACACTGCCTTAGGGAGGAAGGTAGGAAAGGAGGGGCTGAGAACCCTGCCTGGGTTCCACCATATGCCTGGAATTTTAGATGCTGCTCAAGTCCTTTGGGCTTCCCAGGTGACACTAATGGGAAAGAACCTGCCTGCCAATGCAGGAGACATAAGAGATGCAGGATCAGTCCCTGGGTGAGGAAGATCCCCTGGAGGAGGGCATGGCAACCCACTCCAGGACTCTTGCCTAGAGAATTCCATGGACAGAGGAGCCTGGTTGGCTGCAGTCCACGTGGTCGCAGAGAGTCAGACAAGACAGAAGCGACTTAGCATGCGTGCACGCAAGTCCTTTACTGCAGCAGTCCCCAACATTTTTGGCACCAGGAACTGATTTTGTGGAAAACAATTTTTCCGTGGATGGGGTGGGGATGGTTTCAGGATGAGTCAAACACAGTAGGGTTCCAGACCCTGTGAGAATCTCATGCCAGCGCTGATTTAACAGGAGACAGAGCTCAGGTGGTAATGCACGTGCAAATACAAATAAAGCTTCACTCGCTTGCCCACCACCCACCTCCTGTGAGGTGCCCGGTTGGGCACCTCTGCTTCACTGCACCCCCTCCTCCGGGGTGAACCCCTATTTTTCCTGCAATCCTTGAGACCTGGGCTGACTCAGATTCCTACAGCTATTGCTCCAGCCCTCAGATCAACCTCTCTTCTTGCTAACTTTTGAAGAAATACCATGAGCTGTGCATTCACAGAATAAGAACAAAGAGGCCTGCCTCATCCTATGTTGGCTTAGAAGCATTGTTCATGAGGGCTGCATGCATCTTTCTATTTTGCAAAACCATCACACTCCCAGCCAAACCAGCCATCAGTGGTTGTCTTTTTAAAATTTCAAATTGTTAAGTATTCTTGTTTTCCTGAAATGTCTTGAAAAAGTTATTTCCACGCTGACACTCTGCTCGCCAGCTTTTATTTAGAAGCACATTTTTAATATATTCGATTCTCTGAAAGAGAAAAAGTCCAGGAGAGTAAATAAAGCAGAGGCTGAGGTTACTACCCATCCGTCAATCCCTGAGCCCAGATTAAGCCCAAGCCAGGAAAACACAGCGCTTGAAGGCAGTGGCACCAGCCAGACCCTCTTTTAAAAGGGACCCTTGTTGCCCTTGAGGGTTTAGAACTGAAAAGGAAAGCTTTTCAAAGCCATCAGAAAGTGAAAATTAATCTAAGTGCATCCATGTAGCATAGGAGTGTCAGAATTCATAATTAGAGGTCATAAATCTTTTTGCAATGGAACAAAAATAAATAAGCACGCGAGAGCACAGATCGAAAGGCAGCGGGCGTCCACACACTCCCAGTGTCAGCTTTAATTTATTTCTCTACTTGGAAAGGGGAGACTTTGAAAGCTGGCTGCCAGTCTGAAGGGAGCCTCCTCAAACTCTTCTTCTGGCCCAGACAAAGGTTTGAATGTTGTGGGGAGACATGGAAAGAATAACACAGGAAGCTTTTGACTTCTTACATTGAAAAAGAGCTCTTTGGGAGGTGGGGGGTTGGGAGAGAGAAATTGAGAAAGAGAAGAAACCTTTTTTCTAGGAATCCCTTTTGTATAATTTAAAATGCTCAGCACGTTAAAACCAGATACCAACAAACAAACAAAAAAAAGCAAAGTCTGATTTAAGTATGCTGTTTGGACGTACCTGGAGGGGGTTTTGGAAAGACATTCACAGACCGTTTTAACAGCATTGAGAGCTCTGCCAACACAACAGAGATCTGTACATAAATATATACATATGTATTTACACAATGCAGAGTGCACATAATCATTTCCTTTGTGAGGGGAAACGATGTCATTACAGCATTAAAATTGGAAGGGATCGATAGTAATGGAATTTCCTGAGACTCCACGTGAAGAAAGGTCTAGGAAAACAGTACCTGTGGAGCTAATTACTTGTCATCAGACTCCGCAGCATGAAAACACACTCGTTCCCTCCCTTCTGCTGTCGTAACTCAAAGGCATCAAAATGGAAAGCTTCACGTGAGCAAAGTAAAAGAGCCACTCCAGGAAGATTCCAGAAGTTCTCTGGGAAGAGGTCTCCTGCAGCGTCCTTCCGAAATGAGAGCTATGCTAACAAGTGTATGAGCTGAGTCAGCACCACACAGGAAACTGTCAGACTCCTGGGTCACCCCTGAGCTTTTGTGTCTCAGTCAGTCAGTCAGTTCAGTCGTGTCCGACTCTTTGCAACCCCATGAACCGCAGCACGCCAGGCCTCCCTGTCCATCACCAACTCCCATGGTCCACCCAAACCCACGTCCATTGTGTCAGTGATGCCATCCAACCATCTCATCCTCTGTGGTCCACTTATCCTCCTGCCCTCAATCTTCCCCAGTATCAGGGTCTTTTCAAATGAGTCAGCTCTCTGCATCAGGTGGCCAAAGTACTGGAGTTTCAGCTTCAACATTAGTCCCTCCAATGAACACCCAGGACTGATCTCCTGTTAGGATGGACTGGTTGGATCTCCTTGCAGTCCAAGGGACTCTCAAGAGTCTTCTCCAACACCACAGTTCAAAAGCATCAGTTCTTCAGTGCTCAGCTTTCTTTATAGTCCAACTCTCACATCCATACATGACTACTGGAAAAACCATAGCCTTGACTAGACGGACCTTTGTTGGCAAAGTAATGTATCTGCTTTTGAATATGCTGTTTAGAGATCAGCCCTGGGATTTCTTTGGAAGGAATGATGCTAAAGCTTAAACTCCAGTACTTTGGCCACCTCATGCGAAGAGTTGACTCATTGGAAAAGACTCTGATGCTGAGAGGGATTGGGGGCAGGAGGAGAAGGGGGACAACAGAGGATGAGATGGCTGGATGGCATCACTGACTCGATGGACGTGAATCTGAGTGACCTCTGGGAGCTAGTGATGGACAGGGAGGCCTGGCATGCTGCGATTCATGGGGTCACAAGGAGTTGGACACGACTGAGCTGAACTGAACTGAACTGAGGTTGGTTATAACTTTCCTTTCAAGGAGCAAGCGTCTTTAAATTTCATGGCTGCAATCACCATCCACAGTGATTTTGGAGTCCAGAAAAATAAAGTCAGCCACTGTTTCCACTGTTTCCCCATCTATATGCCATGAAGTGATGGAACTGGATGCCATGATTCTAGTTTTCTGAACGTTGAGCTTTAAGGCAACTTTTTCACTCTCCTCTTTCACTTTCATCAAGAGGCTTTTTAGTTCCTCTTCACTTTCTGCCATAAGGGTGGTGTCATCTGCATATCTGAGGTTATTGATATTTCTCCAGGCAATCTTAATCCCAGCTTGTGCTTCCTCCATCCCAGCATTTCTCATGATGTACTCTGCATATAAGTTAAATAAGCAGGGTGACAATATACAGCCTTGACGTACCCCTTTTCCTATTTGGAACCAGTCTGTTGTTCCATGTCCAGTTCTAACTGTTGCATCCTGACCTGTATACAGGTTTCTCAGTTCTCACTTATCTATAAAATAAGGAGACCCTTCTGTCCTAGTGAATCATTTTAATGTTATGATAAAATGGGTTAAGAGACTGAAAGCACTTTTAAAGTATGAAGTGCCTTAATCATACAAAAAATGTATTGCTCCCAGATTTAGAGTACAGGGCAGAGAGTACAGTTCAGTACCATGTGGGTGAGAGGCCACTCATGGTGGCCAGTGTAGGGTTGGAAGATAGTTCTAGGATGACTCTGCACTAGACTTGCATGCAGGCAGCTGGACTGGAAGGTTGGGAGCTCTTGGATAGCCATGGGCTTGCTTGAGAGATCCTGCTTCTTCCATGTAGGAGACACAGAGGAAGCCTGACTTGCTAAAATCACAACCTCGCTTTTTTAACGCATCTGTCTTCCATCATCAAGAAGAACTGAGGAGTTAACTAGCTTTGGGAATTATTCTTTGGGGAGGAAAATACCTGATTTTACACTAGATTTCATCATTTCAGGAGACAAAGCCCACCAGTTTATCTAAGACCTACCCAGAGAATGCCAGTGCCATAAAGAACAGGGCACTTGTTACATTCCTTGGTCATGCTAAGTTGTGGCTCTCATGAAGAGTCTCTCAAGAACAAAAAGTCAGTTGAAAGGACTCTCTTGAACTCTCCTGACACATCTCGTGGAGAAGGAAGTGGGCAGCTGCAAGCAATATGGGCTGAGGTTTTGGCCAGTCTTCCCTATTTTACCACCCTTCCCCTACACTCAATCTCTCCCTAATCTAGCAGTTAAGCATCCTTCTGCTTAAAAGTCTTATTTCATCTGAGAATCCAACTCTTCAATGTTTGGAAGATATTGTGGAATAAAAATCTGCTCTTCCGGCAATCATTGACCAACCTGGGGGCATAATAACATTAACAAATTCACTTCTTTCTGCCAATGTCCTCCCCTTTGGGCTGGTCCCCATGGTCTTTTACTTCCATCCCACTCTGTTCAGCAAGGTCCCTTCTTATTGGCCTCCCTCAGTCCTCCTATACCCTTTATTCTTACCACAAAAGCTTAGGGGCCATTGAACAATAGACATTTATCTTTTGCTCAAGTTCTCTAGGTCCACTGGGCAGCTTTGCTGATCTGGGCAGGAATGGCTGATTTCAGCTGGGAAAAGAAGTGGAAACAGTGGCAGCTTTTATTTTCTTGGGCTCCAGGATCACTGAGGACAGTGAATGAAGCAACAAAATTAAAAGATGCTTGCTTCTTGGAAGAAAAGCTACTACAAACCCAGAAAGCATATTAAAAAGCAGAGACATCATTTCGGCGCCCTGGTGGGTTCATATATACACCCACTCTGTTAATGTACTTATTTGTCCCTTAGGTGAAAGTGACAGTGTTAGTTGCTCAGTCATATCCAACTCTTTGCAACTCCATGGACTGTAGCCCATCAGGCCTCCTCTGTGCATGGGATTCTCCAAGCAAGAATACTGGAGTGGGTTGCCATGCCCTCCTCCAGGGGCTCTTCCTGACCCAAGGATTGAACTCAGGTCTCTCACATTGCAGGCAGATTCTTTACCATTTGAGCTACCTGGGAAGCCCCCATCCCTTAGGTGGCTAGATCCAATTCAAAAGCCTTTGGATTTTGCATAGTATAACCATCTACTCAGTGATGTAATAATTTTAGGAGATCAGAGAGCCAGGATTGAAAATGGTCTTGCCAAAGCCTAGGGAAATCCGGTCTGGGGAGAGAGTTTCCTGTGGTCCCTCTTTCCTGAATAAGAGGTTGAGGTCACTTCCCATTTCCTTATATTGGAAGTCTGGCCCTACAGTAAAGAAATTATTGGTTCCTCTGTACCTAGTCCCTTTGCCATGTGATTTTAGTTCTTCCTTCTAGGTGAAATGTTCTTCCTTTGACTTTGGGCTCTGCCACATGACTTGTGTTGTCCACAGAATA
Source organism: Tragelaphus eurycerus (assembly GCA_935064755.1). Lineage (NCBI taxonomy): Eukaryota > Metazoa > Chordata > Mammalia > Artiodactyla > Bovidae > Tragelaphus > Tragelaphus eurycerus. The sequence goes on from CAKXYN010000265.1 coordinate 384,137, forward strand.
TTAGCAACATGACCAACAAAGGTCCGTCTAGTCAAGGCTATGGTTTTTCCAGTAGTCATGTGCAGATGTTAGAGTTGGACCGTGAAGAAAGCTGAGCACTAAAGAATTGATGCTTTTGAACTGTGGTGTTGGAGAAGACTCTTGAAGTCTCTTGAGAGACTGCAAGGAGATCCAACCAGTCCATTCTAAAGGAGATCAGTCCTGGGTGCTGGGGACCAGCCCCAGCTGATCCAGGGACTTCGAAGCAAGGACAGCATCGGTGGGGTTCAGGACACAATAGTTACAATTAGAGATATAAAGAATAATAGAACAAGGATAGCTCAGTAGGAAAATTCAGTGGAGAAAAGAGGCTGAGTAGCTTGGTTTACGCGGGGGACCAATAAAACTTCAAGACAAGAAGTTTGCACCACTTACGTAGGCCGCAGGCATCTTTCCGTTCTCCAGAAGGAGAGGAGACACTGAGGCCTCCCCGGTCTGATCTTAGAAGCCCAGGCATAATTAGTAAGCATGGTGGGTTCCGCGCTCCAGATGGAGACTCAGCCAGAATTTGAGAGAGAGAGAGACATGGGGAGACCAGTCTTTCCAGGAACTGATCCCCTCCTTTATTTTCCCTGGTTTACTTTTATACACTGAGATGTTATACAAAAGTCACGCGGGGTCAGCAGCCCTGACTTTTATCAAAGTCAGGTGCTTAAATGTATACAGAGGTTTTAGGTGTGTTACATCATCTTCTGGCCAGGGTGATTATTCTTAAAACAGATTCCACTAGATAAATTTACATTCCTATAGGGTGAGGGTGTAGTGGGTTTTAGTCAGGGAAAGAATTTACTTAGCCTAAAGTCTAACATGACTAATATCAAAGGTTAATACTTATCTCTTCTATATATTCATTAATGTGTATAAGGGCAGGGGAAGTGGAGACTTAGCAGCAATCATTGGCTCAACAAATGAAAAACCCTTCACCAATACAATTTCTAATCAGCCCATTATACTTATGCTAATAGTTTTCTGACTTCTCTAAAGAACCTGTTTTTTAGAAGGTTAAGAGCATCTCGTGCCTCCCACTGTTGGGAGGCTGTGAGTAATCACATGTGGCCGGACAAGCCTGTCAGGTAGGCTAGAGAACCTTCAGAGGAGTTTGCAGGTTAAAACACTCCTGTCACGCCCAGGAATTTTTATTAACTGAAGCTTTAAGTTAACTCTTCTTTCAGAGAGAGGTAGTGGGGGACAGCCCCCGTAAAGTCAGAAGTGTAGGTGAGAGCACAAGTAGTAAAGTAGGCAGGCTCTGGCTATGGGGGTAGATGCTCGAGAACCTCCAAGGGGCTCCTGAGGCTTGATCTTGTGCCCTTGCCTTATTGCCAAGCCTCCTTCCTCATGAACTTTGTCACAGGCAGAGCGCTAATCCAAAAACTGGCTCCCAACACCTGGGTGTTCTTTGGAAGGAATGATGCTAAAGCTGAAACTCCAATACTTTGGGCACCTCATGCGAAGAGTTGACTCATTGGAAAAGACTCTGATGCTGGGAGGGATTGGGGGCAGGAGGAGAAAGGGACAACAGAGGATGAGATGGCTGGATGGCAACACTGACTTGATGGACATGAGTTTGAGTGAACTCTGGGAGTTGGTGATGGACAGGGAGGCCTGGCGTGCTGCAACTCATGGGGTTGCAAAGAGTCGGACACGACTGAGCAACTGAACTGAACTGATGCAAGCAGGGGCAGCCTCCATCATGAGAAGAACATGCCTTGGGTAACTGAAGAATCCCAGGAAAACAAGAAACACCTAGAAGATGCTTGAGCTACTGAAATCATCCAAGCTGCCCTAGTTGGCCTAAATTTGAAGCCAGCCTGTACCAACTGACCTGCAGATACATAATCTAGAACACAAGTTTATTTTTTTAGGCAACCACATTTTGGAATGGTGTGCTATGTAGCAGTGTTTGGCAATAGCTGACTGATATCACTCCTCATGGAAAGTAGAACACGTTATAAATTACAAGTGGAAGCCTGACATTTGGTGTGTAATATAGGATATTTACAGCAGCAAAAGTTGGGAATTGTATCTTATCAATGTGGGTGATTGGTCCTCACTGACATTCAGTTGACACCCAAGATTCCCTCGGCAGCTGAGATACCAAATAAATAAATTGGATAGAAGGAGATTAGATATTTCATCCCCCCCCCCTCCATTTTTGCTACAGAAATGATCATAATCCCAAAGAGAGCAATAAACCCTCATACAACCATCACCCAGCTTCAACAATGATCAGCATTTTACAAGGTTTGTTGCTGCTCCCCAACTCATTGTTTTCTTGAAAATTAGCTCTTTTAAATTCCAAATCCACTACAGTATACCTTGGGTGAGTCCCTAGACTCAGATAAAGTAGGAAAGATCCTCTCTTAGGATCTCTTAGGGCCTTAAATTTGAATACAGGAGCCTTCAGAAATTTATGCACAAGTTTATGTATATACATGTTTTAGGAAGGATGTCCCTGGTTTCCATCAGATTCAAAAGATCTATGTTTCTGCACAAAAAAAGCATCAGCCATTCTTGCCTGTTTTCATCCAACCTTGCCGGATGCCAGCATCTCGAGCACCTTCTGCAGGCGGAAGGAAGCCCAGGTGGACAAGGCATCAAATCACCTTGGCCCAAGGATAATGGCAACCTCCCTAAATGGGCAGCATCACTGATTTGCTTGTGTAGACATAGAACTAAGACAAAGTGTCAGCTTTCGTTTTAGTTATAACGGAAGTCACAATCTTTTCAATGATCGGGAAGAACAGCTCTGCCTTTCAGTGAAAATGTCTTGAGTGGCTTATGGGCTCAACTTCTAAATCTCAGCTGTCTAACAATCTCAGATGCAGCTGAGTGGAAAAGAAGCATCTCTAGGTACCACTAGTGCAGTAGTCCTTGCAGTCTGGAGAATGTATAAATCGCCTGGCAGACTTTAAAATCTGATTTCTGGATCCCATTCCAGACCTACCAAACTGGAGTCCCTGTGAAATCTGCATTTTTAACAAGCTCCCACAATTTGTAGCAACTGGTCCACAGACCACACTGGAGAGGCACAGCATAATGGGCAGCCAGGTCCAGAGTAACCATCTGACGTTTAAACTAGGTCTTCCTTTCTTGAATTTGTATTTCCTTTCTGTCTGTAAATGGGGGCAGATTAAAAAAATAAATAAATAAAAAAAACCAATGTCTCGCGCACCTCAATGTCTCTATCAGCCTAAAAATCTCGTGACCCTGGTTTCCCTAGGATTTCCAGGCAAGATACTGGAGTTTGCCATTTCTTCTCCTTATGAGGGCCTATGACCCCTACTATTTTTTAAGACTGCTATTGCACTGGGCTGATTGTAAAGGTTTAGGCTCTGGGAGAATTCTCATCAACCCAGTAGGGGGAGTGCAGGCCAGGGACAGTGGTCCCCAAAGTTATTCACGCTGCACAGGTGGCAGGCATGGGACATACAGTCAAGCACTATTTGAACTTCTAATCCAGGTCTTTGCAGGAGAAATGTCACAAAAGCAATGGGAGCTCCAGAAAGCATCTTCAGGTTCAAAAAGGAACAAGAACACAACGAGGAGCCCAGAGCTCTGAGGGACAGTAACGTGTGGTCCTCCCATTCTTTGTTCAACATTAAGGCCACTGGTGCAATGTGGGTTTCATTACTGGCTCAAAGACAATATTTCACAGAGTTATAAGTTCAAGATGTTATTGAAAAACCCATATTGTGTTTTTTTATCCCCACCTACTCTCTCCCCCAGAGTTTTCTTAAATCATTTAAGAAAAAGAGAAAAACTTTTAACATGGTTCCACCCAAGTGGTCATGTTGCTAAGGATATGGAGCAGGGTACACCAGGGCCAGAAACCCGAATGGAAGGATGATGTTATTTCCTCTGCCTCCTGGGGTCTGGGGGGAAGCCATGAACCCATTAAGTACATAAGCAGGATCGTGTGGGTGGCCCCAGAGAGGGACACCTGTTTTGCTACTAAATGCAGGATCACAAACACAATTTTTCCATAATACTATCCTGTCTGGGCCCAGCCAGCAGTGAAGGCAAAGGGAATTTCTAGAGAAATTTAGAGCAAGATCTCAGAAGGTCTTAAAGGCATAATCTTGGGAAAGAGCCCCTGCATTAAAATAAAAAACCTACGGACATTCTTTTTCACAGATGCAGATTATTCCATGGTACTACTACACTGTACTGTGGGCAGTGTTTCCAGGCTCTTTTCCTGTTATAAACAATGTAGCAAGGGATAAATAAATAGATGTTAATATAAATTAAAATGCTGCTTCAATTTCCAGAGGGTGGATTTCTCCAGTCACTGAGAATGGGTTAAGAGTGTTAACAAGCATGGACATTTGATATTTCAGTAAACAGTGTCATGTTATTTTTAAAACTTACAATAACAAGTCTTTCTTCCACCAGGAGTAGATACAAGCATCTGTTTTCCCACATTTCTGTGATCACAGGTTAGTTCTCCTCCCCTTCCCCACTCTGATGGGCATGAAATGATCTTTTTAATTAAAAACCTTTTTATTTTGTATTGGGATGCAGCCGGTTAACAACGTTGTGATAGTTTCAGAGAAAGAACTCAGCCATGTAAATACATGTGTCCATTATAAAATGATCTTATTCTTTTTATCTGCATTTTTGTATGTCAGGTTGACCATATCTGCATATGTCTTCTGATTTTGTGAATGCCTGTTCTCACCCATATTATGTTCTTTTTCTTATGAATCTGCAAAAGCTGAATAACATTAACACTTGGTCTTTCACATGTGTTAGTAATTTTTTTTTCCCACAGACTTGTTTGTCTTTTACTTTTGCTCTTAATCTTGTCCTTTGACACAGAGATTTTTTAATTTTTAGGGAGTCAGTTCTTAATGGATTCTGGCTTTTGCCACTCAAGTTTATAAAATATATATCTTAAATTTTCTTTAAAAATACTTAGTTAAAAAGATCAAGAACTTTAACCCATCCATCTTAAATCTATTGTTGTGTGTATTATGTGAGGTTCGGGTCTTGTTTATTTCTTCTTATCTGTGAAGTCCATCATGACAATGCCATCTATAACACAACACATTGGTCTCCAGGGGGCTGGGATACTATTGGATCATATATTAAGTCCCATGGATCTGTTTCTAAACTTCTTTTATTAAATTCCTGTGCCGATGCTACACTGTTTTCTTTATAATACTTTCATAGTAAAATTTAATGTCTATTTTTTCTAAATATTTGGGGGCAACCCTAACATATCGATTTTTACATAAAAACTTTAAAATACTTGGTGCACTAAAAAACTGCCCACTGGAATTCTGGTTGGAATTACATCTTGTGTGGTTAAGTCTTCCCAACTAGAAATATCTGAGATTAAGACCTTTCCATGTATCCAGATCTTGTCTAATGCCCTCTAATACTGTTTTATGATTATCTTCGCTTGAGTTATTAGTCCACAAAGAGAACTTTGCTGCTAATATGAAGGAAACTTTGCCACGTAGTTAATAACAATTTTCATTATTCACAAATCCCATATTTGTAAACTCACCTACTCACTAGAACGTATTTGTAATCTCAAGTCAGTATGGCTCTGCTTCTCCGTCATTCACAGTCAGAGGCACAGGCAAAAAATTGGAATCACTTGATATGCAAGTTCCCAGCTGAGAACTGGGAACTTGTTCAACCAGCTGAGGCTGAACAAGGCAACACTCAGCCTTTCTATGTCAGCTTATTCCGTAAACGTATCCTTCTCATGGTGTATTTAGTGCCATACGCGTGCATTTTTGTGCTTTTTATTGGTGGTTTTGCTATTTAAAATGGCACCTGAGCATAGTGCCGAAGTGTCATCCAATGTGCCAAGGTGCAATAAAGCTGTGACGTGCCTTAGAGAGAAAATTTGTATATTAGAAAAGTCTTCTGCAGGCATGAGTTATAGGTCTGAGTTGGCTGTGAGTTTAGTGTTAATGAACTAATGTGTGTGCATGCTCAGTTGCTCAGTTGTGTCTGACTCTTTGCGACCCCAGGGATGGTAACCTGCCAGGCTCCTCTGTCTACGAGATTTCCTAGGCAAGAATACTGGAGTGGGTTGCCATTTCCTCTTCCAGGGGACCTTCCTGACCCAGGGATTGAACCCAAGTCTCCTACAATATTTGCATTGCAGACAAATTCTTTACCACTGAACCACCTGGGAAGCCCAACGAGCCAACAGTATGTATTAAACAAGGTTTCCTAAAATTAAACCACATAAAACAAGTTATCCCAAGGTAGAAATTTTATTCTCTAAACATACCACATAAAACAGCCCCCCCCAGGTTATGCCCACCACGAGAGATATAAGTTCAGAAAATTTTATGACAAATAGTCAGCTACATCATCTTAAGAATCAGGATTGATCCAGAGGACTGTTGGATCTTCTTGCAGTATATTTCTCCCTGAAGTGTCTTCTCCAACACCACGGTTCAAAGCTCCTTTGCGCGCCCCCCCCTTCGTGGTTCAGTATTCACTAATTCAGTGTTAATGACAACTTTATAGAACATAATTACTGCAAATGTCAAGAACAGGCTGTATAGCTTTATCTGTTATTTTGATATCAGAGTTTGATGTTAAGATTATGCCAGCATCATAAAATTAATTAGCAAGCTTTGCACCCTTTAATATGGTCCGTGTGTGTGCTCAGTTGCTTCAGTCATGTTTGACTCTTTGCGACCCTATGGACTGCAACCTACCAGGCTCCTCTGTCCTTGGGAGTCTCAGCAAGAAGCGGTGTGGATCACCATGTCCTCCTCCAGGGGATCTTTCTGACCCAGGGATTGAACCTGCTTTTCCTGAGGTTCCTGCATTGCAGGCAGATTCTTTACTGCTGACCCACCATGGAAGCCCTTAACACAGTCTGCTGCTGCTGCTAAGTCACTTCAGTCGTGTCCTAGAATAGTTTAAATAGATAAATTCTTTTCTTTATGGCAATGTGTACTCAAAGCTGAATACTCACTTCCTCTTCTATATTTTCCAACCCAATTATATCCACCCATGCTGTTAGAGGTTCTTCAATGAAATGGAGATAATCCATTATGTGTTTGTATTAAATTCCTTATTATTTAAGTTAAATGGTAAATTCCCAATAATATAGTGCTACTTCAAGTTTGAATAGGAACCTTACCCTATTATGAATTTCGTCCTGAGAAATTAAAATTTGAAGATTAAATCCTAAAGAGATAAAAATCCAGAATTCTTAAGTTACAATCCAAAAAAAGGTAATATCCAAAAGCATTTGCCATTTTGTGTTAAATATCCAAACAAATTCTTCCTTCTCCCTAGTGTCTGGTTTTGCCATCACTGGATGGTCCTCAGTGCGTGGGTAGAGTGAGCATTGGTCAGCACCTGCAGCCCGGGGGTCCTCTGAAAGATGTGGTTCATCTTGAACTACAGGTTAAACTAGCCTCTCTTTAAAAAGTCCAGATGTGCAAAGAAAGGTAAAACTATCTCAAAATTCGTTTTGTTTTTAATTAATTTTTATTCCAGTATAGTTGCTTTACAACGTTGCATTAGTTTCCACTGAATAGAGAAGTGAATCAGCTACGCTTATACATGTACCCCCTCTTCTTTAGATTTCCTTCCCATTCAGGTCACCACAGAGCACTGAGTAGAATTCCTTGAGCTATACAGTAGGTTGTCATTAGTTATCTACTTTATACATAGTAATGTACATATGTCAGCCCTCATCTCCCAATTAATCCCACCCTTCCAGCCTTGGTAACCATAAGTTTGTTCTTTATATCTGTAACTCTATTTCTGCTTTGCAAATAAGTTCATTTGTACCATTTTTCTATATTCCACATATAAGAGATATTCTACAATATTTGTTTTTCTCTTTCTGACATACTTCACTCTGTATAACAATATCTAGGTCCATCCACCTCTCTGTGAATGGCACTGTTTCACTCCTTTTCATGGCTGGGGAGTAGTTGTATACATGTATCACATCTTTATTCCTCTGTTGATGGACATTTAGGTTGCTTCCATGCCCTGGATATTGTTAATAGTGCTGCAGTGAACATAGAGTGCATGCATCTTTTTGAATTCTGGTTTTCTTTGGATATATGCGTAGGAATGGGATTGCTGGATCATATGATAGCTCTATTTTTATTTTTTTGAGAAACCTCCATACTGTTCTCCAGAGTGGCTCTGCCAATTTGCATTCCCACCAACAGTGTAAGAGGGTTTCCTTTTCTCTACACCTTCTTTAGCATTTATTGTTTGTAGATATTTTGATGATGGTCATTCTGACCAACTTGAGATAATACCTCATTGTAGATCTGATTTGCATTCCTCTAATAATTACTGATATTGAGCATCTTTTCTTTCTTCCTCTCGTCCTTCCTTTCTTTCTTTTTTCCAGACTCCAGAATTTATTCTTTCAGGAAGGTAACTGGAAAGTAAGCTAACAAGAATTTTGCTAGGAAGACTTGTACAAAATTTACATAAACCCATTTCCTAGAATGTGCTCTGAGAAAAGAAGAATGCGTTGGAGAGTAAGTACAAGAAACATTTCATTTGTCTCTCTGTTGGCATGAAGAGGCATCTTCAGTGCTGTGCTACAGGGGCTCTTGTGTGGAAGCCCTCCAAACTCACCTCCAGGGGTGGTTTCTCTATGGGTTTGAATGAAATGGCTTTCATTCCCCATTTCTGTTTCAGCTAGAAGATCAAGACTGCCGTTGCTAACTGTGTTTGGATTCCTAGAGCCCTAGTGAAAATCATGCTTCTAGTGAGTCTGCTCCTTCATTCAATAAGCTGTGCAGTTTCGGTCCTGGGCATCTACAGCTATGTTAAAAGTATGTATAATTGATAGATCTAGTATAGAGTGGTTGAATATGATAGTATCCTCAGTTAAATATGAATTTCAGATAAACAACACATACTTTCTAGCATATGCCACATGCTGTGTGGGATATACTTAGAAACTCAATTTTTGTTTTTGTTTATTTGAAATTCAGATTTAATTGGGCATTCTGTATCTCCGTTTGCTCAACCTGGTAACTCCAATCTAGAGCTAAATGGACATCACGTGGTGGGGGTGACTCTTCAGCCTGAGGACAGACTCTCCCTCCCTTGGCCTTAATGGGAGTTGCCTTTTGGAGCAAACTGGTCCAGTGCTGCTTACCTGGGCCCAGTAACCATGGCAGCCTGGAGTGTGCCTAGTGCCCTATGTGGCACAGATAGAATGCAGCTCCTTTGCAGTTTAATAGCACTGAACATTGTTCCCAGGTGGTGCTAATGGTAAAAAATCTGCCTGCCAGTAGAGGAAACACAATGAGATGCAGGTTTGATCCCTGGGTTGAGAAGATCCCCTGAGGGAGGCATGGCAACCCACTCCAGTTTTCTTGCCTGGAGCATCTCTTGGACAGAGGAGCCTAGCAGGCAACTGTCCATAGGGTTGCAAAAGAATCAGACATAAAAAGCAACAGTATGCACGCATGCAAACATTGTTTTCATCGCCAGTGCTTGAGGAGGTCTAACCCCACCTCAGTCTTACCTGAAGACTCTATTCCAGTGAGAACCAAGGATATGCTGCACCAGCCTCAGATGGAAACCCCTCCCCACACAGCAGCCTCCACACCTCTGCCTGGCTCAGGCCCACCAGCCCACACACCAACTGCACTAGGTAATCTTTGCCTGATTGACAGTGTACAATTGCTTGTCTGCACAAAAAGTGTCCCCTGTGTGTGGATAAAACCACGTAAGTGCAGTAAGTAAGTGCAGTAAGCTGCCACGAGGTAATGCCACTTGACAGGCTCTTGAAAAACTTGAGTATTAAACATCTCAGTCAGTCTGTACTAACTCTGACCTAGTGGGACTTTCAGAGTGAGAACAGAAAGGTAAGAAAGGAAAAAGTATCCCTTCACTCTAGAAGACATAGAAGTTCGAATGCAATATAGAAAGTGAAATTTGCTCAGTTGTGTCTGACTCTTTGCGACCCCATGGACTGTAGCCTGCCAGTCTCTTCTCTACATGGAATTCTCCAGACAAGAATACTGGAGCAGGTAGCCATGCCCTTCTCCAGGGGATCTTCCCAACCCAGGGATTAAATCCAGGTTTCCTGCATTGCAGGCAGATTCTTTACCATCTGAGCCACCAGGGAAGCCAAAAACATCATCCAATGTGAAGCTCAAACCCATGAAGCTGAGATTAAGAGTCTCATGCTCTATCAACTGAGCTAGCCATAAAAAATGCTCGATTTATAATTTTTTTCAAACTAGAGGAAGGAGATACAGTTTGAGGCCTATATGCTTGGCAAAAGTTAAAAGATTTATGGCCTTCCCTGGTGGCTCAGTGGTAAAGAATTTGCCTGCCAATGCAGGAGACATGGGTTTGATCCCTGGGTCAGGAAGATCCCCCGAGGACAGCATGGCAACCCACTCCATTGTTGCCTGGAGAATCCCATGGACAGAGGAGCCTGGTGGGCTACAGCCCATGGGGTCACAAAGAGTTGCACACAACTGAGAGACTGAGCACATGACAGAGGGCAACTGGACAGTGCAGGAAACTGTAGCTATAAACAGTACCCTCCATGTGCAGAGAACTCTGCCCCTTTTCCTCTAACTCCTTCTCCTCCTTCCTTGTCCCACCTCCACTTAGGAAAATGTTAGTGAGGGGAAGAGAGTGCCAGATCAAGGTGGAGCATTAATGAAAGCACAGCCCTCCACCCCCACCCTGCTGTGCATTCCTGAACCAAGCCTTGGGGGCTGGAAAGCAAGGAGAGAGGAGGCTGGAACTGGAGGCGAGGTTGAGTTTTGTGTTATACTGGACTGGACTTCTAGCGTCTGGAAATGTGACAGTTCTCACAGCTGCAAGTGAACTGAAAAGCATGGGATTGAGTTGTCATCCACGAGCAGGGAAAAGGGAGGTGATGGAGACTTCTTTTAAAGACAGTGGTGAGAAAAGAAATGGTGCTGTTTCCCGACTGTACCCTCACTTTGTTCAGCCCACTAAGGCAGTCAGTTACACAGGATAGAGTTCTCATTCAATTTAAAAAATATCTTTTTAAGACTGGTTATAATGGAGAATTTACCTACTTTATCATGGCAACATTGCACTAGGACATGGTGGTTTGCAATAGAATTTGCAACTCCCAAGCATGACATGTGATCCCCTCAACTCACATTCATGGTCTTGATCACCATGAATGAAACATTTACAAAGTTCCCTTTTATTCACTCCTTTGATTCCCATCCTCTCCATCTTTTCCTAAGAATGACAACCAAAATTTGTAATCATAATTGACACTGATTTCTCTGATTTGCTTTCAGCTGAATGACGTGGGTGAGACTGAGGGTCTCTAGGGCAATAGAAACGTGCAATTGCAGACTTTGGTGCTGGCCAAAATTTCAGTAGAACAGTCTCAAATTTTGTTACCAACATATATAATTTCCAAATGCCTATAAACAACATTTAAGACTCAGGAATAGATGATCCCTTCCTTTGAGCAGTGTTTATATAAACTTCCCCATTTAGTAGCAACATGCCTTGTCTCTCTTAAAATTTTCCTCCAGTTTGTTTTTCTTATCACTGTGGCATGTTTTCAACATCTACTCAAAGATACCATTTTCCAAAGCTGATGTATTTGTACCCCTTCAGTGCCACCCTCAAAACATCTACATGCATCATTGCTCCCCTGCCACGATGCTTTCACTCAACAAATGATTGCCTGCATAATTTTTATGAGCTGGTCTGGACATTAGAAATGTAATAGCACAAGACAAAGTTCTTGCCTTTCTGGAACTTCTACTATAGTGGGCAGTTAATTAACAATAAATATAGAGATATAGTAATACTCTCCAGAAAAGCAGAACCAATATGGTAGCTGACAGATAGATAATTAAGTATTGGCTTATGGAATTATGGAGACTGCAAGTCCGAAATCTGCAGAGCCAATATGCTGGTTTGAATCTGAAGACCAATAGGCAGCTCTAGAACCAGGAAGAACTTCTGTTCCAGTTTTGAGGTCATCAAAGAGGAGAATTCTCTCTTAAGTAATGAAGGATCAACTTTGTTAGGGTCTTCAACTGATTGGATGAGGCCCAACCATGTTATAAAGAGCAATCTGCTTTACTCAGTCTACCGATTTAATGTTGCTGCTGCTGCATTGCTTCAGTCGTGTCCGACTCTGTGCAACCCCATAGACGGCAACACACCAGGCTCCCCCATCCCTGGGATTCTCCAGGCAAGAACACTGGAGTGGGTTGCCATTTCCTTCTCCAATGCATGGAAGTGAAAAGTGAAAGTGAAGTCGCTTAGTCGTGTCCGATTCTTACGACCTCATGGACTGCAGCCCACCAGGCTTCTCTGTCCATGGGATTTTGTCCAGGCAAGACTACTGGAGTGGATGTCACTGCCTTCTCTAAATTTAATGTTAATTTCATCCAAAAATAACCCCACAGAAACACACAGAAAATGACCAAATATCTGAGCACCTCATGACCCAGTGAAACTGACACATAAAATCAACCATCACAAGAGATAAAAAGTAAGCTGATAAATAAATGTTTATGACATAGGCTACAGAGAAAATAAAGTTGTGATCTTCTTACATGGCAATATGAGAAAAAGTGACCGGGGAAGGGAAAAGATTAAAATAGCCATGTGTGTAAGTTACTGCCCCAAACTTTAAATATATTAGTATTCAAATGCCATCTTGTGGCTGATTGTTCACATTAGGTTTTATTTATTTTATGCCATTCATCTTACATCTGTTAAAATCTGTTGAAGTGCCTGTTGGAGTCAATGGAGTTGCTGTCTTAAGCCTCCAGGGTTTTTGACCATGTTTCATGTATGTTGTTAGTAGTGATTCTGTGCTTGATGGGGTCAGGATACAGGCAGTCAAGCTAACTTTACTCCATGTTCAAATGCCTTCTTTGGTTATAACAGATTTAATTCAAGCACACTATAAAATAAAATATTCATGATCAGTGTACATAAGGATGCCATAACAGAAATATTTACACACTTAAACTAACATACAGAATCACTTTACAACCCCTATGTTTAGTGCAACAATAACATCATTACATAGAATAAACAGGACTGAACCATTTCCCAAATTCTGGGCCTCCATAAACAGCAGTCTACATTCTTGGCTTAGTGTTATAATCTTTGCATTGTAACTATACAATCTAATAAAAGACTTATTATAAAAATGGTCTTGGGCATGGCTCATAATTCATAATTTGTCTTGAAGACACTTTGTCTTCAAGTGGGTAGGTCAAAACCTTAAATTCTTTTCATGCACAACTAGCCCCATCACCTGCATTGTTCAGAAGCTCTTGTAAAGTCAAGAAGCAGTTTTCTCTTTAATATATAAATTATTATATAAGATATAATATGATATGTATTATCTTAAAGAGAAAGCTAGCAATTGACTTCATATATTATACAATATTTTATACATTATATATAATTATTTTAAATATCATTTATATTTATAAATATATTTATAAATTTATAAATATAAATATAACAAAACATAAATTTATAAATATATTTATAAATTTATATATTTATACTTATAAATATAAAATTTATATTTATAAATATATAATTATAATTATATAAATAATGTATAAAATATTGTATAATATATGAAGTCAATTGCTAGCTTTCTCTTTAATATATAAATGTAAATATAATATATAAATGTAATATATATAAATAAATATATAAATATAAATGTATCAAATCAACACTTTGAACACCTTACACTCACACAGTGCTGTCTTTCAATTGTCTCCATAAAAATAAATTTTTTAATTCTAGAAATTAAAAACATTAAAGAATGAAATCACACTTTTATGCTATAAATAAAAGATTATTTATAGCATAAGTAAAAGGTACAAGTCCAACAATATAAATATCTCTGTATATTGGTCTCCTATTGATCATCCACAAGCAGCACCCTTTCATCAGCTCAGGAGTTCTGTATGGAGGTCCAGCATGGCTGGACAGGGCTCTCTGCCGAAATTATTACAAGGATGCAACCAGGGTTATGGCCAAGCTGAATTCTCATTGGAGGCTCTGGGGAAGAGTCATTTTCCAAGCTTATTCTTGGCAGAATTCAGTTCCTTGCAACTGTAGGATTTAAGTCCTCACTTCTTTGATGTGTGGCCCCCTCTGTCATCAAGAAAGCAATGACATGTCAATCAAACTCTTCTCATGTGTTGAATCTCTGACTTCTTGTTCTGCAACTAGCTCGAGAAAATGCTTTGCTTTTAAAGAGTTTAAGTGATCAGGTTAGACCACCCAGACAATCTCCTTTTTGATTAACTTGGAATCAGCTGACTAGTCACCTTAATTACAACTATAAAATCCTTTTGCAATATTAAGTGACATAATCATAGGTGTAACACCAGGGGACAGAGATCATTGAGGCCATCATTCATGCCACACTCTGTAGCCAATACCTAGGTAGAAAGATGGAAACCTTGTTCATCATCTGTGAGTACCTCCCTGATCTTACCCCTTCCTACAATCTTGAATTCTGGGTTTTGCTGGCCCTTACTTTTCTTTCCCCCTTATCACATTTGCACACAACATGAAGTCATGCCATTCCATAGTAAGTACATAACTTCAAACTAGTCTAGCTGAAATAACATGTAAATAACATTTTGAGTTTTGCATCTATATGGATCCAAGCAGGTGTCATTCATAAATGTTTATTACTGATTATAAGAATAGACCACAGTTATTTTTAATCTATCTTTTGCAGGTAAACACTTGTTTCTGGACAAACTATCGCCAATCGTCTTTTTTAAAAACAGGTATAGCATCTATGGGGCTTCCTTCATAGCTCAGTCGGTAAAGCATCTGTCTGCAATGCAGGAGACCTGGGTTCAATCCTGGGTCAGGAAGATCCCTGGAGAAGGAAATGGCAACCCACTCCAGTATTCTTGTTGGAGAATCCCATGGACAGAGGAGCCTGGTGGGCTACAGTCCATGGGGTCACAAGAGTCGGACACGACTTAGTGACTAAACCACCACCACCATAGCATCTATGGGGGGCTTCTCTGGTGGCTCAGAGGTAAAAAAAAAAATCTGCCTGCCAATGCAGGAGATGCAGGTTCAGTCTCTGGGTTGGGACGATCCCCTGGAGAAAGAAATGCAACACACTCCAAATTCTTGCCTGGGACATCCCATGGTGGGTTACAGTCCATGGGGTCACAAAAGAGTCAGACATGACTTAGTGACTAAACAACAACAACAATAAAAACTCCCTTGGAATTTTTGTGCATACGTCCTGGCTCACACGTGTCAGATTTTCTCAAAGGTAGAAACCTAAGAGTGTAATTATGGGGTCAGTGAATATGCCACATCTTTAGCTTTACAGAATGGCAGAAAAATCTTTACTGCAAGTTTTAGTTTTGATTTCTAGCTTAAAATGTAGTGGTCAGAAAACATGGTCTGTATAATATTCTTAGATTCTGTGTGTGTTGACTTTATAACCTAGCAAAAAATCAGTATTCATTAAGTGTTTTGCATGTTCCACACATGTCCATCAGATAAAGAATTTTTATTGTGCTGTTCAAATGTTCTGTGTCCTTACCAATTTTTTTGTTGCTCTATCTAACCTTGGAATCAAAGTTTTGTGAAGGTAAGGATTTTTGCTTATTTTTTTTTTTTTTATCCACTATTGTATTCTCAGTGCTAGTACATAGTGCGTGCTCAGTTGCTCAATCATGTCAGATGCTTTGCAACCCCATGGACTGCAGCCTCCCAGCCTCCTCTGCCAGAATACTCAGGCCAGAACACTGGAGTGGGTTGCCATTTGATCCTCCAGGGCTGGTACATAGTAGGTGCTCAATAAATATTTGTTGAAGGAATAAAGACATTTATTGTGAAATATTGAGAAATAAGTGCTCTAATCTCCCACTATCATGCTGGGTTGTTAATTTTTTTCATACTTCTCAGTATATGCTTCACTTATTTTGAGGCTATGGTAATAGGACATAGAAGCATAGAGAGTGTTCTATTTCTTAGTTAACTGAATCTTTTAATGTTATGCAGGAACCCTCTTTATTATCAATAATGAGTTTTGCATTAAAATATTTTGTATCTGGTATAAATATAGCAACACCAGTTTTACCTTAGTGAGTATACCATTTTTTTATCTTGAACTTCTAATTTTTCTGAGTTCTTATGCTTTAGGTGTATCTTTAAAAATTGACTATAGCTGAATTTTTTAAAAAGTCTAATCTTTCTTTTTTCCAGATAGTATATAGTATCTTTACATTTATTGTTTAAATATATAGCATTTATAGCTATTCTTCCCATATTATTTTATACATTCCCTTCTCCAGCCTTTTCAATGATTTTCTACCTCTAGTCTTGTCTTTTGGAATGAAACAGTTCTCTCCACTCAGTTAATGTTTCTTTTTTAAATCAATCGTCATAGGTTTCTCTAGATATTTTAATAAGCATATTTAACAACTCATTAATATCCTTCCTCTCTTCCTGAGTAATATAAGAACACTGAAACATTACTTTGATCATCTTTTTCTTTCAATTTTGATACTACTTTAACACTCCTAGACATTATTATTAATGTTCACATTGACTAATGTTTGCGTCTTTACCACCAATTTTTCTCTTTATTTTTTTCTTATATTTTAGATCACCCACCTTGAATCATTTTCCTTTTTCCTGAAAAACAGGCATTAGAATTTCTTATAGTGGGGGCCCCTCTACTGTTACCCGACAGTTTTATGTTGGTTTGACTGAAAATGCTTTTTTGACCCTTTTTCTTCAAAGATAATTTTTGTAGGTATACAACCAGTCCATTCTGAAGGAGATCAATCCTGGAATTCTTAGAAGGAATGATGCTAAAGCTGAAACTCCAGTATTTTGGCCACCTCAGTGAAGAGTTGACCATTGGAGAAGACCCTGATGCTGGGAGGGATTGAGGGCAGGAGGAGAAGGGGACGACAGAGGATGAGATGGCTGGATGGCATCACTGACTCGATGGATGCGAGTCGAGGACCCGGGAGGGTGATGGACAGGGAGGCCTGGGTGCTGCGGTTCATGGGGTCGCAAGAGTCGGACACGACTGAGCGACTGATCTGATCTGATCTGATCTCTGATCTGATACAACTCTTAAGTTTTTTTTTTTTTCCTTATTGCATTAAACATATCTTACCACTGCCTTTGGCTTTCAATGTAGCTATTAGGAAGTAGGAAGTCAACTGACAGTTAAGTTGCATTTATTGGTGTTTAGTACATTATTTCTGTGTATATTGACCAAGACAGTGGTACTGGAAAAAGTAAACAAATCACTAGGACAGATTAAAGTGTCCAGAAATAAATCCACAGAAATACCAACAACCAATTTTCAATAAAGATGCAGACACAGAGACTTCCCTGGCAGTCCAGTTGTTAAGACTCCATGCTTCCGTTGCAAGGGACCTGGGTTCAATCCCTCATCAA
Organism: Tragelaphus eurycerus; assembly: GCA_935064755.1. Classification (NCBI taxonomy): domain Eukaryota; kingdom Metazoa; phylum Chordata; class Mammalia; order Artiodactyla; family Bovidae; genus Tragelaphus; species Tragelaphus eurycerus. The sequence goes on from CAKXYN010000265.1 coordinate 401,606, forward strand.
GGAACTAAGATACCATATGCCATGCTGCGTGGCCAAAAAAAAAAAAAAAGATACAGATGCAATTTAGTGGTAAAAGACAGTTTTCAACAAATGGTGCTAGATCAATTGGATGCCACATGCAAAAAATAAAATCAACTTTCACCCATACCTTGAACAATATACAAAAATTAACTCAAAATGGATCAAAGATCTAAATTTAAGGCCTAAAATGATCAAACTTTTAGAAAAACTACATGAGGAAATGTATGTGGCCTTAGGATAGACAGGCGTTTCTTAAATATGACACCCAAAACACAGTCTGCATAAGTACAAAATGATAAATAGGACTTCATAAAAATTGAAAATACCTGCTCTTCAAAATACACTCTTAGCCAAAAACCACATACTACAGACTGGGAGAAAATATTTGCAGTTTATATATCTGATGAAAAACTTATACCTAGAATACTTAAAGAACTATCAAAACTCAATAATTAAAAAAAACCTTTGATTGAAAAATGTGACATAAGATTTCAACAGACCTTTCAACAAAGACAGTATATAGATGGCAAAGATACATGGAAAGATGCTCACTCTCACTGTTACTAGGGAAATGCCAATTAAAACTACAAGACAACATTATTCACCTACAAAAATGACTAAAATTAAAAAGATGAATGGGTAAAGAAACTGTGGTAGAACTATACAGTTGAATGCTATCTGCCAACAAAAAGAAATCATGCATGATTCTCTAAATAATTATTCTGAATGAAAGAAGCCAGCCAACAAAAGTCTGTGGTATGACTCCATGCATACAGAACTCTAGAAAACAGAAACAAATCTCTTGGAATAGGAAGCAGAATGGCTGCTTAGGGTGATGGTTAGAATCAGAAGGGAAGGGTCACAATGAAGCAGGAAAAAACTTTTACGGATTATAGCTGTGTTAGTTAGCTTGATTGTGGTGATGGTTTCATGAGTGTATAAGTATATTAAAACACATCAAATTGTTTATCTTATACATGTGCAGTTAATTGTATAACCATTATACCTTAGTGCATTGCTTCCAAAAATTGTATAACAATTATACTTTAGTAAAGCCATTCAAAAAACAATAGAAAGCAGTTTACTCTGAATTTTATGAATTAAAACATATCAAATTATTTGCCAGCTGCCTCAGAACCTGCAAATGGATGCATGCCCCAGAGGGGAGTTGTCTCAATTGTTTTGCTAGTGAAACTCAGGTGAACACACCTGAATAAATAAAAAGATTCATGCATTGTCTTTTATTTATTTTATTTCTTTGCTTATGCATTTATGATAATGTTATGAGGAGTCACAAGTGTCTGGTCAGCTGCAGGACTATAACTCTGATCATCTTTCTACCCATTTCTTCCCTTGGCTTTTCAACCCTGCCTCAAATTACCAACCACTCTGAACTTTCTATTTAGCATCCTCTTGCTATCTTAGAATATTTTTATCTAACATGACTTAAAAAAAAGATGTTTATTCTAAGTGTGTTTTTGAACTTCACAAAAGAAAGAGTATTATGCTTATAGCAGTGCTATTCACAATAGCCAAGTGGTGAAGTGAAGAAAAAGTCAGTCGTGTCCAACTCTTTGTGACTCTATAGACTATATAGTCCATGAAATTCTCCAGGCCAGAATACTGGCATGGGTAGCCTTTCCCTTCTCCAGGAGATCTTCCCAACCCAGTGATCAAACCCAGGTCTCCCACATTGCAGGCAGATTCTTTACCAGCTGAGCCAGCAGGGAAGCCCAAGAACCAGGAGAGACTTACCCAAATTCGTCTGCACTCCTGGAGGAGGCAGGTGGGCGCAAGGGGCTGCTGCTGGTACCAAAGCTCCAGTTCCTTGTGGAGTCCAGTCGAAGGAAGGAAGTCCACTCTGGGTTGTTTCGTCGGTCACCGTAACCGTTGACTAAAAAAAGATGTACAACTTGAGAGTCGTGAGCCAAGAGGTGAAAGCAGTCCAAGTGTCCACTGATGGGAACGAACCAGCAAAATGTGATATATCACGTACGTGTGTGCACTCTCAGTCACTTCAGTCATGTCCAACTCTTTGCGATGCCTGACCATTTGAGCCACCAGGGAAGCCCTTCCAGAGGCTAGAAGTCTGAAAGCAAGGTGCTGGCAGGGCCCTGCTCTCTCCTGGGACTCTGTGGGAGAAAATCAGTTGCCTCTCTCCTGCCTCTGGCGATTGCCAGTAAGCCTTGAAGTTCCTGTTTGCAGCTACAACACTTCCATCTGTGCCTCCTTTTCACATGGCCTTCCCCACTGCATGTTTGTGTCTCTCTGCCTCCAAATGTTTCCTTTCTCTCTGTTTATTTTATTTTTTGTTGTTGTTTTCTGATTTGGCCATACTGTGGGGCTTGGAGGATCTTACTTCCCAGACCAAGCATTGAACCCAGGCCTTTGGCCAGGAAAGTGCAGCATCCTAACCTCTGGACCACCAGGAAATTTCCCAAATGTTTTCTTCATAATAAGGACACCAGATACTGGGGCCCATCTGGGGCCCATCCTAATCTAGTGTGATGCTCATCTTAACTGGAGTACACCTGAAAAGACCCTATTTCTGAATAAGGTCACATTCACAGGTAATGTGAATGAGGACTTGAACCACCTTTCTGGGGACAAACTCAGCCCACGACATTCTCCTTCCAAGGTTAGAACTTTGTATATGTATGGCTGAGTCCCTTCACTATTCACCTGAAACAATCTCAAATTGTTAATTGGCTATACCCCAATACAAAATAAAAGTTTAAAAACTAAAAAAAATAATAAATAAATACACACGTTTTCAAGTTCCTTCCTTTCCCTACATGCCCTGTCACTTGGGTCTTGTGATATTTCCTAAAATTTGAAATCTCAGTTATGATATACACAATTTATCCCTCATTTCATTTATGTTCACTTTTATTCTGTTTTAACATATTGTGTTATCTGCATAGTTATTTGATCCTTCTAACTTTCCATATTATTTGTAGCATCTCCTAAATTCATTCCTCCTCATATTTGAAGACTTTCCTTAAGATTGTTCGTGGATCTTTGTGTAATGATTCTTTTGAAGCCTTGTATGTCTGAGATTGTTTCATTAAGCTCTGACACCACAAATGGAGATTAGGAAATGAATCCATTTTAGACTTCTAGCACCAGAACAATAAAAGAATAAATTTGTGTTGTTTTAAGCCACCTTCAGGTCAGTTCAGTCGCTCAGTTGTGTCCGATTCATTGTGACCCCATGGACTGCAGTATTCCAGGATTCCCTGTCCATCACCAACTCCTGGAGCTTGCTCAAACTAATATCCATCGAGTCAGTGATGCCATCCAACCATCTCATGCTCTGTCGTCCCCTTCTCCTCCCACCTTCAGTCTTTCCCAGCATCAGCGTCTTTTCAAATGAGTTAGCTCTTCACATCAGGTGGCTGAAGGATTGGAGTTTCAGCTTCAGTCATCTAGTTTATGGCAGTTTGTTATAGCAGCAATAGGAAACTAATACAGCTCAGCTTTCTCTTTTCATGTCAGTTATTCCTGTACACTTGTTACGAGAAGCAGACCTCAATTTTTGCAATTATAAAATAATAAAAACAAAAAGGGATTATTTCTGATTACTAAAGCGAACTTTGCATCCTGTGAATTAACATGTATATGTATTACATGTTCAAAACTAAAATATTTACATTAAAAATAAGTAGAAGGATGCAGATTTGTGTTGTTATCCATGCACTACATAACAGTCTGACATATACTATGCAGGAATGTGGGTGTCATGGGCCCAGGAACTTTGTTTTCGGCAACTTCATTTCTGTTTTTTTATGTTATTGTTAGTTTATTTGTTTAGTTTCCTTGAACCATGTTCCTGGTGGAAGTATAGCACCTGATAAATGGCTTATTGGGGAGACAGGGCTGGGATTTCAGTGTGTCTTTCTGCAGCAGTGTTAACAAGCCATATTGCCAAGAACTTTAATGATGACAAAAAACAAACAAAAAAAAACCAACATAGCTTAGTGAGCATCAGCTTTATGTGTGATGTGGGTATTCATAGCTTCTCTTCCCTTTCCTAGTTTTGGTACAAAGCTGTGGAAATAACCTCAGATAAATCTGACCCAGTTCCTTCTTTGTTCTTTTTTTTTTTTATCTTGACAACTCAGCCCCTGAAGACTAGGATATTGCCATTGCTTCAGATCCAGCCCTTACAGTGTTGTCCCTTCCATCCCAACCACACCACTGCTTCCAAAATGTCCTTTTTCACTCTCAGAAACACCATACTGCTTGCTTAGAAAAGGAAGAGACCTTTTCTGTGATACTCCCTTCACCTGGTCCAGACTGTAATTCATGCAACAGGAATTCCATGATTTTTGTACAGGTAGTTGGCATTTTCTTAAATTCAATATTTATCTTCTCTTACCACCCCCCAAATTTTGTTTTTTTAGTCTTTTTTGGAGAGTGGTTTTTGGGTCAAGAATGGGAATCAGTAATATGTAAGCTCACTCTTATATGTTCATATTCCCTGGCTATCTAAATTTTCTAATTTTCCTAAAATGACCTTATATTGTTTGCATAATTAAAAAATAAATTTCATGTAGATTCATTTTAAATGAATGTCATTAAGTTTTATCCTAGTGTTTTCTAACCAATCAATTAAATCTTGAAACAAATATTTGAACTTACAAAATGTTTTAGGATGACATCGGCTAAGTTGAAATTGTTTAAATAGAGCCATTTTTGTTCCTGTTACTATTAGTATGACAATTATATGAGCAAATCAGAGTGCACCTCTACTCAGGAGAATATAGGCAAAAATGATACAATTAATGTTTTAATTTTCTTCTGAAGCATTCTTTTTGAGTTTCAATCCTAAACTGTTATAAACAGTATAAAAACATCAGCATTTAGATTAATAACAGGATTGTTTAAAACATTTCCTTAATTATAATGTATTTAACTTTTTTCTTTTTGCTGTTTAAGGGATTTTTGTTGTTAATTGTTACTGGTTTCCAGAGAAAATCCCTTACTTGTGTTTTTTAAATGACGATTTTGTGTTTTGGGATTCAGAGCTGAAAAATATGGTGGCAGTTATTCTGAAAGACTTTTTATTTTGTTTTATTAAAAATCTGTAGTCAAGCAATAGTTATCTTTTAGGAATAGGTCTTCAAAAAATTTAAATCTCTGTGAATCATGAAGAAATAGAAGTTCACAAAACTGGAGGAAGGTCAGTGACTCTTGGAGGAAAAGTTTAAAAAGATAAAAGCAAGTAAATACTGCTAGTTTACTTCCCCTTGAAATGTAGAAAGACTGGAGCTACATGAACCCAAGATGCTAGTTTTTTCTCACTTTTCTGCTTTTTGAGAGACTGGAGGCACAGCCCACGTGTCACCATAGCAAGACATCTCAGAAAGCCAAGGTGGAGCTTCATCATTTCAAAAACGATCAATTTTTATTTTAAGACCCCACACATGACTCAGACCAAAACCCTTCAAACTCTTAGAGACTCAAAAATATATGGAATTAGTCCTGTTCTGACAAAAATAATAGCAGAGCAGTGGCAGGAGAAATAAACCACAGTATCAAGATATGATACCAATGATTATACTTGCATAATATAAATGAAGAAAAGGAAGTGGAAAAAAGGAGCTAGTCACTATGTAGCATAGTTACATAGTGATATGTAACTATAGTTACATAGGGTAACACTGGGCATCCTGGAAAGTTGAGACAGCCATATTTGTAGTAAAATGTTCAAGAGGTGGTTCTGTAGCAAGGTAATAGAAACATTCCTCAGAAAGTGTTTTGAAACTGAGATTATCTTAGATTTCAGAGGTGGAAAGAAGAGAGGAACAACAACATCAAAAAACACAAAACTAAAAGCAGCGATGGTGCAAATAGAAAACAGATCAACAAATGGTAGGTGTGTGCACAACTGTTTCAATAACTGTTTAACAAGTAAGTGAATGAAAGTTGCTCAATTGTGTCTGACTCTTGGTGAACCCATTGACTGTGGCCTGCCAGGCTTCTCTGTTCATGGACTTCTCCAGGCAAGAACCCTGGAATGAGTAGCTATTCTCTTCTCCAGGGATCTTCCCAACCTAGGGATCGAGGATTGAACCTGGGTCACCTGCATTGCAGGCAGATTCTTTACCATCTGAGCCACTAGGGAAGCCCTATACCAAAATATTCTAACTAAAAAGACAGAGATCGTCAGATTTTTAAAAAATGCTATGCTATGCTATGCTAAGTCACTTCAGTCGTGTCCAACTCTATGTGACCCCATAGACGGCAGCCCACCAGGCTCCACCGTCCCTGGGATTCTCCAGGCAAGAACACTGGAGTGGGTTGCCATTTCCTTCTCCAATGCATGAAAGTGAAAAGAGAAAGTGAAGTTGCTCAGTCATGTCTGACTCTTAGCGACCCCATGGACTGCAGCCTACCAGGCTCCTCCGTCCGTGGGATTTTCCAGGCAAGAGTACTGGAGTTGGGTGCCATTGCCTTAAAAAGCCAAATCCAATTATATGCTGTCTACAAGAGACACACTTAATCTGAAGACACTGACAGATTGAAAGTAAAAGGATCAAAACAGTGTTTCATGCTGTAAAAAGCTGCTGTGTCAATGGTATCAAGGTAGACTTCAAGAAAAAGAGAATTTTATCATTTTACAGTGATAAAAGGGCTGATTAATTAGGAAGGCAAAATTCTAAGTGTGCATGGACTTAATTTCAAAATAAACATTTATACTTTTATCTCCCTAATTAATCAAAGCAAAAGTTGAGAGAACTGAATGGCAAAATAGAGAAACTCACAATTGAAATTGGAGAATTTAACTTCAGTCTCGATAGAACAACTAAAGAAAAAATCAGTAGAGGTATAGAAGATAACTAAACTATGCTATTAATCACTTTTACCTCAATGTATATTTACAGAGTTCAATTTCCAATACATGGAATGTTTGCTAAAATAGATCATATGTTCTGGTACATAAAAATGTTCAATAAACTCCAAAGGATTGAAATTTTACACAAAATATTCTGTCTGCAATAGAATTAAATTAGAAATTACAAAAATATATCTAAAATATCTCTAGATATTTGAAAATTAATAAACATCTGAATAATATATGGAATGTATAAGCACCCTTTTCTCCTCTGTCTGATAGTCACATGGTTCTTCTTTTATGAGATAAGCACTGTTGCAAATTTCTCACATATTCTTCTGGAGATAGTTTATGTATTTTCAAAAAAAAAAAAATATATATATATATATATACTCCTAGCCACTTCATCTTTGCAGAGTGACTCAGAGCTGTTCCTCTGATGTGAGTTAATACAGGGATAAGGGAGGATCTTGGGCTGAAAGGACATGGACCTTTCAGCCCAAGATCCTCATCTCTAGACATGGTACCCAACCCGCTTCTACCACTGAATTTGAGCAGAAACTCTGTATTTCTGCCTGAAAGCCCAAGGAAAGTTAATTCCTTGGCAATGCAACCAGATGTTCATATCTTTTAAACTAATGTTCCCTTTTAGCTTGTGGAGAAAATCCCAAATTAAACTCAGCCTTCATCACTGATGGGATGAAAAATTTAGAGTAAGATTCCAGAGTCTTGCTCCTGTTCCTGGGATGCCACAGCTCATACCTAGAGAAATATTCTGTCAACAAAGGGAGCCATTACAACTCCTGGGTGTGTAAAATAGTGCTCAGTTTGATCTCAAAGGAAATACTGTGGAGCGTCTTTTACTACTGGAATCAAAACTACTGTAATTAACAGTTAGCATTTTTTTTTGGAAGGAACGTTAGGACACTAGGGCTTCCCTGGTGGCTCAGATGGTAAAGAATTTGCAGCCAATGCAGGAGACCTGGGCTGAGTTCCTGGGTTGGGAAGATCCCCTGGAGGAAGGCATGGTGACCCACTCCAGTATTCTTGCCTGGAGAATCTCATGGACAGAGGAACCTGGCAGGTTTCAGTCCATAGGATTGCAAAGAGTCAGATACAACTGAGCACAGCACACACACTGTACCTTCTTTAAAAAAAAAAAAAATCTAAAGTCAACAAGCTGTGCATACATGTGTGCTCAGTCATGGCCGACTCTTTTATGACCCCATGGACTGGAGCCTGTCAGGCTCGTCTGTCCATGGGATTTCCCAGGCAAGAATACCAAAATGGATTGCCAGTTCCTTATCTATGGGATCTTTGTGACCCAGGGATTGAACCTTCAACTCTTGCGTCTGCAGCTTTGTAGATGGATCTTCGTGACCCAGGGATTGAACCTTTGACTCTTGCATCTGCAGCTCTGTAGGTGGATTCTTTACCACTCTGCCACCTGGGAAGCCCCAGCAAAGCACACATTAACATTTGCTAAATCTGGTTCTTAAACACACAGATGTTTTGCCGTCGATTTTCTGTCAGAAGTATTTTGTAATTAAAAAGTATTATTTTATAAAAGAAAACATAGCATAACCCAGAGCATTACATTTTAACCAAATATGATTGTGAAATTATGTTTATTTTATTAAATTGTTTATCATACACTGTCTTCTTCAATATGACAAAATTAAAATTTAGCTGGCTGCCATCCAAAATATATGGCAAATGAGCTAGCTGGGACTTGACACTGCTTTCTACTTCTCTGTTCTTTATTGGTCTTTGGCTTGTCTGCTCTTTCTTGGGAGCACAGTGCTGTGGAAAGAACACTGGCCAGATCAACAGAGAAAACACAATAGCAAAGAAAACTGAATAACAAATAACAGGCTGTTTCCAACGCAAAGGAAGAATGGCAACCCCAACTAGTAAGTGTTTAACTCTATCAACAGCTCAGGTTAAAATAAATTAACTATAGGCTCTATCCTCAGATTTCACTGGGTCAGAGAGATGCATGTGCTCCACGCACAGAAAAGCAAGCCATCCATCACACGTGAAGGCTACACAGGATACAGTGTGCTGGGGCGGGCCTGCCCCATGCTACAGCCCAGCCGCAGAGCTCTGCCATGTGGTTCTCATCAAAGCCCTCAAAAGTGCATTTCACATCATAATCTAAAGAGACGACGCTAGATTAAATGCAGGCCTGACACACATACATTTCAGGGCTTGGTAGAGGTATTTCGATGGTATAACATATGTAGTCATTTCTGGTACATAAATTGGATTTTTACAGGCCCTTACAGAATCCATAAAGAACCCTCCTACATTTTATATTCTGACAATACTCTGTGTAAATCGTTGACATTTATCCTTTGGCTTGTGTTAATTGGGTGGTATGGCTTCTGTGTCCTTGTAGGATGACTTTGAGATTTTAGTGTTGAGGGGCAAGAAGGGGAGAGGAAAGGAACAAGTGGGCTCCATGGGGGCAGTGAAGCGATACAGGGTGGGTGAGAGGGGAGTGGGGAAACTGACAGGGAAAGGGCAGAGGCACAATCAGAGGATCCACCCAAACCTAGGAGGCCTCCTCCTCACCTGCTTCAGAGACCATCCCCTGCTCTGCATCAACAGCCTATCTCTATAGGTGCCGAGGATACAGAATAATGGTCTCCCCAAGATGTCCACATTCCAACTCCAAGAACCAGTGAATATGTTCTCTTCTATGGCAAAAGAGACTTTGGAGAACTGAGTTACTTAAGGATGTTGGGATTGGGAGGTCAGCCTATCACCTGAAGGGGCCCAGTGCAATCACATGGGTCCTTATAGGAGAAAGGGAGAAGGATCCAACTCATTGAAGGAGATGCGGTGAGGAAAACAGAGATCAGAGGAAGATTCAGAGAACAGGCAGATCAAAGATCCTGGTTCTGAAGATGGAGGAGGGGCCATGAGCCAAGAAGTGGAGGTGCCTCTAAGAGGCCAGGAGCAAAGCCAGGGAATGGATTCTCCCCTACAACCGCCAGAAGGAACTGGGCCCTGTCAACATGGGTTTTAAGACTTCTGACTTTTAGTGCTGTGAGATAATGCAACTGTTGTTTAAGCCACCAAATCTGTGACAAGTTGTTGAGGCAACAATAGGAAACGTATGTCTCTCCACTCACCAAAGAGTTACTGCTGCATAGCTCCACTCTTCCAAATCTTGATGGCCTCTCCAGGCTTCAAAGTTTTGACTATGAGGAAAACCTGTTGTGTTTTAATATGCTGCACATACTTTCCTCTAAACAAATTATGAACCTAATGTGAAAGACTCTCACTGGGGCCACAGAAACAGGTACTATTCCACTTATATGTCAACTGACAAGAAATGTGGGAGCCCCACACCCACAGGACAAGGTAGCTACTGGCAGTAAGAAAAACCCACTGGCATGAACATCCTCCTTGTCTTTCTAACACAATCTTGGGAATATTAACTTCCAGGAAAATAAAAGTTCTCAATTTGCTGAAGGAATACTTTTCAGCTAAAAGCACTGAAACAAAAATCTCTCCTCATAAACATAAGCATATTTCCAAGAACCACAGATGCCTGAGAAAACATGAAAAAAAGCCCTGACACTTAAGGAAACATAATTTTCATAGTAGATCAGAGGAAAATAATCATTAGTATCCTTAGAGAGAAGAGGTTATCCCAAGAAGAAAAATAAGGGTATTGCAAAGGTGATCAGAGTAGTTGGAAAATAGAAACAATCATTATTCCCCAACTCCACAAACAAATTTCACTATGTAAGACTCATTTGAAAAGACCCTGATGCTGGGAAAAATTGAGGGCAGGAGGAGAAGGGGACGACAGAGGATGAGACGGCTGGATGGCATCACCGACTTGATGGACGTGAGTCTGAGTGAACTCTGGGAGTTGGTGATGGACAGGGAGGCCTGGCGTGCTGTGGTTCATGGGGTTGCAAAGAGTCAGACACGACTGAGCGACTGAACTGAACTGAAGCTGAATTACATAATGGAAGTGTTTAAGATTAAATTGAACCTGAAAACAAGGGCTGAGGGATTCTTCAGGAATAGAGTGAAAAATAAAGAGTAATGGATTATAAGGAAAAAGAGGCAAGGAAAAATTGGTAAACAGTCCACTGAAAGTCTAGCATGACTTGTTGGGGGAAAGTCATATCAGATACATCTAATTGAAATTCTTGGTACAGCCACTATGGAGAACAGTCTGGAGATTCCTCAAAAAACTGGGAATAGAACTGCCTTATGATCCAGCAATCCCACTGCTGGGCATATACACCAAGAAATCAGAATTGAAAGAGACACGTGTACCCCAATGTTCATAGCAGCACTGTTTGCAATAGCAGAACGTGGAAGCAACCTAGATGTCCATCCACAGATGAATGGATAAGCAAGCTGTGGTACATATACACAATGGAGTATTACTCAGCCATAAAAAGATAATTTGAATCAGTTCTAAGGAGGTGGAGGAAGAGCCTTAAGAGGAAGAAGAGACAAAACACAAATACAGTTACTAAACATATATATGGATTAGAAAGATGGTAAATCCTATTGAGACAGGAGAATGAGAGACCAGATTTGGATTGGGATGGGAGAGGGTGGGATGATTGGGGAGAATAAATGAATATGTACAATTTTTCTGAAATGTTTTGTTCACTAAATACTGTCATTTCTTTGTTCTATTAGATGTTTTATGTTTAATCAATAAAAGAGTCTGATAAAAAAAAAAAAAAGAAATTCTTGGTAAGGATAGAGTTATTTAGGTGCCAAAGAAGAAAGAAAGGAAGAAAGGGGGAGAAGGAGGGAAGAAATGAGGAATGAAACAAGGAAGAAGTGGAGAGAGGGAAGAAACAAAGGAAGGGAGGGAGGGAGGGGACAGGGCAAAGCGCACAACAGGTTACCTACAAATTTTTAAGTGGACTAGCATATGACTCCACATCTGCAAGAAATCCATAGAGCAATATATTATATCCATAGTAAAATAATTTTAAGCTTGGGACTCAAATACAGAACCAAAACTTCATATAATTTTAAAGGCAGAAAAAGAAAAGATATTTTCAAATAGGAAGATTCTATAGAAAGTTGACCTCTCCTGGAACCTATTCCTATGGAATTACTAGATGGCGTACTTCACAAAATAACAATAAAGTTGGGGAAAAGCCATCATGGAGTTCCACAAATAATGCAAAGTAATGAAACCAGTAAAATCATGACATTTTTATTCTCTATGGCTTTGACACACAATACAACTTAAGAAACCATTACTTGAAAAGTAAAGGAATCAAGATCTTAAAATAATAAAAATCTGCAAATATCAATTCCACATGCTTTTCAGAAAGTCAGTCCAATGGATAGACAAAAAGAGGGACTGAAGTGCCAAATTGCTGTTCAGCTGCTGAGAGAAGACAGTAAAGAAGATGTTTTTTATAGAAAAACATAAGGTTACCAATCTGGAGAATAATAATAATATGTATAACTTTCAAACCACAAAAATATTGAAAAAGGAAGGACAGAAGGGATGAAGGGATGAGGGAGAAGGAGGAAAGGAAACAGGAAAAGAAATAAGAACACATTAGTTTAAAATGAAAGTAAAATAAATGGGAAATATAAACCAAGGTAGGAAGTATAATGCTAAATATTTCAATTAATGTGGTAAAAATAAATGGGTTAAATCCAGTGTGTCTGGGAGGGCAGAGGGATTCTTAGACTGAAGCCAAATAGAAAGTATAAACAACTTAAGAATACACACATAAATCACTGTCTACAGAATACACACATAAATCAAAATGCTACAAAAATGGAAAATGATGGGATAGAAATAGATAAACTAAGTAAATGTTAGCACTTTGGCACTATTAATGTCAGCCAAAACATAATCAAAGCAGAAAACATATTTTGTTACAAAGACACAAACAAGAGAAGTACCTTTTGTGGAACAGGAAGAAAGAAGAATGTAAGAATGGTTAAAAGAGCAAAATTTGATCAATATAATACAGCACAGTTACAGAATGAAGGATGAAACCAATACATTATCTCAACTGATGCTGAAACAGTATTTGATACAATTCAACACTCTCTCATGATTGAAAAAAAAAAAAAACAAACACAACACTCAACAAAGTAGGAATAGAAGGAAATTATCTCAACATAATAAAAGCCATATGTGAAAAACTCAGAGTGAACATTATACTCAGTGATAAGACTGAAAGCTCTTCCTCTACAATCAGCAACAAGACAAGAATGCCCATTTTCATCATTTCAATTCTACATAGTAGTGAGTTCTGCTGCTGCTGCTGCTAAGTCGCTTCAGTCGTGTCCGACTCTGTGAGACCCCATAGACGGCAGCCCACCAGGCCCCGCTGTCCCTGGGATTCTCCAGGCAAGAACACTGGAGTGGGTTGCCATTTCCTCCTCCAATGCATGAAAGTGAAAAGTGAAAGTGAAATCGCTCAGTCGTGTCCGACTGTTAGTGACCCCATGGACTGCAGCCTACCAGGCTCCTCCTTCCATGGGATTTTCTCCAGGCAAGAGTATTGGAGTGGGGTGCCATTGGCTTCTCCAGAGAAATTAGGCAAAAATAAATAAATAAAATGCACCCAAACTGGAAAGGAAGAAGTAAAATTATCTCTGTCTGCCTATGATATGATCTTCTATGTAGAAAAACATAAAGCTCACACAGACACATGCACACACACACACACACACACACACACACACACTGCTAGAACTAACCAATGAATTCAGCCAGCAGCAGGGTATAAAGTCAATACACAAAAACTGGCTGCATTTCAATACACTAGCAATAAACAATCTGAAAAGAAAATTACAAAAACTATCCCATTTACAACAGCATCAAAAAAATAAAATATTTGGAAATTAAGTTAACTAGGAAAGTAAAAGACCTGTACAATGAAAAAAAAAAAAAAAAAAAAAAAAAAATTAGTGAAAGAAATTAAACAAGATATAGTAAGTGGAAACATATCCTATATTTATTGACTGAAAACTCAATATAAGATGACAGTACTACTCAAAGCAATCTACAGTTTCAATACAATCCTTATCAAAATTCCAACATCATTATTTGTAGAAATAGAAAAATTCATTCTAAAACTTTCTATACAAAAAAGATCTTCACGACCCAGATAATCACAATGGTGTGATCACTCACCTAGAACCAGACATCCTGGAATGTGAAGTCAAGTGGGCCTTAGGAAGCATCATTACAAAACAAACAAAGCTAGTGGAGGTGATGGAATTCCAGCTGAGCTATTTCAAATCTTAAAAGATGATGCTGTGAAAGTGCTGCACTCAATATGCCAGAAAATTTGGAAAACTCAACAGTGGCCACAGGACTGGAAAAGGTTAGTTTTCATTCCAATCCCAAAGAAAGGCAATGCCAAAGAATACTCAAACTACCACACAATTGCACTCATCTCACACACTAGTAAAGTAATGCTCAAAATTCTCCAAGCCAGCCTTCAACAGTACATGAACCATGAACTTCCAGATGTCCAAGCTGGATTTAGAAAAGGCAGAGGAACCAGAGATCAAATTGCCAACATCTGTTGAATCATGGAAAAAGCAAGAGAGTTCCAGAAAAACATCTATTTCTGCTTTATTGACTAAGCCAAAGCCTTTGACTGTGTGGATCACAATAAACTGTGGAAAATTCTGAAAGAGATAGGAACACCAGACCACCTGACCTGCCTCTTGAGAAACCTGTATGCAAGTCAGAAAGCAACTGTTAGAACTGGACATGGCACAACAGACTGGTTCCAAATAGGAAAAGGAGTATGTCAAGCCTGTATATTGTCACCCCTGCTTATTTAACTTATATGCAGAGTACATCATGAGAAATGCTGGGCTGGCAGAAGCACAAGCTGGAGTCAAGATTGCTGGGAGAAATATCAATAACCTCAGATATGCAGATGACACCAGCCTTATGGCAGAAAGTGAAGAAGAACTAAAGAGCCTCTTGATGAAAGTGAAAGAGGAGAGTGAAAAAGTTGTTTTAAAACTCAACATTAAAAAAACTAAGATCATGGTATCTAGTCTCATCACATCATGGGAAATAGATGGGGAAACAGTGGAAACAGTGACAGACTTTATTTTTGGGGGCTCCAAAATCACTGCAGATAGTGACTGAAGCCATGAAATTAAAAGATGCCTGCTCCTTGAAAGAAAAGTTATGAGCAACCTAGAAAGCATATTAAAAGCAGAGACATTATTTTGCTAACAAAGGTCCATCTAGTCAAGGCTATGATTTTTACAGTAGTCATGTATGAATGTGAGAGTTGGACTATAAAGAAATGGCAACCCACTCCAGTGTTCTTGCCTGGAGAGCCCCAGGGACAGTGGAGCCTGGTGGGCTGCCATCTCTGGGGTCGCACAGAGTCAGACACGACTGAAGTGACTTAGCAGCAGTAGCAGAGCACCAAAGAATTGATGCTTTTGAACTGTTTTGTTGGAGAAGACTTTGAGAGTCCCTTGGACAGCAAGAAGATCCAACCAGTTGATCCTAAAGGAAATCAGTCCTGAATATTCATTGGAAGGACTGGATGCTGAAGCTGAAACTCCAATACCTTTGCCACCTGATGCAAAAAACTGATTCATTGGAAAAGACCCTGATGCTGGGAAAGATTGAAGGCAGGAGGAGAAGGGGATGTCAGAGGATGAGATGGTTGGATGGCATCACCGACTCAAAAGACATGAGTTTGAGTAAGCTCTGGGAGTTGGTGATGTACAGGGAGGCCTGGCGTGCTGCAGATCATGGGATCGCAGAGTCATGCCTGAGCAACTAAACTGAACTGAACTGAAAATTTCTATGGAATCTCAAGTAACCTTGTATAGCCAAAACAATTTTTTACAGGAAGAACAATCCTGATTTCAAAACTTACTATCAGATCAGATCAGATCAGTCGCTAAGTCGTGTCCGACTCTTTGCGACCCCAAGAATCGCAGCACGCTGGGCCTCCCTGTCCCTCACCAACTCCCGGAGTTCACTGAGACTCACGTCCATCGAGTCAGTGATGCCATCCAGCCATCTCATTCTCTCTCGTCCCCTTATCCTACTGTCCCCAATCCCTCCCAGCATCAGGGTCTTTTCCAGTGAGTCAACTCTTCACATGAGGTGGCCAAAGTATTGAAGTTTCAGCTTCAGAATCAATCTTTCCAGTGAACACCCAGGACTGATCTCCTTTAGGATGGACTGGTTGGATGTCCTTGCAGTCCAAGGGACTCTCAAGAATCTTCTCCAACACCACAGTTCAAAAGCATCAATTCTTCAGCTTTC
Organism: Tragelaphus eurycerus; assembly: GCA_935064755.1. NCBI lineage: Eukaryota > Metazoa > Chordata > Mammalia > Artiodactyla > Bovidae > Tragelaphus > Tragelaphus eurycerus. Next base: position 417,754 of record CAKXYN010000265.1, read on the forward strand.
TTCACAGTCCAACTCTCACATCCATACATGACCACTGGAAAAACCATAGCCTTGACTAGATGGACCTTTGTTGGCAAAGTAATGTCTCTGCATTTCAATATGCTATCTAGGTTGGTCATAACTTTCCTTCCAAGGAGTAAGCGTCTTTTAATTTCATGTATGCAATCACCATCTGCAGTGATTTTGGAGCCCAGAAAAATAAAGTCTGACACTGTTTTCACTGTTTCTCCATCTATTTCCCAGGAAGTGATGGGACCAGATGCCATGATCTTCATTTTCTGAATGTTGAGTTTTAAGTCAACTTTTTCACTCTCCACTTTCACTTTCATCAAGAGGCTTTTAGTTCCTCTTTACTTTCTGCCATAAGGGTGGTGTCATCTGCATATCTGAGGTTACTGATATTTCTCCCGGCAATCTTGATTCCAGCTTGTGCTTCTGCCAGCCCAGCATTTCTCATGATGTACTCTGCATATAAGTTAAATAAGCAGGGTGACAAGATACAGCCTTGACATACTCCTTTTCTTATTTGGAACCAGTCTGTTGTTCCATGCCCAGTTCTAACTGTTGCTTCCTGACCTACCTATAGATTTCTCAAGAGGCAGGTCAGGTGGTCTGGTATTCCCATCTCTTTCAGAATTTTCCAACTTATTGTGATCCACATAGTCAAAGGCTTCAATTCAGTCACTAGATGGGGAAAGGATAGTCTTACCAATAAATTGTGCTGGGAAGACTGGATATCCACATGCCAAAGAATGAAGATAGATCCTTACCTAACAACATATACAAAAATAAAACCCAAATGTTAAGACATAATACTATAAAACTCTTAGGAAAAAGCATAGAACAAATATTTCACAAACTGGATTTTGGCATTGATTTCTATGGAATATGACATTAATATGATTTCTTGGATATGACATCAAAAGCACAGGCAATAGAATAAAAAATTTTAATTGGATTTTATGAGAAATTAAAAATTTTGTACATCAAAAGACAATCTCAATAGAGTATAAAGGTAACCCACAGAAACGAAGTATTTGCAAATCATATGTCTGATAAAGGAGTAAAACCCAAAATACACAGAACAACAACATAAATTTAAACAGTATAAAAACAATGTCTTTCAAAACTGGGCAAAGGACTTAGAAGAGACATTTTTCCAAAGATACACAAATGATCAATAAAAACATGAAAATACGATCAATATCACTCATCATTAAGAAAATGAAAAATCAATACTAAAATGAGATACATTTCACACCCATTTCAAATCTAAAAGTTCAGAAAATAAGAAGTGTTGGCAAGGGAGCACTTGTGCACTGTTGGTGGGAATGTCAAGTTGTAAAGCTACTGTGAAAAGCATTATGGCAGCTCCTCAAAAAAATTAAAAATAATATTGCCACATTTTCAGCAATTTGTTTTTGGTATACACACAAAAGAATTGAAAGCATGGTCTTGAAGAGATATTTGCACAGGTCAATAGCACAGGTCATTTATTCACAACAAATGAAACTTGGTTACAACCCAAATGTCCATCAATGAATGAATGGGTAATTGCCAACATCCGCTGGATCATGGAAAAAGCAAGAGAGTTCCAGAAAAACATCTATTTCTGCTTTATTGACTATGCCAAAGCCTTTGACTGGGTAGATCACAATAAACTGTGGGAAATTCTGAAAGAGGTGGGAATACCAGACCACCTGATCTGCCTCTTGAGAAATCTGTATGCAGGTCAGGGAGCAACAGTTAGAACTGGTCATGGAACAACAGACTGGTTCCAAATAAGAAAAGGAGTACGTCAAGGCTGTATATTGTCACCATGTTTATTTAACTTATATGCAGAGTACATCATGAGAAATGCTGGACTGGAAGAAACACAAGTTGGAATCAAGATTGCTGGGAGAAATATCAATAACCTCAGATATGCAGATGACACCACCCTTATGGCAGAAAGTGAAGAGGAACTAAAAAGCCTCTTGATGAAAGTGAAAGTGGAGAGTGAAAAGGTTGGCTTAAAGCTCAACATTCAGAAAATGAAGATCATGGCATCTGGTCCCATCACTGCATGGGAAATAGATGGGGAAACAGTGGAAACAGTGTCAGAATTTATTTTTCTGGCTCCAAAATCACTGCAGATGGTGACTGCAGCCATGAAATTAAAAGACACTTACTCCTTGGAAGGAAAGTTATGACCAACCTAGATAGCATATTCAAAAGCAGAAACATCACTTTACCAACAAAGGTTCGCCTAGTCAAGGCTATGGTCTTTCCTGTGGTCATGTATGGATGTGAGAGCTGGACTGTGAAGAAGGCTGAGCGCCGAAGAATTGATGCTTTTGAACTGTGGTGTTGGAGAAGACTCTTGAGAGTCCCTTGGACTGCAAGGAGATCCAACTAGTCCATTCTAAAGGAGATCAGCCCTGGGATTTCTTTGGAAGGAATGATGCTAAAGCTGAAACTCCAGTATTTGGGCCACCTCATGCAAAGAGTTGACTCATTGGAGAAGACTCTGATGCTGGGAGGGATTGGGGGCAGGAGGAGAAGGGGACGACAGAGGATGAGATGGCTGGATGGCATCACTGATTCGATGGATGTGAGTCTGAGTGACCTCCGGGAGTTGGTGATGGACAGGGAGGCCTGGTGTGCTGCAGTTCATGGGGTCGCAAAGAGTCAGACATGACTGAGCAACTGATCTGATCTGATCTGATGTATAATGTGGTATAACCATGAAATATTATGCAGCCTTAAAATGGGAGGAAATTCTGCAATATGCTCTAATATGGATGAATCCCATGGACATTATGCGAAGTGAAATAATCCGGTCACAAAAAAACAAATATGGTATGATTCCATTTACATGAAATACTGAAGACAGTCAAAATCATAGAGACAGGAGTTAAAATTATGGTTGCCAGGAACTGGAAGGAAATAAATGGGGAGTCACTGCTTAGTGGGTACAGGATTCCAGTCTTACAAGATGAAAAGAGTTATGGAGATGGACAGTTGCACAACATTAAGAATATATATATAATATCAAAAAGTTGTATACTTTAAAATGATTAAGATGGTGAATTTCATGTTATGTCTATTTTGCCACAATGAAAAAAATTAGAAAAAAAGAGATGCTGAATTTTCTTTACAATTAATTAAATAAAAATCAAAACAATAAAAAAGGTAGAGATCAAAAACACTGCAACAGAAATGAATAATGTCTTGAACGTGCTAGTTAGTAGACTGTATACGGCTGAGCTTGAGGAGAGGCCATTAGAAACTTTCAAGAGAAAAAAAGAATAAAAAAAGTAACAGACTATCCAAAAACTGTGAAACAAATAAAGAAGTATAACATACACATAACAGAAATACCAGAAGGAAAAGAGAGATAGAAAAAGTACAAAACATTTGAATCAATAATGACTTAGGGGACTTCCCTGGTGGTGCAGTGTTTAAGAGTCTGCCTTACAATGGAGAGGATGCTTGTGGGAGGACTAGGTGTCCAACATGTGGCAGGCTAACTGGGCCCACACACCACAGCTGCTGAGCCCACACTCCAGAGCCTGCAAGTCACAACTACTGAAGCCCATGTGCTGCAACTAGAGTCCAAGTGCTTCAACAAAAGATCCCAGATGATGCCTAGTAAAGGTCCCCCATGTTGCAATTAAGACCCAATGCAGCCAAATAAATAATAAATAAACTTAAAAAAATGACTGAGAATTTTCCCCAAATGAAAGTTCAACACCAACCACAGACCAGGAAGCTCAGAAACACCAAGCAGAATAAATGCAATAAAATAAAGCCCCCCAAACTCTACATCTAGGCATATCATTTTCAAAGTGCACAAAGTCAAAGATAAAGAAAAAATATTAAGGAAGTCTTCAGGGAAAAAAAAAAACAAAAACCTTATCTATTAAGAAAGAAAGATATGAACTATATCAAAAAGCTCCTCAGAAACCATGCAAGCAAGAATAAAGTGGAGTGAAATATTTTAAATATTGAGAGGAAAAAAAAAAAAAAGCGAATACGTCAGAATTTTGTATCCTGCAAAATTTATCCTTCAAAAGTGAGAGATAAAGACTTTTCAGGCAAACAAAAATTGAGGGAATTTATTGCTAGTAGGGGCTTTCCAGTGGTGCTAGTGGTAAAGAACCCACCTGCCAATCCAGGAGACACAGATGTGGGTTCGATCCCTGGGTAGGCAGATCCCCTGGAAGAAGGCACAGCAACCCAGCCCAGTATTCTTGCCTGGAGAGTCCCATGGACAGAGGAGCCTGGTGGGCTAGAGTCCATAGCATTGCAGAGAGTCAGACACGACTGAAGTGACTTAGCATGCACACATGTGCATATGTAGGGCAAGGGGTATATGGAAACTGCTTTTTGCTCAGTTTTTACTGTGAACCACTATTAAAAAAAATAATAAAGTCTGTTTCCTTAAGTAGAGGGAAGAATTAATCAAAATTGAAACATTACCAGTAAAAGTATAGACATTATCAATAAAACCAAGTTTTAAAGTGGCAAGGGTGATCAAGAACATTAACTGAAAAAAGACTTCTGAACCTTCTAAAAATGACTAACATTATAAACATATATTTATACCAAGCATGTCTGCCATTACTCAGTCCAGAAACAGTGCCATTTAAGCAAAGTAAGCAGAGAAAGAGAGGTCCTGCCAGATTCTGATGAAGAATACAATGACAGAATTGTCTTATAATTCAAAACATTTGTAGAAAAATAGCCTATGAGAATTAAGTACATTCAGTATACTGGAGTCAAAATCATCGAACAATTTAGTTTTAAAGGTTTGGTGGAAAATGAAGTGCAATTTTAAATCCTTTAACTGAGTGTTTCCAGAAAAGTTCTTGGTCCCCACAAAAAGAAGCCTAATATAATCTCCTCTTTGAGCTCTAAAATGATTTAAAATAAAAAAGTCAATAATTTTAAAGCCTTAAATTAATGCAGTTTCACAGAATATTTGTGGCATCCTCATCTTATCTGGAAAGTCTCTATTCAATCCCCCAAAACTTCTCTTTAAAAAGATATAAAGGCACACTAAAGGAAGGAAGCAGTCCTCTTCCAAAACGCTAGTCAATTATGCTTCCATTTTCTCCACCTCCAGCCAAGACAACCGTAAGGACTGTTATAAAGTCTATCCATTGACTTTGGTATAAGTAGGTCATTTCAGAACAGAAAGCTTCAGGTCTAATAAAAAGGTGATCTGTGCCTGAACTTTGCCAAAAAGGAAAAAGAAAAGAAAAAAAAACCAAACAAACGAGATAATGACAGAGAGAAAGAGAGAGAAGGCAGGAGAGAGGGAGGAGGAAGATGGCAAGACAAAACAAAACAAAACAAAACAAAATAAAGAAAACAAAAACAACCCCACAGGCTGTAAAAATTCTCAAAAATATTGGACAGTGTCAAGGCTTTGATTGTGACTGGCACTGTGGGAATTCTCAGATAACTGAAGCGCTGCTGCCCCCTCATGGTAAACTGAAAGATCTCATTTAGAAGCGTTGATTCTGCGTGGCACATTATTTATTAATATATCCTGACTTCTCTTTTTTGGGACTTTTTTTTTTTCTTAAAGAGCCACAAACATTTTCTACAGAAAACACCCACTATTCTTGACATGTAATTAAAAATAAGTGATTTAATTTTTGATGACTGTGGTATTATATAGCACATGCATAGGAAAGAAATAAAATATAGAGATTCACTGTAAGTTTTTACTTGGATTTAGATGTCAAACTTTTTTTTCCCAAACATGACTGTGGGGAGAAACAGTCTGATGTTACATGTTAGAATTCTTCCCTGAACACACACTCTACAAATCTAACAGTGAAATTGCAAAGTTTAGCGACTTAGCAGCAGGAGCAGCAGCAGAGAATAGTAAAGTTCAAAGTGATATTATGGCCTCTTGTCCACCTTTCCTGAAACAACCTGACTGAAAAATCAAAAATTTTTCCTTCTTGTCTTTTGTATTGTCTTTCCAATTTCATGTCTTATGTCAAGCCATGTGATCCTAGCAATAGAAATGGGCAAGCTCAATAAATTCACTTGCAAGAAACTTTCATATCTTATAGCAAAGCAAAGCCTCATGCCTTTTTCTTTTTCAGGGGAGAATAGTATGCTGTAGTTGAATTTTGATCCAGGCAAAAAGTGACCTCGAAATCTAATCTTTTAATTGCCTGTCTCATCCTACTAGAATATAAATTTCAGGAAAATAGGGAACTTGTCTATCTTGTTCTAGGTCATAGGCAATTTAAAACACTTTCGTGTCAATGCAAAAATTAACGTTGGTGTTTACACAATGACAATCATCATTTTTTTCCCCACTAGCACCTGTATCTTGGCTGCATTTCTAAGTTTTTTCAAAGCACCTGATGTCATATGGACAGAAATCTATCCACAAAACTAGATTCGTTTTCTCTTAAAATAAAAAAGGAGCCGGCCCCTCGTGCCCATGACACGCGTGGAAGTGGCAAAGGCGGGTCTTGTTCAGGGACATCTCGCCAGTCCGGAAGGACCCCAATTCTTTCCGCGCCTCCATCAGCCTCCTGGTGAATCACATGAAAAAGGCCCACAGTGGCAGGATCGACTACATCGCCGGGCCTAGACTCCCGCGATTTCCTTGTTTGGTTCGTCCCTGGCCCAGGAGCTGGGCTTGGACTACGTTCTTATCCGAAAGCAAGGGAGGCTGCCGCCCCACACCGTGCATGCCTCATATGCGCTGGTGCGTTGAATCGCTGTGACCCCAGACGGGGCCCAAATGCGTGGAATAAAGGCTGAACTGGAAATCCAGAGAGATGCCCTGAGACCAGCTGAAGGTGGTGGTTGTGGACTGTTCTGCTCGCCACTGGGGAACCATGCGCACCGCCTGTGAGCTGCAGGGCCACTTGCAGGGTGAGGTTGCTGGAGTGTGTGAGCCTGGTGGAGCTGAGGTCACTGAAGGGCAGGGAGAAGCTGGGGGCGGTGCTCTTCTTCTCCCTCCTGCAGTATAAGTGACCCCAGCCCCAAGCCACCTGGAAGAAGAGAGGACCAGCATGGGCAGCTGCAGCAACCCCCACTGGCCAGCAGGGGGTACTAGCTGCCTGCCTGGACTTGCTGTGTGTCTGTGGCTGAGTGACTTTCTTCAGAGTGCAGCTGCCCCTCGGGCCCTTGCTACGGCTCTGGAAGTCCCATGGCCCATGGCCGGGAGCTGCCGGCTGGTTGATAGTAGAATGAGAATAAACAACTTTCTAGGAAAAAAAAATTCAAAAAGGATGAACTTTGAGAAACTACTGAATTTACTTCGATCTCTATTTTCAAATACTAACCTAATGCTTATGCTTTGTAAGTCAAGACTCATTCTTAAAAAAAAAAATAGCTCTTTGTATCCAGCTTTACTGGAAGCATAATACTGTAAGATGTTAAAAGTGCGTATCATGATGATTGGATATAAATATGGATTGTGAAAGCATTCCCCCATCTAGTTAATTGATGCATCTAAGATGCAATTTATACAAATTATATTCATCACTGGAGCTTGAAATGGGGTTCCCAATAGCTGCACATTAATTCTTAGAAACTAAGTGAATTTTGGGATTTCTATATCTTCTTTGAATGCTTCAATAAGGACCTCTTCTCCATCAAATCTGTGTAAAAACTAAGACTTTTATAACTTTGTTCACCTACTTTTGACCCTACTTTAGCCCTGTAACTGTTTTGAGCTCCCACTTAGATATTAATGTGATTTGAGAACAAATCTGAATTCCTGTATTTTGAACATTCTTCAAATTTTTCCAAAGTTGGAAGAGAAAATTTAAAGGTAAAAGTCTATTTTTAATTTTATTACCAAGTCTGATTTGTATAGAAATTGAATAAATCTCCCAAAATAAATTTTATACACACACAGACACATTCACAGTAGGTGTTCATCATATTATTCTTAATAACATATCTACATTATCCATATTCTTATAAAGATGAAAAAATTAAGATGAAATAAAAACAAAACAAGATTGTTATATTATTAAACAAAATTCAAAATGCAAATAGATTTAACAAGAGGGAGTTTATGTAATGATAAAAGATATAATCATAAAGAATATATATGTTCTGTTTCTTTATGGACTAAATAACATAAAGCTAAATCTTACAGCTCTATAGGAACTTGATAAAATCATCTCTCATGATAATACCCATTAATACAACTCTTTCAGAATTTGATGGCTCAAATATACAAAATAACAAATTTATTCTCTATAAATGATATATGCTATCTGGTTGTCCTCCTCCAAGGGAGCCAGGCGCAGTCACCACGCAGTGAGAGCCCAGAAAACAAGTCGACACTGTCCACTGTCCCCACACCCGAGGGGGACCAGATGCCATGACTCGCGATGTAGCGCCAACCTCACTACCACCACCCCAAGAGGCGCCCCCCACCGCCAAGAGTGGCACGCCGAGGATGACCGCAACGACACCTGCTCAGTCCAGCAGAGACCGCAAAACAGGACCGCCGGCCCCCGAACCAGCGACCAGCCGGCCGACCGCAACAGACAGAGGCAGACAGGTGCACACCCAGACGGAGAAGGCGAGCGGAGAAGATGGAACGTGGTGGGAGAAGACAGAGTCCGGACGCGAAGACGAGGAGACCGAGAGGAGAGCAAGCGAAACCCAGAGCCCCCGGAGAGGAGGAAGACGAGGGAGGGAGAGGGAGGAGGAGAAGGGGAGACAGAGGAGAGAGGGGAGGACCGGGGGAGGAGGGGGACCGGGAGGGAGGACAGGGGGCGGGGACCGACGAGCGGACTGACTGATCTGATAAATGATATATATTAAACTTCTGATATCCATGAAATATTTTTTTAAATGAATCAGCATTTCAATTCTATTGGCTGTGTGACCTTGAAAAAGTTACTTAATTTTTCTGAGTTTCTATTTCCTTTTCTTTTTTTTTATTTTATTATTATTTTTTATTTTTCTTAACTTTACAATATTGTATACTTTTACTATACTATTTCCTTTTCTGTAAAATAAAAATTGTCACACCTGCACTTCCCTGGTGGTCCAGTGGAAAGAATTTGCCTGCCAATGCAGGGGACACACGTTTGGTCCCTCATCCAGGAAGATCCCACATGCCACAGGGCTACTAAGCCTGTGAGCCACAACTGCTGAGCCCACATGCCCTAGAGTTCAGGCTCCACAAAAAGAGAAGCCACTGCAATGAGAAGCCCACACATGGAAACTAAAAGTAGCCCTTGCTTGCCACAACTAGAGAAAGCCCAAATACAGGGATAGGGATGAAGACCCAGCGCAGCCAAAAATTAATAAACAAACCAAAAAAAAAAAAAAAGTATTATGAACCTAGAAAGTAAAAAACACTAAAGAGATTAGTATTAACAAAGTTCAGTAGGATTATGTTTATAAGAAACATAAGCTAAATTTTATTACAGAGAAAAATAAATAAGGAAAAACAGTGGTACATGATAGTAACAATAAAATGTCTAGGAATACATTATGCTGCGCTGAGCTTAGTTGCTCAGTCATGTCTGACTCTTTGCAATCTCATGGACTATAGCCTGCCAGGCTTCTCTGTCTATGGGATTTTCCAGGCCAAGAATACTGGAGTGGGTTGCCCTGCCCTCCTCCAGGGGATCTTCACAACCCAGGAATTGAACTGGGGTCTCCTGCATTACTGTCTGAGCCACCAGGGAAGCCCAGGAATACATTATAGGGGGTGTGTATGAAGAAGATTCTGAAATTTTATTGGAAGACATAAAATAAGAACTCAATAAATGGAAAGATACGCCATGTTTCTAGATGGGAAGATTTCTTAAAATGTCAGCTTATGATTAATACACAAATGTAATGAGGCTCCTGTCAGAATTTCAAAGAACTTTATTTTCTAATTGGATAAAATGACTGCCAAGATAAGTTGTTAAAAAAAAAAAGTAGTGGGGGGGGGGGGGGGGAAAGCTTGCTTTATAAACATACTACAAATCTTTATGGTTTGGCACAGGATACATTTGCTGAACAGGACAGAATCAAGAACTTATTTAATTGCCTATCTATTGATTGAATAAACATCCAGGATCAGTCTAGTACTTTGGTCCCTTCACTTCCAAATTTCACCCATATGTCAGGAACCACACATTTATAATCATGATTTACTCCCAGAATCTCATTATCAAGCATCTCTCCACTATTGCCTGTCTTTCCAGCTCACTGGCTTTAATATATTGATTCTGAAATATTTGGCCTAAGGGGAACACTCATTTTTCGATTCTACCATTTTCCCCCAATCAATTTCCTTTTGACCCCACTAGTTAACAATGACTTTTCACTAATGTGTGGAATCTAAATCATATAACTAGTGAATATAACAAACAAGAAGCAGACTCACAGATACACGGAAGAAACTGGTGGTTACCACTGGGGCAAGAAAAGGGGAGAGGAGCAGAACAGTGGCAGGGGATTACAAAAGACATGCTATACGACTGAGTGACTGAGAATGCACGCACAAGATGTACTTGACAATACAAGGAATATAGCCATTACTTAATAATAACTGTGAGTGGAGTAAAACATTTTAAAATCATGATTTATTGTATTGTATAACTGTATTGTTGTTCAGTCACTAAGTTGTGTCCAACTCTTTGCAACCCCATGAACTGCAAGATGCCAGGCTTCACTGTCCTTCACTATCTCCCAGAGCTTGCTCAAACTCATGTCCATTGAGTCAGTGATGCCTCCAACCATTTCATCCTCTGTTGTCCCCTTCTCCTTTGGCCTTCAATCCTTCCCAGCATCAATGTCTTTTCCAATGAGTCGGCTCTTTTTATTAGGTGGCCAAAGTATTGGAGCTTCAGTATCAGTCCTCCCAATCAATGTCCAGGGTTGATTTTCTTTTAGGATTGACTGGTTTGATCGCCTTCCTGTCCAAGGGACTCTCAAGACAACTGTAATGTATGTAAAAATTGTACAGCAACTATAGTGTGGATAACACATGCATGCTCAGTGGTGTCTGACTCTTTTGCAGCCCCATGAACCATAGCCCACGAGGCTCTTCTGTCCAGTGGATTTCCCTGGCAAGAATACTGGAGTGGATTGCCATTTCCTACTCCAGGGGATCTTTCTGACCCTGGGATTGAACCCAGGTCTCCAACCCAGGTCTCCTTTTCCTGAACTGGCAGGAAGATTCTTGCAACTATGTTGCTGCTCTTAGTCACTAAGTCATGTCCAACTGTTTGTGACCCCAAGGACTGTAGACTGCTAGGCTTCTCTGTAAATAGGATTTCCCAGGCAAGGATACTGGAGTGAATTGCCATTTCCTTCTTCAGGGGATCTTCCCCACCCAGGGATCAAAACTGCATCTCCTGCTTGGCAAGCAGATTCTTTACCACAGCCAAAATTGAATATAAGCAGGAACAAATGAACTAAGTAATTTGAACAACCTGACTGCATATCCATGGTGAGATAAACACCTTAAGGTCAAAAAAGAATGCAAGTGAATTTTGACATTTTCTTAGCAGGTTCATGCTTGGCAGTTCCCTTGGTATTACAACTCTGAAGTTATTCTGTAAGAATCGTTTATTTGTACTTTTATTAATGAACAGTGAACTGTGCAAGAGGTACATGTTAACAGGCATGATTATTAATGTACATGGTTATCGTCTCTACCCAGCACTGCAAGATTTATTAGTGTTGTTTTAGAGAAAACTTAGATGTTGCTTATGTTTTCAAACCTAAAAAAAGAGGTGGTATGAGTGTGACACACAGGAATATTTAAGTAGCTGAAAATTCCTAGTGAAGAAAATATGGCTGAAGGCACATGAATCTCAAAAGGACAATTGACTCATGGCCAGGAGTCTGGACCACTTCCTGATGTGGTGGCAGGTCTGAACTTCAGAGGCTGGGACACACTAGATGCCTTAGAGCCTGATGTGAGGTTGGCTGACAACATCCAGGACTTCACAATGCAGGGAACCTGGCAGCATTTTCAACAGATGCCTCATTTGCACTTAATGGCTCTCCTTGGAAATCACTCTATCATTTACTTCCAGTTCACTGTTCTACAATACCTTTCTGCTTGTTCAAAAGACCACGGAGAAAAAGCACTTGCTGAATAAAAAAGGAAAATACACATATACACACATGGAATGAGAAACTATAACCTTACAAAACTGATTTTCAAATGAGTATATCCACTTTTATTCCAGAAAAATTTTAAACCTCCAAAGGAAAAATAAAACCAAACAACTTTGTTTTCTCTACCTTAATTATAAAAATGGACTTAGGAATAGAAAAACTGAGAAGACCAATAACCACAATATGCTATCATTCAGTTCAGTCACTCAGCTGTTTTGACTCTGTGATCCCAAGGACTGTAGCACGCCAGGCTTCCCTGTCCATCACCAACTATGCTATTATTAATAATAGCTAAATGTACTGTTGCTCAGCTGGTAAAGGATCCTCCTGCAATGTCGAAGACCTGGGTTGGATCCCTGGGTTGGGAAGATCCCCTGGAGAAGGGAAAGGCTACCCACTCCAATATTCTGGCCTGGAGAATTCCATGGACTGTATTCCATGTATTGCGACCCATGGGGTCGCAAAGAGTGAGAAACAACTGAGAGACTTTCACCTTCACGAATGTACTGAAGTGTACTGTCGAGCTTTATACTGTCTTAATTCATTTAGTGCTCAGAACAACCCTAGAAAGTGTTGAGACTATTATTATCTCATATTCAATTTTAACAAACTGAGACCCAAGTCTAGGAAATATGCAATAAACGATGACCCTGTATGCGAGACAGCAAAAGAGACACAGATGTATAGAAAAGTCTTTTGGACTCTGTGGGAGAAGGCAAGGGTGGGATGATTTGAGAGAATAGCATTGAAACATGTATATTATCATATGTGAAACAGATCGCTAGTCCAGGTTCGATGCATGAGACAGGGTGCTTAGGGCTGGTGCACTGGGATGGCCCAGAGGGATGGGATTGGGAGGGCGGTGGGAGGGGGGTTCAGGATGGGGAACACATGTACATCTGTGGCTGATTCATGTCGATGTATGGCAAAACCCACTACAATACTGTCAAGTAATTAGCCTCCAATTAAAATAATTAAAAAAAATAGGCAATACCCATTTTTAAAATTAAGTATTCCAGCATGTAGAAAAAGAATCCTCAAGTTTATGCATCTTGCAAGACATGAAGCTAGCATCAATAGAAACGACAGCCCAGTCTATGATTGCATATGAAAAAAAGCAGAAAATGGTGGCCCTGAGAGCTTGGCCTGCCAAAGAGCCCTGGCCTGGGAGGGGGCTGGGAGGGCTTACCAAGGAACTGAATGGAAGGTTGCAGACCTTAGCAGTGGTTGTGAAACTGGAGGTTTTCTCCACTTTGTCAGAAAACAAATTCAAAATGGTATTAGAAATGAAACAGATGGCTGTAATTTCCTCTAAATAAATATATATGTGTATTAAAATTACAATTTTAAGGCAATTTTGAAGGCAAAAGGAGAAGAGAATGGCAGAGGATGAGATGGTTAGAGAGCATCACCAACTCAATGGACATGAACTTGAGCAAATTCCAGGAGATAGTGGAGGGCAGGGAAGCCTGGTTAGCTACAGTCCATGGGGTTGAAAAGAGTCAGACATGGCTTAGCGACTGAAAAATGACAAAATTACAAATTAAATTTTCTCTATTTTACCTCGAAAATGAAAGAAATCTTATTTTAAAACAAAGTACCAAATTGATTAGTCAGATGGATAGAAGTTAATAGCTTTTCCTTATTAGCATCAACTATATAGATTCCAAAATTAGAAGACCAACTCTATTCACACTAAAAAAAAGTTTTTAGGCATTGTTTTTAAAAAGAAGGTTCAGAACCTATGTAAAGAAAAGTATAAATATAAAAATAGCATAAACTCTGAATAGAAAGGTATTTTGTTTCCTAATGGCAAGTCTTACCATTAGATTATCAGTTTTCTCACAATTAACGCAGAAGTATTTATCAAGTGATTTCAATAAGCATTCTAGTTTTTATAATTAAATTTTTACTGAAAAATTTTTTTAACTTTGCACTTTTCAAACAAATTCAAAAGACAAACTGCTATTTTGAGACCAGCAATATTTATTAGTGACAAAAGACTAGTACTCATATCACATTTTATAAAGAATTCCTCTGTTAAAAAAAAAAGAGACCACGAAAAGGAAAAATGCGCAAAGGATAATAAAATGAAGGAATCATATGTAAAAAAACAAATTGAAAAAGAATGAGAAAGAACTTGCCTTATCAGTCATGAACATATTATAGAGCCACTACCATGAAAATCTTGGTTTTGTCGGGCCTCTGGAGCTGTCTGATGAAACCTGCAAAGCCCTTCTTAGAATGCTTTTAAAGCATAAATCAAACACACAGGACTAAAGAAATCTAGACGCACTAAAATCCATAACCTTCCATGGTGAAGAGACACTAAAATAGAAGGCCAGAGTAGACTTCACTACTTACAGGAATTTTATCAAGGGCAAAATGGGAAGTTTTCAGCTCAGTGGGGAAGCGCTGGCTCCCATATGAAAAACAAGATGGTTCCCTACCTTGTGTCATAAGCAAAAGTGAATTCTAAGTTATTAAGGGTTTAAAAAGAAAAACCTAAAACAAAAGTCTCAGAAGAGGTTAAGGAGATTTGCACGTATAGTCTAAGAGTTGAGGAACCCAAAAGATAAAATAAAATATTTTTAAAAGTTGTAAGAACAAACACAGCATAGGGGAGGAGCTAAGATGGCGGACGAGTAGGACGGGGAAAATACTTTGTCCTCCATAAATTCATTAAAAGAACATTTGAACACTGAGTAAATTCTACAAAACAACTTCTGAATGCCAGCAGAGGACATCAGGCACTTAGAAAGACAATTCATTGTCTTCGAAAGGAGATTACGAGCCCTGCAGTAACTCGTTTTGCAGAGAAGTGTCACGGACACCAGCAATTGCTATTAGCAAGCGGGGACTGGGCTAGGAGGAGCGGCGCAGCCTGCATCGCTTTGAGTAAGGATTTGGCCTGGCTATCCCGAGTGCTACCTGAGTGAAATAACCAGACTTTCGGATATCTACTACATCAAAAGCCAGCCCTAATCTAAGACACCACCAGGACTACATATGGAACAAAGGACTGCACAGAGATAGCTGGCTGCAGACCGTCCCACTCGGGTGACAGGCAGCCAGAGCCGGAAGCGGGCAAGCACAGCCCTAGAGACATTGTCTACAAAACTGTAAGCAGATTTCTGTGTTACTAACACTTCTTGGGGCTCTGGACGGTCAACATCTGCTTGAGAAGGTGAGCCAGTTGTATACCCAGAAAACTGAGCAGCGGGGAGGCGATAAGTTGCAGCAGCTGCGCTCACTAAACACTTCATCACCTGCACTACTTGGGCCTGAGAAGGGCACAAAACGCAGACTCAACCAAGTCTGTGCTTCTGAGGACTATCCGAGTGCCTGAACCTGGCCGGCTTAGATTTGGGTGTTCATCTCCGCCCCCTCTGTAACAGGGCAGAGATCAGATATTGAAAAGACCAGTAAACTGCCTCAATAAAGAGAATTCAACAAACTACCAGAATATAGTAAGGACACTCTAAACTTGGCAATTTTAACAAGATGAGGAGACAGAGGAATACCCAGCAGCTAAAGGAACAGGATAAATGCCCACCAAACCAAACCAAAGAGGAAGAGATAGGGAATCTACCTGATAAAGAATTCCAAATGTGATAGTGAAATTAATCCAAAATCTTGAAATCAAAATGGAATCACAGTTAAATAGTCTGGAGACAAGGATTGAGAAGATGCAAGAAAGGGTTAACAAGGACCTAGAAGAAATAAAAAGAATCAACGCATAATGCAATAAATGAGATTCAAAACACTCTGGAGGCAACAAATAGTAGAATAACAGAGGTAAAAGATAGGATTAGTGAATTAGAAGATAGAATCCTAGAAATAAATGAAGCAGAGGAGAAAAAAGAAAAACGAATCAAAAGAAATGAGGACAATCTTAGAGACCTCCAGGATAACATTAAACGCTACAACATTCGAATCATAGGAGTTCCAGAAGAAGATGAAAAGAAAGATCATGAGAAAATACTTGAGGAGATAATAGTTGAAAACTTCCCTAAAATGGAGAAGGAAATAACCACTCAAGTTCAAGAAATCCAGAAAGTCCCTAACAGGATAAACCCAAGTTTATCCCTAACAGGATAAACACCCCAAGACACATATTAATCAAATTAACAAAGATTAAATATAAAGAACAAATATTAAAAGCAGCATGGGAAAAACATCAAATAACTCACAAGGGAATTCCCATAAGGATAACAGCTGATCTTTTAATAGAAACTCTCCAAGCCAGGAGGGAATGGCAAGACATAATTAAAGTGATGAAAGAAAATAACTTACAGCCCAGATTATTGTATCCAGCAAGGATCTCATTCAAATATGAAGGAGAAATCAAAAGCTTCACAGATAAGCAAAAGTTGAGAGAATTTAGCACCACTAAACCATTTCTCCAACAAAAACTAAAGGACATTCTATAGATAGGAATCACTAAAAGGGTGTATAAATTCGAACCTAAAACAATAAAGTAAATCTTACTTATCAATAATTACTTTAAACGTTAATGGGCTGAATGCCCTAATCAACAAAGACTGGCCAAATCAATACAAAAATAAGACCCCTTCATACCTTGTCTACAAGAGATAACCAAAAGATTAAAATGGGTAGAATGGGTACAAAAACTAGACCCCTATATGTTGTCTACAAGAGAACCACCTTAAAATAGGGGATATATACTGACTGAAAATGAAGGGCTGGAAAAATACTTTCTATGCAAATACAGACCAGAAGAAAACAGGAGTAGCAATACTCATATCTGATAAAATTGACTTTAAAATAAAGGTCCTGAAAAGGAGACAATGAAGGTTACACATAACGACTTAAAGGAACAATCCAAAAAGAAGTTATAACAATTATAAATATATATGCACCCAACATTGAGCATTGATATATCTAAGATAAACACTAATTAGTATGATAGAAGAAATATACAACAACACAATAATAGTGGGAGACTTTAATACCCCACTCATACAATCTGGCTGTAACAGACAAAATAAAGAAGAAAACATATTCACTTATGAGCCTCAGAAAATTCAGTTCACTCAGGAGACTTTAAAAAAAAATTAAAAAAAAAACTTATTTGTTCATTCTGTAAATGTTTATTGACTATTTTATGGGTCTGGTACCACTTTGGGTATTAGGGAGGAAGAAGTGACAAATGTGATCCTGTCCTAAATAATATATTGTTGTAAAGATAGACCTACCAATACAAAATGCCAAGATGTGCCTAAGACGAGGACACCCAAACTGGAATTTTAGTTTCCTGAACTTTTCATTTCCAGATCAAACCTCCTAATATAAGATGAATTTAATATGATTTTTTTAAATGTTCTTTGTGATTAAAAACAGAAAGCGATTAGTTAAGAAATTACATATACCCCTCCCCACCATCACTCCCATTCTTCCTTCCCATTTCCCTCCCACCCTCATTGATCCTCTCCTTTGTCCATTTTTCCCTGCTTAAAAAAAAAAAACAAACAAACTTAGAAGCAGAATTATCATATGGTGCAGCAATTTCACTTCTATGTCTATAACCCAAAGAATTGAGAGCAGGGTCTCAAAGAGATATTTGTACACCTATGCTCAGAGCAGCATCATAAAAAAAAAAAGAAAAAACACAGCATAAACAAACTGAAAAGCAAACACTGGGTTAGAAACAAATGCTCAAAACTTAAATATATGGGTTAGTATCTGTACTAGGGCTTCTCTGTGGCTCAGAGGTTAAAGCGTCTGCCTCCAGTGTGGGAGACCCAGGCGGGAAGATCGATCTCTGGAGAAGGAAATGGTAACCCACTCCAGTATTCTTGCCTGGACAATCCCATCTGTACTATATAAAGAGCTCATAAAACATCATAAAATAAAAAAAAAAAAAACTGAATAGAAAAATTGGCAAAGGATATGAATAATCATTCCAAAAAAAGAGCAACTCCAAATAGCCTACATACATGAAAAAATGCTCTACAGAAAATGCAAACTAACGTAAGCTAACATCTTAGAAATATCGAAGGGGCAAAATTTAAAACTTGAGGACACCTCCTGATCCTGATGGTGAATGCAGGGTGGGGGGATATCTTTACATACTGCTACCAGAAATGTAAATTGTTACAGATTTTTGGAAAACAATTTACAAGACACATCAAAATGAAAAAATAAATTTTCTTTGGCCGATAGATCCAACTCTTAGAAGTTGGATCCCATAGAAACAAGAAGGTATACATACAGGAGTATTTATTGCAGCACCATCTGCAAGGGCAAAACTGGAAACACCATGAACGCCCAATACTAGAGGAATGGTTAAGTAAACTGTGATAATCCACAGCATCAGATATTAACATTGTGAAGTCACTGAAACAGACGCTGTGTATGCTCAATTGTCTCTTTGCAGCCCCACGGACTGTAGTCCACCAGCCTTCTCTGTCCATGGAATTTCTCAGACAAGAATATTGGAGTGGATTGTCATGCCCTCCTCCAGAATATCTTCCCAACCCAGGGATCAAACCATGAATCTCTTATGTCTCCCGCATTGGCAGTTTCTTTACCACTAGTGCTACCTGGGGAGCCGAAATAGATGCTGCTGCTGCTAAGTCGCTTCAGTCATGTCCGACTCTGTGCAACCCCACAGACAGCAGCCCACCAGGCTCCCCCGTCCCTGGGATTCTCCAGGCAAGAACACTGGAGTGGGTTGCCATTTCCTTCCCCAATGCAAGAAAGTAAAAAGTGAAAGTGAAGTCGCTCAGTCATGTCCCACTCTTTGGGACCCCATGGATTGCAGCCTACCAGGCTCCTCCTTCCATGGGATTTTCCAGGCAAGAGTACTGGAGTGGGGTGCCATTCCCTTCTCCGGAAATAGATGCTAGATGCATCCAAATTGGCTTGAAGGGATTTTCAGAATCTACTCTTAGGTAAGAACACCAATATGCAGAGAAGAATATACAGATAATCTCATTTTTGTAAAATATCAAGAGTAAAATAATGCATATATATAGCAGAAAGGATACACATGCCAGATTGTAACAATGATTATCTCAGGGAGGAAAGTGGGACAGTGAGTGTTAGGATGACAGAGGAAATTAAACCAAAAAAACAAACAAACCCACGAGACCCTATGAAGCAAGCCCTCAAAATTATATTGCTGTTGTTCAGCTGCTGAGTCATATCCGACTCTTTGTGATCCCACGGACTGCAGCAAGCCAGGCTTTCCTGTCCTCCACTATCTGCCGGAGTTTGTTTAAGTTCATGTCCATTGAGTCGGTCATGCTAATCATCTCATCCTCTACCACCCTCTTCTCCTTTGTCTTAAATAGATACTTGTATATATCCACAAAAAATAATATGCAAGTAACCCCACTAAAATATTAAGTTATTTAAGAATAATGGCTTTTCAAGTGATAGTGATCAACACACTGAATTCCATGTAGGAAGAGTCCCCACAAAGACCACATACCACAGCAAAGCTTTGATTACAAGAAAAAAAAAATCCAACTCAAACTGGCTTAAAGAAAAAGAGAATTTATTGGCTCACATAAGTGAGAAGTCCAGAAGTAACACTAACTTCAGGTGCAGTTTGATCCAGACGCTCCAGACTTCATCAAAGCTCCAACTCCAACTCCCTTTCCTTTTCTTAGTACAGCCCCCAAGCTGGCTCCTTTAAATCAGAAAAACTGGCTACAGCAAGTTCAGAGTTATCACACCACATTATCTCCAACGAAGTGTCACCTTCTGCAGTTCCCAAGGGAGGCTTAGCAAACACGCTGTAACAAGTGGCCTGATCTGGGTCTGTCACCCATCCCTGAACCATGTACTGGGGGGAGTGGGGCCCCAGTACATGGTTCTTAAACCAGTGTTGGTTTAAGAGAACCGGGTCAGCTCTGGAGCTGACGGTGTGACAATCCCATTCAAACTGCGTGTGTGATGGAGGGCCACAATCCAAAGAAAAAGGGGATGGTATTTTGAGAAGGAGGTGGATGGGCGACCACAACATAACATGAAAAAGGAATAAAAGAAAATAATACAAATATCCGATGAAATACCAGGAGTATTTCATCGTGTGCTCAACCACACGAGTAATCTAAGAAATACAATAAAATTGCATACTTTTGTTATTTATCAGGTTAGTGAAAGAAAAATGTGTGTGAGAGAGATGGTGAGGGAGCAGGCCCCACGAAAACTAAAAACTCAACCACTACTGGAAACATTTGTGACAAAACAGCTCTAACTCTAAGAGGCAATGAAACGAGCTTCTACCATCCCTAGAAACACTGCTGCTGCTGCTGCTGCTGCTGCCGTCACTTCAGTCGTGTCCGACTCTGTGCAACCCCACAGACGGCAGCCCACCAGGCTCCCCCATCCCTGGGATTCTCCAGGCAAGAACACTAGAGTGGGTTGCCATTTCCTTCTCCAATGCATGAAAGTGAAAAGTGAAAGTGAAGTCACTCAGTCGTGTCTGACTTTTAGCGACCTCATGGACTGCAGCCTACCAGACTCCTCCGTCCATAGGATTTTCCAGGCAAGAGTACTGGGGTGGGGTGCCATTGTCTAGAAACACTGCTGATTCATAAATATGAAACAAAAGGCTAGCAACAAATAGCAAAACTTAAAGGCCATATGTAATAGAACTTGAGTCATGTTTCCTTTCCTCCAACCTGACAGATGTTCCTATTAAAAACAAACAACAATAACAAAAAACAAAACCAGAGATTTCTGGGTAAACCTATATTCCTTATCTCCAAATCTTGACTTGGCTTATTCTTTCTGTTCTCTTCCTTCAACATTTCTAGACAAAATCCAAGATGAAATCTATAGTTGATTACCCTCAGCATAGCTGGGGTCAGAACTAGTATAAAATCATCTAAAATTGATTAAATTATCTTATTCCCATCTCTAACTTGGGAAAATAAATGAAGGACATAAAAATCTCCTAAGTACGACTGGTGAAATGAACCTCAAAATATAGAAGCATAAGGACTGAATGCTGTAAAGACCTATAACCTATAGGATCAAGAGGATTATCCCACTTCATTTGAAAATCAGAACAAAAGACACAAATTGTATTTAAATATATTATAGATATGAGGTAGGTCTGTGCTATTCCACACTTGGAACAAAATCATGTAATCATGTGTATTTGAGTACATGAATCACAATGAATCAAAATCAAGACCAATTCCACTGTGTTCAATAAGAAAGCCAAGTGTAAATTTGTACATGGCAGCTGAATACCTGAAATGAAAACATCCCCTAGATTTTAATTTTGAGCAAAAGGCCATTCCCAGATTTAATAACTTTTCTCATGTCCAATTATAAACAGGAAATTAAGGTGCCATAAGTTCTGACTTTTCTAGGTCAAAGATTTTCATTCCACCATGAGGAGGTAAAAGAACTAGGAGACCACCTACCCTTCTACCTTAACTTTTAGGTAAAATGACTTACACAGTTGGTTTACATCAATGGGATTTACTCTACACCCCAAAAATCTGAAAAACACCTATTACACATAACAAAAGAATGATAAACCTATTTTAAAACAGAAAGCTAGTGACTAGCCGTAGCAAAGGGAGCAGTGGTTAAGAGCACGGACTCAGGAGTGAAGATGCCTTGACTGAAATCCAACTCTCACTGATTAGCTTTGTGATCTTTGGGAAGTTCCTTAAAATATTTGTATTTTATTATTTTCATCTTTAAAATGGGCATAATAGCAGGTACCAACCAATCTCTCGAGGTTGCTGTGAGGTTTAATGAGATAAACCAGCACTTAGAACCGGGCTCGACATCAAGGAAGCTTCAATAAATGTTAACTATCCCTCTTAATATAAACCAAATTTGTTTAGCTCTATAGGAGTATTCCCAGAATTCAGAATGAAGTGGAGTGAAAGCTGCTCACTTGTGTCCGACTCTTTTGCAACCCCATGGACTATATATAGTCCATGGAATTCTCCAGGCCAGAATACTGGAGTGGGTAGTCTTTCCCTTCTCCAGGGGATCTTCCCAATCCAGGGATTGAACCCCGGTCTCCCGTATTGCAGGCGGATTCTTTACCAGCTGAATCACAAGGGAAGCCCAAGAATACTGGAGTGGTAGCCTAACTTCTAATTGTTCTAATTTGCTCCATCTGCAAAGGCACTCAACTTCAAATGATTTCAGAAATGAAGAACTGACAAAATCCTGTTATTTAAGTGACAATTTTTAGCTATTACAACTACTTCATTTAGAAAACCTACACTATGAAACAAGAAGCTTGCAATAAGAATAACTCTTGCAACAAGAGTTTTATATATATATAATATATATTCTGTATTCTTACAGAATATAGGAAGTAGTATAATATTCAGGACTTCCTCAGCTGATGAGAGTAACAAGGAAATGTATAATACTTCCTGTACAAATGCATCTAGGGAAAGCAGGCTAGATTTATTAAAAAACTATAAAAGGTTACAATATAAATCAAACAAAATTAGTTGTTAAAAGTTAAGTGACTCATATGTATCCAAATTCTGATCAAATAAAGACAATCCAATGCATAGGAAGAATATTCTATGGCTCAAGGAGCAAACAGCAATAAACAGAAATGTCAATACAGAAACCACATATACAAATCTACAGTTTTAATGTAACAACAGATCATAAGTACATGTGTTAGCTATCTTTCTCTAACATTAAAGTAGTAGTATATGTTTCATTTTTTGTAAAAACATATGTAATGCATAAAACCTTTAATCCCATGTAATATAGTCTAAGAAGTGTGAACCATGTAGTATGTTGAGGTTTTCTTATGTGAAGATATACATTTCAGTCTATTATCACAGGCATTGTAAAGGTGACCCACAAAAATGTTTTATCGTTTGCAACTGTATATAGAGAACAAACTGCCCAGAAATTAGTATTTATTAATCTTACTGAGTGGTATTAAAGTGGCCTGCCTGAAAGGGCAAATTACTTATCTGCAAGCTTAAAATAGCAGAGATCAATGTATATTAAATAATACATGAGTGAAAAAAATATACAATGTACAATAGCAGGAGGTTAAAAAACTGAATACTGTGTAAAAGATTTATTAGTCTGTACAAGTTTGTACCAAGATTTTCACTGCAACAGTATTTTTCCATACACATCGAAATCTGGAAGCAATATGCCTTTTTCAAATTATAGTTTAGTGTTTTTCTTCCCCAACCCTCAAAACACGGAAATATGTTTTTGAATATCAACTAGTCATTTATCGAAGTCATAAGATACAGATATTCATTTAACATTACACAAGCTATAACTGAAGTACCGGAACAAACACCACCAACATTTATGGGAAAGGTGTTGGTTTTAAAGGTCATAAGTGCTACATGAGTTACACAAACATACTACTCCTGTCCTTCTGAAACCAAAATGGGGGAATCTTATTGCGATTCTGTCAAATACCACACAACCCAAAATGCTGCACAGAGGCTCATGAAGCCATGTACACATCACAGAATTAAAACTCCAGCTAAGCAATGAGCTACTCCTCAAGTCAAGGAAGACCAAACTTCTTTAACATATTAATGCTACTTCAGAAGTATCGTCAGAACAAACGGGGATTTAATTATAAATTGGCCTTGACCACATCCTGCAAAGAGGATTTTGCTTAGTACTAAAGAGAATCCGTCAGCGAACATCCTAGGAAAGCTGTGGAATCATGCTCTTTATTATTCCTGAAGGGAAATCTGCCAGGTTTGATGACATCTGTTAATCTCCCAGTGGTCCTGGGAGTTCTATGATACCAATTAATTCAGTAATTGATAAGTATTTAAGCAAAAAAGAGACCAAAACTAGACCTTGTATTGACATATACTAGAGAGGTGGATTTTTAAAAAATCACATGATGAATGTAAATCATAAAATCAAATATACTTATAAAGGTACACCTATTTTATGTTACATAAAAAACTGCAGACTGCAAACTGTGCATGCTTACGTTTTACCTGGAAAAGTCAATGAGTGGGCTTTCTCACAAATATTTACTACCATGATACAAAACAAATATGTGCAAACTGCAAGGTCCCTAAAATAGCAGTTAGAGAGTTTATATACAGAAAGATGACATTATCTGATCAAATACGCAAGAGATGGCGTTTCCCAGAGTTTATAACACAGAACAGTAACCACCACACGCTCCGCCTCCTTGGCCTTCTTCCCTGTGTGTCAGCTTGACTCCTTTATTCTGGTTCTCACTTTCCCACAGTCCAGGGGTCTGAATGATCTTTTCAACAAGTTCCTCAAAAGCACACTGTACACCATCACAGGTTTTTGCACTTGCCTCTGAAATTCAAGGAAAAACGTCAAGAAGCATATTCTCTTCTAGTCATATTTCTGTTTTTCTGGAAAACTATTATAGCAGAAATATCAGCAGACAATATATTTTTATATATATGATTTCTCCCCACAGGTTTAATATAAGTGAATCTCCTGCAACTCTCAAAGTTGAGCTATTTAAATTCTATACATAAGACTAGTGGCATGTAATCTGAACATCTTGTGGTAGAATTGTACATTTTAATGCGCTACTCAAATATCCGTACGTGTGCCAAAGTTCTTAATTTTTTGGTTAGTTCTTAAATTAGCCTCTGAAGCAGATATCATTCCCATTTTAGAATAAGGAAATTTAAACTCCAAGTTAAACAATAAATCAGGTTGTTCTGTGCCTGCAACAAACAGCCATAGGTGGCTGGATAAGTGATGTACAAACTGTGAACACTAGTTCCATTTTCAATTTATGCTCAGGAGAACCATGTGGATACGCAGGACTGCTCTCTCATCTTGTGTTTCCCCACTGACTTTTTCCCAGTCTGATGACTATTTTATGTCTTCATCTTAAGGCTCCTCTACCTCAGCTGATGATCCAGCTCTACCCTGAGAAAAGCAGAAACAATCTGGCAAGAACTACTGATCACCCTACTAACAGACTGACCAACCCACCCACATTGTCTTTAGGCTTTGCCTTCACTCCTGTTACGATGGGGGAACCCTCCTGGCTGCCGGCTGGGGCCATCCTTCTGTCTACTTCCCGGGATCCCAACCCCTCCTCATTCGCTGAAGGACCATGTACCCGCTCTACTGGATTATACACCAACCAGCTTGAAAGCCCACCAAAATTACTGTCCATCTTATTAATCACTCACCCCCTGACTAACCAACCTGCCCTAAAGCCCACTTATCCTCTAGTAGCCACCTACTTTCCCCACTCTCTTCCAAAACAAAATGGTGATAAAGAGTTACCTATATAAGTTGTTACCACTTTATCTCCAATTTTTCTTCAAACTAATCTAATTAGGCTTTGATTCCACCACTCCATGGAAACTGTTCTTTTAAAGGTAACCAATGCCCGCTAGCTTGTCAAATCCAATATCCTTTTCTTATTTGACATCTTGCAGCATTTGATACAGCTGGTCACTTTCCTCCTTTAAATGCTTTGTCCACTTGACTTCCAAGACAGCTGAACACTCCTGGTGCTCCTTTCTCACTGGCACACTGTTCACAACCTTACTCCCTGGCACCTCCTCTTTCTGCTGACTTCTGTCGGAGTACCCCAGGGTTCAATCTTCAGCCCTTTTCTATCCAGCTTTTCTTATAGTGACTGCTCCAATCTCATGACTGTCAATGCCACCTAAATGCCAATGACCATGATGTTCACTCACTGTTTCAAAGACAGTTCATTCTTATGCCTAAGCGGAAACCCTGGGTCCCTGCTCCTCTGCATAAACCTGTTCTTGTCTCGACCTTCCACATCTTACTTATGGCACCACCATTCACCTAGCTGCTCACGACAGACTTGAACCCATCCTTGATTGCTCTTTGCTTACCCTGCACACCCAACCTATCCACCTGACAGCTTTACCTTCAAAGTGTCTCCTGTATCTGCCAACTTTCCACCACTACTACTGCCCACTGCAGTCAGTGCCCCCAGCATTCCCCATTGAGGTCACTGTAAGTACTTAGCCTTTTCTTCTGCTTCTTATGGTCAAATGAATCTTAAAAGAATATCAAACCACAGTACTACTCCCATGCTTTCTACCACACTTCAAATATAATTCATGTCTTTACCATATCCCAGGAAGTCCAACACTAACTTCCATCATCACCAACCTTTTCTCCAACACACTCTGTTCCAGCCCACAAGCTTTCTCCTGTTTCTTGGACACTCTACATTGGTTCCTGCCTCAGGAATAAGATGCTTTCTATCTAGATCTTCATACCATGAATTCTTGCTCCAATGGTGCTCTCTCAAAGAACTTTTCCTTATTTCCTCCTACCCTCGTCATTCTCTCTCCCCTTACAACATTTTATTTCATGCAGAGCACTAGTTATGAATTCGAGTCTGCTTCCCATACTGGAATTGTAAGCTCCTGAGGGCAGAGAGTTGGACCATTTTGTTCATTGTTCTATTCTGTGTTCAATAAATATTAATTGAACAAACTAATATATGGAAATGGAAGACACCTAGCAAGTAAGCAGCAGCAGTGCTACTCAAGCCCATTCTAAAATTTCCTATACTTTCCATTTGTACCACTCCACTTCTATCCATATATGATGTTCTCCCATTTCCATTTCCTGATTCCTACTAGGTTCATACAGTAGGGAACAGTGAAAACTGATTCCTAAAGCTGGCTTGACATCACAACCAGCTAGGGTGTTTCTTATAAACTGCTTTCAAGGCTCTGTTTCAGACCTGTCGTAAGTAAAGCCCAGAGAGTTGTAATTTTTAAAAGCTCCCCAAGTGATACTGCCAGTCCACTTTGCCAGACATGGGATCAATCAACTTTTTCTGTAAATGGCTAGAGAATAAATATTTTGGGTGGTGATGCCATACTGTTTCCATGTAATGACTGAACTCTGGCACGAAGCACAAGGGCAGCCACAGACAATAATGCAGATGGCACGGGCACAGTGTGCTTCCTTACAAATGGTGGGGCCAGATCTGGTCCAGGTGGTAGTTTGCCAACCCTTGCTCTACAGTGCTTCTCAAATATTAGCATGATACAAATCACATCTTGTTAGAATGCAGATTCTAATTCAGAACCTATGGGTTAGGGCCTCAAATGAAGCATTTCTGACAATGCTGCCAGGACATGGCCCAGCAGGTACGCACGCCTACAGCACTGGGTCACGGGAGGAGAGATCGTGTGCTGTGTTCCATACGACCTCACACTGATCTTGTTCTTTTTTACAGAAGGAAAAATAAGGAATCTACTTCTACAGTTAGCTAGTTTTATAGCACAGCTATGAACTAAATACATATTTTTTATGGTTCATAAAGAGAAGAATGTAACAGAAACTCCATTTAAAAACTCTTCATTATAATGAAAAGATAAATATTCACACACATACCTATAAATAACATGGAATGCTTTCGTGCAAATTTCAGGCCTTCATTTCTATCAACTTCACGATTTTCCTAAAAGATAAATGCAAAGATTAAGAAAAGCTATCAAAATATACAACCAAACTGCCAAGTGTCTGACTTCTCACCTTATCAATTTTATTTCCAACTAGCATGTTTACTATGTCATTTCTTGTGCAGTATGTTTCCAACTCATTTAACCAATTATCCAGTTTAACAAAGGTGTCTCTTCTTGTGACATCATAAACTGAAATAAAAAGAATAATTTATTAAATAAATATCAAAAGCAAGAAGCAATGACATTATATTTCTGATATGTACTACGAACTGACATTAATATACAGGCAAGTCTGTTTTTTTAAGCTGTTAATGCTTTAAAAATCAATGTCCACTGATCCAGATGGAAGAAACAAGTGTATTTTTTAAAAAAATGCATTTATATACACACTTCAATTTAATTAACATATGCTGTTACAGAAATGAAATAGCTGTCTTCGTAACAATAAAAAAGTGAAAGTGAAAGCTGCTCAGTCCTGTCCGACTCTGCGACCCACAGTCCATGGAATTCTCCAGGCCAGAATACTGGAGTGGGTAGCCTTTCCCTGTTCCAGGGGATCTTCCCAGCTCAGGGATCAAACCCAGGTCTGCACTTCCACATTGCAGGTGGATTCTTTACCAGCTAAGCCACAAGCGAAGTCCAATAAGAAAAAAGGTTTGTCTAAAAGCTAAAAGGTGTTTAAACCCAAATCTGTGGCAAAATACAAAAAAGCTTTACATAAATTTAAACATTTATGAACCTGTTAACTTACTTCTTACAAGGACTAGAATTTGCAAATTTGAAAACACATGTAAAGTTAGAGGGTGGGCAATGAGGACCTACTGTATAGCACAGGGAACTCCGCTCAATGTTACGTGGCAGCCTTGGATAGGAGGCAAGTTTGGGGGAGAGTGGGTACATGTGTATGTATGGCCGAGCCTTTTGACCACCTGAAACTATCACAACATTGTTAACTGACTATACCTCAATACAAAATACAAAAAAAAAAAGTCAGTGGGTGGAACCCTGATTGTCTTCCTCTGTTTACATGTTCATCATTCTGCATTATAGGAAATAATTTGTTAAAGTGTTCTCTAAACTTAGGAGGTACTGAACCAAAACCGAGAGTCACTGTCAAATTAACAGAAATGAAACCAAAGCCTCACAAGTTGTGATATAAAATGAGGTCTCGTCCTACAGTTGAACAGTATTCATTTTAGACAGTTTCCCAGCAATATTAAGAACAAGCACTTTTCAACAAATTAGACCGAAAATCCACACTTGGTTTTTAAGTTCTGTGCAATTATAAACCAATAGCATTAAGTGCTTTGTGCTATTTTTCAAGACTAATAAAAAAGATTCCACTAAGCAACCAACACTCCTTCCATTATAATCTGGCAGTAAATATCAGTAAGCTGCTAACTGAAGATCAGTTTCTGGTAATACTCTAAGACAGATCAATGACACAAGGACAGGTCCTAAGTTATGTACTCACCAACACATGCTTTTAAACCAAATAAATAATAGAGGGGTTTTAATATAGGTAAGCAATTTTTAGGCTGTACTTTAAAAAATGTTTTCTATGTATTTTCTTTTGGGAAAATGCATTAAAACCAAACCACTTCTTATTACATGTTTCTGATCTTTATTTTTTAATTGCTAGACAAAGGGCTGAAACAAAATTTTTAAAAGTTTAAATATTTCCTAATATTACATAAAGTTAATATAAAGTCACATAAAAGCAGCCGTAAAGAAAAATAAAGCAAAAAAATTACTGACCTTCACAAACAGGAAAATCAGAAATTCCAGTAATACAATAACAATATATTTTAAACAGTAAAGTAAAACCTTACCTAATATAACACCCTGTGCACCTCTATAATAGCTGGGAGTTAATGTTCTGAACCTTTCTTGACCAGCAGTATCCTAAAAGTGACAATCAATTATTAACAAACAAAACATTGGATAAATAGCAGATCTTCCAAATATTAATTTAAGAGTAGAAAGTTAACAGCATGGTTAAAACATCAAGCTTATTTAAAACTTAATATTTAAATAATATGTGTTCTTTTACTGACAAATGCTACATAAAAATTAAATTAATAAGTACTGCCTCATCTCTAGGAAAAAAATGTAATAAAGTTCAGATTTTCTACCACTTGGACTCAAGATTTTTATCACATATGAAACCCAGTCATTGAAAGCCACTGTTCTCAACTCTGGTGGTACAATAAAATTTCCTGGGAAATGAAAAATACGGATACTGAGGTTCAACCCACAAAGACTCTGATTTAATATGGGCATGAGAGATGCTTTAATAAGCTTCTCAGGTGATTCTAACATAAAGCCAAAGGTTGAGAACTACTGTTAAAGAGAATTATAGGAGTGTTTTATTTCAGGTAAGCAGTGTTTGTGTGTGTGTTGCTCAGTCGTGTCCAACTCTTTGTGACCCCACGAACCGTAACCTGCCAGGCTTCTTTGTCATGGAATTCTCCAGGCAAGAATACTGGAGTGGTTGTACTTTTAAAAATATTTTCTAGGTCTCTTCTTTCAGAAAAATGCATGAAAACCAAACCACTCTTTATTATGTTTCTGACTCGTACCTGGGGTATAATATAAGATGTACACTAGCTAGGAAATGTAAATTTCATATAGAAGGGAATTTTTCTGCTCAATGACCAGTTTAACACCAGAGCCTGAGAAATTCTTGCCATAGGACAGTTGCTCAAATTTTGTTGAAAAAAAAAAAAACAACAACAACAACTAATAACAAGTCTCTTCTGGGCCTGGTTCCTTCTGTCTTCCTTCTACCACCCTGGGACTGTGGCTTCAAGTCTACCTAAAATTATGCAAATATGCAGTCTGCAAACTGCTGCCTTAGCCCACCACCTGTTTCATTACATAAGCTTTTATTAAATAAAGTCTGACTGGAACATGGCCAGGCCCATTCACTTGTGTACTGCCATATGGATTGCCGTATGGTCCACCTTGGGGCTGGACTAAACATGTACTATCTTGTCTTCAAAGAAAAAATCTGCAGTCTGCTAATGTAAAATGATCTGAAGAAAAATAAACACACATCAAACATCAACAACTACCAGTCCTCTGATTTTGAGTGCGGGTTTAGCTATGGGGCAAGCATAGGCTCAGCTGGGTCAGGACTTATGATAACCATACAATAAATAGTCAGAAGTTAGATCATTGCTTGCCTTCAAAACAGGAATTCATAGTAAGAGTATAACATCTTTGTAAGATAAAAGAAGCAAAGTTTATTATCTGTGGTTTGATTTTCTGATGGGAGAAGACAGAAGGGGTATTAAAGACAGAAATGGACAGAGGAAATGGACAAAGCTGGAAAGGCTACATAACAGAAACTGGGGAGCGGAAGGGCAGGAGGATGCAGAGAAGGTGGGTACCACGTAGGTCCTGATGAACATGCTGCACCGTCAGGGGAGGAGGAGCAGGGCATCAAGGGAGGAGGAGCAGGGCGAGGCCCAGCTATTCTACTTGAGTAATCCCAGGACGTGCATCCAACAGGGAGAGGAATTGATTTTATTTATATATGAATAAAACCACAGAAAAATGAGAGGCAACAACAGATTCATATATTTCTAACACTGACTGAGAAGGCCCTCCTATATACGACATGACACCCAGAAGCATGAAGAAAATGACTGATTCAATCATGCAAAGATTAAAACCTTGGTATGACCTAAGAGCCTCTCCCCAACACCACACTCACCCCCCTTTTGCCCCCGACACTCATCCTCAACAAGATTTGAAGGTAAATCACAAACTAGGGGGAAAAAATCTGCAGCATATAACAGAGTTAGTATTACACATACGAGAACATTAACAAATACTCATCTTAAGATTTTGAAGACAAATGACAGAGTGGAAAAAAAGTGGCATGTGACAAAAAGCTAGAAATTTTTAAGACTTTAATCATGAAGAAAATGAGCACAATATAAAAAGGCAAAGCATATTAAAGAAAATTGATTAAAATATAATCATATATAAGAAAAAAATCTCACTAATCAAAAGAAATGCACATATAAGTGAAAAACTATTACTCAGAGAGGCTAAAATGAGAAAGATGAACAATATATAGTACAGAAGACCTTCTTCCTAAATCTTAATGTTAAATCTTCACATTCTTTCAGCCAATAATTCACTTTCTAAGTATATATCGTAAAGTTTAACTGGACAAGTGCACAAAGATGTAAAAATTAGGAGGCTCACCAAGGCACTGATGATCTTTTTGAAGAACTATTAACACTGTAAATATCTTTCACTGAGGGTTGACTATAGTCATAAGATGGGTACAAATGGTCATTTAAACTGATGGACTTCTGTACTGACACAGAACAATGTATATATAATGTGTGCGTGGAGTGGGGGCGGTGTGAGGGACCGCAGGTGCAAGGATTAAAATACAATCCTTTCTTTTGGAAAACTGCTATGAACACATGTGTGACAATGTGCATGCGTCCAACATATTTTATAGAATGTTCACTAAAATACACACGTTGGCTAAAGATGAACTTTCTTCTCTATTATCCTTTGGTTATCCTTTTTTATCAATAAATGAGACTATATTATCCTCACAGTCAGGAGAAGTCTCTCTTATTTAAAAAATAGGGATAAGCTTATGATAAAAGATGTCACTTCAATAATACTTGCCAGCTAGTATTTTTATTGAGCAGGAACTAGAAAGTAAATTTAAAACAAACAAAAAACCTCCTGTATAAAGTAAGATCTCATAGTAACCATCAAACCTAAGATCCCACTCTAAACTGTATTTCTCAAAGCAGGAGCAAGGGCAGAAGAGTTTATACATCAAGCAAGAAAAACATGGAAAATCAAGTTCCACTTCAGGACAAAAAGAAGGCAGCATTCTTCAACATATATTTT
This sequence comes from Tragelaphus eurycerus, assembly GCA_935064755.1. Classification (NCBI taxonomy): domain Eukaryota; kingdom Metazoa; phylum Chordata; class Mammalia; order Artiodactyla; family Bovidae; genus Tragelaphus; species Tragelaphus eurycerus. The sequence continues at coordinate 450,201 of CAKXYN010000265.1, forward strand.
ACTATGCTCTAGTCCAACATTTTCCAAATTATTTTCTGTAAGGCATTACTGTACTGATTGATAGTAAGTATTTATTTAGGGGAATGGTCAAACAAGCTACAATCATATAAAATATTGTATCTTAGAAACAAATTAATGGGGGAAAAAAAGCCATAAGACACATAGTCATTTGGAATAAAATGCGTGTTAGAAATAGTGTGCCATTCAGAGAATGCCATTAACATGAATGACATCATACAATGCATGGACACTTGCTGGTTCAATCTGTAACTGACACCCAGCCAGCATTTACTCCTTAACCACCATGATGAAGTATAACTCAACTTGACTGCAGACCAGTTCTAATGTGATTACCATGTTATAAAAATATACTGAGATATTTAACTATAGCAGATGTGGGGATTTGATGAGTATATTTTTATACATTTTATGTGTAACACATTTACTATATAAGCAATCACATTTAGACTGAGAGACAGGAAGGCGGGAGAGAGGAAGGAGAAGACAGATACAGACTGGGCGTCCTGGGGGTTCTGACAGTGAGTGTTGCCATACTCAGCACTGCCAGGGAGAGGTCGACTTAGCAGAGAATGTGGACTGGAACAGCTGGGTTCACAGGCCAATGAAAAGAAGCCAGTAAGTAAATACTGGACATCAGTATTCAAAAAATCCAAAGTTGGCAAACTCAAGTGTTATAGATATTTACACTAACAAACATGAAAAATCATGTTTTCTAAGTATTACTTCACTTCCTTCTCCCCAGCAACTGCCTTCAGCACTAGTTCAGTGTAACCTGTCTTTTTTAAAATTTCAAAGAAACACATTCAATAACAATGATTCTCTGCGGCAGATGACTTTTTAAAAAAAAATACTGCTTTCAAATATTCTGAAGAGACTACATATTTTAAAAATGTGAGCAGGTGAAACAGGTCTCTGCCTAATTACAGAATTATAAAACATAACTACTTATTGTCTATCCAGTAATCAGCATGAAATCTCCCAAGTTATTTAATACAAATTGCTCATTCTCCTGTAGGACACTATACACATCAATCTTTGCGTCTTCAAAAAGTACAAGTTTAATATTTATACAAAATACATTTAAAAAATTCTTACCCATATTGCAAGTTTTGCCTTATTTCCGTCCACTGAAATTGTTTTCACCTTAAAATCAACACCTTGAAAAAATGAAAAATTTTATAAGAATTCCAATAAATTAAAAAAATCAATTATCAAGAAAACCAAGAAAGAAAAAAGCCACTTTATTAAATGCCCAAATTCACATCCAAATTCTTAGTTATGGATGTGAAGATGAAAGGAAAAGTATCACTAAAGTTTAGAAGCTTAGGATTTAATCAGAGAAATTAAAACCAAATGCTTGTTCATTCATCTACCAGTACTTCTTGAAAAACTTAAAAAAAAAAAAAAAAAAAAAGAAATTCAGTGTAAGGTGGTGACTGACTGCATATTAAAAGTCAAGAGCTAGAATTCACAGTGCTAATGCAGAGAAGATCTCTAGCTGAGGGCACTTTACCAGAGGTGCTCTAAGCTATCATTACAGAGTGTTGTCCATAGCTGGTCAACATCCTAAATCAGATTCTGACTGTGGGCAACTTGGAAGATTGGTAAAATTATAAAAGAGCCACTCTCTCCTTGCCTTATAAATTCTTTGTCTTTTTTTTTTTTTTTGTCCTAAAGAAAAGTATTTACTTTACATAACTTTATCAATAATCACTTGCTACTATATGACTGCAAAAAGAGAATTTACACACAAAAACATTTATGCCCAATCCTTTAAGAATATTCATAAGTGAAGAGACGTGCTCAAGGAGCAGTGAGAATCTATAAGCACTAATTTATGTAAAGAGAAGACGAATTCCATAAGAAGTCATAAGGGTTTACTACAGCAGCCCTGCAAAACCTCTCCCTTTCCAGAAAAAGGAGTTGACACATGCCATCTGGCTTAAATGAGCAGTGACTGCCCAGTGTCTTAACAGTATCAAAAATAATGAGCAGTCTCTCCCACTGGCCAGAGAAAACATTAACTCCAGACACTTGGAAAGAAACTTTCAAAAGATTTTAGCTTGTCACAATTAATTCAGGACAGCCACAACTAACATGATATATATACATGCTCATATACTAAATGCTTCCTAGAACATCCATCATCAATATGGAAATATATTAGTAATTCTTGGATGACTTCTGGTAATCCATTATATACACAAATGAGGTAATAAAATGCATTTCAAAACATGCATTACACCAGGTCTTTCTGTATGCCAAGGATTTTAAGACACAGTTTGTGGTGTTTTGGGCTAAGGTGATAAGGAAGTTGATAAAGACATGTTTAGAATGTCAGGCAGATCAGATCAGTTGTGTCCAACTCTGCTCAGTTGTGTCCAACTCTTTGCGACCCCATGAACCGCAGCACGCCAGGCCTCCCTGTCCATCACCAGCTCCCGGAGGTCACTCAGACTCACACCCATCAAGTCAGTGATGCCATCCAGCCATCTCATCCTCTGTCGTCCCCTTCTCCTCCTGCCCTCAATCCCTCCCAGCATCAGAGTTCTTCTCCAATGAGTCAACTCTTCGCATGAGGTGGCCAAAATACTGGAGTTTCAGCTTTAGCATCATTCCTTCCAAAGAAATCCCAGGGCTGATCTCCTTCAGAATGGACTGGTTGGATCTTCTTGCAGTCCAAGGGACTCTCAAGAGTCTTCTCCAACACCACAGTTGAAAAGCATCAATTCTTCGGCGCTCAGCCTTCTTCACAGTCCAGCTCTCACATCCATACATGACCACAGGAAAGACCATAGCCTTGACTAGGTGAACCTTTGTTGGTAAAGTAATGTCTCTGCTTTTGAATATGCTATCTAGGTTGGTCATAACTTTCCTTCCAAGGAGTAAGCATCTTTTAATTTCATGGCTGCAGTCACCATCTGCAGTGATTTTGGAGCCCAGAAAAAGAAAGTCTGACACTGTTTCCACTGTTTCTCCATCTATTTCCCATGAAGTGATGGGACCAGATGCCATGATCTTCGTTTTCTGAATGTTGAGCTTTAAGCCAACCTTTTCACTCTCCACTTTCACTTTCATCAAGAGGCTTTTTAGCCCCTCTTCACTTTCTGCCATAAGAGTGGTGTCATCTGCATATCTGAGGTTATTGATATTTCTCCCGGCAATCTTGATTCCAGCTTGTGTTTCTTCCAGTCCAGCATTTCTCATGATGTACTCTGCATATAAGTTAAATAAACATGGTGACAATATCAGGCAACCATGAGTTAAAGGACAGTGCTGACTGCAAAAGTCCAAGGATGTAGCCTAAATGTAGTTTCTTTGTAGCCAAACAAAAAAAAATTGTATGTTAAAAAATCTTGTGTCCACCAGGCATATATAAAGAAATATGCCACACCATCTATATTAAAAATACGGAATTTTTACATTCTACTTCAGAGAGATCAGAGATCAGTCGCTCAGTCGTGTCCGACTCTTTGCGACCCCATGAACCGCAGCACGCCAGGCCTCCCTGTCCATCACCAGCTCCCGGAGGTCACTCAGACTCGCACCCATCAAGTCAGTGATGCCATCCAGCCATCTCATCCTCTGTCGTCCCCTTCTCTTCCTGCCCTCAATCCCTCCCAGCATCAGAGTCTTCTCCAATGAGTCAACTCTTCGCATGAGGTGGCCAAAATACTGGAGTTTCAGCTTTAGCATCATTCCTTCCAAAGAAATCCCAGGGCTGATCTCCTTCAGAATGGACTGGTTGGATCTTCTTGCAGTCCAAGGGACTCTCAAGAGTCTTCTCCAACACCACAGTTGAAAAGCATCAATTCTTCGGCGCTCAGCCTTCTTCACAGTCCAGCTCTCACATTCTACTTATATTTGCTTAAAAAAAAAACTTGAGAAAATGCAGATGAGGAAAATGGTTTTGACTTGGTCAAGGTACTAAATGAAGGCAACTGGTAGATATTTCACAGAGACAGCCTGTCATATATACTCTATAGTTAAATTCTCAAGGTTCTTCAGAGAAAATACAAAGAGCTTATTTTCCCTTAAACACCTAAGACAACATGCCCAAGGGCAGACTGACCTTCCTGCTAGCCTCCAGTTACGCAGTCTACCCAGGAAAAGAAGTCCACGTTCCAGCGTGCTTGTGCCCTTATCCCATCCCCCTTCCTCTTTCTCTTTTATACTTTCTTGCATATATTTCTTGGCACTCTAATGACTGTCTCTGAATAACTGTCTCTAAATTACTCTTCTGACAGATTTGAAACCTACAGATAACACCCCCAGGAAACACTCCCCCTGGAGTCCCACCATCCAAGCTAAGAGACAAGCAGCCTGAAACGGTATTTCATCTACACCCAAGACCTTCAGTTTCCATTTATCCTCCCTTGGTTCCTGCGCGGAATCTCGTGTGCAGACATTGACCCCTTTAGCTCTTACATGCTCAATCTGCTTCTTCACCATGTCTGGATCTTGTATTTTGCAAGTGGTTATTAATCTGCCTTTACTGGTGGCAGCAGTGCGAATCTTTCTGATAAATTTGATTTTGCCAACTTCTCACTGTATTTGATTAAACTATCTTTTCAACCTCATGTGGATGACAAACAAGGAGGTCATAAAAGAAGCAGACTATTTAGAAAAAATACTCCTTCCTGTCTCTCCTCCTCTACAGCAGTGAACACTTCTATGAGCCAATATGCAGGGTTTCCCCCACAATAACCAATTCTTTGACTTTCCGGGGACACCAGATGTGTGTCCCAGAGTTCAATTCAGTTCTGACATCATCTTCCTGACGTTAAAAGGTAGATCCCACAGGATAAAAGTGCAGTCCCACAAGACTGCCACAGCCCACATCAGATGTCAGTCTCATTTCCAGGTTATTACCTGTGCTTCTGACCAACTGGCTATAAACTAGAGGTTTCCACTTATATTAATTTAGATAGTAGATTAATTTGAGATAGTAGCTCAAAGAACTTAGGAAAACAGTCTACTGACTTACTAGATTATCCTTCTATTAGCAAAGGACACAACCCAGGAACAGCCAGATGGCAGAGATGCACAGGGCAGTGTGGGGAACTGGCAGAGCTCTCACGCCCTCTCCACGCATGTCATCCTCCCAGTATCTCCATGTGTTCTCCAACACAGAGCTCTCTGAATCCATGGGCTTTCTTATGGAGGCTTGGCTGGTTAAATCTTTTGCCTCTGATGATTAAACAAACAAAATCTCCAGCTCCTTTCCCCACCCTGGGAGTAAGGAAGGTAAACTAGAGCTAAAGTTCTAACGTTTTAATCACATAGTTGGTTCTCCTCTGGGCTTAGAGGCTTTCTAGAAGTCACATCAGTAATATAAATTCATGTGTAGTTGAAAAAAGCCTGTCATGAAAATACAAAAAAATATCCTGGGAATTCCCTAGCAGTGCAGAGATCAGGATTCCGTGCTTTCACTACTGGGACCTGGGGAACTAAGATCCTATAAGCTGTGTGGTGCAGCCAAAAAAAGAAAAGAAAAAAAAAAGAAAGAAAGAACAGATAAATAAAAGACATCTTTAATGATTCTTATTACTTAAGAATCCCTTATACAATATTGTAAAGTTAAGCAAAATAAAATTTAATTTAAAAAAAGAATCCCTTATGGCAGAAAGTGAAGAGGGGCTAAAAAGCCTCTTGATGAAAGTGAAAGTGGAGAGTGAAAAGGTTGGCTTAAAGCTCAACATTCAGAAAACGAAGATTATGGCATCTGGTCCCATCACTTCATGGGAAATAGATGGAGAAACAGTGGAAACAGTGTCAGACTTTCTTTTTCTGGGCTCCAAAATCACTGCAGATGGTGACTGCAGCCATGAAATTAAAAGACACTTACTCCTTGGAAGGAAAGTTATGACCAACCTAGATAGCATACTCAAAAGCAGAGACATCACTTTGCCAACAAAGGTTCGCCTAGTCAAGGCTATGGTCTTTCCTGTGGTCATGTATGGATGTGAGAGCTGGACTGTGAAGAAGGCTGAGCACGAAGAATTGATGCTTTTGAACTGTGGTGTTGGAGAAGACTCTTGAGAGTCCCTTGGACTGCAAGGAGATCCAACCAGTCCATTCTGAAGGAGATCAGCCCTGGGATTTCTTTGGAAGGAATGATGCTAAAGCTGAAACTCCAGTATTTTGGCCACCTCATGCGAAGAGTTGACTCATTGGAGAAGACTCTGATGCTGGGAGGGATTGGGGGCAGGAGGAGAAGGGGACGACAGAGGATGAGATGGCTGGATGGCATCACTGACTGGATGGATGTGAGTCTGAGTGACCTCCGGGAGTTGGAGAGGGACAGGGAGGCCTGGCGTGCTGCAGTTCATGGGGTCGCAAAGAGTCGGACCCGACTGAGCGACTGATCTGATCTGATTACTTAAGAAAATCCAAGGGTACAGCAGAAAGCAACACAACAACATTGTGAAGTAATTATTCTCCAAGTAAAAATAGATTTAAATTGTAAGAAAAATGGTAATAAAAAGAAAATCCAGTAGTTTGGGAGTTCTGTGACAAGAATCAAACATATATTTCTTAACGTAAACTATAAAATCACAGAATTGTCACTTCAGCTTTTCTCCAACTGTTCATTTGGGCTTGCATTTTTAATACAATATTCAATTCTGTTCCTTTGCAGGAATCTTTCCTTAGGCAAAGGCCTATTTTATGAATGTTAAATTGGCTAAAATTAGGTAATATAATCAATAAAGCTTTTGAAATAAGCAATATGTGAGACATGAAAATTTACCAAAGGCATATTAACTGCACCATAAAGAAATACCAATGAATAGGAAACCAGAACACAGCAATGGAATCATCTGCTTACCAAAGATGAAAAGCAATCAGAGAAGCTGACTCAGAACTAGCAGAGTGTGAAAACTAGCAAAGAATATTAAAAACAATTCTAACCATATACCACATGTTCAGAAAGTTAAGCAGACATGCGCTAGATTAAAAAAAATCCAAAACAAACATCTAGAGACGAAAATGACAACATCTGAGATTAAAAAGAGAATACAAAGGATGAGATTAACAGCAGATTAAGACAATGCAGAAAAAACCACAATTGAATACATAAGAAAACCCCATAGCTAACATCATACTCATTAATAAAAAACTGAAAGCTTTCCCTTCTCAGATCAGAACAAGGTAAGAATGTCTACTCTTACCACTTCTATTCTCAGAGTACTGGAAATCCTAGCCAGAGCAATTAGGCAAGAAAAGGGAAGAAAAGGTATCCAAATTGGGAATGAAGAAGCAAAATTATCTCTATTCACAGACCACATGTAGACAACATTTCTTATATGTAGAAAATCCTAATGACTCTATTCCACATACATACAAAAATACTGTTAGAACTATTAAGTGAATTTAGCAAAGTTATAGGATATAAAACCAACATGCAAAAATCTACTGCATTTCTATATCCTAGTAATAAACAATCCACAAATAAAATTTAAAAAATAATTTCATTTACAATAGCATCAAAAAAATAAAATATTTTAAAAATAGATGATGACGATACTACTGCTGCTAAGTCACTTCAGTTGTGTCTGACTCTGTGCGATCCCATAGACGGCTGTCCCTGGGATTCTCCTACTCAGGAAAAAACCTAACCAAGGAACTTAAATGTTTATACACTGAAAATTTCAAAATACTGATGAAAGAAATTAAAGAAGACACAATTAAGTGAAAGACATGTTGTGTTCATGAGTTGGAAGGCTTAATATTATTAAGATAACAATATTACCCAAAGTAATCTACAGATCCAATGCAATCCAATAAAAATTCTATCAGCATTTTTGCAGAATGGAAAAGCTGACATTCAAATTCATACAGAATTACAAGAGGCATTAAATAACAAACAGTACTGAAAAAAATTGAGGACTCGAACTTTACAACTTCAAAACTGACTCAAAACTACAATAACTAAAATAAACAGTGCCAGCATAAAGGACATTTAAACCAATGGAATAGAGAGGCTGGAGATAAACCATCACATATACAGCCAACTGACTGTAAACATGGAACCCAAGAACATTCAGTAGGGAAAGGACAGCAAAAGAATGAAGTTGGATCCTTACCTTACACCATATACAATTAGCACAAAATGTATCAAAGACCTAAATGTAAAACCTGGGTCTTAAAAACTCCTAGAAAACATAGTAAAAAAATTTTCATGACATGGGATTTGGTGATGATTTTTTTGGCTATCACACCAGGAACACAGGCAACAAAAGAAAAGTAGATAAACTGGATTTCATCAAAATTAAAAACTTATGTGCGTTGAAGGACAACATCAAGGGGGTATGAAAAAAAGATCTCACACAATGGGAGCGGCCACCGCAGGCGAGCCCGTGCTGCGACTAGAGAAGCCAGCACACCACGACACTGAGCCTGCGTCCTCAGAGCCCGTGCTCCACAAGAGAGGCCCACACAATGCAACGAAGACCCAAATTTAAAAAAGCCAAAAATTTTAAAAAAAAGAGAGAGAAAAATATTCGAAAGCTTTCTAATATGAAGAATGACTATAACTCAACAGCAGAATACACAATTCAAAAAACAGGTAAAGCATCTAAACAGACAATCCTTCAAATAATAAACACAAATGGCCAACAAACACATAAAACGATGCTCAACATCATTATCCATTAAGGAAATGCAAATTAAAACCACACTCAGACACTATTATAATGGATTAAAAGCTATTATTAAAGAAAAAACAAAAAATAACAAGCATTGACAAGGACATAATTAGAATGCTTGTGTATTGCTGGTAGGAATGTAAAACGGTTCAGCCACTGTAAAAAATAGCTTGGTGGGTCCTCAGAAAGCTAAAAATAGAATTACCATATAACACAGCAATTCTACTCAGGTACAGACCCAAAGAACTGACAACAGGAACTCAAACAGATACTTGTACAACGTTCACAGCAGTTTTTATTCACAAAAGGCAAAAAGTGGAAGCAATTCAAGTATCTACGGAGAGATGAAAGGATAAACAAAATGTGGTACGTACATACAATGTAACATTATTAGTCATAAAATAGAATGAAATTCTGATATACACAGCTATGAAATGGAATGAAATTCTGATATATGCTATAACACATAGGAACTTTAAACACATTATGCTAAGTGAAATAAGCCAATTACAAAAGGACAAATATTGTATGAGTCTACAAATATTGACAAATACTGTATGAGTCTACAAATATTATATGAGTCTAATACAAGGATTCTATAGACTAGGCAAGCTCATAGAGACAGAAGGTAAAAATAGCAAACTAGAAATAGGACATTTCCTCAACCTTATGAAGATTGCTACCAGAAAACGACTAGAGATCATCAGTGAATTTAGTAAAATTGCAGGATACATACACAGAAATTGCTAGCATTCCTATACACTAACAATGAAAGTTAAGAAGGACAGATTGAAGAAACAATCCCATTTACCACCAAAACAAAAAGAAAATAACCTAGTAATAAACCTCCCCAACAAAGGTCCATCTAGTCAAGGCTATGGTTTCTCCAGCAGTCATGTATGGATGTGAGAGCTGGACTACAAAGAAAACTGAGCGCTGAAGAATTGATGCTTTTGAACTGTGGTGTTGGAGAAGACTCTTCAGAGTCCCTTGGACTGCAAGGAGATCCAACCAGTCCTTCCTGCGTGTTCATTGGAAGGACTGATGTTGAAGTTGAAACTCCAATACTTTGGTCACCACATACGAAGAGTTGACTCATTTGAGAAGACCTGATGCTGGCAAAGATTGAGGGCAGGAGGAGAAGGGGACGACAGAGGATGAGATGGTTGGATGGCATCACTGACTCAGTGGACATGAGTTTGGGTGAACCTCAGGACTTGGTGATGGACAGGGAGGCCTGGTGTGCTGTGATTCATGGGGTTGCAAAGAGTCGGACACGATTGAGTGACTGAACTGAACTGAAACCTTCCCAAGGAGGCAAAAGACCTGCACACAGAAAACTGTAAGAAAGTGGATGAAAGAAATCAAAGGTGACACAAGTGCAGAGACATACCATGTTCGTGGACTGGGAGAATCGATGTTGCGGAAATGACTACACGACCCAAAGCAATACACCAAATCCAGAAATATATCAAACAAAGTAAGTAAAGACTTAACTAGGAAAGCAAGGACATTTCAGTATAAAAAGGTCTGTCAACCGTAAGTTAGAGCTGAAAAGCACATGAGAAAAAAAAAAAATCACAACCTTTCCTAATAAAGCCTCTAAGTAGACTGGAAAAAAGAAACAATTTATATATGATGAAGACCATTTGACATTATTCGAAATAATGAAATGTCAGAGCCATATTTATTGCTTTACTGCATTTAAAATATTTACTTAAATTAAATTATATGAAATAATTCTTTTTTTCTTTAGGTTATATCACATTTCCAAGTATTTTAACAAGTTTATGTTATGGCATTAAACAAGATGTATTAGCTACTTTCTATTTTCATTAAGTCATCTTTCTGTTATGTAAACTCAAACGATAAAATAACATGTGGATGGAGATCTTATATCTGCCCTTAGAAGGCAAAATGTGAAAGGGAAGTCGCTCAGTCGTGTCGGATTCTTTGCGATCCCATGGACTGTAGCGTACCACGCTCCTTCGTCCTGGGATTTTCCAGGCAAGAATACTAGAGTGGGTTGCCATCTCCTTCTCCAGGACATCTTCCCGACTTAGGGATTGAACCTGGGTCTCCCGCATTGTAGGCAGACGCTTTACTGGGAAGCCAAAATGGGTATCTTTAAAAACTTACTAAGGAGGTGATAAGAATCACTGAACTAAGTCAACCAACAACAACCTGAATTCGTCTAACTTTAGCTCAACCCTCACAAAATAATTTAGCATTTGTAACAATTTTAAGTCTTACAAATTAAGAAGTAGTTTGTCAACCTGTCTTAAGTAGAGAACCAGTTCTAAATTTTCTCTTTATTTGAAAGGTTTTACTTAAAGCACTCTTTGTATTCAAAGGTTTCTTTAGGAAGGGTAAATTAAAAAAACAAACAGAATACATGAAGAAAATTGTGGCTATTTACTCAGACTAGATCTAACATCCACGCTTATTTCAACCAACTGTATCTAATGCAGCTGATTAAGTACTTCAGATAAAGACATGATTAAGCATCATCTTATGGCCTGGCCATGGATAAAAGAAAAATCTAATGTTTTTCTTCCCCCCTAAAACATTCCCATGTAACAAAAGCCTGGTCAAAATATTCTTACAGTTTTGTCTGTGTGTGTGTTTATTTTTATGTTAGAAATGTTACCTTGGATTATATCATTAAATATTGGCTGTTTCATTATGTTTCTTCTTTAAGATGAAAACAGACTATATAACAATCTTCTTTTGTGATTTCCATATTTTCACACTCGAATTTTAACATTCTTATTCATTTGGGTAAATTCTACCACTCATCCATTTCTAGCTTATTGTTCTTTATTGTGTTTTCCACAGTCTCTACTGTCCCTTGTGAGCCTTCCAATTTCATCTTCACTTCAGCAATAGTTTTATCTTATTTTTCTTTCCACTCAGTCAGCTTACGCTGCAATTTCTCATGCAGTCACACTGTCTCTTCCCTGACCTCATACCACTGTTTTGTGCTCTTATCGATAAATATTTCCATTCAGATCAGATTAGATCAGTCGCTCAGTCGTGTCCGACTCCTTGCGACCCCATGAACTGCAGCACGCCAGGCCTCCCTATCCATCACCAGCTCTCGGAGGTCACCCAGACTCACATTCATCGAGTCAGTGATGCCATCCAGCCATCTCATCCTCTGTCATCCCCTTCTCCTCCTGCCCCCAATCCCTCCCAGCATCAGAGTCTTCTCCAATGAGTCAACTCTTCGCATGAGGTGGCCAAAATACTGGAGTTTCAGCTTTAGCATCATTCCCTCCAAAGAAATCCCAGGGCTGATCTCCTTCAGAATGGACTGGTTGGATCTCCTTGCAGTCCAAGGGACTCTCAAGAGTCTTCTCCAACACCACAGTTCAAAAGCATCAATTCTTCGGCGCTCAGCCTTCTTCACAGTCCAGCTCTCACATCCATATATGACCACAGTAAAGACCATAGCCTTGACTAGGCGAACCTTTGTTGGCAAAGTGATGTCTCTGCTTTTGAATATGCTATCTAGGTTGGCCATAACCTTCCTTCCAAGGAGTAAGCGTCTTTTAATTTCATGGCTGCAGTCACCATCTGCAGTGATTTTGGAGCCCAGAAAAAGAAAGTCTGACACTGTTTCCACTGCTTCTCCATCTATTTCCCATGTAGTGATGGGACCAGATGCCATGATCTTCGTTTTCTGAATGTTGAGCTTTAAGCCAACCTTTTCACTCTCCACTTTCACTTTCATCAAGAGGCTTTTTAGTTCCTCTTCACTTTCTGCCATAAGGGTGGTATCATCTGCATATCTGAGGTTATTGATATTTCTCCCGGCAATCTTGATATTTCCATTAAGGGTCTTAAATTAATGAGAAGATGTTGGGTCATTATTTTCATCTTCTTTACAGCAGTAGTTTTCTCTGATGAATATTCTTCACCTGTCCTTTGTTTTTTCATTCCTTTCTCCTTTTTTGATTTTTGAATGGCAGTAGCAGCCTTGAGCTTTTTGCCAAGTCATCACTGAAAGTGATGAGGTTTTCCTGGACAAGCTGTCTATAGGAAGCTAATGCAGAAGGCCATAGTGGGATGAGTTCTGCACCAGCAAAATTTTGTTTTGATTCAGGGTTTTACATGAGAATCAGTTACCTATTTACTTCTCAACATCCAGAGGACACAGAAGGCCTTAACATTAGTCAAAGGCATCACCTCCCCTTGTCTGTGTGACTCCTTGTTTGGTTTCATTTCCCAGCTTCTCAAAATCCAACCAGAGGCAGGGGAACTTCTGTCATTGGCTTGAGAAGCCATTCTGCTTTTACAAAGGCTAACAGGTTTGGCACCTCAAGGTAGGCCTCTCAAACTCATGAAGCATCTCCTACTGGCTCCAAGCTCTGCAGCCATGGCATCGTCCACTTTCTCTCATAGGCAGCCTGCCTGGTCTCCGCTGCTTCAGGCAGCCATTCCAGTTTTGTGGCTTACTAGACCATGTGGTTTGTATTTTAGTTTTTCCCTATTTGTTGTTAATAGCCAATTCTCAAAAAGCAGAAGAAAATGCCAACTTAACAGTACCATCTTCAAACCTCAAATCCAACAATTGACCTTAGTATTTTTATACATGATAGAAACTTGAATGTCTCACTACGTTACTGAAAGATAATGTCTTTACTTACTATTACATTGTGAGGTAAAATACTAACTTTCCACAAAATACTATTTTTCATATGGCCATTGCTGCTGCTGCTAAGTCACTTCAGTCGTGTCCGACTCCGCATGACCCCATAGACGTCAGCCCACCAGGCTCTCCTGCCCCTGGGATTCTCCAGGCAAGAAAACTGGAGTGGGTTGCCATTTCCTTCTCCAATGCATGAAAGCGAAAAAAAGTGAAAGTGAGCTCAGTGTCGTCATAGCGACCCCATGGACTGCAGCCCACCAGGCTCCTCCATCCATGGGATTTTCCAGACAAGAGTACTGGAGTGGGGTGCCGTAACAACTGAGAAAATTATTTTTATTTCAAAACCTCATGCATATATTGGTTATAACCTAGAGCAGAAAATTATCTGATGCCAAAATGTAAAAGATTCTTTTCAAGACCCAGGTTGACTGGGGGAACAAATTATCAATGTTCTCTCAGTATGCTACAATCTTAGTATTTGTTTTTTAAGCAGAACCTTTTTATTAATAAAGACAACAAATCATCTGTCAATCTGTAAGAACCCAATGACATTTGGGTTTGAAATGAAGACAATTTATATTATGGGCTTCCCTGGCAGCGGTAAAAAAAATCTGCCTGCCAATGCAGGAAATGAGGATTCAATCCCTGGAACAGGAAGAATCTCTGGAGAAAGAATGGCAACCCACTCCAGTATTCTTGCATGGGAAATCCCAAACAGAGGACAGGCTACCATTCATGGGGTCTCAGAGTCAGACCCCATGACTTAGAGCTTAAAGAACAAGTTTATATTATATATAGGATCATTCCCTTAGTATTTAACTCTGAAAGTGAAAGTGAAGTCGCTCAGTCGTGTCTGACTCTTTGCGACCCCATGGACTGTAGCCTACCAGGCTCCTCTGTCCATGCGATTTTCCAGGCAATAGCACTAGAGTGGATTGCCATTTCTTTCTCCAGGGGATCTTCCCGACCCAGGGATTGAATCTGGGTCTCCTGCACTGTAGACAGACACTACCGTCTAAGCCACCAGGGAAGCCAGTATTTAACTCTAGGCACATTTTTTTCCTGCCAGTTACTATTCTTCTACTCTTTGCTTATCCAATTCCAGGGATGTTCTGAGTAAAATCAAGTTTTACTAATAGTTCATTTTTCAAAGAAGCAAATAATATATCAAAACCAAAGTAAACAGATTTTGAACTAGTAGTGTTTTAAATGATTCCATTTTCATACATAACAGTAAATCTGTCAATGCTAATATGTCATACAAAAGAACAGTGATGCCTGATATAATTTATTAAATTTAGAGGCACCATGAGATCACATTGATAGAAACGAAGAAGAGCCTTTCCTCTGTTGTTGTTGTTGTTTAGTCACGAAGTCCTGTCCGACTCTGTGACCTCAAGGACTGTAGGCCGTCAGGCTTCTCTGTCCTCCACTATCTCTTGGAGTTTGCTCAGATTCACGTCCAAAGCTCTTCCTTGTAGAATTCTAAATAACAAATGTAAATGGAATGATGGAATTTGAAAAACCACAGTTCAACAACCACCGGAGTTGGAATGACAGTGGACAGCAAGAGATATGGTGCACCTCATCTAAGTAACCGAGGGCAGTCACCACTAACGGCACCAATACACACCATGCTCCGAGAAGCATGGCTGAGGAATTCCTGCCCAAAATGCACAACCTGAATCTAACCGTGAGGACACATGGACAACTGTGCAGTGGAAGGATATTCTACAGAACAACTGGCCTGCACATGCTCTTCAAAACTGCCAAGGCCACAAAGAGACAAAGAATGAAGAACTGTTCAGATTAAAAGAGACTAAGGAAAAATGACAGCAAAATTCAGCGTAGGATCCTGGACTGGACTCTGGACCAGAAACAATTCTTTTCTTTGGTATATACGATATTAGTGGGACAACTGATAAAAATCTATCTGTATACAGGAGAACTGTATCCATGCTCATCAAGGAAATATACATTAAAGTACTTAAAGACAATGAAGATACTGAATGCAATTTTCTCTCAAACAATTCGAAAAAAAGCAAGAATACTGTGCATGTGTATGTGGAGAGAATGCTAAAGCATATGTTATAAATGTGAACATTTCGGGAATCTGATTAAGACACTTTCCCTAATTGTAATACAAGATCAGATCTTTACTACATTCTACTCATCAGATCATCAAATTTTAGAGCTGGAAGAAAAATGTATTTTCTTGCTCAAATTATCCCAACTTACAGATGAGGACAAGGAAGGTAATGACTCCCTCAAGATGACAATGTTCGAGGCAGAGCCAAGGTGATCATACTGCTCTGACTCAGCTCTTTCTACTACTGCCAGTTGTCTCTTGAACCTTTACATTGTCATCTACTCCCTAAACATGTGATACCAAATTATCTAGCTCTATCTTCTCATATATCCTTATAAGCTGGTATGGCAAACCACTTTCAGGCAATCTAAACTTCAGTTTTTAAAAGGCATTTATGTGCACAGTCTTTAATAACTAATATCAATAAATATGTTGCCAGAAACATGTTGGATACTATATGAAATGCTAAAAACACAAAACCAACACACTCTACTGTGAGTGACACTGCTAGGTTCATTATGACAGACACCAAGTTTGTATTATTGATCACTATAACCCACCTCTTAGGACTGTGCCTGGCATACAATAAACATTCAAATGACTGTATGCTGCTAAATAAAAGATGTCCCACAGAACAAGAATGTGTATAAAGATAATCATAACATCCTCAGTGTTAACAAAGAACCATAACACAACAGCAATGGAAGTTATATTTTTGCTTGATTAGATCTACAAAGACTTTGGAAACTGAATGACAACCAAAGGTAACACCAGAAAGACAAGTAAGATTTTGACAGACATGGAAGCAGTGGGGTAGTGAGAGGATGGGTAGGGGCAGTTAGATAAAACAGCCTGAAGGCAAGAAAGTATTTGGCATTTCTACTAAATTTTAAACATGGGCTTACCTATTGTTGCTGCAAGTTCTGGATCAAAAGTATCATCTGTGAACCTCAAGAGCAGGCTAAAAGAGATGTCAAAAAGACAGATTAGTAATTCAACTTTTCTTTCTCAACATTTGTTAAATCTTCCTGATTGCTGTATTTTGTCAGAAGTCGGAGAAGGCAATGGCACCCCACTCCAGTACTCTGGCCTGGAAAATCCCATGGACGCAGGAGCCTGGTAGGCTGCAGTCCATGCTAAGGGTCGGACACGACTGAGCGACTTCACTTTCACTTTCACTTTCACGCACTGGAGCAGGAAATGGCAACCCACTCCACTGTTCTTGCCCGGAGAATCCCAGGGACGGGGGAGCCTGGTGGGCTGCCGTCTATGGGGTCGCAGAGTCGGACATGACTAAAGTGACTTAGCAGCAGACACAACTTCAAAGAGCTAATGTAGTCAGCTTCCAGAAACATGGCCTCATTGCAGGTATATTCAGAGGAATTAAATTATTGGAAAGGCAATTAAAGAATCCCCAAAGCAGTTTACTAGAAAACTTATTTCCCATGCTCCATTTTCTAAGTGTGAAAAGAGGTTTTTTGTTTTTTTTTTTTTTTATATATAACTACTGGTATGCCCTTCTGAGAAAATGGTATTAGCAAACATGTAACGCTTTAACTGAGATGGACAAAGGGGGAAGAGGAAGTCCCTTGGAATGCAACAAATTAAATTTTTAAGAAATCTAATGCTTCATCCACTCTGAATTCAGGTAAAAACAGAAAGGTATGAAGTCAAGCATTTTGAAACAAGTAGTCTGACTATTACCGAAGTGGGAAGAAGAGATACAATAAAAGAAAGGGCTGAAGGTCACATGCTGGCCAGAGTAGGTTTCCTCTGGCAATGCTGGGTAAGGCGCATGAAAGCAAGTTGGCAATATGCAGCTACCAAAGGCTGTCAAAGAAAGGAATGGCAGGAACTGCTCTATATTTTGAAAAGTTAATGCCAGCAAAAAAAAAAAAAAAACCTAAGAAAATCAACAGAAGACAACTGCCATGATTATAGTAAGGGATAATGAAGGAGTACACCTAGGAAATGGTAAAGAAAGGAAGGAAGGCATGAAATGAACGGATAAGATAATCACAAAAGTATTCCAAGATTTTATCTTCCAGAATTATTTTATTTTATATACGGCAGAAATGTCAGTTATTAGAAGTTCTTCAAAAATAAAACCTAAGTTTTGGTTACAGCTCTTTCAGTTCAGTTGCTCAGTCGTGTCCAACTCTTTGCAACCCCATGAACCACAGCACGCCAGGCCTCCCTGTCCATCACCAACTTCCAGAGTTCACTCAAACTCACGTTCATCGAGTCAGTGATGCCATCCAGCCATCTCATCCTCTGTAGTCCCCTTCTCCTCCTGCCCCCAATCCCTCCCAGCATCAGAGTCTCCTCCAATGAGTCAACTCTTCGCATGAGGTGGCCAAAGTATTGGAGTTTCAGCTTTAGCATCAGTCCTTCCAAAGAACACCCAGGACTGATCTCCTTTAGGATGGCCAGGTTTGATCTCCTTGCTTTTAGATTTATAAAATTAATAAATCTCCCCTCACATTATCCCTAAGTAGGATGAGACCATTCTATTGACTTAATTGCATTAATAAAATCAAGACAATAACTATCTTATGTCTGAATTTCAGGGGACAAAAAAATGTATGACTATTTCTATAGACTGTAATTACTGCTGCTAAAGATTTTTTTTTTTTTTTTTTTGGCCCACAGGGTATACTGCAAAACATAATGGCCTCTTGGCACTTTCCAAACCCAGAGTCATTAATTCAGTTTGAAAGACTAACTCTCCCTTTCCCAGTTTTGCTTTTTGGTGATCACAAAACCAGCACGACAAAAGCAAAGTAAGACAAAAGAATCAAACTGGAGCTTTTTCTACTTAACATTGAACTATAACTAATTTATTTAACTCCAACATGAATTAGATGACAGCACTAATGAGAATCTTAAAAGACTACTCATAAAAATTTTCTGCTCTCCCCAACATTAAACTTCAAATTAGGGAAGCCAAAAAATTTCAGTTACTCATAATTTAAGAATATAAAAGTGTGTATTTATACTCATGTCACCAAAGAAAATATTACAAAAATGTAGACCCTTACCTAGCACTAGTGGTAATGATACCATAACAATAACATAAATGATAAGAACAGTATGGGCTATTATTTATTGAACTTGGACAATGAGCCAGATACTGAGCCAGGGGGTTTTCTTATATAATTACTAATCCTTAAAACATCACTTGTCATTAACGGTATTTTGTTAGGAAAGGCAAGGATGTAAAACAACAAATTTTAATATAGGCTCTGAGGATAAGGGAGCAGATCTTAGCCATGGGTACACTGTCAGATGAAAATGTATCCTAAATTCTACTTGTGCATTTTTCTAGGTAGGGAGTCTATTTCTCTACTAGATTTTGAAAGGAATCCACAGCCCGAAAATGATTAAGCAACATCGTTCTAAAGCATGTATGGTCAAGCCTTCATTGTCAACGGTTAAGGAGCAAAATACTGAGCTGTAGACGGAAGGAGTAACTCCTGCCATTCCACTTGGAGGAGACCAAATCTATAATTAATCAGTGTGATTATAACTAAGGTGCATTTCTCAGTTTACAAATGACTGGTCAAAAAGGACAGGGATGTAAGAGACACAGAAGGGACAGCAAACTAAATAACAGCAGGTCTCTATAATCCCTTCCAGTTCTGAAACACCTTGCTACTTCTTTACTTCACCATGCGCTAGCCATGGAAAGAATATTCACATTTAACACTAGATAGGTTTGAGAGATTTCTACTCCAACCTCACTTTTGAAACAAAGAGATGAAGGCCTAGAGTGTCTGAGTGTCACACACAAGGTCACACAAGTGGCAGGACCAGTTTCATCATTCTGATGTCCTGGCTGCTCTCACATGTTTTATTAACTCTAAGTATAAAATAAACTGGAAAAATAACCCACTAGTTTGAATGAGTTAAGATCTCCTTTGTTGTGCAATGGTTTCTCAACAACATACGTGATGCCTCACTTTCATTAACTCTAGATTTACAGAGAAATAGAAACTATTGGTTAGAACAATCCTGTAGGATTATATTGATGTCAAATGTTTTTGTACTAACTCACCTTAAAAAGCATGCTACACTAAACTGCTTCAGTCATGTCCAACTCCTTGCAACCCTATGGACTGTAGCCCGCCAGGCTCCTCTGTCCATGGAAGTCTTCAGGCAAGAATACTGGAGTAGGTTGCCATTTCCTACTCCAGGGGATCTTCCTGACCCAATGATGGAACCCAAGTCTCTTATGTCTCCTGCTCTGGCAGGCAGGTTTCTTTACCACTCGCACTACCTGGGAAGCCCCTTAGCATAGGCTTCTAAGTAGTAGTTTAGTTGCTAAGTCACGTCCGACTCTTGGTGACCCCATGGACTGTAGCCCGCCAGGCTCCTCTGTCCATGGGATTCTCCAGGCAAGAATACTGGAGTGGGTTGCCATTTCCTTCTCCAGGGGATCTTCCTAACCCAGCAATCAAACCTGGGTCTCCTACATTGCACGCAGATTCTTTACTGACTCATCTATGAGAGAAGCCCAGGCTTCTAAAGAGTCATTTATTCTCATTTTATCTAGGAAGATAAGCGTTCCAAGTTTTTTTGCAGAGCATATCACGTCCACAAGTAATGTATATCTGGCCGGAAAGATAAGGTAACTTTCTCCCTAAATGCAATCCTTTCTTCAAAGAGGTAAAGGTGTTAAAATTTTGCAGTGAGCTTTTGAGGTGAGAAAAAGCTTGGAGCAGATAAGCTCCAAATAAATTTGTTTGCCAGGAGGGAACCAAGGAAACCAATAAATCCACTTAACAGATTTTACTCCAGAGAAAGAATATCAACTTTCACTGTGACTTAGCAACTACAGAACAATAACAACAATCACAACACAGGCCGACCTGCGACCCGCGCCTCCCCGCCGCTCCTCGAGTCGTATCTCCGCCCCGCCAGAGTCCCGAGTCGGGGGCAAGGGCAGTTAAATAGGAGTGTTTACTTTGGGCTTCCCTGGTGGCTCAGATGGCAAAGAATCCACCTGCAATGCAGGAGACATGGGTTCAATCCCTGGGTTGGGAAGATCACCTGCAGAAGGGAAAGGCTACTCATTTCAGTATTCTGGCCTGGAGAATTCCATGGACTGTATAGTCCATGGGGTTGCAAAGAGTGGGGCATGACAAAGCGAGCTTCACCAATCATCTGTCCAATACATTTAGAATAGGCACCAACCAACCATGTTTTGGGCTGAACCACACAAAACAACATCCAACCAGTCTTGACTTCAAAATCAGCAATTTCATATGCCTTAACCTAAACGAGGGTCACATTTCAAAAAAAAAAAAAAAGGTCACGTGGCCAGGGAATTCCTAAGACAATGTTCACATATTACTTAACTTTTTAACTCTCACATATACTAGATAGTGATAATGAAAATGATATTACTCAGCCCTTTAAATAACACACACACACACACACAATCATACTATTTTTTTTTAGTCCGCAGTGTTTCCTTTCTTTATTCCTTGTTAGGTACAAATTCCTCATTCCAATACACAAAGTACATCAAAAGAGGGAAACTGTGAAAATATATTGTCATGCTTTAAAAGTACATAAAGCTGCAGAGCACATTACAGATTTCAAATGCTTAAATATCTTTAAAAAAGGAAGATCTCACCAAATAATTTGAAAGATAAGCTTATAAGGAGGCATAGCTAAAATATGAAATTGTTTACAGCTTTTGGAATTTGGATCTTATTTAAAGATCAAAGCAGCCTGGGACACACCCTACTCATAATCGGATGACAAGGATAACTTCACCTGGAGAACTTTGCTCTAAGACCTGGATGAAATCACAGCTCTCGCCGAACACCCAGCAGGCTCCACGTCTTCCCTAATACTCAACTTTAACTACTGTCAACATTATTACCGCCCCCCACCCCGCCCCCGTCAAAAACCGTCAAGAAAGAAAAGACACAAACTAACGTGTTCGTTACCTCTATATGACGTGGCAGAGCAAGAAACAATTACACTGGATTCTCAAAAGTGGCCCATAGCTTAAGCTCCTGCATCTTAGACCAAAGTGAATTATTTAAGCAGTCAGAAGATTTATGAGTTCTTTCACAGCTGACTCATTAAAAAAAAAAAAAAAAGAATTGGCTACGGGGTGCACTCAAATAGGCCAGGAATGTGACCTATGGCGTCACGAAACTTCCTGTGCAGAACTTCACGTATTTAGACAAAGCCCAACAGAAATCCCCCGATGGTCGTCACAAGCTCTCCGCTCGCGGGGTGACAGGCAGCTCGATCCCCGGGGCCGAGAGGCCTCTTCCCTCTGCTGGACTCGGGCCTCGACCCGCCCGCCACGCCCTAGGCGCTTCTGCGACGGCGACCCGGCCGGCCCAGAAGCGCCCTCGGAATCGCTCTTCTCCCGGTGCGACAGGAGGGGACGCGTTCCAGGGAACCAGGCCGGGCCGAGGCCGCGAGCCGAGTTCGCCCGGCCAGGCCCGGCCCGGCCCGGCCCGCCGGCGTTTACCGTTCCCGCCGCGGCCCCAGGAAACAAGCCGCCACCGAGGAGGAGAGCCCGCCACTGTCGTCACAGCTGGCAGACCCGGCTCACCTGGACTTGCCCACGCCGCTCTCGCCGATGATGAGGATCTTCAGGGTAGTCAGCACGTCCTCGTCCATCCTGACCCTGCTCCGCACCACGAGCAGCCGGCCGCCCCTTCCGCTCCTCAGCCCTTCCCCCCTGGGGCAAGCTGCCGCGCATGCGTCCCGCCCCGCCCGGGGCCACCTTCCTTTCACACCGGGTGTTTAGCTTTTGCAGGGGCCGGGGACGCCTCAGTTCCGCCTGGAGGTAGAGCTCTGCGTCTGCGTAAAACCCGAAGGCCCGGGCTTCCTTCCGGGGAGGGACCATCTTCCCCTGCGCAAGCGCAGAGAGAGAGCCCAGGTTCACGCATTTCTCAGGAGTATTTCTCCTGCCTCAAGTTAACGTAACCGCCCTTTCCTTGTTCTTCAAAGAGGTGTGAGTTAGGGGCGTATAGTGCCCTGGTGGGCCTCTGTCCATGGGGTGGCTGGTTTTTTTTTTTTTTGTGGGAAGAACCCCTCAGTGTTCTTGCCTGGAGAATCCCAGGGACGGGGGAGCCTGGTGGGCTGCCTTGGGGCGGGGGACTGAAGCGACTTAGCAGCAGCAGTGCTCTTTACCTCCCCGGGGGAGCGGTTAAAGCGTCTGCCTGGAATGAGGGAGACGTGGTTCGATCCCTGGGTCGGGAAGATCCCCTGGAGAAGGAAATGGCAACCCACTCCAGTACTCTTGCCTGGAGAATCCCATGGACGGAGGAGCCTGGTAGGCTACAGTCTATGTGGTCGCAAAGAGTCGGACACGATTGAGCGACTTCACTTTCAGTGCTCTTTTATTTTAGTAGCTGCTCAGAACAGCTGCACTGCAGTGGGAAGTCTTGTCTAGCGTGAAGGCGTGATAATCTTAATTTTAGTTCCGACCACCGTGTATGCTGTGTGCTTAGTCGCTCAGTCCTGTCCGACTCTTTGCGACTCCATGGACTGTAGCCCGCCAGGCTCCTCTGTCTGTGGGGATTCTCCAGGTAAGAATATATATATATATATATTTTAATTTTATTATTATTATTTTTTTTTACACCGTCTAAACATAAAGGAGCTACCCCACGACCGAGGTCAAGAAGGGCGGCGGTGAGGAGAGACCCCTCATCCAAGGTAAGGTGCGATGGCTGTGCTTTGCTGGAGGAGCGGGAAGAGATACCCCACGCCCAAGGTAAGAGAAACCCAAGTAAGACAGTAGGTCTGCAAGAGGGATCAGAGGGACACTGAAACCATACTCACAGAAAACTAGTCAATCTAATCACACCAGGACCACAGCCTTGTCTAACTCAAGAGTAGCCATGCCGTGGGGCAACCCAGGATGGGCGGGTATGGTGGAGAGAGACAGGGTGCGGTCGCTGGAGAGGGAATGGCAAACCACTTCAGTACTGCCTTGAGAACCCATGAACAGATGAAAAGGCAAAATGAAGGATACGAGAGAAACTCCCCAGGTCAGTAGGGGCCCAAATGCACTGGAGACAGTGGAGAACCCAGAAAGAAGAAGGGATGGAACAAGAGAAAGTACCCAGTGTAAGTGGGGAGTGTCCGAGTGTAAGAAAATGCAAGGAACCTGAATGTCAGTAGCAAGGAAGGAAGTGGTCAAAAAGAGATGGAAGAGTATTGACATAGGAAGCGAACAGATGAGGAATACTCAGAGGACCATTAACTACTACGTGGGCAGGAATCCTCAGAAGAAACGGTTGGCCATCATGGTCAACAAAAAAGTCCGAAAGCAGTACTTGATGCAATCTCAAAAACGACAGAATGATCTCTGTTCGTTTCCAGGCAAACCATCAATGTCACAGTAATCCAAGTCTATGCCCCAACCAGTACGTGAAGAAACTGAAGTTGAACGGTTCTAGAGACCTACAAGACCTTTTAGAACTAACACCCAAAAAGATGTCCTTATAGGGGATAGAAGGGGGCACCCACCCCAGTACTGCCGAACCAGGACGGAGGATCTGGTAGGCTCCAGTAGGGGTCGCTAAGTCGGACGACTGAGCGACTTCACTCATCACTTTCAGATTGGGGAAGGATGGCAACCCACTCCACTGTTTTGCTGGAGAATCAGGGACGGGGAGCTGGTGGGTTCCTGTGGGGTCGCACAGAGTCGGACGACTGAGCGACGAGTACAGCAGAGTAGAGGGAGGAAGCAGCACTGAGTACAGGATGGTGAGGGAAGCAGGGAAGACAGAGTTTTGCAAGAAAATGCACTGGTCAGCAACACCCTCTCAAAAGAGAGAAGACACAGACGACGAAGACGCAGGAGGGCCTAACAGAAAGACCAGGAGGACGTGGAGAAGAACTCGCAAAAGGACAGGACACAGGAGAGAGGGAGAGAGGAGGGAGGGAGGAGAAGGGAAGAACAGGGCAAAAGAAAATGGGTGGGAGGCCACAAGGGGAAAAGAAGAAAGAAAGGGAAAAGGAAAATGGAGAGAAAGAAAGAGAGAGAAAGCCAGAAAGAAAAGAGGAAAAGGGAAGAGATCCAAGAAAGAGAAGACAGAAGATGGGCGAAGAAGAGGGACTAGGAAGAGAAAAGAAGAGGGGAAGAAGAAGAATGCAAAAAGATCCACGACAATAGAGTATAGACAGAGCCGGACACTGGAGTGAAGTCAAGTGGGTAAAAGATCACTAGAAAAAGTAGTGGAGGGAGGAATCAGTGGAGCTTCAAAGCTGAAAGAGTGTGAAAGTGCTGCACAAGAGGAACCAGCAGTGGCCACAAGATGGAAAGTAGTTTCATCCCAACCAAAGAAAGGATGCCAGAGTGCTCACACCGCACAGACCACCAAGTAAATGCTCAAGCCAGGCAGGAATGAACTTATGTTCAAGCTGGATTAGAAAAGGCAGAGGAACAGAGATCAATTGCCACATCCCGGATCATGGAAAAGAAGAGAGTCAGAAAAATCTGCTATTGACTATGCCAAAGTTTATTGTGTAGATCAATAATGTGAAAATTGAGAGAGAGGAGACCACCTGATTAGAAATCTGGCAGGTCAGGAAGAACAGTAGAACTGTCAGGAACACAGAAAAAGAGTCATCAAGGCTGTTGTCACATTAAGAGAGAAGAGAAAGTGGAGAGGAAACACAAGCTGGAATCAAGATTGTGGGAGAAATATCAATAACCTCAGATATGAGATGATACCACCCTTAGGAAAGTGAAGAGGAACTCAAAAGCCTCTTGATGAAAGTGAGTGGGGAGTGAAGAAGTTGGCTTAAAGCTCAACATTCAGAAAATGAAGATCAGGACTGGTCCCATCACTACATGAAATAGATGGAGAAAATGGAAAATGTAGATTTTTTTCTGGGCTCCAAAATACTGCAGATGGTGACTGCAGCCATGAAATTAAAAGACGCTACTCCTGGAAGAAGGTTATGGCCAACCTAGATAGATTTCAAAAGAGAGACATCACTTTGCCAACAAAGGTTCGCCTAGTCAAGGTATGGTCTTTCCTGTGGTGATGTATGGATGTGAGAGCTGGATGTGAAGAAGGTGAGCGCCGAAGAATGATGCTTTGAACTGTGGTGTTGGAGAAGACTCTTGAGAGTCCCTTGGACTGCAAGGAGATCAACCAGTCCATTTTGAGGGAGATCAGCCCTGGGATTTCTTTGGAAGGAATGATGCTCAAGCTGAAACTCAGTATTTTGGCCACCTCATGCGAAGAGTTGACTCATTGGAGAAGACCTGATGCTGGGAGGGATTGAGGGCAGGAGGAGGGGACGCAGAGGGTGAGATGGTGGATGGCATCACTGACTCGATGAATGTGAGTGGGTCACCTCCGAGAGCTGGTGATCGATAGGGAGGCCGGCGTGCTGCAGTTCATGGGGTCGCAAAGAGTCGGACACGACTGAGCGGCTGATCTGATCTGATCTGAAACATAAAGGAAGCCCAAGAATACTGAAGTGGGTAGTATCCCTTCTCCAGAGGATTCTTCCCACCCAGGAATCTAACCGAAGTCTCCTGCATTGCAGGCGAAGTCTTAACTGTCTGAACCACCAAGGAAGCTCATAATCATAGGGAACTTTTTTAAGACTTGAAGTTTGAGATAACCTATGAGCAGGCCAGATCTGGGCCCTTAAACCTAGTTCTCACTTCCACTGTATAATTATCAGATCAGCTCAGATCAGTCGCTCAGTCGTGTCTGACTCTTTGCAACCCCATGGACCGCAGCATGCCAGGCCTCCCTGTCCATCACCAGCTCCCGGAGGTCACTCAGACTCACATCCATCAAGTCAGTGATGCCATCCAGCCATCTCATCCTCTGTATAATTATAAGGGATTTGATTTAGATCATACCTGAATGGTTTAGTGGTCTTCCTTACTTTCTTCAATTTAAGTCTGAATTTGGCAATAAGGAGTTCATGGTCTGAGCCACAGTCAGCTCCTGGTCATGTTTTTGCTGACTGTACAGAGCTTCTCCATCTTTGGCTGCAAAGAATATAATCGATCTGATTCCAGTGTTGACCATCTGGTGATGGCCATGTATAGAGTCTTCTCTTGTGTTGTTGGAAGAGGGTGTTTGTTATGACTAGTGCATTTTCTTGGCAAAACTCTATTAGACTTTGCCCTGCTTCATTCCGTGTTCCAAGGCCAAATTTGCCTGTTACTCCAGGTGTTTCTTGACTTCCTACTTTTGCATTCCAGTCCCCTATAATGAAAAGGACATCTTTTTTGAGTGTTAGTTCTAAAAGACCTTGTAGGTCTTCATAGAACCGTTCAACTTCAGGTTCTTCAGTGTTACTGGTTGCCAGCAAATTTGGAAAACTCAGCAGTGGCCACAGGACTGGAAAAGGGCAGATTTCATTCCTATCCCAAAGAAAGGCAATGCCAAAAAATGCTCAAACTACCGCACAGTTGCACTCATCTCACACGCTAGTAAAGTAATGCTCAAAATTCTCCAAGCCAGGCTTCAGCAATATGTGAACCGGGAACTTCCTGATGTTCAAGCTGGTTTTAGAAAAGGCAGAGGAACCAGAGACCAAATTGCCAACATCCGCTGGATCATGGAAAAAGCAAGAGAGTTCCAGAAAAACATCTATTTCTGCTTTATTGACTATGCCAAAGCCTTTGACTGTGTGGATCACAATAAACTGTGGAAAATTCTGAAAGAGATGGGAATACCAGACCACCTGACCTGCCTCTTGAGAAATTTGTATGCAGGTCAGGAAGCAACAGTTAGAACTGGTCATGGAACAACAGACTGGTTCCAAATAGGAAAAGGAGTTCATCAAGGCTGTATATTGTCACCCTGTTTATTTAACTTATATGCCGAATACATCATGAGAAACGCTGGACTGGAAGAAACACAAGTTGGAATCAAGATTGCTGGGAGAAATATCAATAACCTCAGATATGCAGATGACACCACCCTTATGTCAGAAAATGAAGAGGAACTAAAAAGCCTCTTGATGAAAGTGAAAGTAGGGAGTGAAAAAGTTGGCTTAAAGCTCAGCATTCAGAAAACGAAGATCATGGCATCTGGTCCCATCACTACATGGGAAATAGATGGAGAAACAGTGGAAACAATGTCAGACTTTATTTTGGGGGGGCTCCCAAATCACTGCAGATGGTGACTGCAGCCATGAAATTAAAAGATGCTTACTCCTTGGAAGGAAAGTTATGACCAACCTAGATCACATATTCAAAAGCAGAGACATCACTTTGCCAACAAAGGTTCGTCTAGTTAAGGCTATGGTTTTTCCTGTGGTCATGTATGGATGTGGGAGCTGGACTGTGAAGAAGGCTGAGCACGAAGAATTGATGCTTTTGAACTGTGGTGTTGGAGAAGACTCTTGAGAGTCCCTTGGACTGCAAGGAGATCCAACCAGTCCATTCTGAAGGAGATCAGCCCTGAGATTTCTTTGGAAGGAATGATGCTAAAGCTGAAACTCCAGTATTTTGGCCACCTCATGCGAAGAGTTGACTCATTGGAGAAGACTCTGATGCTGGGAGGGATTGGGGGCAGGAGGAGAAGGGGACAACAGAGGATGAGATGGCTGGATGGCATCACTGACTCGATGGATGTGAGTCTGAGTGACCTCCGGGAGTTGGTGATGGACAGGGAGGCCTGGCGTGCTGTGATTCATGGGGTTGCAAAGAGTCGGACATTACTGAGCGTCTGATCTGATCTGATCTGATCTGATGAGCAGGCCTAGTTTGGAGGAAGGGATTGTAATTATGAAATGAACGACTTAGAAGTGTGACGGGAGGGCACCCTAAATCTGCTGTCTGCAAACATTCCCACAGCAGCAGCAAGTTCAGAAGGGGCCAGATCAGCAAGGGGGAAAAATGATCAAATTTGGACCATTGCCTCTTCTACCTCTTTTTCTGTTCCTCTCAGCATCAGGGAAGAGAAGACTTAGAAATGCTGCTTGCAGAATTCACATGCTCTGAACAGGTGGCAACATGAGCCGTAGAGTCACAGCTTGTCTAGGGGTGCGTGCTCCTACCCAAGTACGAGAGGCCTTTGTGGCTACAGTTCAGGTGCTACTGGTGAGAAAGAGTCCTACAGCATTCCTCCCCTTCCCTCCCCATAAACTCCATTGGCCCCTGGCTAAGCAGACGTTCCAGAACAACACCCTACCTTCCAGGTATCTTCCTACCTCCATTGTTGTGCACAGGAACTTTGGTTTGCAGTGAAGGAGGAGATGGTTCCTTTGTTAGTTGTATTGATAAGGTCCTGGGGACTTGGCTTCCTTGGTGGCTCAGTTAAAGAATCTGCCTGCAGTGCGGAAGATTTGAGTTCGATCCCTGAGTTGGGAAGAACCCCTGGAGAAGGGAACAGCAACCCCCTCCAGTATTCTGGCCTGGAGAATTCCATGGACAGAGGATCCTGGTGCCCTTCAGTCCATGGAGTCGCAAAGAGTTGGACATGACTGATCAACGAACACTTGGGGTCTTGGGAGAGATGGATGAGAGGGAGAGTCTGAGGAGTGGGTAGCTGGCCTGCCCCTTTGGCCCCTTGGGTGAGATTTCAGCCCTTAGGATGAGAGAGGTCAGGATCAAGAGCTGGAGGAGCCAGATGAGGCTTTGTTATTTGACACAGACAGTGCTGTTTCAAGGCCCACAGGACAGTATAGTTGAGACTGGGAAGATGGTCTTGTGTTTTAATTCTACATTTGACCCTTGTTCAGTCAGTCATGTCTGACTCTTTGCAACCCCATGGACTGCAACATGCCAGGCTTCCCTGTCCTTCATCTCCCAAAGTTTGCTCAAACTCATGTCTATTGAATAGTCGATGATACTATCCAACCATCTCATTCTCATTTGACCCTGTATCTGTTACAACACACACAATATCACTTCCTACCCAGGAATTCATTCTTCAGCAAAAGCTGTGCTCATGTGCACTCTTGGACTTCACCTATGTTGCCGCCATAGCCCACCACCCAGAAGCAGCTGGGCTGATAAGACTGGAGGGGCCTAATGCAGGCTCCATTGTAGTGCCAGCAGGCACTATATCCTGATGATATCCGGTGAGGTTGGGGTGCTGTCCTACAGAATGCAGCCTACCAATGATGCTTCTGCTTTCCTAACAGACTCATAGTCCGCGGGGAGCATCTGACTTCCCAGGTCTGGTTACTTATTCATCCTACGTGGCTCCCACCATGGCCCCTGATCTGTCTGGGCTCTGGTAGTACTATTTCCTGCCTCTTCCCCTTCAGGTCTAGAGTGGGGAAGACTTCCTACTCTGTTCACTTCTGAATTTATCCTTTGCTGGTTGCCCTCCCTTGACCACAATGCTGTAAATAGCCCCCTTAATGATAGTGTCTTGAGACATCTGAACTGGATTATTTCTTGCTGGGACCCTGACTGATACAGCCAGTCTCTTCACATCTTCACTGTGAACTGAACACCTAATAATCCCACTTTACAATTAAAGAGACAGAGCCTCACAGGGTTGAAGTGGTTTCCCCTTGGTCAGAAGACCGGGGGCTGAGAACGGAGTGCAGCTGTCCTAATAGGCTCTATTACGCCTATTAGCATCATCGCTGTGCACACTTTAACTGAACTGGAAGAGTTTATTTCACCCGTTCCTGATAATAGGAAGGTAAGTCCTAACTCCTCTGGTTATTTTCTAGTTTCATCCTTTAACCATCAACAATCCAGAAAGAAGACAATTTGACTTTGGAGAATACTGATTCAATGGGTATGAGTTCTGGGCTATGCAGATACTGGTGGCTCAGATGGTAAAGCATCTGCGGGCAATGCAGGAGACCCGGGTTTGATCCCTGGGTTGGGAAGATCTCCTGGAGAAGGAAATGGCAACCCACTCCAGTATTCTTGCCTGGAGAATCCCACGGACGGAGGAGCCTGGTAAGCTACAGTCCATGGGGTCGCAAAGAGTCGGACACGACTGAGCGACTTCACTTTTAGAGATTCTTAGATATTTCATGTTGATAATACTTTCAGTTCAAAATGCTGTGTGAGCTGTCTGATATTTGAACATGGGGCAGAATAGATGGACCACGGTTCAAGGCAGGCAGTAGATTTTCTTGAAGTCATACTAAATGAATAGTTAAAATTCAGACTGAATAATAAGACGACAACCGTGGTGCCCATGGCTAATAACTCAGAGTACAAAATGTCAACTAAAGATAAGCTAGCAAAGTATTTCAATAGAGAATATAGTATTAGAGGTGAGTTTTTTTTTAAATGTAAACTTAATTGTGACTTTTTAATCAATGTAATAGAATCTAAAATTGAGATAAACTAGTATGGATATACCTGGAAGCAAATTACAGAGTGGCCAAACTCTTGTCCTGTGAAGACACTTGAATTCTAGTCCTGGTTTTGCTATACATTGACTCTGTAACTACTGACAAGTCACTTAGTCTTTCTGACATGTTTCCTCATGTAAAAGTAAAGACTTGGTAAGGTGACATAATAAGAAATACATGCTTGGTTTCCACCCACAGTTCCTGACACAGAGCTCTTAAACTGCTTGTAACTTCCTGAGTGGTGAGACCAATACAAGCCTCTTACAGAGAGTCACCCAACCCTATGGGATTTCCTAGACAATAGGCACGTCTTTTGTTCTAATGAGGCAATACTCTGTGGGCTCCTGGATGGCTTGAGGTTGGGACTGGTCACTAGAAAGAGTATTTATAGTTTCCTATTTAAAGATTCTCAATATTGAGCCCAGAAGTTAATCCATAAAAGGACAGTGCACATCAACGCTGTATTAGAAGAGGAGGGTTACAGCACAGCCAAAGAAATAAAAGAGAGAGTGAACGACAAAGGCATTGAGAGGCCACATGAGTGGGTGGGAGGGAGCAGGACACTGAAATGGTGACAACCAGAGTAGATCAGAGAGCTGGCATAGGTGAAGGAAAGGGCAGGTGAAGCAGGAATCTTAACCAACACTAAGGGGTTGTTTCCAGGCTTCCTGCCACAAGACTGTGCTTTTCAGTCCTTAGCCTCAAAAGAACAAGTAGCTTATAGTAAACTCTCCTAGGTCCCTTCCAACTCAGCATTTTATTAATCTTGGTAACTGAGTTGAAGAGCAAAACATAACAAGCACCTCTTCCTTGAAGAATCCATTGATCATGTTAGCAATGTGTAAGCTGGAGTACAAGCTAAAGTGAAAGAAAATGAAAGTTGCTCAGTTTTATAGTCCATGGAAGTCTCCAGGCCAGAATACTGGAGTGGGTAGCCTTTCCCCTCTCCAGGGGATCTTCCCAACCCAGGGAGTGAACCCAGGTCTCCTGGATTGCAGGTGGATTCTTTACCAGCTGAGCCACAAAGGAAGGCCGAGGATACTGGAGTGTGTAGCTTATCCCTTCTCCAGCAGATCTTCCCAAGCCAGGAATTGAACTAGGGTCTCCTGCATTGCAGGCGGATTATGAACTGAGTTATCAGGGAAGCCCATAGGGAGTACAGGCTGAGCTGCTGTAATAAAGAGGCCTCAGAATACAGCAGTTTAAATAAGAAAGATGTTCATTTCTTTCCTACTTAATAGTTCAAAGAGACCTGGGTAATAGGGGTGTAGGGGTGGGGGCAGATGGCCATATTCCAGATAGCGAGTCCGACCCAAGCTGTAGGGTTGGTTGACCAATCTCAAGTTATGGTTTCCAATTCTGGATCCATTTTTGTTGCTGTTGCTTCCCATCCAGGGAGAAGGGGAAGAAATGAAGTCCAGAGAAAGAACTTACCTTTGACTTAGTAGTGCGAGAGCTGACATATTTACTTCATGGCTCTTTGACCTGAGGTCTTCCCCAAGCCATATGCCGTGTGTGTCACGTGCTCAGTCATGTCCAGCTCTGTGACCGTGCGAACTGTAGCCCGCCAGGCTCCTCCTCTGTCCATGGGCTTCTCTAGGCATGAATACTGGAGCGGGTTACCATTTCCTACACCACAGGATCTTCCCAACCCAGGGATTGAACCTGGGTCTCTTGCATCTCCTGCACCAACAGGTAGATTCTTTACCACTGCACCATCTGGGAACTATTTACTTTTCAGAGTCCTCAAATAGTTGCTCCAAATATACATTCCAGGTTTTATAACTTCATTCAGTGGGAGGGAAACAGTAGGATATACTTATTCCCTCTTACCTGAAACTGGATCCTTTGACCTTCAGAGTTTGGAATTTCTGGCTCTCTATTCACAGGGCTAGCACTATTGAGTAAGAGGAGGGCCACCCTTGTCAAAAGCTCAAACTTCAACACAATGTCTTTCATAAATAGATTGAGTTTATAGTACTGCTACTGCTGCTAAGTCACTTCAGTCGTGTCCGACTCTGTGTGACCCCATAGACGGCAGGCCACCAGGCTCCCCCATCCCTGGGATTCTCCAGACAAGAACACTGGAGTGGGTTGCTATTTCCTTCTCCATGTAATTCACATTTTTGATACACATGGAGGACATTGTCCAAACTCGTCTCATGAGAAGAAAACTTCTCAGTCCAGTTATATTGTCAAAGGAGCATCCATTTAGGAGTAGGCTGCCAGCCCAGCACCACATCAAAACCTCTTGCCCTTTGCTCTCACTTGAGCATGCTTATGTTAGGTGTATCTACAGTTCTAGTACACCAGTCATTGACACACACAGAACATGGCAGGACTAGGCCCTAACCTGACTCTATTTGAGCCAGAGGTCCTAAGGGCTCAGGCTTTCCCTACTCTCAATGCTAGGGTGTTAGTGTCTTCTGGCTATCTAGCCAGCTGGCTGGATCTGCTTCCTGCTTCATCCCCACCAACCTCATTTCCAGGAGACTGAGTCTTGTTGTTCTTTCTCTCTAGTTCTGAGATAATTCTGAGAACAACCTGGCTCTGTATCTGTATTCCCACTGTCCTCGTGCCGAAGCAATCTTGTATCCTTGTCCTTTAGATCAGGTTCTCCTTGTTGATAAACTGGACTGAATATGTTCCCTTTTGTTAGTTTTGGTCTTTTATTGATATAAAAATTCTCCCACCTTCTATCTATGATACTTTTTATATGTGCTTAATGCACTGACTAGCATTTCAGAAAAAAATTAAATAATAATGATAATAATGTGGGTCACTTTTTCTAGTTCCTCATTTTGATAGGGGGCTTTCCTGGTGGCTCAGTGGTAAAGAATCCGCCTGCCAATGCAGGAGACTTAGGTTTGATCCCTGGGTCGGAAAGATCCCCCTGAAGAAGAAATTGGCAATGCACTCCAGTATTCTTGCTTGAGAAATCCCATGGACAGAGGAGTGTGGCAGCCTACAGTCCATGCAGTCACAAACAGTTGGACATGACTTTGCAACTAAAAACAACAGTTTTAATAAGACTATTTATAGAGTTTTACCTACTGTTTATTATTCATCATAGCTTATCAATGTGATGTAATAATGTATTTTGTTATATTATTCTATGCCATGGTAAATGTTGACTGATTTTGGTAAATTACTCCTCTATATATTTCTGTTCAATTATATTTTCTGGCACTTCATCTGTGAGTTTGCACATATAAATATATGCCTAAGTGAGACTGATTTATCTTTTCCTGTAAGTCAATTTCACTTAGAGACAAAGGAGCACAATGCATTGTCCTAAGATAATCATAGATATGTTAATAGCACACATACAGGCAATTCTTTGTGGCAGATTTATTGTGGTAGACATATGCTGTTTCTTACTACCCCTAAACTATTTCCCCTTCTTCTTGTTAGCACTCTCCTAATTTCCTCCAGAAAGTTGTTGTTTAGTTGCTAAGTCATGTCTGACTCTTTTGCAAGCCCATGGACTATAACCTTCCAGGCTCCTCTGTCCAAGGATTTCCCAGGCCAAGAATACTGGAGTGGGTTTCCATTTCCTTCTCCAGGAGATCTTTAAAATCCAGGGATTGAACCTGTGTCTCCTGCGTTGGCAGGTGGATTCTTTACCACTGAGTTACCAGGGAAGCCCAAACTCTAATGAAGTGCCTCCCTTAATGTCATTTGGGAAAAGCTGACGGGAGAGACAACAGAGCAAGACCCCAGCCCATCAACCTGTGAGAGGGGGAAGGGAACTGAGCCAGCAGCCCACTCTAAGGAGGTCCCTCCCGTAATGTCTTTTGAAGGAAAAGCTGAACTCCATATCACCTCTCGAGGTTGCTCTTGGAGGGTCTCGGTGGCGGGGGGGGTGGGGGGGGGGGGGGGGGGGGGCGGGGGGGGGGGGGGGGGGGGGGGCCCCGGGGGGCGCGCGCCCCGCCCGGCGGGGCGCCGGCCGCCGCGGGGGCGGCCGACTGAGCGACTGATCTGATCTGATCTGATCTGATCTCCATATCACAGTTCTAGGAGGAGGCACACAACCAAAGCTGAGCTAATCAGCTCACTCCCCTAGTCAAAGTGAGTTAGTTCATGGCCAGACACGATTCAATGGGATGAAATTCTAGGACTCTTATTGAAATTTTCAGAAGAGAGAAATCCATTTTACAAGAGATACTGAAAGGTTAGGGCCTGGGGGTGCAGCTACTGGGAGATTGAATAAGGAATAAGGAATTTGAATAAAAAATAGAACCCAGAAGAAGAAAGCAGAACCAAGATATAGAAACAAAAAGCTCCTGATTAAGCTGATTGAGCCAATTACTCACAGATCTTTCTGTTACATAAGCCAGTGAAAGTCGCTCAGTGGTGTCCGTGTCTGACACTTTGCGACCCCATGGACTATAAGGTCTGTGGGATCCTCCAGGCCAGAAAAGTAGAGTGGGTAGCCTTTCCCTTCTCCAGGGGATCTTCCCAACCCAGGGATCCAACCCAGGTCTCCTGCATAGCAGGTGGATTCTTTACCTGTTGAGCCACCAGGGAAACCCAAGAATACTGGAGAGGGTAGCCTATCCCTTCTCCAGTGGATCTTCCCAACCCAGGAATCGACCAAGGGTCTATTGCGGATAGATTCTTTACCAACTGAGCTGTCAGGGAAGCCATGTAAGCCAGTAGTTCCTCCTTTTAAAGAAAATCATGAAATACTTTAAACATAGAGATATGAGTAGAGAATTGTATGATGAAAGCCAGCTTAATTAAATCTGTTAAGCATCCATACTTTAGATGTCTTAAAAATAAAGGATTAAAGACAGATTTGAGGTACTCTGATCCCACCTCTCAGCCCACAGACAGTTTCTGTCATAAATTCAGGCTTCATCATGCCCACATATGATATTATATTTTTTACTACCTGTCTATCCTTAAGCTTCTTTTTTTTAAACATATTTTTTATAACTTTATAATTTTATCAAATTGTATAGACAGTTCTTCATCTTGACCCTGTCAAGTTATATTTATGTTCAATTGATGTTCAGTGTTATGTTTTGGAGATTTAACTACATGGTGAGATGAGCTGTAGTTCACTTCAAGTACTGTAGTCATTGTTCTCCCTCTGGTGTTTTTGGTACTTTGCTAATGTGTCTTTTTTCTCTCAAGTCAGGGTGAGTTTGAGTTTCCCTTACTTGTCAACCAGAAAGTCCTTAGTGACCCATTCAGGAAACAAGCGGCTCTCTTTTGTCTCTGAAGACGATTTTACTGTCACCAAGTATCAGTCACTCACCAGCTTCATTTTGGTAGCTTGTGAGCTGTCAGTGGTGATGGGAGGGGAAGAGTGAAGTGAGGAGACTGGGTTTGCTGCAGGTGGCTGGCTGGAAAGAGCTCATCCCGGAAGTTCAGCTCAGAGCGTCCAGAGAGAGGTGTGAGCACTGACAGGGTCACGGAGGACATCATTCACGGAAAACAATCAGTCCTTGTTTCGTTTGATGTCATCATGTGCCTGCTTTCTCTGGAGGCTTTCTCTACCATAGGACGTGTTGGGTCCAGAAGCTGTTCTTGGAACTGTATCCTGCCTCCACCACTTGAGTGATGCAGTAACTGAAGGATGGGCAGTGGGGGGAAAGCATATCAGAGGTGATTTGTCACTCTGGCCTGGGGCTCTATACAGATAAGAACTTAGCCCCACATACCTCTGACCCCTGTTACATCTTCCTTCACAAGTTTCAAAGAAAGGAATTGGAAATCCCCCCTTTTCTTTCTGTCCTCATCTCTACATGCTGCTTTTCTTTTCCCCCTCATTTCAGTTGCTCTTCATGTTCCTTTTAACCTAATATTTTCCTCTGTTGAACGCTAGGAGAATACATTGAGTGATCTGCTCAGAATGATCAAAGAGATGTTTTTGCTGGAAGTAAATGTATACCACTTAATAAATTTACCTTTAAGCCCCAGCGTTGAAACTGGGCCCAAGGCAAACAGTTTTAAGTTCATCCTTCCATAGTAAAATCCATAGGGAGTCACCAACATTGGGGGCAGTCCTACCTGATGGAACTTGATGAAATTCTACTACTAGTATATTGTTAACATGGCTCTGTTTAGGCAGACCTTAGTTGTGAACTGAATGGACCAGACAGAGGCACATGTTGGCACTACAGAAGATGGAACACCCTCAGGCAGTGGATCCTGCTGAGTAGACCTTCATCACGGGGATCCCAGGTGGCCTGACCATTCCTGTCCAATGCTCAGTGGAAGAAAATTAGGAGATAATGGAGATATTTTGCCAATTTCTCATAACTTAAGTATTAAACCCTTGCTTTCAAAAAAAAATGCCCTACCCTATATTTGAAAGGTGGCTAGGGAATCAAATTTAGTCTGCATGTTTGGTCACCTTCAGAACAGTAGTGTAGTTTCTGAGACGCCTAAAACTGAAATGAAAGGGAGCTCCAACTTCTCCAGTAGAGAAGCTGCAATGCTTTCCAACCCTCCAGAAACCTGGAACTTTTAAACTATCGATGCTGGACCCTATCCCTCAAGAGATGCTGATATCATTGGTTTGGGGCACCCATGATTTTTGTTTGTTTTGGGGGTTGGGAAAAAGTGATAGTCGCTCAGTCGTGTCTGACTCTTTGTGACCCCATGGACTATACAGTCCATGGAGTTCTCCAGGCCAGAATAGTGGAATGAGTAGCCTTTCCCTTCTCCAGGGGATCTTCCCAACCCAGGGATTGAACCCAGGTCTCCTGCATTGCAAGCGGATTCTTTACCAGCTGGGCCACAAAGGAAGCTGGGGGAGGGTAGTAATTCTTCAGATAATTCTCATAGGCTTCCAGGGATGAGATTCATGCTGGGGAGAGAATTCTACAAGTTCAGGGTCTCATGTGCATTGAGACAGTGTAAAGTGATGGTGTTGTTGATTCTGGGAGCAATAGTTTCACATGGAATTAGTGTGAGCTCTGCTGGAAGAGCTGTAATCACTTGCCAGAAGAGATAACACTCATAGAACTCAAAGACACTGGTGAGTTCTTGGGTGGCTAGGAGAGAACCCCACCAAGGGAAGACTGAGGCTCTAGGAGACCCCAGGAAGAAGACCTAGGAGGTCTTTCTGTCCTCTTGAACCCCTAAACCACAATATTAATACAAGTCACTACATGCTCAGTAACTTGTGTGCAAATAATGTGAACCTTTCTGCTTCATATGGTAAGCTTCTGATCAAATGCAACACAGCAATAAAACCAAGTTCCTCACTGCAGTGCTCTTGGTTAGAAAGCACATGCTGGCATATACAAACCATGTCATTTAGAAAAATTGGTAGAGGGAACAAAGAGGTTCTGGAAAGCTTGTGATTTTCTGTTTCTTGTTCTAGATATTGATTACACAAGTGTGTTCAGCTTATAAAAATTAATTGGGATCTATATGTATAAAGTGTGCACTGTTTTCAGTTTGTATTTTATACTTCAAAACAAAGTATTTTTAAAAAACCAACTAACCATTGCTTTCTTTCATTATGTGCATGGGGGTGGCTAGATAATTCTTATTGATGGGAAAACAAATGTCTGTGTTGAACTCTTCCACTCACAGAGCTTGGGAGGAGGAAAATGGGGGTAGTTTGGGGATACAGGACACATGGACAGTGCAAGGACTGCCAGTCCTTCAGAGCTGCACAGGGTGAGCTCCTGAGGAGATGGGTTTCCATTTGGCAGAGTGACAGATGCATCTCTGAATATGCAGAAAAGAAAAAGTGAAAGTATTAGTCACTCAATCTTGTACAACTCTTTGCGACCCCTACGGACTGTGGCCTGCCAGTCTTCTGTGTCCCTGGGACTCTCCAGGGAAGAATACTGGGGTAGGTAGCCATTCCCTTCTCCAGGGGATCTTCCTGATGCAGAGATTGAACCTGGATATCCTGCACTGCAGGCAGATTCTTTACCATCTGAGCCACCAGGAAGGTGGCCCCCAACCTGAGAAGGAAATGGAAAGCTAATTGCTCTTCAAATGAAGGAAATCTAGTTTAAGAGAGAGCCAAAGGTGGAAGGATCTGGAGAATCGGAGAATAAGAGGGGATACCCAAGGGATAGGACTGATTAACCTGTGTGATGGCAGATTGTAGACCGGAGAAAGGATGACCAGGAAGAATGGGATGAATTCTGAGATGCAGCAGCCAAAGGAATTTTGAGAAAAGAGGCATCTAGTATTTAATGCTCAATTGTTCATGTAGCTGCAATGAAAACCCCTTCCATTGTTACAAATCCCCAGTACCATCTGCTACCCTAGTTACACTTGCCCTCTAGTGTTACAAACTGATCCAGGGGGAGTGTGGGATGATTTGGTTAACTGGCCTGTTGCAGGACACTGAATTGAATTTTCTTTTAATGCTGCTGCTGCTGCTGCTGCTAAGTTGCTTCAGTCATGTCAGACTCTGTGTGACCCCACAGACGGCAGCCCACTAGGCTCCTCTGTACCTGGGATTCTCCAGGCAAGGATACTGGAGTGGGTGCTACATGTCCGCAACTTGGTGATTTGAGGCCAGACTCTTACGCTATAAAAGTGTGACACCACCATAAAAAAAATGAAGTGGGATCTTAAGGTGACAGTTAATTCTAACACATGGATTATAACTGCTATTTTCACCCTCAAGTATAAGATCAGATCTCACTGGCAGCTGTTATGTGGGATAAGTAAAAGTTGAAGTCAAGATGCTAAGCTAGAGTGCTGGGGAAAGATTAACATTTGTAAGCTTGTTTCCTCATCTACAAATGTAGGGAAATAACTCTCCTGTAGAAATTATCCAAGATCTGGATCATCAAAAAAGCAAGAGAGTTCCAGAAAAACATTTATTTCTGCTTTATTGACTATGCCAAAGCCTTTGACTGTGTGGATCACAATAAACTGTGGGAAATTCTGAAAGAGATGGGAATACCAGACCACCTGACCTGCCTCTTGAGAAACCTGTATGCAGGTCAGGAAGCAACAGTTAGAACTGGACATGGAACAATAGACTGGTTCCAAATAGGAAAAGGAGTACGTCAAGGCTGTATATTGTCACTCTGCTTATTTAATTTTTTTGCAGAGTACATCATGAAAAACGCTGCACTGGAAGAAGCACAAACTGGAATCAAGATTGCCGGGAGAAATACCAATAACCTCAAATATGCAGATGACACCACCCTTATGGCAGAAAGTAAAGAGGAACTAAAAAGCCTCTTGATGAAAGTGAAAGAGGAGAGTGGAAAAGTTGGTTTAAAGCTCAACATTCAGAAAACGAAAATCATGGCATCTGGTCCCATCACTTCATGGAAAATAATTGGGGGAACAGTGGAAACAGTGTCAGACTTTATTTTTTGGGGCCCCCAAATCACTGCAGATGGTGACTGCAGCCATGAAATTAAAAGACACTTACTCCTTGGAAGGAAAGTTATGACCAACCTAGATAGAATATTCAAAGGCAGAGACATTACTTTGCCAACAAAGGTCCATCTAGTCAAGGCTATGGTTTTACCAGTGGTCATGTATGGATGTGAGAGTTGGACTGTGAAGAAGGCTGAGCCCAAAGAATTGATGCTTTTGAACTGTGGTGTTGGAGAAGACTCTTGAGAGTCCCTTGGACTGCAAGGAGATCCAACCAGTCCATCGTAAAGGAGATCAGTCCTGGGTCTTCATTGGAAGGACTGATGCTGAAGTAAAACTCCAGTACTTTGGCCACTTCATGAAAAGAGTTGACTCATTGGAAAAGACCCTGATGCTGGGAGGGATTGGGGGCAGGAGGAGAAGGGGACGACAGAAGATGAGATGGCTGGAGGGCATCACCGACTCGATGGACATGAGTTTGGGTAAACTCTGGGAATTGGTGATGGACAGGGAGGCCTGGCGTGCTGCGATTCATGGGGTGGCAAAAAGTCGGACATGACTGAGTGACGATGACTGAACTGAAGTAGAAGAATGTATCTGAAACAATGGCAAATTGCACATGTATTTGTAGCAAATGGCACATAGTAAATACCCAGGAAACATTACCTCCTTTCCTTCTTTCACCTTATAATATTGTATGTAGGAGTATTTTTTACAAGTATTTTGTAACTTGTAAAGTCATAAAGGTGGCTCAGACAGTAAAGAATCTGCCTGCCCTTCAAAAGACCTGAGTTTGATCCCTGGGTCGGGAAGATCCCTTGAAGGAGGAAATGACTACCCATTCTAGTATTCTTGCCTGGAGAATTTCACGGACAGAGGAGCCTGGTGGGCTACAGTCCATGGGGTTACAAAGAGTCAGACACGATTGAGCAATTACAGAGAGAGAAAGTCATAACCATTGTTGGTTTAATTAGTGAGAACTAACATTTGCTGATTATTTGTAAAGTATATTACTTTAGGAGAGAAAACTTCCAGAAGTAAAACCAGTATTTTTATGGAATAAGTGAAATGAATGGTCTAGTGGAAATGGCAACCCACTCCAGTTTCTTCCCGGAGAATCTCACGGAAAGTGACTGTGGGGGTCGCACAGAGTCGGTTTTCTAGCAGCAGCGCAGCAGTGGTTTCTCGATTTTTGCTTCCCAGTGGACTTTGCAATATCTGGAGGCATTTCTGGTTGTCGCAAGTAGGAGGTGCTTTTGGCATCTAGTGAGCAGAAGCTAGGGATGCTGCTGAACATCCTACAATACACAGGACACAGACCTACAGCAAAGAATTATTCAGTTCAAAATGTGGACAGCACCACTGTTGAGAAATCTTGTTTTGACAGTAAGGCAAGTTAGTCTGTTTAGTCTTGATTTCAACTTTGTTGATTCCCAAGTACCTATTAACATTCCTGAACCTTAATGTATTCCTTCCTAGGCCTGTGAACTCTCATAATGAATGGGAAAATTCCTTTCTAAATTGACCCCTGTAATTATATATTTAAGCATATAAATTCTTTACCTGTAATAGCAATACAAAGCTTGTGTTCTGCCCAGAAAAGTCTAGAAAACACTGCCACTAGACACTCTTCCACAACCCACTAGAGGATATATTTTATTTTGTAACATGTCACCATTTCGTAGGCCTGAACAGTGCTGCCTATCTCTAACAATACTCAGTAGACCGAATTCCACCATCCCCTACTCATTTCATGATTCAGCTATGAGGATGGAGCTCTTTCTGGTAGAGAAGGTGATGGCTTCTCTACCAGAGTGAAGAGTTGTGCTTGATAACAAAAATCCCAGGTCTTCATCTTTAGAGATCAGAATGAGAGGACTCCAAGCTAGAAAAAAAAAATTCCTCAGAAACATTTCTACTATTAGAGAATAATTGTCAGTAATGTTCTTTCTGGTTGTGAATCTAACAGAGTATAGCTGGTAACCGGTGGTAACTAAGCCATTCAGTAATGTAGTGTTAGTTGCTCAGTCATGTCCGACTCTTTGTGACCCCCCACAGACTGTAGCCTGCCAGGCTCCTTTGTCCATGGGATTCTCCAGGCAAGAATAATGTAGTGGGCCATTTCCTTCTCCAGAGGACCTTCTCAACCCAGGGATCAAA
Organism: Tragelaphus eurycerus; assembly: GCA_935064755.1. Lineage (NCBI taxonomy): Eukaryota > Metazoa > Chordata > Mammalia > Artiodactyla > Bovidae > Tragelaphus > Tragelaphus eurycerus. The sequence continues at coordinate 492,394 of CAKXYN010000265.1, forward strand.
CCTGGGTCTCCTGCACTGCAGGCATATTCTTTACTGTCTGAGCTACAAGAAACTAAGCCATTAGGACTGCTCTGTTCAGTTTCTTCATCTCCAATTGTCTAGACTGATAGGGACAGATTAAATGGCTAAAGGGGGTGATTAAATAGTTAATCCCACTAAGAAATCACAAGTAGAGAGAAAAGTATGGGAGAATCTGTATAATGATCACTCAAGAAAGCAGGCTTGCTTAGCAACAAAATCATGCACAGAAGCAGGAGACATGCCCCCAAACAATAAAACAATGACGCAATGAGACTTACATCTAGCCCATTGAAGTCTGCATGCTAATGATCCTTGGGAAGAGGCTTCTTTTGCATGTATTAAGAGCAGAAACATAGGGCAAAGGTGACATTATACCTGAACCCTGAGATGACTTGTCAGGTTTTAGTATATGTTTCCACCCTTTTACTCATTTCCAGAGCCCTGAAACAGTCCTGGTTGGGCCAAACAGGGTCAAAAACTCCCTTGCCCAATGTGTAGGAGGAGTTAATGATGAAAGACTCCAAGAATGAGGAAGGAGTTAATGATGAAAGACTTCAAAAATGATGAAAGACTCTCACCCTCTCCACTTTTTCTTGATTATCAAACTATAGTCCACTCAGCTCTTGGTGCATTACCCGCTTGCCTGCCCTCTTGTATCTCTCACAAGCATCCTATACTGTTGAATGCACTTCTTACCTGTCACTTTGCCTCTGAATGAATTCTTTCTTTGCAGAAACATAAAGAATCCGAGCTTCAATAAGTCCTGAGACCAGATACACAGTTTCAATCAGAAGACTGTTGGTTCAAGTGCCCTCTTAAGCCCAGGGATTGTGAATTCAAGTCCCATCTGAGGTGCAGCAGGTTTGAATCCCATCCAAGGAGTGTGGCTTCAAGACTACTAGTGCTGCTGTCCTATGACTGGCTCAATTAACAGAGCTTGGAGCTCCAACAGCAAGACCAGAGCTGGGTCAGGACGAAGGATGCTGAGAAAGTGGGGTGGAACAGGAAGCCTGGAGTTGTCCTAGAGTAATAATGATCCTCTCCTTAACTTTGTATTTTCATAGCACATTATTTATTGAATCCTTTTAACAACCCAATGATGTAGGCAAGATAAAGTAATTTTATCCCTAGCTTACAGATCAAAGCAACAGACCTATAAAGTTTGAGTGTCTTGTTCTAAATTATGTGGCTATTAAGAGCTTAGGATCCAGACTGAAGTTCTTGGAGTTCTGTACACAAACATGTAAAGTTTACCTTATGGTCCTTTCCTTCCAGTTCTCTTGACTTGAGTTCCTTGTCTCAGTGGTGAAGAACTAGAGGTGCCAGCCTGGCATAGTAGGGATGCAAAAAAGGGGAAAAAAATCTTTCACCAGAACAAACAGACCTTAACTCATTGGTGTTCTCCAAGCCAAAAAAGGAGCAGTCTTATAAAAATCTTTGAGAAAATTATGTGTTTCCTAAAAAGTCATTTCATGCTGTAATCAATCATCCTAGAAAGATTTTTTTCAATTAGCCTTTAAGTAAAATAATATATAATTTTGTTTTTGCCTAATTTTACTCTACTACTCTAATTTAAACCATATTACAGTGATTTAATTTATTTTTTCCAGGATGATTATTTTAAACATTTGAGGACAGCTTGTTCTAAGTTAGCAATATCATGGCCTGAATGCATAAACTTACCCTTCATTAACTCTCTTAGCTATTCATTGTCTCCTGAAAGGATTTGTAGTTCCCTTAACTTCCTCTTACTCAAATGTTCAATGTGATTATTTTCAACAGAACATACAGATCTTTTTTACTTTCTTAGAACGTGGAGTCATACTTGTTCCAGTTATAGGAAGTCATTTTGATGAGGATTTTATTGTGTTCATGTGTTCGAATGTAGTTTTAGTTTTATTTTTGTTTGTTTTCATGGGAGTTAAAAGTTTCACAGTGAACCCAGTTGTGTTCGACTCTGTGTGACCCCATAGACAGCAGCCCACCAGGCTCCCCTGTCCCTGGGATTCTCCAGGCAAGAACACTGGAGTGGGTTGCCATTTCCTTCTCCAATGCATGAAAGTGAAAAGTGAAAATGAAGTCGCTCAGTCGTGTCTGACTCTTAGTGCTATTTAAAGTTACAGATTTTTTTAATATATAGTTACAAAATTGCAGTTTATAACTGTGAAGAACAAAACCAAGAATGTAGTACTCCCACAGCAGTGGAGAGCTGCTGAAATAAAAATATGCACCGTCTAATTTCTAAAAATGGGCTTCCCTGGTGGCTCAGTGGTAAAGAATCTGCCTGCCAATGCAAGCGACACAAGACACAGCTTCCATCCCTGGGATGGGAAGAGCCCCTGGACACGGAAATGGCAACCCACTCTAGTATTCTTGCCTGGAAAATTCCATGGAAAAAGGAGCCTGGTGGCTATAGTCCATAGGGTGGCAAAGAACTGGACATGACTTAGCAACTAAACAACAACAACTTCTAGAAACACAACTCAAGAGTTATCCTGTTGCTCCTTTTTGCTACAGTACTTTGTAAACTCATAGCTTCAAAGACAGGATTCATTCACTACCTCCTGTAATTGGAGAGCTTCAGCTGGGGAAAAAATAAAACTATTTTGTTCTAATTTCATCTACTTTGTCCATGGAAAAAATGTCGCCTGCCATATCAGTGAACAAAGGATATTGAAGCCATCAAGTCATCATAATACAGCCCGTGACAATGAACCCTGAGGGAACTCAATTGGAAAAAGAATGCCTGCCATCTAGTGGTGAACTGCTGCAGCCACCCCGTCCTCCACCTCAACAATGTATCCCAAGGAGACTCAGGATGAGAAAGCAGAGGATATTGACCCCATTAGGTAAGGTGCAGATCAAAGCAATGATTTCAGCGAGCCCAAATTCTTGCACCTTCCCATACAAAAAAAAAAAAAAAAAAAGCTAAATTATTTACCTTGAGATGTCCGTTTTTCTTTAGTTACCAGTAATCTCTTGAAGTTCCAACTACCTGGTCTTTATTGCAAAAACTGCTATCTATCCTGGCTGTCTCCTCAGCTCCTCGGAGTGTTCACTGAGTGATCTGAGAGTCCTGTCTCCCAGGCTTGAAGTCCTCAGAGTATCTGCTGAATAAAACAACTCTCAATTTTTAAGTTGTGCTTTTTCTTTTTCCCCCAGTTGACAACTTCTAAGAGAAAACAGGGAGGCAGATATTTGAGAAGCCACTATGAACTTAGAAAAATTCAGCACAGATTAAACATAAGGGCAAGAATATCACTGAATGAAACAGATTTGCTGAAGTTCATAGGCTCTTCAGCACATCCACCCTTGTCTGTGTTTGAACTATGCGCTGCTTTTCTTATAACTCAATGTTGCTTTGTTGTTGTGGAGTTATGTCTAAGTCATGTCTGACTCTTTGAACCCCAAGGTCTGTAGTCCAGGCTCCTCTGTCCATGGGATTTTTCAAGCAAGTATACTGGAGTGGGTTGCCATTTTCTTCTTCATTTCCTTCCTGACCCAGGGGTTGAACCCACATCTCCTGCTTGGAAGGTGGATTCTTTACCACTGCGCTATCTGGGAAGGCTGAATGTTTCTTTTCTTATCTTCAGTCCATTTTCTAAGACAGAAAAAATTTTTATTATTGTTGGAAAATTCCTGCTTCAGTGAACAGTAAGTTTCTTGGGGCCACATAAACCAAACCAAGAATCAATCAATCAGTCTCTCTCTCTCTCTCTCACACACACACACATTTTTATTGTGGAATATTACCTATGTCTAAAATGTACATGTATAGTTTAACAAATAGTTTAAAACCATGTGCCAGTAAAACCACCACCCAGGTCAAAAAATAGAAATTATCTAACACAGAAGTGACTCATCTGTGCTGTCTTTCCTACTCCCAACTCCCCTCCCATCCATGAGAGGATACCACTTATCCAGACTTTTATGCTAATCATTTCCTGCTTTACATTATATTATCATCATACATGCATGTATCCATAGATGATGTGTTTAGTTTTGCTTATTTTCAAATTTCTTAAGTGGGATGATAAATTTTCTCTTGCTCTTAATTTTTTAAATAAGATGTATCTATTTGTGTGCAGCTGTAATTTATCCAATTTCATTGCTATAAAAATTGTACTTTATAAAAAAATTCCACAGTATCTTTATCCTGCCAGTGATGACAGTTTGAATTGTTTCTAGTTTGGGGTAATTTTATCAAAAATGCTGCTATGAACCTTCTTGTGTATGTATCAGGGTATAACTAGGAGTGAAATTTCTGTGTCATACCTGGTAAGCATACTCTGAACATAACCATGTAGTGTGAAACCACCTCCCGAAGTTGTTTTGTCACGAAGTCACATTCGACTCTTAAGCGACCCCATGGACTGGAGTCCTCCAGGCTCCTCTGCTCATGGAATTCTCCAGGTAATAATACTGGAGTGGGTAGCTATTTCCTCCTCCAGGGGATCTTCCCAACCCAGGAATTGAACCCAAGTCTCCTGCATCTCCTGTATCAGCAGGCAGAATCTTTACCAGTGTGCCAGCTAGGAAGCCCATTTAAATCGATAAATGTCTCTGAAATTTTTAATTTTTTTTCCCTCTAAAGGTTTTGTATATCCCTAATCTGACGTATTCATGGATAATTGACTTTGTTTGATGCTGTTGTAAATCATAATTTTAAGAATTTGCTGCTTTACAGAAATACAATTGAAATTTGTGTACTGATTTTATATGGAGCTACCTTGCTAAACTCTCTTACTGACTCTAATATTTTATTTGTGAATTACATTGTTTCATCTACAAACACAACCATGTCATACCTGAATTATGCCAGTTTTATTTCTTCCTTTCCAATCATCAAACTTTTGTGCCTTCCTCTTGCTTTATTGCTCGGCCTAGGAGCACTACTAAAATGCTGAATTGAAAAGTAGTAATGAGCATTCTTGTCTTTTCTTGAACTCAAAGGGGAGCTTCCAATGACTCATCATTATATCTGAAATTTATGGAAGGTTTCTGGGTTGTTTACAAATAATTTATTTTCTATTCACAATTTCTGAGAATTTTTAATCATAAGTGGAAATGAACTTTATCAAATACATATTTCTGGATCTGTTGAGGTAATTATAGGATTTATTTCATTTTTTAATTAATTGCATTTATTGTTTTTCTAATGTTAATCTGCATCTTTGGGCTTCCCTGGTGGCTCAGTGAGAAAGACTCCATCTGCCAATGCAGAAGACATGGGTTTGATTCCTAGTCTGGGAAGATTCCACATGCTGCAGAGCAACTAAGCCCATGTGTCGCAACTACTGAGCCTGTGCTCCAGAGTCTGGGAAGCACAACTACTAAGTCCAGGAGCCACAGCTGTTGAAACCCATGCATTCTAGAGTCCATGCTCTGCAACAAGAGAAGCCACTGCAATGAGAAGTCCGTGCACTGCAAGAAGAGTGGCCCCTGCTCGCCGCAATGAGAGAAAGCCTGCATGCAGCAGTGAAGACCCAGCATGGCCAAAAGTAAATACAAAAATAATGTTTTAAAATATCTTCATCTTTTATAGAAACCCTCTTTGGTGATGATGGATGATCCTTTTTACATGTTACTCACTTTGATTTGCATGTGAGTTTTCCTTCCTGTTTTGTCAGACTTTAGTATCAAAGTTAAGCTACTTACACAAAATAAGTCTTCCCTCTTCTTACTCCTATTATCTCTTACTATCTGGAAGAGTCTGTGCAGTATTTCCTTGAAGGCAACTTTATTTGTATCCCATTATATTAATGCATCACATGGGTTGTCATGACAGCTTGGAATCCCATGGATACATAGATCAAGTCTTCACAGTCCTGTCAACTCTCTCCCATGGGCTTTCACTGAATACACACTGGTGCTGAGCCAAGGCCTGGGAGCAGGCAAGGAGAGCTGAGAGAAACTTCTGAAGGTTTCATTCAGTGCAAGGCATTGGCTGCCAGCTTCCTATGGCTAAGGGATGTTAGAGTATTGACACCAGTCCCTCACTGAGAGCACTGCATAGGCTTCCAAAGCCTGAGGGTAGACTGCAGAGAGACCTCCCTGAGGCCCTGATTGGGAATCATAGATGAAAAGCAAAGAGAACTTCCCATGGACCCCAAGCAGCTAGCCTATAGAGCAGAGAGAGATCTCCCATGATTTAGCAAGCTGAGTAACTTGGCTACAGAACAAGAGAACTATAGGATCCCATGCCCTGCTGAAGGGAAAGTGCTAGTTCTTCTCTCTAAACATTTGAATCTAGTAACCTGAATCTAGCAAACCTGAAACAAAGTCCATACTCAGCTCACCTACAGATTAGACAGTAGTGCAGACGGTAAAGAATCTGCCTGCAATGCAAGAGACCCGGGTTCAATCCCTGAAGGGGGAAGATCCCTTGGAAAAGGAAATGGCAAACCACTCCAGTACTCTTGCCTGGAGAATTCCATAGATAGAAGAGCCTGGCAGCTTATAGTCCATGGGGTCACAAAGAGTCAGACACAACTGAGCGACTAATTCACCCACAGATTATATGAACTCAGGCCCCTAACCAGAAGGCCTTATTGAATAATTGAAATGCACTTCTCTGGAAATTAATTTTATTAACTTCCCTGTCCATGTCTGTCTAATATCAAAAGTTAAGACACATTCAAAGAAGCAAAAACATATGAGCTAGGATTGAAAAAAGAAATGGTCAGTAAAAGCAAACTCAGAGATGGCCCAGATGTTGGGCTTATCAGACAGTGACTTTCCATAACTATAATAAATAATAAATGTTAAGGGCTCTAGTGAGGAGAAAATGGACACTGCACAAGTAGATGGGCAAAATCCACAGAGAACTGAAAGTTATAGAAATGTTAGAAAATATATAACAGATATAAGAATCATTCAGTGAACTTAGCTGACTGGACACAGCAGAGAAAAAAAAAATTAGTGAAGCTTGTAGACAAGTCAATTGAAATGATCCAAAATTAAACTAAATGGAGGGAAGGAAGTTAAAAAGTGACAGAATCTGAGTTCTGCAAGATAATAACAACAATAGCCGAACCCTGTACATGTAATAAAAGTCCAAGGAAAAGAGAGTGGAGCATAGGAAAAATTTGAAGGAATAATGGTTGAGAAATTTCTTCAGTTTATTAGTGATACCAACCCACAGATTCAAGAATCTCAGTGGACTCCAAGCAGGATAAACCCAAAGAAAACAGCTGGGATGGGACTGTTGGACAGTTATGTCCAACTCTTTGTGGCCTCATGGACTGTAGTCCACCAGGCTCCACTTTCCATGGAATTTTCCAGGCAAGAATACTGGAGCAGGTTGTCATTTCCTACTCCAGGGAATCTTCCTGACCCAGGGATTGACGTGCATCTCTTGCGTCTCCTGCAGTCAGATTCTTTACTGCTAATGCCACCTGGGAAGCCATGACATACCAGAGTCAAACTGTACTAAAAAGCAAAGACAAAGAACAATTTTTCACCCAGATAGTGAAAAACCATCACTTTGAGGGAAACGATAGTAAGGATGATGGCTAAATTCTCTCAGAAATCATGAAAACCAGAGAACACTAGAACCATATCTTTAAAGTCCTGAAAGGAGAATTAGGGGGGTAAAAAGCTGGCAAGCTAAATATCCATTGAAAACCTCCTTTAAAAAATAAAGGTAAAGACATTACAGAGCACCACTGGAAGAACTCTTTCCCAACAGACAGTTACTGCAAAAAAAGCTATCAGGTTTTAGGTTGAAGGGAAATGATACCAAGTGGAAGCAAGACTCTTAAGACAAAATTAAGGGATCAAAAGGATAATAAATATGTAAATTTAGACTTGCTTGGCATAAAAGCTTGGCTTTAAAACCCAAGTCATGGTCACCAATCCTTTGCCCTAAGGGAACCAGAGACTTCTCTTCTCAGAGTGCAGGCTCTCCAGCTGCAACAAAGAGTTGGGCCCTGTCTCCAGCTCGCTGGTGACCTTGGGAAGGTGACACAGTGGTAAAGAATCTGCTTGCAAAGCAGGAAGCGCGGCTTCAATCCCAGGGTTAGGAAGATCCTCTGGCATCGAAAATGGCAACATACTCCAGTATCCTTGCCTGGAAAATTCCATGGACAGAGGAGCCTGGCCGGCTACAGTCCATGGGATCACAAAGAGTTAGGGCTGTGTCAACTGAGCACACCACCTACAGATGTTATCCTTGGGGCTCTTTCTTTCTTTCTTCTTGACTATATTCTTTAAAAAAATCATTTTATATTAAAACAGATTACTACCTGCCTGCACTGTGGCAGAAGTTTTACCTTCTGGGAAGATCTGGAAAGAAAGGAGCGGTTGGTGGGGCTGGGAGTGGGTCAGTGGGAAAGCTCTGTTCAGCTCACAACAGAGCTCATACGCGGAAGTCCATGGTTGAATGCTGCTTTGGTTGTTCAGTCCGAGAGAGTTCCTTGTTCTGGGCAGGCAGATGAGGTGAATCGATGCCTTTTGCTTTATCGCTGTCGCCGCTGCTGCTTTAGTTTAGCATTCGCAGCACGCAGAGCCCACCCCCAGGGACACAACAGTGCTCTTGTCTTTCAGTGCTGCAAACAGCATTTTCTTTCCCCCTGAGTTTCCAGCACTGTTTTCAGTTGTTGGCCTTTTGTGTATCTTCTCAGGTATTTTAATGAAAAAGTTAGGTTACATCAGGTAGGTCTAGTTTGGTTTTTTTTTTTTTTTGACAAATTTTTATTACTTAAATTCATATATATAGGAAAGCTGAAAGAATTTTACAGGAAGTTTCCATACACCTTCCACCTAGATTCAATACCTAAAGTATTGATTTTGCTTATTAATGATAAAATTTAAGACCCACAAAAAATAGTCTAAGCAGATTGTTATTATGCATATCCTCAGGACCTATGAACATTAAATATGCTTTATAATGTTAATAATAAAAATATTTAACCAGAGAAAAACTGGAGTATAAATAATTTTTCTATAAATGATATGTCAGCATTACATTAATAAATAGAGAACTGAAGCAATCATTTTAACAACTCATGTTTTACAAAATTTTAATGAGACTTCCTTGAATAATATTTTACAACGATCCACCTCATTCTATAGATTAAAATTGGTTGAATGATGGGAAAGGAGAAATAAATGACCCAGATGTCAATTTGAGCCTATGTTGTCCCAAATAAAAATTTACCTAAACTATAAATCAATTTGGGCTTTCCTGGTGGCTCAGAGTGTAAAGAATCCACCTGTGATGTGGGAGACCTGGGTTCAGTCTCTGGGTTGGGACGATCCCCTGGAGGAGAGCATGGCCACCCACTCTAGTATTCTTGCCTGGAGAATCTCCATGAACAGAGGAGACTGGCAGGCTACAGTCCATGGTGTCACAAAGCATCGGAAATGACTGAACGACTAAGCACAACACATAAATCAATTTAGAATTCAAGACATCTCCTTTTATAGCTAATTTCTTTTGAAGGACATTATATAGTCATATGGGCTTCTCTGATAGCTCAGACGGTAAAAAGTCTGTCTGCCTGCAGTAGTTTCTCGCAAGAGAATGAGAAGAAGAATGAGAAGATTCTTCTTGACTTTGTAATTCATCACCTTCCAACACGATCACAACTTGGGAGAAACCGTCATCAGCCACTGGGCTGACTTCTTGAGAAGCTGAAGGATGATGGCCTCAAAGTCCTCTACAAGGAGCACTTCAACTCCAACTTCCTTTAAGGAGCTATGTTTTTATACCAAAACTTAGTTGTAATATTCCTCCACTTTACATTTTTCTCCTCTCAATACAGCATTTTAAACAGCCCAGCCAAGGGGCCCTAAAGCAATCTTAAGTCTTACATAACAATTCCCTGCATATTATTATTTTTAAAATTGCTTTTCCCTGGCACACATTACAAAGAAGTTTTCCTATGTATCAAAACTAAAGGCTTGGACTGAGCCCATATTTGTTTCAACTTGAATCACCACCCACCTGGGTCTGAGTCAGGCTGGCAGTCCAAAGGGAAAATGCTGCCTAAGTGTATTATAGCCTCTGGATCTGCCCCCTGTTCAGGAGCACAGAAGCAGATCAACTGGGAGAAGCCACAAGGCAAATGTGCCTGGAGATGAATTCTGGGAGGCAGCAGGATTGAGAGTAGCTCAGCCATTTGGCGGGGAGAAAGTTGCAATGACTTCTGAGAGGAACCATTTGAGAAAGAGCAAGATTGCTCATGAGTCCTAAGTCAGGGCTTGCTAAAGCATTTTTTTAAAGCTAGAAATGCTTTCAAGGCAAGCCTTTTCCTTTTGGAGAAGTTTAAGACCTGAAAACCAGCCACCTTTGGTTATTATAAAACTTCAAAATGTATATAACATTTTAAAACAAAGACTCACATTCAAGAACTCACTTAAAAAGCAACTAATCTGATCTGTTCTGATCAGATCTGATCTGTTCAGAATCTGATCTGTTCTTTGCTTCTGGAGGTCCTTTTCGATTCTAGATTTTACATATTCTAAAAGTAGAATCCTTTTCCAAAATAACTTTCAGAAAAAGGAAAGGTCATTTTATTCGCTAATTATGGCTCTCTCCTTTTCCCCACAGACCAGATTCTGCCAGGTGAGTAAACTGTCAGTTGGCTGAGTCCAGCTGTCAAGTATCTTTAACTCTCTAAGCCTCTAGGACATTGCTCATCAAGGACAGGCATTAATTCCTCTCTGTCAAAGGGTCTAGCAACGTGCTGGGTCTCCCGAGAAGCTGGTGAGGAGGAGGTATTCTATGCCTTATTTGGGGTTAGTCAAGAGCCCAAAAGCCTGGGAGACCATACCGGATGCTCTAGGAGGTCTTATGGCTGTGACTGGAGAACATCATTTCCAGCTGCCCCACTGAGTGGCTGGATAGCTTGGGACACGTTACTTCATCTCTAAGACCTATTTCCTCATCTGTAAAACGGGGCTAATGGTAAGAATCACATCAATGTGCTGTTTTGTGCTTTATAATTTATCTTTATTTTTGGCTGTGCTGGGTCTTCATTGCTGTGCTGGCTTCCCTTTAGTTGCAACAAGCAGGGGCTACTCTTCCATTGCAGTGCTTAAGCTTTTCATTGCAGTGGCTCCTCTTAACGGAGCACAGGCTCCAGAAGAGCCTGGGGAGTGTGGGCTGCGGTAGTTGCAGCTCCCGGGTTCTAGAGCACAGGCTCAATAGTTGTGGTGCATGGGTTTAGGTGTTCTTCCTCATGTGGGATCTTCCTGGACCAGAGATGGAACCCGTGTCTCCTGCATTGGCAGGCAGATTCTTTACCACTGATCCACCAGGGAAGCCCCAGTGAGCTGTTTTTCAGATTAACTAAAATAGAGCACAAAGCAAATGTTAAACATATGTTAGCCATTGCTATCAGACGTCTGTGTGTGTGTTTGACACATGTAACTGTACTACGACCAAATGTCATTTGTGCCAGTAGAACTGCATTGTCAGCTCTAGTCAGATAGATCTAGTCAGATATAAACTTCTTTCACGATTGTGAAAAGATCACCAAGAGGAAACAGTGAACTGACTGCTGAGGCAGGGGGAGAGCCGGAATCTCTAGGGCATTTGCCCCCACCCTCCCTTGCAGCTCTCAGCACTAGTGAGAGTTACCTTGTTTGGACCAAGAGAAAGCACTCCTGGGAGCCTCTTATAGCCGGGGTCCCCAACCTCTGGGATTTAATGCCTGATCTCAGGTGGAGCTGATGCAATAAAAATAGAAAGAAAGTGCACAATAAATGTAGTGCACTTGAATCATCCAGGAACCATCCACCCCTCCATCCACAGAAAAACTGTCTTCCACAAAACTGGTCCCTGGTGCCAAAAAGGCTGGGGACCATTACTGTATGGAGCAGGCGTGTGTGTGTGTGTGTGTGTGTGTGTGTATTTAAAGTTCTTCAACAAATACACTAAGTTCTTCAGGATACATCATGGATCCACAAAGAAAACCCAGTCGAAAGAAACATTATGGATGCAGAAACATCATCAAGACCTCACAAATGTTTGAGTACTTTTGCTGCCTGTATTTACAGACAGACCCTTGAAAGGACCCAAAAAGTCACTACGTGACAATGCTTTTAATTTCACTAGTGTCCATATGGCTACAGTTTAGTTTCACATAAATTCACATTAAATACAATTAAAAAATGCAATTTCTCCCCCAAGGGATGATTTTATTGATTTTGCATCCATTTTCCTAAGTATATTTTCAAAGTAGAGGTGTGTATACCTGGTAATAGTAAATAAAATTAATAGATATTAGGAAATGGGCATCACTGAAAGATATTCAGATTCTTTCATATCTCCTACTTTCTAACTGAAATGTAATTAGTTTTTGGCTTCTATTTCCAGAGAAACACAGGAGAACTCGTCCTCTCATTTCCATTTGAGAACCAAAAATCCGATCTCTTTTTCTGTGCCCAGTAGCAGACAATCGTTTAACTTGTCCCTTGTTAATGAATATTTCTATTAAACAATTTAATCCCATTTTACAGGTTAAGACTAGAGAGATGTACAGGGAAATGAAGTAATTCACCTAACTCATGCATGTAGTAAGTGGAAAACATAGTGTTCTGATCCAGAGCCTACCTCCTTTACTACTTCCATTGTCTTCCTGCCAACAAGGGGAACTATAATAATACTTATCTACTGCATTAAGTAAGGTGTTGGAGGCTTCCCTGGTGGAGAATCTACCTGCAATGCAGGAGACCTGGATTTGATCCCTGGGTGGGGAAGATCACCTGGAGAAAGGAATGACTCCACATTCCATTATCCTTTCCTGGTGAATCCCATGGACAGCGGAGACTTGCGGGCTACAGTCCATGGGGCCGCAAAGCGTCGGACATGACTGAGCAACTCACACGTTCATTTCACTTTTTTGAGGAAGGCTACAGAGTATACACACTGTGGGCTTTAGCAGTGTTTGTAATATGCTATTTCGGTCGCTAAGAGTCGGACACGACTGAGCGACTTCACTTTCACTTTTCACTTTCATGCATTGGAGAAGGAAATGGCAACCCACTCCAGTGTTCTTGCCTGGAGAATCCCAGGGACGGGGGAGCCTGGTGAGCTTCTGTCTATGGGGTCGCACAGAGTCGGACACGACTGAAGCGACTTAGCAGCAGCAGCAGCAATTTACATCAATGTCACTTATGAACTTTTATATGTATCATTTACTACACAATTAAAACTGTTAAAAAAAATCCCAGTACTGGTATAAAGATGTGTGGGTAAAATCTAAACACTAATTCTTTAGGCTGCTTTAAAATTTGACTTGTTCCTACATGGCTGGGGAAAGGAGAGATTGGAATGGTGATTTAGGAAAATGTGGAGAGCAAATCTCGAATCTGGTCACACACTGACTGGTAAGACAAGTTGTTCCTCTGGAATCCACTTTTCTCAGAACTACGCTTTCTCCAGTAATTCATGGTTTTGGTGGGAGATGAATGATTCCATTTCCTGGATACCACTGATTGGAGCTGAGAGTGCTCCCTGGAGACAAGATGCTGTAACTTTGGTAATTCACTTCCTGGCCTGAGTCGATCTGTCTATAAGCAGGCATGTGATTCAAGCTAACCCAATCCTTGTCCTTTACCTAGAATTTTAGGACTAGAATTAGAATACTGTTAAGATTCAAACTCAGATCTGGTAGTATATTTTTGGAGGAAAATTCATTTGTATTCAAAAAGAAGGAATGCAAGGCAGACCAAAAAAAAAAAAAAAAGGACAAGCCACTGGGAATCTTAATGGCATTCAAGGCTTGGTTCCAGAAGTTCTCAAGGCCCAGCTATACCCAAGACCTTCCAAAGATAAGTTGTTTTGTAAGAATCCACAATATACATTTAATAAATAACTTTTTAAAAAGAGTTTTTTTTTATAACCTAAGAGAGCTCTAATTTCCTTACATTAATTAATCAGCAGATGTTACTGCAAAGGTATAAGAAGACATTTATCCAGATAATAAGGACTTCCTCTGCTAGTTACTGAGAGTTGAAGAGGTTATAGGCTCACAGCAACTATTTCTACTGAACAGCCAAAAGAAAATACAAATAGCAAATCAAGAAGTATACCTGTGTGTGTGTGTGTGTGTGTGTGTGTGTGTGTGTGTATATACAGGCATGCGTGGTTGTAGTCAGTTGCATCCAACTTGACTTTGCGAGCTTATGGTCTGTAGTTCATCAGGTTCCTCTGTCTATGGGATTCTCCAGGCAAGAATACTTATGTGGGTTGCCATTTCCTCCTACAGGGGATCTTCCCATCTCAGGGATCGAACTCTGGCATCTCCTGGATCAGCAGGCAGATTCTTTACTATTGAGCCACCTGGAAAGCTATTGGTTATGTCAAAAAACAGACGAAAGAAAAATCACCAGAGTTGCAAAAAAGAGGATAAAAAAATTGAGAGGCAAAATAGGAATCACAGCTCCTAATAAACATGAATGAACTATTTAAATTCTGTGCAAATGCATCAGTTTGGTGTAAAATAAAAGGTGTGGACCAGATAACTGCCTAGTTCCTTACTAGCTCTAAAATTCTTTAGTTCTGATGTTAAAAACATCAATGGTAATTTATAATGTTTTTAAAGTCCTCAAAATGTGACAAAGATTAAAAATGGAGGTCTTAGCTAACTTAGTACCAATGATAGAATCAGACCAACTGGTTCAGAATCTGCTTTATTGGCTAGTTATCAAGTTTGCATTGGTGAAAAATTGTTACTAGCTTTCAGAGGTAATTTGTAAATATCAGATATAGCCCAGGCTCTGTAGATGCTAAAATTACATAGAAATGTTGTATAAGGACACAAGAAAGCAAAATCCAATCCCTATCATTTTATTTCTTGATGGTTTTTAATTTAAAATCACTACTCAATTTATTTTCCTTTTACAGTTTAGTTTGTTTTTTCATTCACACCAGTGGTCATGAATATTTTCTCTATTGTAATTTAGTATAATATGTGTATATAGAGAGTAATGATTACAAAATATTTTTGACAAGTATGGAAAATAGTAGTTAATGTTTTCCATCTGCTTGCTGTATGCTGTCATGAACAGAACCATTGGTCCTATAGAATCAGGAAACACCTATGTAAGTACATGACAGAAATACAAATGCTTAATGAATTAATTTTGATCACTTACACATTTTTGTCACGAACCTCATTCCATAGTTCATCAGG
Organism: Tragelaphus eurycerus; assembly: GCA_935064755.1. Taxonomy (NCBI): domain Eukaryota; kingdom Metazoa; phylum Chordata; class Mammalia; order Artiodactyla; family Bovidae; genus Tragelaphus; species Tragelaphus eurycerus. The sequence goes on from CAKXYN010000265.1 coordinate 507,561, forward strand.
CACTCTATCTATCAGATCTAGGCCCTTAAATCTATTTCTCACTTTCACTGTATAATCATAAGGGATTTGATTTAGGTCATACCTGAATGGTCTAGTAGTTTTCCCTACTTTCTTCAATTTCAGTCTGAATTTGGCAATAAGGAGTTCATGGTCCGAGCCACAGTCAGCTCCTGGTCTTGTTTTTGCTGATTGTGTAGAGCTTCTCCATCTTTGGCTGCAAAGAATATAATCGATCTGATTTCGGTGTTGACCATCTGGTGATGTCCATGTATAGAGTCTTCTCTTGTGTTGTTGGAAGAGGGTATTTGCTATGACCAGTGCATTTTCTTGGCAAAACTCTATTAGTCTTTGCCCTGCTTCATTCCGTATTCCAAGGCCAAATTTGCCTGTTACTCCAGGTGTTTCTTGACTTCCTACTTTTGCATTCCAGTCCCCTATAATGAAAAGGACATCTTTTTTGGGTGTTAGTTCTAAATGGTCTTGTAGGTCTTCATAGAACCTTTCAACTTCAGCTTCTTCGGCGTTACTGGTTGGGGCATAGATTTGGATTACTGTGACATTGAATGGTTTGCCTTGGATACAAACAGAGATCATTCTGTCATTTTTGAGATTGCATCCAAGAACTGCATTTTGGATTGTTTTGTTGACCATGATGGCTACTCCATTTCTTCTGAGGGATTCCTGCCCACAGTAGTAGATATAATGGTCATCCGAGTTAAATTCACCCATTCCAGTCCATTTTAGTTCGCTAATTCCTAGAATGTCGACATTCACTCTTGCCATCTCTTGTTTCACCACTTCCAATTTGCCTTGATTCATGGACCTGACATTCCAGGTTCCTATGCAATATTGCTCTTTACAGCATCGGACTTTGCTTCTATCACCAGACATATCCACAGCTGGGTATTCTCTTTGTTTTGGCTCCATCCTTTCATTCTTTCTGGAGTTATTTCTCCACTGATCTCCAGTAGCATATTGGGCCCTTACTGACCTGGGGAGTTTCTCTTTCAGTATCCTATCATTTTGTCTTTTCATACTGTTCATGGGGTTCTCAAGGCAAGAATACTGTGCGACCCCATAGACGGAAGCCCACCAGGCTCCCCCGTCCCTGGGATTCTCCAGGCAAGAACACTGGAGTGGGTTGCCATTTCCTTCTCCAATGCATGAAAGTGAAAAGTGAAAGTGAAGTCGCTCAGTCGTGTCCGACTCTTAGCGACCCCATGGACTGGAGCCTACCAGGATCCTCCGTCCATGGGATTTTCCAGGCAAAAGTACTGGGGTGGGGTGCCATTGCCTTCCCTGTAGTAGACTTAAGTTCTCCCAAAAAAGTCAAAACCAAGAACTCTATCTAACGACCTCAAATTCAAACTGCAGATTGCAAAAGGGAATGCAGAATGTGTCACAATTTCAATCTGCAGGCTTGGAAGGCACTGCAAATTGTCCATTTTCTCGGAAGTCAAGTGGTGCTGGTGGTGAAGAATCCAGCTGCCAGTGCAGGAGGTGCAATAGATGTGGGTTTGATCCCTGGGTTGGAGAGATGCCCTGGAGAAGGAAATGGCAACCCATTCCAGTATTCTTGCCTGGGAAATGCCATGGACAGAGGAGCCTGGTGGGCTATATAGTTCATGGGGTTGCAAAGAATTGGACATACTTGAGTGCGCACACACAGGAAGTCACCAGAGCTTGGTTCCATGTAGGGATCCAACTGTCCTCACCTTACCCCATGCTTCCGAGGGATTGTGCCAAAGGAAGAGAGCTCCGTCAAGACAACACGAAGGAGTTTAGGAACTTTTTCTAGACAAGTCTGTTTCACCAACTTGGCACAGAGATCAGAAAGGCTTCCCATAAGCAAAGTAATTGTTCTAAATATTGCAAATACTGGCATAGGCATTTGCTGTTTCTTGAATAATGATTGCGTTCCTATAAAAGCAGCACTATCTCAAACTCCTTAAAGATAGGTGTTCTAATTATGCCCATTTAAATGCCCGAGGTGACACACCTAAGATGTTGCCCAGCAGAGGGCGAACACAGGTACCTGACTCTGGAGCTGGTGTTCTGACCACTGCATAACGTAAAGGGCTAGATATTGGCACAAATGACACAAACAGAACTTCTTGTCTTAGGTGACGATATTGGGGATTTACTGAGCAGATTTCCCGGGCTGATTTTTTCAGTCTTATATTAATGTTTACAGAATGTGGTTTATCCCAATTCATATTGCACGTACAAGTTTTACACAGTGAAATTTCAAAGAGAAAAATAGGCATGAAATCACACAGTCCGCCCATCTGGAGTACTGGCAAAGTAGATATCAAAGACTCTGCACTGCACTCCCTTCTCTAAATAATTAAGCCAATGTAAGGTCCACAGGGGCCAGGAGCTCTTGGAAACAGGAAAAACCTTAAATACACACATACACATGTGCATTTTGCCTGAGGAGAGGTGACATATCGGATATTCACATCCCAAAACATGAAGAACCACTGCACTAAAATCTTTTAAATTGTAGAACTGTGATTCCCCCCATAACTTTTATTATATAAGAAGAATGTTAATCCACAAAAGAAAACCTGCCCTGTTTGTTATATTCCTCATGGTAAGGTAATAAATTAGTATTGTGATTTATTAAAAAGCCAAGTAAGAAAAAAACTAAAAATGCACTAAGGTTTACAATGCATATATAATACAATCATGTTAAAAGAAGCAACATTAAATTGGAATAAAGTAAATCATTTCATCATTAATACAGGTCTTAGAGTCTCTGAGAAATCTTTATTATACTCAATCCTGAAGGGAAAGGAACAAATGGTTCCTTTCTGTTTGAAACACCTTACAAAGTCACTGCTCTGAGGTTACATCTTAAGAGATAATCCGTCTTTAGGTTTCATGTTGAAATTCAAATGCACTGTTACAACAGGATGTAAAAACTTCAATTGTTTGTGGGTAATATGGTGCAATCACTGAACGTCTGTCTTTGATAAAAAGCACCTATTGTGCTGAGAAATGGCAAATTTTAGTGATTCAACAACTGACTTGAATCCTCAATACCGTGGTGCAAAATGGAGCAGGAAGTGTGAGAAAGAAGGGTTTGCTGATGTGGATATTATCAGCTTGAGAAGACTGAAGATTTTCCACATAAGCATATTTCCCCTTAGGAAAAAAAAACACATTACAGCACAGAAATATAAAAATCTTACCCAGTCCTAATCTCTCTTTTATGTAGCTAATGAGTACCCATCATCTTTAGTGTCTGCAAGGAAATTGCATTGGAACCATACAACCTCCTCTTATTGAGTTTTGTATTATAGAAGGTAAAAAATTTAATATCTTTGAGAGTTAACAAATATAAGGATTTCTCCTTTCAGGGTGTAGGAAACAAAACAGAGAATTTATATTCTTGTTATATATTATCAGTATTTGATAATATACTGATTGGAAGTGTTTGGATCTAGGCTTGTCAATACAAGTTGACAAGCTAACTTATTCAACAAATTATAATTCAACAAATAAGTTGAATAATATTCATGTGGTATCCAATAACTGTTGAGCTTATTTCTCTAAGTGTGCTTTATTAATCTTGATAATAAATGGAAGATAATAAGAAAGAAATTGTATGGCAGTTTATACAAAAAAAGTTTTTTCCAGAGTGGACGGTAATATTTGATCTCTGTGCTTCTTTTTGAGGAAATTTAACTCCAGAAGTTTCTGGTCCTGTGGGGCTCAGAAACAACACTGGCAGTGAACAGAGCGCTTGCTGAATAAAATGAATTGTGCTCAGACACAAGTGCTCAGGGACAGATTCTGCGCTGGTGAAGCCATACTGGCAACTTTAATAAAGAAATCCCAACATTTCTGTGACTTACCACAATAAGAGTGTAATTCTCATTCGTGTGACAGTCACTGTTTATGCTCCTAGCCAGTGAGTGGCTAACTTGATCCCAGTAATTCAGAGACCCAGGTTCCTGCCAACTTCTGGTGTCATAATCTAAATGGCCTCTTCTGTTGCCTGTGTCTAGATGGCAGATGGGACAGAGAGCTTCTTAAAGGTCTTGGCCTACAGGTGACACACATCACTTCCATGTACATTTTGTAGTGACTACTAGTCACGTGGCCACACACATAAGTCAAAGGAATTAGAAAATGTAGTCCTTGATTTGAGTAGCCATGTTTCAATTAAATTTCATATTATGGAAAGATAGCAAACTTTAGCTTGAAGCAAGCATTCAATGTCATTGACTCTTAACCGCTTTGCATTACATTAAAATAGATTTCCAGATGGATAACTTTTAAATGCAAATTTTCCCCTCTTCAGCAAGTGGTGCTGGAAAAGCTGGACAGCTGCATGTAAATCAATGGAGTTAAAACACACCCTCTAACCATACACAAAAATAAACTCAAAATAGCTTAAAAATCTAAGTGTAACACGACACCATAGAACAATTTAAATGTAACCATGACACCATAGAACATAAACAAAACATTCTCTGACATAAATCACACAGCTGTTGTCTGAGGTCAGTCTCTCAAGGCAATCAAAATAAAAACAAAAATAAGCAAATGGGACCTAATTAAACTGAGAAGCTTCTGCATAGCAAAGGAAACCATAAACAAAATGAAAAAGACAACCTACAAAATATAAGAAAATATTTGCAAAAGATGTGACTGTCAAGTGACTTATTTCAAAAAATACAAATAGCTCATATAATAACAAAGAAACAACCCAATTAAAAATGGGCAGAAGACCTAAACAGACATTTCTCAAAAAAAAAAAAAAAAAAGACACACAGATGGCCAATAGGCACATGAAAAGATGTTCAACATTGCTAATTATTTGTTTAGTTGCTAAGTCCTGTCCTACTCTTTCTTATCCCATGGATTGCAGCCTGCCAGGGTTCCCTGTCCTTCACTATCCTCCAGAGTTTATTCAAATTCATGTCCATTGAGTCAGTTATGTTATCTAACCATCTCATCCCCTGTCACCCCCTTCTCCTTTCACCTTCAATCTTTCCCAATCAGGAGGCCAAAGCACTGGATCTTCAGCTTCAGCATCAGTCCTTCCAATAAATATTCAGGGTTGATTTCCTTTAGGATTGATTGGTGTGATCTCCTTGCAGTCCAAGGGACTCTCAAGAGTCTTCTTTCAGCACCACAATTCTAAAGCATCAATTAACCAACACTCAGCCTTCCTTATGGTCCAACTCTCACATATGTACATGACTACATGGACTTTAGTCAGCAAAGTGATGCCTCTGCTTTTCAATACGCTGTCTAGTTTGTCATAGCTTCCCTTCCAAGGAGCAAGTGTCTATAATTTCATGGCTACAGTCACCATCCTCACCGATTTTACAGTCTAAGAAAATAAAATCTGTCACTGTTTTCATTTTTTCCCCTTCTATTTGCCATGAAGTGATAGGACCAGATGCTACGATGTTTGTTTTTTGAATGTTGAGTTTTAAGCCAGCTTTTTCACTCTCCTCTTTCACCCTCATCAAGAGACTCTTCTTTTCACTTTCTGCCATTAGAGTGGTATCATTTTCTACATTCACCTTTATGGCAGAGAGTGAAGCGGAACTAAAGAGCCTCTTGATGAAAGTGAAAGAGGAGAGTGAAAAGCTGGCTTAAAACTCAACATTCAAAAACTAACATCATGGCATCCAGTCTAATCACTTCATGGAAAATAGATAGGGAAACAATGGAAAAAGTAACAGACTTAATTTTCTTGGGCTCCAAAATCACTGCAGATGGTGACTGCAGCCATGAAATTAAAAGACGCTTACTCCTTGGAAGGAAAGTTATGACCAACCTAGATAGCATATTCAAAAGCTGAGACATTACTTTGCCAAAAAAGGTTCGTCTAGTCAAGGCTATGGTTTTTCCTGTGGTCATGCATCAATGTCAAAGTTGGACCATAAAGAAAGCTGAGCACTGAAGAATTGATGCTTTTGAACTGTGGTATTGGAGAAGACTCTTGAGAGTCCCTTGGACTGCAAGGAAATTAAACCAGTCAATCCTAAAGGAAATCAGTCCTAAATATTCATTGGAAGGACTGATGCTGAAGCTGAAACTCCAATACTTTGGCTACTTGAGGCAAAGCATAGGCTCATTAGAAAAAGACTCTGATGACAGAGGATGAGATGGTTGGAAGGCATCACCAACTCAATTAACATGAGTTTGAACAAGCTGTGGGAGATGGTGAAGGACAGGGAAGTCTGGAGTGCTGTAGTAGCAAAGAGTCTCAAAGAGTCGGATACAACTGAGTGACTGCAGCTGCTGCTGCTAAGTTGCTTCAGTTGTGTCCAACTCTATGCAACCCCATAGACGGCAGCCCACCAGGCTCCCCCATCCCTGGGATTCTCCAGGCAAGAACACTGGAGTGGGTTGCCATTGCCTTCTCCAATACAAGAAAGTGAAAAGTGAAAGTGAAGTCACTCAGTCGTGTCAGACTGTTCGCGACCCCAAGGACTGCAGCCTACCAGACTCCTCCATCCACAAGATTTTCCAGGCAAGAGTACTGGAGTGGGTTGCCATTGCCTTCTCTGAATTGAGTGACTGAACAACAAATTTGCGTATCTGAGGTTGTTGCTATTTCTTGCAGAAATCTTGATTCCAGCTTGTGATTCATCCAGCCTAGCATTTCAGATGACGTACTCTGCACATAAGTTAAATAAGCAAGGTGACAACATATAGCCTTGTGGTACTCCTTTCCTGATTTTCAACCAGTCTGTTGTTGCATGTCTAACTGTTGCTTCTTGACCCACATACAGGTTTCTCAGGAGACAGAGAATTTATAATAAATATATGATAATTATAATAATTTGCTATTAGAGAAATGCAAATCAAATTATAATGAGATATCACCTTACACTACTCAGAATGGCCATCATCAAAAAATCTACAAACAATACATGCTGGAGAGGATGTGGAGAACAGGGAACCCTCCTGCATGGTTGGTGGGAATGTAAATTAATACAGTCATCATGTAGAACAGTATGGAGATTCACTACTGTGAATCAGATCAGATCAGTCGCTCAGTCGTGTCCGACTCTTTGCGACCCCATGAACCGCAGCACGCCAGGCCTCCCTATCCATCACCAGCTCCCGGAGGTCACCCAGACTCACACCCATCAAGTCAGTGATGCCATCCAGCCATCTCATCCTCTGTCGTCCCCTTCTCCTCCTGCCCTCAATCCCTCCCAGCATCAGAGTCTTCTCCAATGAGTCAACTCTTCGCATGAGGTGGCCAAAATACTGGAGTTTCAGCTTTAGCATCATTCCTTCTAAAGAAATTCCAGGATTGATGTCCTTCAGAATGGACTGGTTGGATCTTCTTGCAGTCCAAGGGACTCTCAAGAGTCTTCTCCAACACCACAGTTCAAAAGCATCAATTCTTCGGCGCTCAGCCTTCTTCACAGTCCAGCTCTCACATCCATACATGACCACAGGAAAGACCATAGCCTTGACTAGGCGAACCTTTGTTGGTAAAGTAATGTCTCTGCTTTTGAATATGCTATCTAGGTTGGTCATAACTTTCCTTCCAAGGAGTAAGCGTCTTTTAATTTCATGGCTGCAGTCACCATCTGCAGTGATTTTGGAGCCCAGAAAAACAAAGTTTGACACTGTTTCCACTGTTTCCCCATCTATTTCCCATGCAGTGATGGGACCAGATGCTATGATCTTCGTTTTCTGAATGTTGAGCTTTAAGCCAACCTTTTCACTCTCCACTTTCACTTTCATCAAGAGGCTTTTTAGCCCCTCTTCACTTTCTGCCATAAGGGTGGTGTCATCTGCATATCTGAGGTTATTGATACTTCTCCCGGCAATCTTGATTCCAACTTGTGTTTCTTCCAGTCCAGCATTTCTCATGATGTACTCTGCATATAAGTTAAATAAACATGGTGACAATATGCAGCCTTGACGTACTCCTTTTCCTATTTGGAACCAGTCTGTTGTTCCATGACCAGTTCTAACTGTTGCTTCCTGACCTGCATACAGATTTCTTAAGAGGCAGATCAGGTGGTCTGGTATTCCCATCTCTTTCAGAATTTTCCATAGTTTATTGTGATCCACACAGTCAAAGGCTTTGGCATAGTCAATAAAGCAGAAATAGATGTTTTTCTGGAACTCTCTTGCTTTTTCCATGATCCAGCGGATGTTGGCAATTTGATCTCTGGTTCCTCTGCCTTTTCTAAATCCAGCTTGAACATCAGGAAGTTCACGGTTCACATATTGCTGAAGCCTGGCTTGGAGAATTTTGAGCATTACTTTACTAGCGTGTGAGATGAGTGCAATTGTTCGGTAGTTTGAGCACTCCTTGGCATTGCCTTTCTTTGGGATTGGGATGAAAACCGACCTTTTCCAATCTTGTGGCCACTGCTGAGTTTTCCAAATTTGCTGGCATATTGAGTGCAGCACTTTCACAGCATCATCTTTCAGGACTTGGAATAGCTCCACTGGAATTCCATCACCTCCACTAGCTTTGTTCGTAGTGATGCTTTCTGGACCATTTGACTTCACATTCCAAGATGTCTGGCTCTAGGTCAGTGATCACATCATCATGATTATCTAGGTCTTGAAGCTCTTTTTTGTACAGTTCTTCTGTGTATTCTTGCCATCTCTTCTTAATACCTTCTGCTTCTGTTAGGTCCACACCATCTCTGTCCTTTATCGTGCCCATCTTTGCATGAAATGTTCCTTTGGTATCTCTGATTTTCTTGAAGAGATCCCTAGTCTTTCCCATTCTGTTGTTTTCCTCTATTTCTTTGCATTGATCATTGAAGAAGGCTTTCTTATCTCTTCTTGCTATTCTTTGGAACTCTGCATTTCGATGTTTATATCTTTCCTTTGCTCCTTTGCTTTTCGTTTCTCTTCTTTTCACAGCTATTTGTAAGGCCTCCCCAGACAGCCATTTTGCTTTTTTGCATTTCTTTTCCATGGGGATAGTCTTGATCCCTGTCTCCTGTACAATGTCACGAACCTCATTCCATAGTTCATCAGGCACTTGATCTATCAGATCTAGGCCCTTAAATCTATTTCTCACTTTCACTGTATAATCATAAGGGATTTGATTTAGGTCATACCTGAATGGTCTAGTGGTTTTCCCTACTTTCTTCAATTTCAGTCTGAATTTGGCAATAAGGAGTTCATGGTCCGAGCCACAGTCAGCTCCTGGTCTTGTTTTTGCTGATTGTATAGAGCTTCTCCATCTTTGGCTGCAAAGAATATAATCGATCTGATTTCGGTGTTGACCATCTGGTGATGTCCTTGTATAGAGTCTTCTCTTGTGTTGTTTGAAGAGGGTATTTGCTATGACCAGTGCATTTTCTTGGCAAAACTCTGTTAGTCTTTGCCCTGCTTCATTCCGTGTTCCAAGGCCAAATTTGCCTGTCACTCCAGGTGTTTCTTGACTTCCTACTTTTGCATTCCAGTCCCCTATAATGAAAAGGACATCTTTTTTGGGTGTTAGTTCTAAAACGTCTTGTAGGTCTTCATAGAACCTTTCAACTTCAGCTTCTTCGGTGTTACTGGTTGGGGCATAGATTTGGATTACTGTGACATTGAATGGTTTGCCTTGGAAACGAACAGAGATCATTCTGTCATTTTTGAGATTGCATCCAAGTACTGCATTTCGGACTGTTTTGTTGACCATGATGGCCACTCCATTTCTTCTGAGGGATTCCTGCCCACAGTAGTAGATATAATGGTCATCCGAGTTAAATTCACCCATTCCAGTCCATTTTAGTTCGCTAATTCCTAGAATGTCGACATTCACTCTTGCCATCTCTTGTTTCACCACTTCCAATTTGCCTTGATTCATGGACCTGACATTCCAGGTTCCTATGCAATATTGCTCTTTACAGCATCGGACTTTGCTTCTATCACCAGATACATCCACAGCTGGGTATTCTTTTTGTTTTGGCTCCATCCCTTCATTCTTTCTGGAGTTATTTCTCCACTGATCTCCAGTAGCATATTGGGCCCCTACTGACTTGGGGAGTTTCTCTTTCAGTATCCTATCATTTTGCCTTTTCATACTGTTCATGGGGTTCTCAAGGCAAGAATACTGAAGTGGTTTGCCATTCCCTTCTCCAGACTACTGTGAATACACCCTGAGATAAACAACAATTCAAAGACACATATACCCCAGTGTTTGTTCACTGTAGCACTATTTACAGTAGCTAGGACACAGAAAAAACCTTGATGTCCATGGACAGATGAATGGGTAAAGAAGCCGTGGTAGGTGTATACAATGGAATATGATTCAGCCATAGAAGGGAATGGATTTGAGTCAGTTGTAGTGAGGTGGATGAACCTAGAACCTGTTATACAGAGCTAAGTAAGTCCAAAAGAGAAAAATAGTATATATTAACATGTATATATTGAATCTAGAAACATTGTACTGATAATCCTATTTGTAGGGAAGGAATGGAGATACAGACATAGAGGACTTATGAACACAGTAGGGGAAGAAGAGATTGGGATAAATTGAGAAAATAAAGTTGACCTATATGCACTAGCATGTATGAAAGGGATAGCTAGTGCAAAGCTGCTCTGTAACACACGGAGACTAGCTTGGCACTCTGTGACAACCTAGAAGCCTCGAATGGGGGGAGGTGGGAGAGAGGCTCAAGAGGGAGGGGACATCTATATATACACATATAACATATCTGGTTATACCTGATTCACATTTCTATACGACAGAAAGTGTTGTGGAATCTGGAGTTCCAAAACACACCTTGGAGAACTCTCAAGATTGTGGAGTAAAGTTTATTACACCAGCGAGTCCAAGGGGAATCAGTTCCCAACAAGGAATCCTGATGTTTCTGAGGCCCAGTTTTATACTCCCTGCTATGTGATCGGTTACATGTTAGCAACCTCTTTATTGTATATGACTGAGTTTTACAACAAGTAGAACAATTAAGGTGCTAGGAGAACAATTAAGGTGAAAGCGGGGGAACGCTGATTATACATCAAGGGGGGATGTCTCCATGGTTAATGTAACAGGGGCAGCCCAGCCTCAACTACAATCTCCATTTGCCATCTGTCGAGAGGGAAGTGTCCAGAAGACCTGGTTTTCATTAGCAACAGTTTCCTCACTCTTGGGCAGGTTACAGGCCCAGTTTATATCCTGTCTTTAAATGACAGGCTTCAAGATGGAGTCTTTCCTGCTTTCCTCACACTAGCCCCAACAAAAGTGACACAACATTGTAAAGCAATTATTCTCCAAGTAAATAAATAAATAGAAACTTCCTGAAAGGTTGTTGCTGAGCTGTGAAAGAGGCTGGAATTCTTGGCCTCCAGAGGACAGGAATTCAATCTGGGGCCAGTGATCATTAGGTTTGATCGTTCAGAGCTTTTGTGTGATAAAATTTTTATTAAGGTATTAAAGAGATAGACAAAGGTTCTGACATAGAAATCAGAAGGAGGCAGAAAGAGTGCCCCCCCTGCTAGTCTTCAGCAGTATGTTATATTCCTATCAGCAGGCTGTTAATTAGAGAAAGGAAATGTCTCAAAACTCAGAGTGGTATCAGGCCCCTCATCCACAACATACATTTTTTTTTTTTTTTTGCAGGGGAAAATGGACAAAGGAAAGGATCAATGAGGGTGGGAGGGAAATGGGAAGAAAGAAGGGGAGTGATGGTGGGGAGGAGCATATGTAATTTCTTAACTAATGGCTTTCTGTTTTTAATCACAAAAAACACTCAAAAAAAAAAAAAACAAACCAAAACATGTTGAATTCATCCTATAATTAGGAGGTTTGATTTGGAAATGAAAAGTTCAGGAAACTAAAAGTCCAGTTTGGGTGTCCTCATCTTAGGCACATCTTGGTATTTTTGTATTGGTAGGTCTATCTTTACCACAATATATTATTTAGGAAAGGATCACATTTGTCACTTCTTCTTCCTTACTACCCAAAGTGGTACCAGTCCCATAAAATAGTCAATAAAGCTTTACAGAGTGAACAAATAAGTCAATATTTTTTTTTTAACTCTCTTGAGTGAACTGAATTTTTTGAGGCTCATAAGTGAGTATGTTTTCCTCTTTACTTTGTCTATTACAGCCAGATTGTATAAGTATGAGTGGGGTATTAAAGTCTCCCACTATTATTGTATTGTTGCATATTTCTTCTATCTTATTAATTAATGTTTGTCTTAGATATATCAATGCTCCAATGTTGGGTGCATGTATATTTATAATTGTTATAACTTCTTTTTGGATTGTTACTTTAAGTCGTTATGTATAACCTTGATTGTCTCCTTTACAGGATCTTTAAAGTAAATTTTATCTGATATGAGTATTGCTACTCCTGTTTTCTTTTGGTCCATAATTGCATAGAAAATCTTTTTCCAGCCCTTCATTTTCAGTCAGTATATATCCCCTATTTTAAGGTGGTTCTCTTGTAGACAACATATATAGGGGTCTAGTTTTTGTATCCATTTGATGCATTATTAGTCTTTTGGTTATCTCTTATAGACAAGGTATGTAGGTGTCTTGTTTTTGTATCTATTCGGCCAGTCCCTTTCTGTTGATTAGGGCATTCAGCCCTTTAACATTTAAAGCAATTATTGATAAATAGGATTTACTTTATTGTTTTGGGTTCAAATTCATACACCCTTTTAATGATTCCTATCTAAAGAATGTCCTTTAGTTTTTGTTGGAGAAATGGTTTAGTGGTGCTAAATTCTCTCAACTTTTGCTTATCTGTGAAGCTTTTGATTTCTCCTTCGTATTTGAATGAGATCCTTGCTGGATACAATAATCTAGGCTGTAAGTTATTTTCTTTCATCACTTTAATTATGTCTTGCCATTCCCTCCTGGCTTGGAGAGTTTCTATTGAAAGATCAGCTGTTATCCTTATGGGAATTCCCTTGTGAGTTATTTGATGTTTTTCCCTTGCTGCTCTTAATATTTGTTCTTTATATTTAATCTTTGTTAATTTGATCAATATGTGTCTTGGGGTGTTTTGTCTTGGGTTTATCTTGTTAGGGACTCTCTGGATTTCTTGAACTTGAGTGGTAATTTCCTTCTCCAATTTAGGGAAGTTTTCAACTATTATCTCCTCAAGTATTTTCTCATGATCTTTCTTTTTATCTTATTCTTCTGGAACTCCTATGATTTGAATATTGCAGCGTTTAATGTTATCCTGGAGGTCTCTGAGATTGTCCTCATTTCTTTTGATTCGTTTTTCTTTTTTTCTCCTCTGATTCATTTATTTCTAGGATTCTATCTTCTAATTCACTAATCCTATCTTCTACCTCTGTTATTCTACTATTTGTTGCCTCCAGGGTGTTTTGGATCTCATTTATTGCATTATTCATTATGTGTTGACTCTTTTTTATTTCTTCTAGGTCCTTGTTAAACCTTTCTTGCATCTTCTCAGTCCTTGTCTCCAGACTCTTTAACTGTGATTCCACTTTGATTTCGAGATTTTGGATTAATTCCACTATCATTATTCAGAATTCTTTATCAGGTAGATTCCCTATCTCTTCCTCTTTGGTTTGATTTGGTGGGCATCTATCCTGCTCCTTTAGCTGCTGGGTATTCTTTTGTCTCTTCATCTTGTTAAAATTGCCAAGTTTAAAGTGTCCTTAGTATATTCTGGTAGTTTGTTGAATTTTCTTTATTGAGGCGGTTTACTGGTCTTTTCAATATCTGATCTCTGCCTTGTTACAGAGGGGGCGGAGATGAACACCCAAATTTAAGCCGGCCAGGTTCAGGCACTTGGATAATCCTCAGAAGCACAGACTCGGTTGAGTCTGTGTTTTATGCCCTTCCCAGATCCGAGTAGTGCAGGTAATGAAATGTTCAGCGAGCACAGCTGCTGTGACTTATCGCCTCCCCGGCACTCAGTTTTCTGGGTATACAACTGGTGCACTTTCTCAGGCAGATGTTGACCATCCAGAGCCCCAAGAAGCGTAAGTCAGCACAGAAACCTACCTACAGTTCTGTAGACAGTGTCTCTCTAGGGCTGTGATTGCCCACCTCCAGCCCTGGCTGCCTGTCACTGGAGTGGGACGGCCTGCAGCCGGCTATCTCCATGCAGTCCTTTGTTCCATAGGTAGTCCTGGTGGTGTCTTAAGTTAGGGCTGGCTTTTGATGTAGTAGATAACCGACAGTCTGGTTATTTCACTCAGACAGTGCTCGAGGTAGCCAGGCCAAATCCTTTCTCAAAGCGATGCAGGCCGCACCGCTCCTCCTAGCCCAGCCCCCACTTGCCAATAGCAAATGCTGGTGTCCTCGCAGCTTCTCCGCAAAAGAAATTACTGCAGGGCTCGTTTTCTCGTTTTGAAGACAATGAATTGTCTTTCTAAGTGCCTGATGACCTCTGCCAGCATTCAGAAGTTGTTTTGTAGAATTTATTCAGCATTCAAATGTTCTTTTAATGGATTTGTGGAGGAGAAAGTATTCTCCCCGTCCTACTCGTCTGCCATCTTATCTCCTCCCGGCATGTGTCACACAACATACATTTTGATATAACATTGGCACAAGGTGAGTTGTCTCAGGCCATAAGATAATTCACATGAATTTTGAAGAAAGGCAGGTTTCCAAGCAAAGACATAGTCTCATTAACATAACTTAAGAGAACATTTGCAAATATAAAACATACTGGTTTGTCAAGTGGGTTCTGAGTCTTAGGTGGAACCAACTTGAAGAAAGAGTGTTCAGTTCAGTCACTCAGTCGTGTCTGACTCTGTGACCCCATGGACTGTAGCACGCCAGGCCTGGACCAAACACCAGTTCCTGGAGTTTACTCAAAATCATGTTAATTGAGTTGGCGATGCCATCCAACCATCTCATCCCCTGTTGTCCCCTTCTCCTCCCACCCCAATCTTTCCAAGCATCAGGGTCTTTTCAAATGAGTCAGTTCTTTGCATTAAGTGGCCAAAGTATTGTAGCTTCAGCTTCAGCATCAGTCCTTCTAATGAATATTCAGGACTGATTTCCTTTAGGATGGACTGGTTGGATCTCCTTGTAGTCCCTTGGACTGTAAGAGTCTCCTCCAACACCACAGTTCAAAAGCATCAATTCTTTGGTGCCCAGCTTTCTTTATAGTCCAACTCTCACATCCATACATGACTACTAGAACAACCATAGTTTTGACTAGACAGACCTTTAATAGCAAAGTAATATTTCTGCTTTTTAATATGCTGTCTTGGTTGGTCATAACTTTTCTTCCATGGAGCAAGCGTCTTTTAATTTCATGGGTGCAGTCACCATCTGCAGTGATTTTGGAGCCCCCCAAAGTAAAGTCTATCATTGTTTTCATTGTTTCCCCATCTATATGCCATGAAGTAATGGGACCAGATGCCATGAGCTTAGTTTTCTGAATGTTGAGCTTTAAGCCAACTTTTTCACTCTCCTCTTTCACTTTCATCAAGAGGCTCTTTAGTTCTTCTTTGCTTTCTGCCATAAGGATGGTGTCATGTGCATTCCTACTGCTACTGCTACTGCAGTGCCAGGGTCCGACTCGGGACCCCAAGGGAAGCCCACCAGGCCCCCCGCCCGGGACCCAGGCAGAACAGTGGAGGGGGCCACCCCCCAAGCAGAAAGTGAAAAAGAAGTGAGCCCGCGTGCCGCGCCCCGGAGCCACCGGATCCCCCCGGGCGGAGGGGGGGGGGCCCCTCCCCGGTCATGTGCATACCTGAGGCTATTGATATTTCCCCCAGTTATCTTGATTCCAGCTTCTGCTTCATCCAGTCCAGTATTTCTCATTATGTACTCTGCATATAAGTTAAATAAGCAGGGTAACAATATACAGCCTTGACATACACCATTCCTGATTTGGAACCAGTCTGTTGTTCCATGTCCAGTTCTAACTGTTGCTTCCTGACCTGGATACAGATTTCTCAAGAGGCAGGTCAAGTGCTCTGGTTTCCCATCTCTTTCAGAATTTTCCACAGTTGGTTGTGATCCACACAGTCAAAGGCTTTGGCATAGTCAATGAAACAAAAGTAGATGTTTTTCTGGAACTCTCTTGCTTTCTCAATGATCCAGTGGATGTTGGCAATTTGGTCTCTGGTTCCTCTGCCTTTTCTAAATCCAGCTTGAAAATATGGAAGTTCACAATTCATGTGCTATTGAAGGCTGGCTTGGAGAATTTTGAGCATTACTTTGCTAGCATGTGAGATGAGTGCAATTGTGTGGTAGTGTGAGCATTCTTTGGCATTGCCTTTCTTTGGGATTTGAATGAAAACTGACCTTTACCAGTCCTGTGGCCCCTGCTCAGTTTTTCAGATTTGCTGGCATATTGAATGTAGCACTTTCACTGCATCATCTTTTAGGATCTGAAATAGCTCAACTGGAATTCCATCACCTCCACTAGCTTTGTTAATAGTGATGCTTCCTAAGACCCACTTGACTTTGCATTCCAGGATGTCTGGCTCTAGGTGAGTGATCACACCATCCTGATTATCTGGGTTGTGAGGATCTCTGTTGTGAAGAAAGACTGAGTCTAGAGTAAGTACATAGTTCACTAACATAGCTTAAGAAAAACATTTCTATAAGAAAAACGCATTGCTTAGCTCAAGGTTTGAGAAAAGTTAAGTTCAGATGGAACCAGGTGTAGTCATGGCAACACAGAATTTTAAAAGATATCTCCTTTTAAATTTGTTTAGAGAAGGAAAAAAATCTGACACTTGTAGTTTGTTTCCTCCTGCCCCTTGCTGCTGCTGCTGCTGCTAAGTTGCTTCAGTCGTGTCCGACTCTGTGCGACCCCATAGATGGCAATCCACCAGGCTCCCCTGTCCCTGGGATTCTCCAGGCAAGAACACTGGAGTGGGCTACCATTTCCTTTTCCAATGCAGAAAAGTGAAAAGTGAAAGTGAAGTTGCTCAGTTGTGTCTGACTCTTTGTGACCCCATAGACTGCAGCCTACCAGGCTCCTCCATCCATGGGGTTTTCCAGGCAAGAGTACTGGAGTGGGTTGCCATTGCCTTCTTCGTCCTTCCACTTAAGAGAGAGATAAAAATGTCTGACACTTGCAGTCTATTTTCTTATTTTGGAGACCCCCTAGCCTTCCTGCCTGTTACCCTCTCACTCCTATCTTTTGTTTCAGCAAAGGTGAGCTCAGCTTACACTGAAGTCTCTCTGCTACTGCGCCTGAATAAAATGTTTGGCCACCTTAAAAAATAAAAAGTATACTTATATGTATAGTTGAATCACTTTGCTGTACACCAGAAATTAACACAACTACAAATCAACTATACTTCAACAATTTAAAAAAGGAATATATGGAAATTTTAAAGATTATATTATATTGCTATGCTATGATATGCTAAGTCACTTCAGTCGTGTCCGACTCTGTGTGACTCCATAGACGGCAGCCCACCAGGCTCCCCTGTCCCTGGGATTCTCCAGGCAAGAACACTGGAGTGGGTTGCCATTTCCTCCTCCAATGCATGAAAGGAAAGAGAACATGAAGTCGCCAGTCATGTCCGACTCTAGCAACCCCATGGACTGCAGTCTACCAGGCTCCTCTGTCCATGGGATTTTCCAGGCAAGAGTACTAGAGTGGGGTGCCATATATTATATTATAATTATATAATTATTTATATATATAATTATAATTATATTAAATTATAATTACTGCAAGGGAAAGTGAAAGTGAAAGTCGCTCAGTGGTGTCTGACTCTTTTTGACCCCATGAACTGTATAGTTCATGAATTCTCCAGGCCAGAATACTGGAGTGGGTAGCCTTTCCCTTCTCTAGGGGATCTTCCCAACCCAGGGATCAAACCCAGGTCTCTCACATTGCAGGCAGATTCTTTACCAGCTGAGACACAAGGGAAGCCCTAGTGCAAGGAAAATGACCATTTATTATGTAACAAAATCCAGAACTCATTAAAAAAATTAAGCTAATTCAACTACAAACATAAGCCATGGCAACCAGCAAAATGGGGGTGGGAGAACAGGGCAGGGGGATCTTCATCACTTGAAGCACAGGAACAAGCGATTATTTCCTTAGCACACGGATAGTTTCTATAGTGAAGAAGAAAATAAGAATCGTCCAAAAGGGAAACCAGGAAAAGGTGAAAGTGAAGTCGCTCAGTTGTATCCAACTCTTTTCGACCCCATGGACTGTAGCCCACCAGGCTCCTCCATCCATGGGAATTTCCAGGCAAGAATACTGGAGTGGGTTGCCATTTCCTTCTCCAGGGGCTCTTCCCTACCCAGGGATCAAACCCACATCTCCAGGGTGTGTCTCCTGCATTGCAAGCAGATTTTTTACCTGCTGAGCAATTGGGAAAGTCCAACTTCTATGGATTTTATCAAGAACTCTGAAATTTAAAATGGGATATCCTTTGGTCCAGTAAATCCTCTTCTACAAAATCATCTTACAAATACAGTTCTTGTGCTCTAAGAAAAAGATTTGTTCACTTAGCACTGTTCATATCAGCAAAACATTCTAAACAACCTACAGATCTATCAATAGTGCTATGGCTAATTTATGTCCCAGCCATACAATGGAGAATTATAAAGCAATTCAAAAGAAAAAGGTAAATCTACATACAGTTACATGTTAAGATCCTTTGATGTGTTTGGTTAAAAATGTAATCTGCATACAGAATTTTTTTTTTCTTCTTCACTCAGCCCTGTCTGACTCTTTGCCACTCCATGAACTATACAGTCCATAGAATTCTCCAGGCCAGAATACTGGAGTGCGTAGCATTTCCATTCTCCAGAGGATCTTCCCAACCCAGGGATCAAACCCAGGTCTCGCATACACAGATAGTGCAATAATATTTATGAAAAATATATACTTGCATATATCTGGATATGCTTGCAAATGCAAAGAAAATGGTTTGTAAGGATAAGTGCCCACTTTTTAACACTTGTGTTAAGAAGAGAAATGCGATAGAAGGAAGTTTTAGAACTGGGCTTTAGGTTCTTCCTTTCCCACTTTTTATTTTATGCATTTACTTCTAATTTTTTACAAAGAGAACATTAAGTCTGTAAAGAATAAAAATAACAAACTGTGCTGGACCAGGTTCACCAAAGCCTTACCTGAGAACCATGCTTCTGGATGATCCCCTCAAAGGTAAAATCTACCACTTAGAACACAGGGAAAGTCTATGCCTTTTGTGTGTGTGTGTGTGTGTGTGTGTGTGTGTGTGTACCTGAACAAGCCAAATTCTCCCAGTCAATTGTGAGTCGTGTAAGCACTCATTGCATTCGCCTTAAGAAGTGCCTCTTGTATTAACTAAATCCTGAGAGGATGGGTGCCAGGGACAAATTGGGGGCTAGTTAGATCATGGCATTTTGTCCCATCACATCATGGCAAATAGATGGGGAAACAATGGAAACAGTGACAGACTTTATTTTGAGGGGCTCCAAAACCACTGCAGGTGGTGACTGCAGCTGTGAAATTAAGAGACACTTGCTCCTTGGAAGAAAAGCTATGACCAACATAGACAGCATATTAAAAAGCAGAGATATTACTTTGCTATTAAAGGTCTGTCTAGTCAAAGCTATGGTTTTCCCAGTAGTCATGTATGGATGTGAGAGTTGAACTATAAAGAAAGCTGATCACTGAAGAATTGATGTTTTTGAAGTATAGTGTTGAATAAAACTCTTGGAGATCTTATCTCTGCAAGGAGATCCAACCAGTCCATCCTAAAGGAAATCATTCCTTTATAATCAGTCCTGAATATTCATTGGAAGGACTGATGTGGAAGCTGAAGCTGCAATACTTTGGCCACCTGATGCGAAGAACTGACTGTTTGAAAAAGACCTTGATGCTCGGAAAGATTGAAGGCAGGAGGAGAAGGGGATGACAGAGGATGAGATGGTTGGAAGGCATCAGCGACTCCATGGACATCAGTTTGTGCAAGCTCCAGGTGTTGGTGAAGGACAGGGAGGTCTGGCGTGCTGTAGTCCAAGGGGTGGTAAACAGTCGGACATGACTGACTGACTGAACTGAACTGAGGCTACCACGTGACCGCCAACGACGTTCTAGCATTCGGGCACGAGCAGCCCAGGTTCAAACAGACTCGCTTTGAAGTTCTCCAGGAAACCGTTGGGTGGGTGGAGAGGAGTGCTCGGTCCAACAGCTCCTTTCTGATCTTTTGTGCTGTTTGAGAACGTGGCCTTTCCTTCCTGGAAATGAACTTTAATCTCTGGAAGGTTGTACCAGAGCCGGAGCGGGAGGCGGGGCGAGAGCCTGGGTCCAAGTCCCAGGGGCCTGGGATGGAGCTGGGGCCTGACTTGGAGAGAGAGAGCTGGCCGCCCGCAGGGCCTGGCCTAGAGCCAGAGCCGCCCTCGACCCCTGGTCAAGACCGGGAACCCAGCTTGGCTGGGCGGTGGGGCAGAACGCAGAGCCCCCTCGCGAGTCGCGGCTGAGGCTCCACCACCTCCGGCCAGCATCGTGGTCTGAGAACGAACTGGCCCAGTGGCCCCGCTGCCACACCAACTGCCTGGAGGTGCCGCTGTCCCAGGCCTTTCGACAGGCCCGCACCCCTGGATCTGCTGCTGCCCATGGTGTTAAAGGCCGTTCTCGGCACTGGCCTGATTTACCAGCCCCAGGATGAAGAAGACTACCTCGAGGAGCAGTACACCCCGGTAAGGAGACCTGCCAAGGCTGCGCAACGCTTTGTGCAGGACATTTCACCGCCAACGACTCTCTCTCATCTTCTCCGTCTCTAGGAAGAGCACCGAGGTCAATTATGCCTCCATCCTAGTGGTCTCCAATACTGAGACACTGCTGGAACTGGAAATCTTAGAAGAAATTTGCAAGATGGATTAGCCGGTGCAGGTTTTGATTGTGACACAGGACAATGGAAACCAGATCCCCTACAATGAGGTGTGCACTAAGAACCAGGGCTCCTGTGTGCCCCCCTCCCCCGGCCCCCACCCCACTACCCCCCTTCCCAATCCACTCTTGTTCGCCTGGAGAAGGAACAAGGGCCTCAATTTGAAAACCATCACCTTCCCCATCTATAGCCAAGCCAGTCAGATCATCTACCTGGCCAACATCCTGGGAGGAACTGCGAGAGGATTGGGCTGAGCCAGTTACTCCTCCAGGCCAAAGCCATGCGGCTGCAATACTACTCAAAGACAGGTGAAGGAGAGGAAAACTAAGGTAGCAAGGTGTGGATGATCCATTTCCTGAGGAGGTTGGCAGCCTTGAAAAGAGTCTGGCCTTGAAGGAGATCAAGGTACCTAGCGGCTGGGGTTTATAGGGAGGCCAGGAGAAGGTGGGAGGGTTAAGGGGACTTGTTCCAAGGACCATAGCAGTGGCCTTCCCAGATTATCAGATAGAGTCCTTGATTGGAAGCTAGGTGTGCTCTGCTCTAATTGATCCTTAATCCAACTTTCTTAAAATAGCACACTGAAGAGAGCCAGGAAAGAATCTAAAAAAAAGTGAATATGTGTAAAACTTATTCACTGTGCTGTACACATGAAACTAACACAACATTGTAAAGCAACTATACTACAATAATTTTTTTTTAAAATAAAGTATAAGTAGCTAGGTCCTTAAAAAAAAAAAGGGTGCCTCAAATCTTAAGTCCTTGATAACATTCTGGTTAAAAACACAAATTGTACATTCTCAGGGTAGGTCTGTTCAGTACAGAAGTTGATATTCAGGTTTAATTTGGTTTTCTGGTCAAATTACTCTGAAATTCTTACTTCCAATTTAAGCCTTTGCTGTTTCTGGGAGCCCCCTGAACTTTGTTTGGAGTTCATTAGAATAAAAAGACAAAATTTTAAACAAAAGTTCCATGGTGTTTTTGAGAAAGAAAGATGAGCATTTAAAAAGTAAATTATAGCATAGTGCCAGGCACATGCTGTTCAGTAATTTTTGTGCCGGCAAACCTAGTACTCTGAATAAAACTGGTGAAAATGAGAAGACACCTTCTGGAAAAAGCCTTTAAATACTCAGTTTCTGAAATGGTGTCTGTGCAGTTAAAATAGTAAAAGATAACAATCTAATAGAAGTTTAGAAAAAAGTCATAATGTATATAGTAATTAATGCTTTCACAGTTTTGTATAAGATTCAGATTTTGTATATTAAGGAGTTTTAAACTTTAGATTTTTGAAAGAAACTTTGAAAAGCATGCCAGAGATTTGTGGGAAGAAGCAAATCTTTATTACTTTCTATATTCTAAAATCATAATCCATATACTTTGATTTTTTACTGATTTTTAATGTTTAAATCAATAAACTATAGTGTTGTAATATCATATGTAACTCACACACAATATCATAATTGAAGGCTATTTACCTGGATATATTTTTGTGGCAGGTCCTCTACCTTACATCACTTTCTAGACAACTGGAATTTGAGACAACTTTTTTTTTTTTTTTTTCCATTCTAATTTTATTTTATTTAACTTTACAATATTGTATTGGTTTTGCCATACATCAAAATGAATGCGCCACAGGTATACACGTGTTCCCCATCCTGAACCCTCCTCCCTCCCCATACCATCCCTCTGGGTCATCCCAATGCACCAGCCCGAGGCATCCAGTATCAGGCATCAAACCTGGACTGGCGACTCATTTCAAATATGATATTATACATATTTCAATGCCATTCTCCCAAATCATCCCACCCTCTCCCTCTCCCAGAGTCCAAAAGACTATTGTGTACATCAGTGTCTCTTTTGCTGTCTCGTATACAGGGTTATCGGGGAAGGCAATGGCACCCCACCCCAGTACTTTTGCCTGGAAAATTCCATGGACGGAGGAGCCTGGTAGGCTCCAGTCCATGGGGTCGCTGAGCGGCTTCACTTTCACTTTTCGCTTTCATGCATTGGAGAAGGAAATGGCAACCCACTCCAGTGTTCTTGCCTGGAGAATCCCAGGAACAGGGGAGCCTGTTGAGCTTCCGTCTATGGGGTCGCACAGAGTCGGACACGACTGAAGCAATTTAGCAGCAGCAGCAGCAGCATACAGGGTTATTGTTACCCTCTTTCTAAATTCCATATATATGCATTAGTATACTGTATTTGTGTTTTTCTCTGGCTTATTTCACTCTGTATAATAGGCTCCAGTTTCATCCACCTCATTAGAACTGATTCAAATGTATTCTTTTTAATGGCTGAGTAATACTCCATTATGTATATGTACCACAGCTTTCTTATCCATTCATCTGCTGATGGACATCTAGATTGCTTCCATGTCCTGGCTATTATAAACAGTGCTGCAATGAACATTGGGGTACACGTGTGAGACAACTTCTATGACAGTGGTCCCCTTGTTTCACTTGGCATACCTTCTAATCATATTAGTTGCAATTGTATCATGTTAAAGGTAAAAAAATTTTATTAGTAAACTCTAAAAAATATTTTATTGTGTAATAAATATGTCTAGATATGTTGGGGTAGTATGTAATTTCTTTGGTTCTGTCTCTCTGCAGCAAAGATTTGAAACACAGTGGAACAGTGTTACAGAGCGATTACAGCTCAGAGTTTTATTCAGCAAGCAAAGGAAAGTACACCCTCAAGGCATGAAGACAGGCAGACCCCAAAGGGGAGGCCTTAATCCATCTTGGCTTCCTGTTTTTATACGTTTGTCTCCTCCCCCTGAGTCTGCCCTATGCAAACTGGGCTAGCCAGGACGGCTGTTTGTTTCACCAGAGGTTCTCACTTCAGTCCTCAGTTTTCTTTCGTTCCATTTCTGCGTGCTTTTTCCTTTCTTATCTTTTAGCCATCACCATTTAGGACTCTTTTTTCCTATTCTAACATTCCCACCTCAAGAGATGGGTGGCCCAGTTTTTTGGGAATTGAGGTGTCGAGCTCTCCCTGGCTACTTCCTGCTGAAGTGGGACAGTGAGGGGAAAAGGGCCTCCCCTTCTTGCTAGTCTGAAGCCTCAGAGTCCTTATAGTGGTGTCCATATAAAAGTGAGTGAAATTTTCTGTGGTTGGGTGTAGGTTTATATATCCTTGTTGAACTGGCACTGCATGTTGCAGCTTGTTGACTTGGACAGAGACAAAATAGGTTAAACAATTGATCATACATGGAGCAATCATAAGCAGCATCAGTATGGTGATAACAGGGATTAGTAGGGGCACTAGCCAACTCCAAATTCCCCATCACCAGAAGAAGGAGCCCCAAAGAGAGATTGTAGCCACTCTGAGAACTCTGTAGCTTGTTCTTTGAGATTCTGTAGGATCTGAAGGTTTTTCTTGAGGACTGTGAGACTTTAACTTAGCTGGAGGTATTTACACAGAAACAGCACATCTTATTCAAGATGGCTCAAGTCCCTCCTTGTTCAGGGATCAGGAAATCTATCTCTTGTCTATTTTGGAGTACAACGCCTACCAAGCATTATTGATTCTTTAGATCTATCCTGAGAAATCTTATCCCCAGAAACTTAATTTTTAGGGTGTTCATTAGAATGGCAGTCATTTGTAGTCCTGAATAGGTATCTGAGATCTCCCAGGGGCTCATAGGTGTATTGAGTGTCCTCTTCTCTTTCTTTCCATGGCTTGACTCATGAGTAGTGAATTCAGGAGTCATGCCCTGGTATCTTGACTACTGTGGGGGTAGAAAGTATTACAGGGTAGGTAGGATCCCTTCCCTGTGGGCTGGAGTTGAGCCTTTGGGGACTCATCTTTCCAGACTTTAAATAGGACTTGAGTCCCTGGAGCATGCAGTGGTGGCTCTTTAGAATCTATTGGGTCCTGATTGACACCCTACAAGTGTGTATCTTGTTGGAATTGCCCAAGAGCCATGGTATAAGACCAGAGAGTCTGAGCCTCTGGATCTAGGAAAGGGTAATTGACATAAACAAAAGGTCTCCCATATAGCCTCTCATAAGGACTGACCAGCCTTTTCCTTAAGGGCAAGATGGGTGCATAGGAGAGCTATTGGGAAAACCTCCTTCCATCCCAGGGAGGTCTCCTGGGGTTATCCTTTTTATCGTGATTTTAAGAATTGGTTGACTCTTCTTACTTTTCCTGAAGATTGAGGCCTCCAGGCACAATGGAGGTAATAATTAATGCCCAATGCTTTAGAGACCCCTTGGGTGACCTTAGGAGTAAATGACTTCCCATTGTTACTTTGTCATGATCTGGGCAGACTAAATCTCAGAATGATTTCATGGGACAGATTTTTTTTTTTTTTTTTACCACTTCCTCAGCCTTCTCAGTCTGGGTGGTAAGCCTTTAATCCATCCTGTGAATGTATCTATCATGACTAGTAGGTATTTATACCTTTGAGAAACTGGCATCTGGGTGAATCCTATCTGCCAGTCCTCTCCTGGGTAGGTCCCACACCATTGGATGAGCTGGGTCAGCTGGGGTCTTTGAGCTCCTTGGGGGTCATTTAATTGGCAAAGGGGACAAGAGGAGACCACTTACCTTATAGTCTTTTGGAGGCCTGTTCCTCTGAAGGACCTTTCTAGTAATCTTTGGAGGACCTTCTCCCCTAAATGAGTGGTGGCATGTAAGGAGTTAACCAACTTCCACTGGAGGTTCTCAGGCAGAAAAAGGAGTCCCTCCTTTTGGAATCACCTCATATGATCTTTTTGAAAGCACTTACTCTTAGCTTTAAGAGTCTCACCTTCAGTTTATGAAGGCGTTTCTGGCAAAGTAGTCTGCAGAACTAGGGTGGCAACCCTATCATGGTTCTGTAATGCTGCTCTCTTAGCTGCTTGATCGGCTTCTTGGTTCCCTCGTGACACTTCCGTGCTCCCTTTTTGGTGTCCTTTACAATGGGAGACTGAAACCTCAGTGGGAAGGTAGATGCCTCCAAAAGCCTAAGGATTGGATCACCATACTTGATTGGGGATCCTTGGGTGGTCAAGTGGCCTCTTTCTTTCCGAATAGCAGCATGTGCATGTAGCACCAGAAAGGCATACTTGGAGTCAGTGTAAATGGCTATTCTTTTTCCTTTTCTCAGCTTTAAAACTCAAGTCAGGGCTATGAGCTCAGCCAATTGGGCCAAAGTACCTGGTGGCAAAGGTTTAGCCTCTATGGTCTCAAAATTGGAGCTTACTGCTTATCCAGCTCTTCTTTTTCCACCCAAGATGAAGCTACTTCCATCAGTGTACCAGATTTCCTCAGGATTGGTCAGAGGATCTTCTGACAATCCTTCTTGGGGTTTTGTCCAGTGGTCCAAGGTTTCTAGGTAAGAGTGAAAGGGAGAGAAAGCCCTTGGTGGTAGGCAGGAGGGTGGCAGGGTTAAGAACCTCACAAGGGGATATAGTCAGGCCTAGATTTTCCATAAGCACTACTTGATATCTGAGGATCCTTTGATCAGACATCCATAAATGGCCTCTCCAATTCAGGAGTTGTTTCACCTGGTGACTGGTAAAAATAGTTTGCCCCCAAGAGAGAATTTTAAAGCATCTTGTATCAGGACTGCAATAGCTGCAAGATTTTGAAGGTAGAGAAAGATCTCTTACCAATAATGGAGTAGGATACTCAGGGACCACCAGTAACTGATGGGAAAATATTTGTCCATCCCAGCAACAAAGAAGTGCTCGGGTGAATCTTTTTATAGTTGTTTTTCTTATAGCAACCAAAATGGTACAGGTTTGGGAGGAGAAGGCTCCGGAGTAGAAGGTCAGGACAGAGGAGGTAGCCCCTGTGTCAACCAAGAAATTCTCGGACCTACCTGCCACATCCTGTTGCACCCTTGGCTCCAGCCCCATGATGATTATCTGTGATAGGCGGGCTGGCTGGAGTGAGCCGCTTCAGTCCTGTTGAACCATCGTGAGGGAAGGCTTGGCACTTGACCTTAAGGCTCTTGGGTCCTGAGGGCAGAGTGCTGCCCAGTGTCCCAACTAATGGCATTTGTAGCAAGCCGTTTTAGGAGACTTGTCACGGTTTGGACACTCTTTGGCCCAATGTCTTGCCTGTCTACAGATTAGGCATTTGCTTTATACCTTGTCATTTAAGGACTTGGGGTTTGCCATAGGGCTTCCCTGGAGCAGGGCCAGCATCTGGGCATGGCTTGTCTCTTTCCTTTTCTCCCTTTCCTGGGCCTTGGCATCCTTCTCCTGTTCTCTGTTATTAAAAGTTTTGGTGACTGTCTGGACCATCTCATTTAAAGAGTCAGCAAGGTCCTGCAGTTGTAGATGTTGTAGCTTTATCCTGATGTCTGATGCACATTGGAACAGTAATTTGCCCTTTAAAATCACCCCCGTAAGAGTCTCAGTCCAGATTGGTAAACTTTTGGAGGGCCTCTTTTAGACTTTCCAGAAAGGCAATGGAGTTCTCACTGGCCTCTTGAGTTATTGCTGAGACTGGGCACAGTCCCACAATAATAGGCTTCCTTTTATTTCCATGGGTGGACTTCCTTAGGGGTAAGTCTTTCTGAAGCTTATACTACCCAGTACTGTTGCAACCTGAGAGCCAGGCATCCCCAGGTCAGGGTACAGATCCCCAGGCAGGTTGAGGAGTGACAGCCTCCTGGAGATGGAATCCTGGGTCAGGTTGAGGCAGGTCGGCCTCTTGAGAATTGGGTCCCTGGGCAGGTTGAGGCGTGTCGACCTCCTGGGACCGCTGGACTGGCAGGTCCCCATGCAGGATGAGGCATGACAACCTCCCAGGGCCTGGATCCCCAGGCAGGTCAAGGCAGGTCGACCTCCTGGGACTCCCAGGCTGGAGTTGGATGTCTCCAAGGTCTCCAGCATGACTAGTGTTGGATAGGATTAAGGGGCTGTAATCTTAACTCATTGCTGGTTTGTCCACTGAGCATGGAAATAGATACCATGAGGTAAAGCAATCCAAGCCTGTGCCTTGAGACTGGGAACCTGGTGAAATAGCCATAAGCCTTATTCTCTTATTGCTCTGAAGTAATGTAAGTCACTGATTTCCTCCCCTAGTCCTCCATGAGAGCAGTTTAGGGTGTTTCCAATGGTAAACATTTCATTGTCATAGACCCACTTTAGGTAATAGCAGAAGTAATGGCAAAGGAGTGGGTTATCTGGTCCTGCTATGGGCATTAAGAGTATTTTAATAATAAGTGGGGTGGAGTGATGTTGCCTACAAGGGGGCAGGGTCCTGGTTGTAGGAATTAGTAAGTGGCTTAAGAACATATTGATAAGAGGCAACAAATCAGATTTTCCATAAAAGTGGAGTGGAGATTTGATCGGGGGTATGTTTGTAACTTTAGGAGAAGGGTGGGAATGGTTTGGGCCTAAACAGCCTTCAGGGCTAACTCCCAAAGTGGCAAACATTATCCCTGGAAGCCTGCCCAATTGCCCTTGAAGGGATGCCACCAACAGATGGACTTCTAGGAGGCATTGTGTGTCTGTCACCTGCCCTAGCAGGTTCACTGAGAGATGCTGTTGTTGCACATGTTGTAGGAAATGTGGAAGATGAAGGCTTGAATATCTAGAGGGATTGGATATTACACAGTGTTTCCCTCCCAAAGGCCAGCTATCTTCTGGTTGTCCCTCCAGAAGATTATAGAGGCAACATTGTCGGCCCAGTCGGGGCTCAGGAAAAGAGCATGAAACAGGGGCAAAGAGGGCAGGGCACAACTTTTGAAAGAATGACATAGCCCAAGGGCATATTATAAACTGATTAAGATGACAGACAAGTCAAATTCAACTAAACCTTAATTCTCAATCTGCAAGCTAAATGACACACACAGAGGTGACAGGATAGTTCCAAGGCACTATCAAAAGACCAAGGAGGGGCTGGTTCTCCAATTGTTGGAATGATCCTCCCACTCATTAGCATATGAAATCACCCAGCTTTCAAAAACTAACCACACCACATTCCCTGGCCACTGCCCTCTGTGATGGCCCATGCCCTGTGGAGTGTGCTTCTCTCTAAATCTGAACAAATCTACCTCTTACCTATCACTGTGTCTCTCACTGAATTCTTTTTGCAATGAGACATCAAGACCCTGAGCTTCATTAGGTCCTGAAACCAGACACTGTGGGTTTTCGCCGGGCTCAAGTCCCAGTCAGACACGACTGAGTGGCTAAAGCATAGCACAGAGCCATGTGGGTTTGAATCCGAGTCTTAGGTAAATGGTTTCAAACACAACTTTTCCCCTTCAAGAAAGATGATGACCTGCCCAATACTCAGTAAGCAGTGGCATAGATGGAGAGAGGAGCTGAAGGATGGGAGGAAAAAGCAGTGGGAAAAACATGCTGAGGAATCCCCTTCAAAACCTGCTGGAAAATCTGCTAAATACCTGACCTGTGCTCACAGTTTTCATTGGCCTGATTTGTGGCACAAAGAAGATTAAGGACAGAATAACCCTCACCCACTTGGGCAACAGCTACTAAGGCACAGCAGATAATAGAGCCTTCAGGACACACCTGCTAGAGTCCGTCAATGCTCCCAGTGCCGCTTGCCTGTTTGCAGGGGGTTTGAGGAAACAAGAAATGAGAGATTGTTTAGGAATTAAGATTTTGTGAGCTATATGTCCTCCCAGCCATAGGGGTGAGGACCTCCCACCTTAACCAGAGGTCTTCTGGAATCTGAGGCTGAGCCACGTGAGCTTTCTGCCACGTTTGTTTTTGCTGTCCTGGCTTCCAGCATGCTGGGCTTCTTGTCACTTGCATTGCACAGGGTTTTCTTTGCATTCAGCTTCCACTGTGGGAACTTTTGAAGAGTTGGTTTCTGCTGTGCTTGGCCTCCACCTCACAGGGGGTGAGCCGAGGTTGTTTCAGCCAGGTGAAATCCGAGTCAGGACACAAGATATGTCTGAGGAGTGTGTAATTTCCTTGGTTCTGTCTCTCTGAAGCAAAGATTTGAAACAGTGGGCCAGTGTTAGAGCTTGGTTACAGCTTAGAGTTTTATTCAGCAAGCAAAGGAAAGTACATCCTCAAGACATGAGGGCGGGCTGACCCCAAAGGAGAGACCTCGGTCTGTCTTGGCTTCCTCCTTTTATCCATTTGTCTCCTCCCTCTGAGTCTGCTCTATGTAAACTAGGCCAGCCAGGAGGGATGTTTGTTTCATCTGAGATTCTCACTCTGGTCCTCAGATTTACTTTTGCTCCATTTTTGGGGGCGTTTTCCTTTCTTTGTCTTTTAGCCACCAGCGTTTTGGACTTCCTTTTCCTCTTCTAACTACCTAACATATAATATTTCTAACATAAAATGTACCATTTCAAAAACCATTTTTAAGTAGACAGATCAGTGGCATTAACTACATTCACAGTGTTGTGCAACCATCACACTATGAGTATTTTCCATCACTCCAAACAAACTCAGTAACCATTAAGTAATATTTCCCCATTGTCTTCCCCAAGTCTCAGCTAATTTTTAATTCAGTTTCTGTTTCCATGAATTTGCCTATTCTAGAGATTTCATATAAGTGGAATCATACAGTATTTGTCCTTTTGTGATTGACTTATTTCACTTATCATAATGTTTTCAAGGATTATCCATGTTGTAGCACGAGTTCCTTTACATGGCTGAATAATATTCTATTTTATGTATACACCACATTGTTTATCTACTTATCTCTTGATGGGCATTTGAAATATTTCTACCTTTTTGATGCCCATAATCACAGAAGCAATAGCAAAAGTTACCCACAAAGAACACAGGGGATGAGGATTTAACAATAAGGAAACAATGAACATAACTGTTGATGTAACAGTCACATTTTGAACAGTGTTTTCTAATACTGCAGAATACTAACCAAAATATATGAATGCCTGGTTGTATACCATAGGGAACTTCACACTTCTTGGCCATGTCTCAGAACTGGTGTAACATCAGTTTCTTATTGAAGAAGAAATACCCATGGTTTGAATGAAGACCTGGGAACAAATGATTTCCTGTGATGATGTAATGTTAATGTTATACACAAAAAGTGGAAATTCCATTTAAAAAGTGGGTTTATTGCTTAGAAAACTGTCTTATCATTTATAGATTGACTGAGGGTTTCCATGTATTTTATATATTCTTATAACCAAACTCTGTAAGGTTTTTATCTACATACTCACTGTTTTCAAAATCTGCCAGATGACATTTTCCCAATTTTTGCCTTATTCTTTTATCCCAGTAGTCAAGGGTCTCATTAACGATAACCATACCCCTGGGACCATAACTTGACAAATGTTCTTCTTCTACATTACAATATGGTATGATATAGGAGTCGTAACTTGCCAAATTTTGGAGGCCCAAGTCCTGGGTGTTCATTGGAAGGACTGATGCTAAAGCTGAAACTCCAATACTTTGGCCACCTCATACGAAGAGTTGACTCATTGGAAAAGACTCTGATGCTGGGAGGGATTGGGGGCAGGAGGAGAAGGGATGACAGAGGATGAGATGGCTGGATGGCAATACCAACTTGATGGACATGAGTTTGAGTAAACTCTGGGAGTTTATGATGGACAGGGAGGCCTGGTGTGCTGTGATTCATGGGGTTGCAGAGAGTTGGACATGACTGAGCGATTGAACTGAACTGAACTGAACTGAAAGCTTCCTGCACTTGGAAACATCCATATATACTACTTATGATATACAAAATGTATAGGAGCACTACAAAAAATGGACTCAGTGCTTATGAGAAAAGGACTTAAATATTCTCTAAAGAATAGATTCACTGGATTCCATATGTAAAATAGATAGCCAACAGGAATTTGCTGTATGGCTCAGGAATTTCTCACCACAAGCATTTCCCATCACAATCTCCTCCCTCACACCCCCTTGATCTGTCTCTCTGCAGTCAACAGCAGCCCTCGCCCTGGGATTGCTCCACAATCCCTAAACTCCAGCTCCCAGCTGCTGTACCTTCCAGGGGACCTGCATCCCTGTCCAGGGTGTGAATGGCTGCCATAAGGACTGTCTGATTCTCATTCCATTTAGGCTGCAACAGATCAGCTATTTCCTTCTCAGCCTTAAAAATTTCTCCTCTGACTCAGGTAATTGCCCGATATGGGGATCAGACCCCTGCTTCAGTTCCCCCACCAGCCGAGGGCAGGTCCAGTCCTCCTAAAACACCTGTTTTTCACCCTAGTTCCTTCATTCTACTGAGTTTTGCGTGGTTCTGTATATTCTTTTCCAGTGGTTGGGTAATCCTGTTGGCTCTCAGCTGGTGTTCTGCATGCACTTCTGTGTCTGAAGGTGTATTCCTGATGTATCTGTGCAGAGAGGTGTACTCCACATCCACCTACTCCTCTGCCGTCTTGTTCTCTCCCCTCTCTGGATATTTTAAATAACATTTTTTAATGGTATTTCCAAGCCAAGGAAGCGTGCCTTTGGTTTTAGTCTATTGACTATTGTTAATAGTGTGTTTTCATTATATTGGATTGGGCCAATCAGGAATACTGCAATTGGTCTTTGTTAGTGGCTTTTCAAACTAACTTTCAAGAAAAGGTTAATAATACTGAGATAAAATTAAACCATGAGGAGCTCCAAATACCACCACAAGAAACAATCTTGAAAAAATGTCTTGTAGATGTATGCTTTAGCTGCAGATAGGACACACATCCCTATTATTATTGAACCTGCACTTTGTAACACAGTGTAGCCTAGCAGATACAATGCCTCAATGGGTTTTCAGTTTACTGAGGGCTCTGAACTGGAAACAAATGCATAAGAAATGTGAGCAGAAAAGTCAAAAGAAAACCCTATACAAATGACAAGATTAATCATGGCTATGATATCAAGATTGTCATTCCAGAAGGCCATAAAACCCATGATGCTCATAATTATAGAAGCAATAGCAAAAGTTACCCACAAAGAACACAGGGGATGAGGATTTAACAATAAGGAAACAATGAACATAACTGTTGATGTAACAGTCACATTTTGAACAGTATTTTCTAATATTGCAGAATACTGACCAAAATATATGAATGCCTGGTAGTATACCATTAGGGGGTTCACACTTCTTGGCCATGTCTCAGAACTGGTGTAACATCAGTTTCTTATTGAAGAAGAAATACCCATGGTTTGAATGAAGGCCTGGGAACAAATGATTTCCTGTGATGATGTAATATTAATGTTATATACAGAAAGTGGAAATTCCATTTAAAAAGTGGCTTTATTGCTTAGAAAACTGTCTTAGCATTTACATCTTGACTGAGGGTTTCCATATATTTTATATATTCTTATAGCCAAAACTCTGTAGGGTTTTTATCTACATACTCACTGTTTTCAAAATCTGCCAGATGACATTTTCCCAGTTTTTGCCTTGTTTCTTTATCCCAGTAGTCAAGAGTCTCAGTAACGATAACTGTAACTCTGGGACCATAACTTGACAAATGTTCTTCTACATTACAATATGGTGTGATACAGGAGTCATAACTTGCCAAATTTTGGAGGCCTAAAGCTTCCTGCACATGGAAGCATCCATATATACTACTTATGATGTACAAAATGTATAGGAGCACTACAAAAAACTTGGACTCAGTGCTTGTGAGAAAAGGATAAATTCTCTAGAGAATAGATTCACTGGATTCCATATGTAAAATAGATAGCCAATGGGAGTTTGCTGTGTGGCTCAGGAAACTCAAACAGGGGCTCTGTATCAACCTAGAGGGGTGGGATGTGGAGGGAGATGAGAGAGAAGTTTAAAAGGGAGGGGATATATGTATACCTATGGCTGATTCATGTTGAGGTTTGACAGAAAACAATAAAAATCTGTAAAGCAATTATCCTTCAATTAAAAATAAAGAATAGACTCATTGGATGGATGTCAGCTTTATGTTCATCTTGGAGAAAATTACATGGGAGGCAGAAGGACTTTTTTAATGAGGAACATTTTTTGGTCAGGAGTTTCCTGCTTCTTCAGCCAGTGTGGACAGACTACTTCTCTTTTATCATCCATGGCCATAAATGCTCTAAAACAGGACGAAGTTATAAAAGTAACAAAAGAGCAGGGTTGTTCGTATATAAATGCAAAAGTATTGTACAGACCTGAAAGAGGTCATAATTCCTGTATAGAAGGCCGGGACATTGGTGACGGTGGTGATTGTCATGGATACTGCCACTTTTAGATAGACACTGGACATCTGCTTGCTTATCCATGTCATCAACCCCAGCACCTGTTAGAGAAAGAAACAGTCTCCGTACATTTTTAACATCCATTAAAAATTAACAAGATCAACTCAAACAGTTTTCTTTGCCTGTCTATCAAGGTTTCACTGATCTTACAGTGTGCTTGTGTGAATGAATGACATGTCCTGAGCAAAGAAAGTGATGAGCCCTGCTCTGAGGTTTTGCAGTGCCGTGAAATGACTGAAGGCAGACCCCCAGTCAGGAGCCTTGTTGGGGTTTATATACCAACTTCCCAATGCCAAGAGAAACCCAACATCCCTGCAAGGGCAGCAACCAGAAATGGGCGAAGTGTGTGGACTGAATTTTCTTTTCTCAGTCACCTTTTCCTGGTCTCTTTGACCATTCCATAATTGCATGGGGAATTAGAACTACTAACCTAATCTGTCAGATCATAGACTTTCAAGGGACTTGTGATCCATGCCGTTATTCTGTACTTTTACTTAGACCTCAAACTATATGAATGGAAGTGCCTAGAAAATCCCATGGACAGAGGAGCCTGGTAGGCTGCAGTTCATGGGGTCGCTGGAGTCGGACACGATGGAGCGACTTCACTTTGACTTTTCACTTTCATGCATTGGAGAAGGAAATGGCAACCCACTCCAGTGTTCTTGCCTGGAGAATCCCAGGGACGGGAAGCCTGGTTGGCTGCCGTCTATGGGGTCGCATAGAGTTGGACACGACTGAAGTGATGCAGCAGCAGCAGCAGCCTTGCTAGGAGCTGAAAGTTATACGAGCACGTTTGGGAGTGAGGTGGAACTCTAGTTCCAGGAACGTCTCTCAGGCTAGAGGCCAGTCTCTTGGCTGCCTGCCTCAGGGCCCAGGGTCCTAAAATAAGTCTTTGTCATGGCTGTGCCTCTGATCTATGTGGGTAGCAGCACTGCTGGTGACCATGAGGTTTTTGAAGACACAGATAGGTAATTGCAGGATCTGGTCAGATTGGAAGTAGGGTGGGTTTCTTCCTTTGGTAGGGCTGGCTCTTAGCAGACCAGAGAAATCTCTCCAATGAGTTTTCTCTCAACTCCCTAGATATTCCTTTTGTGAAATCACTGGGAATGAACTGGAAGGATTGGCCCTAGTAGCTTGAGGACAAAAATCATTTTTTTCTCACTGGCCAACCCTCCACTCCCTCTTTTGCTATCACATATACTGGTGTGGCAACACTCAGAAGAGACATCTTGGGTTTTTTGTTCATCTCTTTATAACTCAGTACTTCTGCTGTCGCCAGGACTATACTTGGGAATGTGCGCAGGCACATGGAACATTGATGCTTCCCGTAGTAGTCCTAGCTTGGGAAACATTCCAGGAAAGCTACTCTGCTCCACCCTGGGTGGCATCAGAGGAGGAGCGAAAATCAGACAAAGGTCTTAATGGTGAGGAACTGGACATCAGTCTGAGATGCCATCAGGTCTACCACTGCTGCATCTTCACCCTGCCTCAGTGGTAGAACTGGGAGGTACGGGTAAGGCACCTGTGTTGGTAAGAGACAGACTAAGTCTGAGCATGGAAGGAAAGGTTCAGTGGAAAGTCTGTCTACACCCCCATCTAGAGCAGGGAGGGATGCCTCCGGTGGAAAGAAGCCATGGCTGTGGATGCCACATTTTTCTCTTTTACAGATGGGAGCTAGTAGTTCCAGAATCACTTCTTTAAAATATATTTTAAAAAACTGGGACAAGTTTGATCCCTAGAGTTAAAAAAAAGACACGCCCGATCTTTTTCTGTGATAGTGAATGGCAATGGTATCCTTTGGAAGATGGGGAACACTGGCCAGTTGAATGGTCTCAATTATAATACTATTTTACAGTTAGATCAGTCCTGCAGAAAATAAGAGAAATGGGTAGAAATGCCATATGTGTTGCTCCTTATTTCTCTGCAAGGCATGCCAAACTTATGTCCTAAGGGTGCAGATTTGGGTGTGAAACCTTCAGCTGCCTCCTGTTCTCTTACTTTGCCCCTGTATCTGGGGCTCCCAACTAAACAGGCTGAGTCATGGTGCCCTTCCAGAAAAGGTTGCCTCAGTCTCGGTAGAAATTCAAACAGTCCCAATTCATAGAAGCCTTTATAGGACTAACTTTATGATCTTACTTGGAGAGATATAATGTATGTCTTGGGACAGATGCTGATTCCTGACCCGAGAACTCAAGTTTTGGGAGAAGCTACTACTTTTGGAAATGAATGGCTTGAGCATGAGACAAGGGGAAAGAGGGAATACAAAAGAGCCCTCCTCCCTACTGAGAGGCAAGCAGTTCCCACAACAGAGCCAGACTGGGACTAAAAGGTAGGATCAGAACAACTTTGCCAGGTGTATTCTTGAAGGACTCAAGGGAATGCACACTAAGACTTTAAACTATGCTAAGTTGGTTGACATAGAACAGGGAGAGAAGAAAACTTCTGATAAATTCCTAGATAGACAAGAGGCTCTCTGCTGATCCCAAAAGTACAGAGAAAGGAATGATCTTAAAGATAGATTTCTTAGCTCCAGATATGTCATAAGTTACAAAAACAGGCATTTAGACCAAATCAGTCTTCAAAAAACTGTTACAGCTGGCTCAGATAGTATATTATGGTAAAGAATACAAGGAGGAAAAGAGAAAAAAAGCCTGGCAAAAGACTGAAGCCCCCCAAATGGCTGTTAGATCCACTCTGAAATGGCCTAAGGAGAAGTGCCCAGAGTAACCCAGGTGAAAAGGGGTGGACTTATTAGTATGGTGGAAAGGAGAGGCATCTCAAGCAGGATTGCCCTCAGGCATCTAATCTGCACCTGACTCCATGTCTGTCTGGTCTGTAAAATGACTACACCTGAGGAGAGACTGCCCTCTGAGACATAGGACCCAGGGGTTGGACTCTCAAGGCAATTTGGACTGAAAGTACCTGGGGGTCCCCACACAAGCTCCCATCCTAACCTGTGAAACCCTGGGTATTAATAACTGTGGGGGCCCAATCAGTTGACTTTCTTTTGGACACTGGGACAACTTTCTCTGTGCTCACTGAAGCCTCTGGCCTGCTTTCCTTCTGATTCATTACTGTAATGGGACTGTCAGAATGAGCCAAACACTATTATATCAGTCATCCTTTAAGGTGCAACTGGAACTCTGTGCTGTTTTCTCAGGAGTTTCTGATCGTGCTGGAGTCTCCCTCACCCCTTCTAGGGAGGGATATACTGAACATGGTCCAGGCTTCTGTTTTCACAAATATGGAGCCTGCTCTTTTAATCGAACAAAATGTAAATCTTAGAGTGTGGGTTGATGGAAAAACTGTGGGTTGAGCACAAAATGCTGTTCCTGTTATTATCAAGATCAAAGACCCTCACTTATTTTCACATCAAAAGCAGTAGCCACTAAAGCCTGAGGTTAAGGAATGGGCGAAACCTTACTGTCCTGACTTCCCATGAAGTAAGTGGGATCTTAAACTCTAAAGTTCAGAGCAACAGTGGTCCATCCTAAAGCTACTGTAACTCAAGGAGTGTCAAAAGTTCTAGAAGTAGAATATCACTTACACTGATCCTGGAGATCCCAATCTTCAGGAAATGTTGAAAAGGCTAATGCTGTTATTAAAAGACATCCATGTAACCTAACTCAGGAAACACAAGACAGTTGGTTTAAAGTTTTATTCATGGCTTTAATGAAGGCTTGAACTGCCCCTAAGAAGAAGGGACTGTGTCTATGACAGACTGTTTTTGTGCACAGATATTGTAATAGATCCTAAAAACTTAGAATTACCTATATGACTCAGCTTTCAGCTTTTCAACCTCCTCATCAGGGAAAGGCTTCATGTGGTGGGTTTCTCTGTTTCAAGGAGAGGACTTTCTTCAACTCTGCGAATACCCTCACCAATAACAATCGTATATGACATCTCTTCTTGATCTGATGACATTGAACAATCCTAAATTGGACTGATGTAACTATGGACATAATGTAACTTTTAATTTTGATTATGTTTTAACTTGGTTTAATGGCTATTTTGCCTTACATCTGTAACTGTAAAATGGGGTTTGTCTCTAACCATCTGAAAGCTTTTAAGTTATGAAAGGTTGTCCAGGCTCCTACGAGTGCCACAGCCTCTCCAACAATTACTTGGGGCCCCTGGATTAGAGACCCTCAGTATGAGGGTTAGGAGAATATATTGCCTCAACAACTTAGGGATGACACCCCTCAACAGCAGGAAGTAATTATAGAATGAAAACAGCAGCCCTTTCCCTTGGCAACATGATTCTCTTAAAATGGGGAATGAGAGAGTCAATTCCTAGGTAGGTTGTAAGAAGTCCAAGGTCCCTGAGGAGGAGGAAGGGGTCTGGGGCTCTCAAGGAGAAAAGGACAAATGTTCTTTTCTAATGCTTTCTCTTAGTGATTATAACAATATATCTTGCTCGAGGATATGTTTCTCCTTAACAAGAACCTTCTGATTAATCCTGTCATCATAAAATGTTTATTATGGAAGTGGATCTGGTAAGATCTTTCCATTGTTCATTCTAATCTTGTTAATTTAAGATGTATATTGTGGGAATGGGTGGGGGGGAAAAAGTATATAAGGCCTTGATAAGACTAACGTGGGGGGGGGGGGGGGGGGGGGGGACTCTGCTTCCCCCTTCTGATGTCTATGTCAGAAGCTTTCTCTGTCCCTTTTTATACTTTAATAAAATTCTGCTACACAAAAGCTCTTGAGTGATCAAGCCTGGTCCCTGGTCCAGAATAAGCTGAATTTTCTTCTTCAGAGATCACAAATCCAACATTGTTCACTGAAAGCTATTATAGGATTAGCCTGTTTTTGTTTTTTCCTATCATGATGGTGTGATCACTGACCTAGAGCCAGACATCCTGGAATGTGAAGTCAAGTGGGCCTTAGAAAGCATCACTAGGAACAAAGCTAGTGAAGGTGATGGAATTCCAGTGGAGCTATTCCAAATCCTGAAAGATGATGCTGTGAAAGTGCTGCACTCAATATGCCAGCAAATCTGGAAAACTCAGCAGTGGCCACAAGATTGGAAAAGGTCAGTTTTCATCCCAATCCCAAAGAAAGGCAATGCCAAAGAATGCTCAAACTACCGCACAATTGCACTCATCTCACACGCTAGTAAAGTAATGCTCAAAATTCTCCAAGCCAGGCTTCAGCAATATGTGAACCATGAACTTCCTGATGTTCAAGCTGGTTTTAGAAAAGGCAGAGGAACCAGAGATCAAATTGCCAACATCCGCTAGATCATGGAAAAAGCAAGAGAGTTCCAGAAAAACATCTATTTCTGCTTTATTGACTATGCCAAAGCCTTTGACTGTGTAGATCACAATAAACTGTGGAAAATTCTGAAAGAGATGGGAATACCAGACCACCTGATCTGCCTCTTGAGAAATCTGTATGCAGGTCAGGAAGCAACAGTTAGGACTGGTCATGGAACAACAGACTGGTTCCAAATAGGAAAAGGAGTACGTCAAGGCTGTATATTGTCACCATGTTTATTTAACTTATATGCAGAGTACATCATGAGAAATGCTGGACTGGAAGAAACACAAGCTGGAATCAAGATTGCTGGGAGAAATATCAATAACCTCAGATATGCAGATGACACCACCCTTATGGCAGAAAGTGAAGAGGGGCTAAAAAGCCTCTTGATGAAAGTGAAAGTGGAGAGTGAAAAGGTTGACTTAAAGCTCAACATTCAGAAAATGAAGATCATGGCATCTGGTCCCATCACTACATGGGAAATAGATGGAGAAACAGTGGAAACAGTGTCAGACTTTATTTTTCTGGGCTCCAAAATCACTGCAGATGGTGACTGCAGCCATGAAATTAAAAGACGCTTACTCCTTGGAAGGAAAGTTATGACCAACCTAGATAGCATATTCAAAAGCAGAGACATCACTTTGCCAACAAAGGTTTGCCTAGTCAAGGCTATGGTCTTTCCTGTGGTCATGTATGGATGTGAGAGCTGGACTGTGAAGAAGGCTGAGCGCCAAAGAATCGATGCTTTTGAACTGTGGTGTTGGAGAAGACTCTTGAGAGTCCCTTGGACTGCAAGGAGATCCAACCAGTCCATTCTGAAGGAGATCAGCCCTGGGATTTCTTTGGAAGGAATGATGCTAAAGCTGAAACTCCAGTATTTTGGCCACCTCATGCGAAGAGTTGACTCATTGGAGAAGACTCTGATGCTGGGAGGGATTGGGGGCAGGAGGAGAAGGGGACGACAGAGGATGAGATGGCTGGATGGCATCACTGACTCGATGGATGTGAGTCTGAGTGACCTCCGGGAGTTGGTGATGGATAGGGAGGCCTGGCATGCTGCAGTTCATGGGGTCACAAAGAGTCGGACACGACTGAGCGACTGATCTGATCTGACTGTATATCACACTGTAATGAACATACTTATTCTATTTTGTGAGTACCTTTCCAATAAATAGGACAGATTCCCAGAAGTGTAGTTGGTGGGTCATTTAAAATTTTTAAGTCTTTTGATTTGTTGCAAAGTTATATTTTAAAACTGTACCAATTTACAAAATTTCCTCAGCAGAATATGTGTTCATTTGCATACAACCTTCCCCAAACCTTCAGTCTTGCTATAATATTCATTAATCTAATAAGAAGAAAAGGTGTCTAACTTTTGGTTTTACTCGAATCCCTTCATTAATCAAAAGGTCAAATATTTCTTTCTTATATTTTGAATGGTTAGTATTTTGGATTCTGTATGTGTGTGTGAAATGCCTGTTCATGTCCCTGGTCTGTGTTTTTCCATTTGGGGTACTAGAATTTTCCAACTCTTAAGGGCACATAATTCCATTTGATTTTCATTATCTCCTGATTCCTCATTTTGGATCTGTAGAGTCACCTATATATAATTATTTTGCTTACTCTTAACACAATACCCTTCCTTTACCCACCCCACATCTCCATATACACAGTGTGCAGCCTCACCCTTTGTTTTACTCACCTAGAATAAGAAATGGTGAATTTGCAACTATGATCTCATATGGTACCCCAACATACAACATCAGGCCAAAGCTGCTCACCACTGCCAAGGCAGCAGAAATGACTCCAAAGGCTGTGACCCACATTTTGTTTCGTATACAGTCACACCTGTAAATTTCTAAGGAAAAGTCATGGAACTTGTGATGGTAGCTTCCACACTGATATTCTAGGAATTCATAACATCTTGACTCAGACACCTCCTTAGAGCCCTCTTATGCAATAATTCCCATACCTGTCTGCTGGAGAACTTTAATTTCCAGGCACTAGCCCAGACCATCTGAACAAAAGAAGGAGAGGGAGGAGGGGACAGAAAAGTTGGGAATCTGTGCTGTTACCAAATTACACTGGTTGATTCTTATGCAGCGAGCCAAGCATGAATCCACCAACTGAACCTTTCAGAACCACAAAGATATACTGCTGCTGCTGCTGCTAAGTCACTTCAGTCATGTCCGACTCTGTGCGACCCCATTGACGACAGCCCACCAGGCTCCCCCGTCCCTGGGATTCTCCTGGCAAGAACACTGGAACGGGGTGCCATTTCCTTCTCCAATGCATGAAAGTGAAAAGTGAAAGTGAAGTTGCTCAGTTGTGTTCAACTCTCCGCCACCCCATGGACTGTAGCCTACCAGACTCCTTGATCCATGGGATTTTCCAGGCAAGAGTACTGGAGTGGGGTGCCATTGCCTTCTCTGAAAGATATACTAAAGCATTGCAAATAGCTACTTCCACTCTGATCTTCAAAGGAGTGTGAATGGAAGCAAGCAATATGAAAGTGCCCACATCTAGGTATCCTTTCACCTACCTATGAGTCCACTTAGCCATAAACACAATCCTAAATATCTCCTGTATGTCAAAGCTTGTTTAATATATATTGTGGCTAACAAAAAGAGTGAAAGCCTCCTTCTAGAAGATTTTCGTGGTTCTCCTCTGCTAGAGACGTGTGCTCTAGAAAAGAGGCTGTGTGTGTGTGTGTGTGTGTGTGTGTGTGTGTGTGTGTGTGTGTGTGTGTGCTCAGTCGATTCAGTCATGTCCAACTGTTTGTGACCCTATGGACCGTAGCCCACTACGCTCTTCTGTCCATGGGAGTCTCCAGGCACAAATAGTGGAGTAGGTTGCCAAGCCCTCCCTCTAGTGGATCTTCCCCACCCAGGGATCAAACCCAAGTCTCCTGCAATGCATTGCAGGTGGATTTTTTACTGTTGAGCCACCAGGGAAGCCCAAGAAAAGTGGCTACTAGCTGCAAAAAAAAAAAAAAAAGTAACACGTGCTCCATTTTGTATAACACGAATTATGCCTGTTTCTTGGTTGGACCAACAAAAATGGGATATATATATACAACATTTTAAAAAGACTGGATTTAATACTTTAACTCACCAACAACCACTTTACATCTTAAAAAATTGATGACAATCTCTAGGTTTCTGTTTTACTTCATTGCTAACTGCTTCAAAACAAATGACAGATAACTGCCTCTAGAAACTTTTAGTAGGATAGGGAAACTCAATTTGATTTGAAGACTAGCAAAGTCAATTATGGAAAAGGAGCTACTGATTCCCATAGAGCAAGAATATAACTAAAGACCTTATTCATGCAGGCCACATTAAAATAACTAAACTTTCTTCTTATTAAAACAGCTATGTGTGTCTGTATTTCACTTTTTCTCAAACTGCTGGTGCGATTAGTTAAACTCAGGGCCCCAAATCAGC
The DNA here is from genome assembly GCA_935064755.1 of Tragelaphus eurycerus. NCBI lineage: Eukaryota > Metazoa > Chordata > Mammalia > Artiodactyla > Bovidae > Tragelaphus > Tragelaphus eurycerus. The sequence goes on from CAKXYN010000265.1 coordinate 550,140, forward strand.
ATACACACACACACACACACACACACACACACACACACCCCAAAACAAAAGGATTTTTTTTTATTACAGAAAAAAATTTGATTACAACCAATACTTTCTATGGACTTCCCTATAGCTAAGATGGTAAAGAATCTGCCTTCAATGCAGGAGATCTGGGTTTGATCCCTGGGTCAGGAAGATCCCCTGTAAAAGGAAATGGCAATCCACTCCAGGATTCTTGCCTGGAGAATCCTATGGACAGAGAAGCCTGGCAGGTACAGACCATGGGGTCACAAAGAGTCGGACATGATTAAGTGACTAACACACACAAACACACAATACTTCCTTAAAGCAACAATATTGGTTTACAGGAGTTTAAGATAAAAGTAACACAGATAAACCTTAAAATCAGAAAGATTAACAGGATAAAACTACATATGACATGTTTAGCCCTATTATGTCTTTCAGGTTTCTGGATTGGTGGTATAAGTTTTTCAGAGGATGGGGAGAGTGAAGTATATTATTGGCTAGAGATATTTGACTTTGACTAGCTGCTATGTTGAGTCTCCCTAAATGACCTTTATTTTAATAATTAATAGGCAATGGAAGGAAAGGTGTGAATGTAGAACACTAGTGAACACACTTGCAGATTTTCTAGTCCCCATGAAGGACTTTGGTTAAGCAGTTTATCAGAATGACTTCAGAGAATCTTAGAACTTTAGATTTCTGCAGTCCTGGAACACAGCTCTGCAGACTCTGATCTACGGTTTACAGAGAAGTTGCAGAATCTGTGTGTCTAAAAATGTCTTCATGTGATTCCAGTGCTCAGGCTGACTTGGGCATCACTGGCAGCAAAATGACCAATCAAAACAGCTCACTATTAAAAACAGAAACTACACATTAAAGAAAGAGTAAATCCGGAGTTCCCGGGTGGTCCAATGGTTAGGACACCTCAGTGCTTTCACTTCTGGGGCCTGGGTTTGCCCCCCAAAAAGGCATCAGTGGACGAAATGAAGGATAATAAGCTATAATTTATACAGAATATTAAATACTCAAACAATAGTAGTAAGTCCTTCCTTGTCAGCAATTATTTTAAATCTAAACAGATTAAATTTTCCAATCAAAAGGAATATTGTCAGAATGGATAAAACAGCATGTTTCAACTATATGCTATTTACAAGAGATTCCTTTTAGATCCAAAGACATAAAAAGACTGAAAATTAAGAGGACTGAAAAAGATACTCCATACAAATAGTAACCAAAAGAGACATGGAGTTCCTATATTGATAACAGACAACGCAGACTATTTCAAAATCTGTTAGAAGTTTTGAGACATAAGAGCATTACATATTTGTAAAAGGGCCAATTAATCAAGAAGATATAACAATTATAAACATAAATGGACTTCATAACAGAAATCCAATATATATGAAGCAAATATTAACAGTATTATAGAAAGAAATATATAGCTCTACAATAATAATTGTAGAAATTATTGGGAAATAATTGGGAAATTCAATACATCACTTTCAATAATGGATAAAACATCTAGGCAGATAATCTATAAGGAAAAGGAAAACATACAAAATATCATAAAACTTTTGAGATGTGGTGACACCAGCGCCCAGAGGTAAATTTATACTACATTACAAAAAACAGAAAAGATCTCAGACCACCTTGTGGATTTAGACACCTTGCGGAACCAGAAAAAGAAGAGAAGGCCAAACACAAAACTAAGGAAAGGAATAAAACAAAAACAGTGTTAAATAAAATTGAGAATAGAAAAACAATAGAGAAAACCAACAAAGCCAAAAGTTGGTTACCTAAAAAATCAACAAAATTGAAAGACATTTATCCAGAGTGATAAAGGGGAAAAAATATACAAATAACTAAATTAGACATGATGAATGGGGACTTCCCTACTGAATTTACAGAAATAGAAAGGATTTAAGAGATTACCATAAGCAACCTATGCCAAGAAACTGGATAACATAGATAAAATACACAAATTTCTAGAAATACACAAAGACATACACTGACTCAAGATGAAACTCTCAATAGAACACGTAACAAGTAAAAGGATTGATCCATAGTCTAAAACCTACCCCCACCTTCAAAATAAAGTCCAGGATTGATGGCTTCACTAGTGAATTTTGTCAAATATGTAAAGAAGAATTAACATCAATTCTTTTCAAACCCTTCCAAAAAACTGAAAGGAAGGGAACACTTCCTAACTCTTTTGATGAGGCCATGATTACACTGATAGCAATGCCAGACTAAGACATCACAAGGAAGCTACAGATAATACCTCTTATTAACACAGATACAAAAATCCTCAACAAAATTCTAGCAAACACAATTCAATAAGCATATTAAAAGGAGTATATGTCATGACCATATGGGATTTACCCCAGGAATGGAAGAGTGGTTCAACATGAGAGCATCAATCAATGTAATACAGCACACTAACAGAACAAAGGATAAAAACCATATGAATCTCTCAAAAGGTACAGAAAAGGCACTTGACAAAACTCAGTGTCTTTTCATGATAAAAACTCTCAAAAACAAGGAATGGAAGGAAAGTTCCTCAAAATTATACAGGCAATTATGAAAACTGCATGGCTAATGTTATACTCAATAGTGAAAAAAAAGAAAACTTTCTAAGATCAGGAACAAGATAAGGATGCCCACTTTCATCGGTGATATTCAAAGATGTGATTTACATGTGTATAGTCTTCTCTTGTGTTGTTGGAAAAGGGTGTTTGCTATGACCACTTTGTTCTCTGGGCAATTAGCCATTGCCAGTAGAGTTTTTGCTGTATACAGTCAGCAAAAACAAGACTGGGAGCGACTCTGGCTTAGATCATGAACTCCTTATTGCAAATTTAGACTTAAATTGAAGAAAGTAGGAAAACCACTAGACCATTCAGGTATGACCTAAATCAAATCCCTTATGATTATAAGTGGAAATGAGAAACAGATTGAAGGGATTAGATCTGATAGACAGAGTACCTGAAGAACTATGGACAGAGATTCATGACACTGTACAGGAGACAGGGATCAAGACCATCTCCAAGAAAAAGAAATCCAAAAAAGCAAAATGGCTGTCTGAGGAAGCCTTACAAATAGCTGTGAAAAGAAGAGAAGTGAAAAGAAAAAGAGAAAACAAAAAATATACCCATTTGAATGCAAAGTTCCAAAGAATAGCAAGGAGAAATAAGAAAGTCTTACTCAGCAATCAATGTAAAGAAGTAGAGGGAAACAATAGAGTGGGAAAGACTAGATCTCTTTGAAAAAATTAGAGATAGCAAGGGAACATTTCATGCAAAGATGGGCACAATAAAGGATGGAAATGGTATAGACCTAACAGAAGGAGAAGATATTAAGAAGAGGTAGCAAGAATACACAGAAGAACTATAGAAAAAGATCCTCATAATCCAGATAATCATGATGGTATATTCACTCACCTAGAGCCAGGCATCCTGGAATGTGAAGTTGGAGAAGGCTCTTGAGAGTCCCTTGGACTGCATGGAGATCCAATCAGTCCATCCTACAGTGAATCAGTCCTGAATATTCATTGGAAGGACTGATATTGAAGCTGAAACTCCAATAGTTTGGCCACCTGATATGAAAAGCTGACTCATTTGAAAAGACCCTGACACTGGGAAAGATTGAAGGCAGGAGGGGAAGGGGATGACAGAGGATGAGATCGTTGGATGGCATTACTGACTCTATGGACATGGGTTTGACTAAATTCTGGAAGTTGGTGATTTATAGGGAGGCCTGGTGTGCTGCAGTCCAAGGGGTTGCAAAGAGTCTGACATTATTGGGTGACTGAACTGATTAAATATAAAAAGTGCAATTTTATTATGAAAACCACTTTTTATTAGACTTAATAAATTAAGATGCATCTATTTCCTAAAATAGATTTAAATCCTCACCAACATTAATCTAATTTTACATTTATTGTTGTTACAGTTATTGTACACACTATGAAATCTTTTTCATGAAAATGAACATGGAAATGAAATGAACTCTATCATAGCAATGTCTGTTACTGAGCTTCCTCTGATACGGTGATTTATCATCAGCATGATTTCTAATGATCTAATTTCTGAGTCTCAATTAGTCTGTCCATCAATTTTCATGAAAGCAAAGTATTAGAAATCATCTGAGTTGCAAAAAGATTTAATACTAAATGAATAGAGTCATTCATTTTTCTCAAAAACAGCACTCTGTCTGGCACCTGAGAAATCTGTGGGCCCTGGAGAAACTCATCACAGTAAGCAGAGGGAGAGAGGCAGGTCTCACCTTTATGGAGAAGTCTTTGTAGAAAGTGAGACCCTCCACCCCACTGGGACCACTCACCACCTCTCAGCCCTTAGCAAAGCAACCTCTGAAAAGTGGGCACAGGCAGGCTGGGAATCTTTGACTTTTTTTAATCCATGTACTGATGTAACCTTAGCAAGCATTCACATAGCACTAAGCATGTGGGGGCCCAATTGTGAAGGCTACCTACTTGAAAAACGTTGAGGAAAAGCTCCTTTTTATTTCCCCCTCTTAGAGATTTGCAATCAAACTAGAATATTAAAATCTAAAGAAAGCTGTTTCACTTTCTTTATCACAGAATTTTTGAAACCAGTTTGTTCCCCCATCCCAATCTTTTCTCCCAAAGAATACACAGTTGTATAGAAAGAGACTTTAAGTCCTCTGCTCTGGTCCCCGGAGCTTTAAACTGAGTCTCCTATGAGTTCATATGTGGCCTGACCTGTTCATGACAACTACAGGCCTCTCTAGTCTTCAGGTGACCTGAGATTGGTTGGTTTTCATGGACTGTTTGTTACCTACTAGGGCAGTGTTACTCTGCCCCAGCCTTCCTACTCACATTATCCGTTTTTAGATGGACGTTTTGGTACAACAGGAAGGTGTCTGTGCTACTGATGTGGGGGCAACACCCACTTCAGCCATGAACTCGAAGCCTTATGATCAGCTCTCAAATAACCACCAGTGGATGGTCAGTTTGGTGCCTCCCTAGCTGTCTTTCTGGGCCCCATGGTCCATGATGGTGTGGGCCAAGAGAGGACTATGATTAGAGGCAGAGTGCAATTAAAATCCAAACATATATGAGTGGTATGTGTATGTGAGAAAGAGACTGTCTCATCAAATGACTGCTTTTTATTACACCCAGAGCCATGTGGATTGTAATCATCTGGTTTGAATTGTCCATCTTTTCATTGCCAAGCACAAAGATTTGGCTACATTATCATGATGAAGATGAGAAAACACAGTTCAAGTACCACCTCTAGGGAGAGATGTCCCCGAAGCTGTTCACTACATGGAAAGAGGGCCGGGTCCCCTGACTTGAGTCACATTTTGGAACATCTCAGGCATATGATCTAAGACACCACCACTGACAATACACAAGAACAAGTCCCTGCTAGCCTTTCCACCAGGAAGACTCCAGGACTTCAAGATAGAAATCAGTCAATATGCTATGCGCCAGTGCTGAACATTTTGGTTTGCGTGGAGATCCAGTCAGATTCTCCACTCTGTCTGCAGCTCAGAACTCAAACAAATCAGTCATATCTGCTGGGAAAGAAGGTTGGAGAGCAAGCTGGTGGAGCATCTCTGTTCTTGGAACACAGGAACCGTGAAGCGTGTCTGCCTGTACCTTCATTCTGCACACTGTCTTCACTCTACTGGGAACAAGAGTGCTGGTGAGAGCCAGAGGCCAACCACATGAATGACTGGTCCAGCCTCAACTGGGACTGGCTTGGCCCTTGGGAAGCCTGTGTTCTCACCTGTGAAGCTGCAAAATAACCAATGCATTTTTATAAGCCTCTGCAAACCAGTATTTTGGCCACCTCATGCGAAGAGTTGACTCATTGGAGAAGACCCTGACGCTGGGAGGGATTAGGGGCAGGAGGAGAAGGGGACGACAGAGAATGAGATAGCTGGATGGCATCACTGACTCGATGGATGTGAGTCTCAGTGACCTCCGGGAATTGGTGATCGACAGGGAGGCCTGGCATGCTGCGATTCATGGGGTCGCAAAGAGTCGGACACGAATGAGCGACTGATCTGATCTGATCTGATCTGCAAACCAAGGAGAACAGAAATCAAAACAGCTGGAAGAAACAAGCTAAGGCATTAAAATTAGTTTTTGATCATAAAACCACTGGAGGTTTCCTGGGAAATTACCCTCCCAAACTCTCATTTATGGGAAGACAAGGAGAGCAGAAATCAAATAGTTTGGTTACAGGTGAAGGGGGAGAGCTCTCAGCACGTCAGGTCGTGAGTTCTGGATGTTAGGGTTCAGGGAAACATGCCAGTGAAGGGCCAGGAAATAAACACCACACAGCAAGGCCATGAGCAGGATACTCTACATGCTCAGTGAAAACTCCTAGACAAATTCAGCTTAAATATTGTATCTTTAATGCTTTGTAGAAGGGCTGGGGAAGGAGAGTGGGGTGAGAAAACAAAGTAGCTAGATTAAAATTTCTTTCATGTAATGAGATAGGCAAAATATAGCTAAAAATAATAATATGTCTAAGTGTAAGTCTTGAGGAATACAGCTCTTTTTATTAAATAAGAAGTAACTTTTAATTAGACTAATGTTCCTCCTTTGGTTTCAAATAGTCCTGATTCTCTTAAGATGCTAATTGTCTACACCCTTCATGTGTCTTATGACTGTAATTTTAACTTTTAAAGCAGCTGGACGATGTAAATATGGATCTGTGAAAAGCAGAATATATACACAATACTATATATACATGTTATATACACAATGTATATATACACACAATAAATGTCATGTCAAGCTTTCCTATCATTTACCAACTTATTAAATTTTTTATAAAAATGGTACAATTAGCACCAGAACACTGAAAAAACAAGGAGATATGTTGCTGAATCAAAAACTTCTGGCTTCTCATCCTTTATAACTCCTCTGAAGGTAGTTAGCAAGATTCTTCTTTTAATCCCTGGCCATGCTTTGCCACTCTGCCATCTTTAGTGTAGGTTTGTGGATATTCATAATGTCCTTGCTTAACAACTGTCATAGGAAGCAAATTCTGTTCATTCATCTCAAATATCCGGTTCTGCTGCTGCTGCTGCTGCTAAGTCGCTTCAGTCGTGTCCGATTCTTTGCGACCCCATAGATGGCAGCCCACCAGGCTCCCCCGTCCCTGGGATTCTCCAGGCAAGAACACTGGAGTGGGTTGCCATTTCCTTCTCCAAAGATGAAAGTGAAAAGTGAAAGTGAAGTCGCTCAGTCATGTCCGACTCTTAGCGACCCCAAGGACTGCAGCCTACCAGGCTCCTCCGTCCATGGGATTTTCCAGGCAAGAGTACTGGAATGGGTTGCCATTGCCTTCTCCAAATATCCTGTTCACTCCCCATCAATCAGGGCCCAAGCCATGTCCCAGCCCCTCCTAGAGTTGTCCTCTCCTGACCACACTAGTGCACATCCACCCAACTTCTTCCTAAATTCCTGCAACACTCTCTTTGGTATCACTGAAAATTCAAAACTTACCACCTGACATTGTCATTTACATACATAGACATATAATATACAAAATGCAGTATGTAAGATATATGTAAAATATATGAAAATTATATAGAGTCCCTTGAAATAAAGAATTCTATTGAATTGGTTTCAGATGACTTGGTGTATTTTTCCTTGTCCTCTGCTTGTATGATATTCATCTGAAATTCAATTATTATTAGAACTGCAAGAAATAGAGGAATAGGATCTTACCTCCTAGAGGTTCCATGTCAGAGTCCCACGTTCCCTGGTCTCATGCTCCCTTGAGCTCTCCTCTCTCTTTCATCTCCAACTTTTTTTTCTTTTTATAGGTTTTTGTACAATATTTTCTCTTTACCTTTTTATTCTGAAGTACGTTTCATAACTTCCATTCTTTATTGTATAATGTTTCTCAGAAGACAAAGTACACACTCTTATCCTCACACCAGCTCTGTGTTTAGGAGCTGTTTGACTTTGTCTCTATGTTTGACTTACATTTTCATATTTCACAATATTACCACATGCCAGGCGAGGCAAACATTTTCCTGTCCGCTTCTTATTTTGACCCATGTCATGCTAAAATGAAGCAAAAGAAAGGGTTGCAGACAGACCATTGAATGCTTTGTTTAAGATGCTGGCCTTTTATAATTACATTTCATATTTTCCAAAGACGAGCCCATGCATCAGAGGTCTGGCCAGTCATTTGGTGCCTTCTGGCAGGACACAAAGAGCCACAGGCTGGGAAAATCAGATCTGATTTAATGAACATCAAAGTGGCCACCACATTCCTAGAACCACTCTGAATAAACTGTTTTCTGCAGTCAAAATAACTATACTACCTAAAGCAATCTACAGATTCGATGCAATTTCTATCAAATTACCAGTGGTAATTTGAGTAATTCTGTGTTTTCTATCAAATTACCAATGGTAATTTGGTAATTCTGTGTTTTTCACAGAACTAGAACAAAAAATTTTACAGTGTGTATGGAAATACAAAACACCCTGAAGAGCCAAAGCAATCTTGAGAAAGAAAAGCAGGAACTGACAGAATCAGGCTCCCTGAATTCAGACTATACTACAAGCTACAGTAATCAAAACACTGGTACTGACACAAAACCCAAAATATATGGCATAGTTCAATAGAACAGGATAGAAAGTTCAGAAAGAAACCCACACACCTATGGTCAATTAATCTAGGACAAAGGAGGCAAGATGATGCAATGGAGAAAAGACAGCCTCCTCAATAAGCTGAGCGGAGAAAGCTGGACAGCTACATGTATAAGAATGAAATCAGAACACTCCCTAACACCATCCACAAAATATAAACTCCAAATGGATTAAAGACCTAAATGTAAGGACAGACACTATAAACTTCTTAGAGGAGAAGAACATAGGCAGAACACTCTCTGCCACAAATCACAGTAATATCTTTTTTGAACCACCTCTTAATGAATATAAAAACAAAAAATAAGCAAATTGGACCTCATTAAACTTAAAGGTTTTTGCACAAGATATCATAAACAAGACAGAAGACAATCAACATAAAGGGGGACAATATTTCCAAATGATGCAACTGCCAAGAGATTACTCTCCAAAATATTCAGGCTTTCCAGGAGTCATATGTGAGAGTTGGACTATAAACTAGACTGAGTGCTGAAAAATTGATGCTTTCATACTGTGGTGCTGGAGAAGACTCTTGAGAGTCCCTTGGACAACAATGATAATGAACCAGTCAATCTTAAAAGAAATCAACCCTGAATATTCATTGGCACGACTGATGCTGAAGCTCTAATACTTTGGACACTTGATGCGAAGAGCCTACTTACTGGAAAAGACCCTGATGCTGTGAAAGACTGAGGGACAGAGGAGAAGGGCAGCGAAGAGGATGAGATGGTTAGATGGCATCTTCAACTCGACGGCTGTGAGTTTGAGCAAACTCCAGGACACGGTGAAGGACAGGGAAGCAGGGTGTGTTGCAATCCATGGGGTCGCAAAGAGTTGTACATGACTGAGCAAGGTAACAATAACAATAACATGCAGAGGTTCACAAAGAAATGTGACTGGAAGGGGTGACTACAATTGGGAGTTGATATCAGTCAGTTCAGTTCAGTCGCTCAATCCTGTCAGACTCTTTGCGACCCCATGGGCTGCAGCATGCCAGGCCACCCTGTCCATCACCAACTCCTGGAGCTTACTCAGACTCATGTTCATTGAGTCAGTGATGCCATCCAACCATCTCATCCTCTGTCATTTCCTTCTCCTCCCGCCTTCAATCTTTCCCAACATCAGGGTCTTTTCCAATGAGTAAGTTCTGTGCATCACATGGCCAAAGTATTAGGAGTTTCAGCTTCAATATCAGTCCTTCCAATGAATATTCAGGGCTGATTTCCTTTAGGATTGACTGGTTGGATCTCCTTGTAGTCCAACGGACTCTCAAGAGTCGTCTCCAACACCACAGTTCAAAAGCTTCAATTCTTCGCGCTCAGCTTTCTTTATAGTCCAACTCTCACATCCATACATGACTACTGGGAAAACCATAGCTTTGACTAGATGGCCCTTTATTGGCAAAGTAATCTCTCTGCTTTTTAATATGATATCTAGGTTGGTCTAGCCTTTCTTCCAAGGAGTAAGCATCTTTTAATTTCATGGCTACAGTCAACATCTACAGAGATTTGGGAGCCCCAAAAGATAAAGTCTTACTGTTTACATTGTTTCCCCATTTATTTGCCATGAAGTTATGGGACCGGATGTTGTGATTTTAGTTTTCTGAATGTTGAATTTTAAGCCAATATTGTCACTCTCCTTTTTCACTTTCATCAAGAGGCTTTTTAGTTTTTCTTCATTTTCTGCCATAAGGGTGGTGTCATCTGCATACCTGAGATTATTGATATTTCTCCTGACAATCTTGATTCCAGCTTGTGCTTCATCCAGCCCGGCATTTCACATGATGTACTCTGTATATAAGTTAAATTAGCAAGGTGACAATATAAAGCCTTGATGTACTCCTTTCCCGATTTGGAAGCAGTCTGTTTTTCCACATCCAGTTCTAACTGTTGCTTCTTGACCTGCATACAGATTTTTAGGAGGTAGGTCAGGTGGTCTGGTATTCCCATCTCTTTAGGAATTTTCCACAGTTTGTTGTGATTCCCCCAGTCAAAGGCTTTGGCATAGGCAATAAAGCAGAAGTAGATGTATTTCTAGAACTAGCTTGCTTTTTTGATAATCCAATGGATATTGGCAATTTGATCTCTGGTTCCTCTGCTTTTTCTAAATCCAGCTTGAATATCTGGAAATTCATGGTTCAAATACTGTTGAAGCCTGGCTTGGAGAATTTTGAGCATTACTTGCTAGTGTGTGAGATGAATGCAATTGTGCAGTAGTTTGAACACTCTTTGGCATTGCCTTTCGCTGGGGTTGGAATGAAAACTGACCTTTTCCAGTCCTGTGGCCACTGCCGAGTTGTCCAAATTTGCTGGTATATTGAGTGCAGCACTTTCACAGAATCATCTGTTAGGATTTGAAATAGCTCAACTGGAATTCCATCACCTCCACTAGCTTTGTTCATAGTGATGCTTCCTAAGGCCCATTTGACTTCACATCCAGGATGTCTGGCTCTAGGTGAGTGATCACACTATCATACTTATTTGAGTCATGAAGACCTTTTTTGTATAGTTCTTTTGTGTGTTCTTGCCACCTCTTTTTAGTATCTTCTGCTTCTCTTAGGTCCATACCATTTCTGTCCTTTATTGTGCCCATTTTTGCATGAAATGTCCCTTTTATATCTCTAATTTTCTTAAGAGATCTCTATTCTTTCCCATTTTATTGTTTTCCTCTATTTCTTTGTATTGATCACTAAGGAAGGCTTTCTTATCTCTCCTTGCTATTCTTTGGAACTCTGCATTCAAATAGGTATATCTTTCCTTTTCTCCCTTGCCTTTAGCTTCTTGTCTTTTCTCAGCTATTCATAAGGCCTCCTCAAACAACCATTTTGCCTTTTTGCATTTCTTTTTCTTGGGGCTGTACAATGTCACAAACCTCCATTCATAATCTTAGGCACTCTGTCTATCATATCTAATCCCTTGCATCTATTTGACACTTCTGTATAATAAGGTATTTGATTTCGATCATACCTGAATGGCTGCAAAGAATGTAATCAATCTGATTTCAGTAGTGACCATCTGGTGATGTCCATGTGTAGAGTTTTCTCTTGTATTGTTGGAAGAGGGTGTTTGCTATGACCACTGCGTTCTCTTGGCTAAACTCTGTTAGCCTTTGCCCTGCTTCATTTTGTACTCCAAGGCCAAATTTGCCTGTTACTCCAGGCGTCTCGTGACTTTCTACTTTTGCATTCCGGTCCCCTATACTGAAAAGGACATCTTTTTGGGGTGTTTGTATTAACACCCAAATTATCTAGAATTATCTAGAAGGTCCTGTAGGTCTTCATAGAACTGTTCAACTTCAGCTTTTCAGTATTACTGCAATTACTGGGAGTTGATATACTACTTAATAAATGACAGGGAGTAGGAGAAAAAGGCATCTTGAAAAAAACAGGTGACTTGGGTGAGGAGGGATACTTATGGGAGAACAAATAACATTTAGGAAAGATAAATGATACTTCAGGTGGATATATGGGAGATAAAGGAGTTTTGTGAAAATGTTTGTTCATCTGGTGCTTTTTTTCAAAATAAAAAGTCTTTTTCCAAGACTTTTTCCAAAAAGCAAAGCAAAAATAGATAGATAGGTAGATAGGTAAAGAAAAGGTGAAACGTCTTAGGCAAATCTTATTTATCCATGAGGAACTTTCTCTAATTTTAACACTGTCTCCAAAAGTAAATTAAAAGTCAATTAAACCTGACTCTTTTATAGCTGAATAATACACAGCTTATTTATCCATTCATCTGTTAATGGTCATCTAGGTTACTTCCATGTCCTAGCTATTGTAAATAGTGCTGCAATGAACACTGGGGTTCATGTGTCTTTTTGGAATTTGCTGTATGATGCAGGGAACTCAAAGCTGGTGCTTTGTGGCAACGTAGAGGGGTGGAAAGGGGAGGGAGGTGGGAGGGAGGTTCAAGAGGGAGGGGACATATGCATACCTATAGCCGATTCAAGTCAGTGTATGGCAGAAACCGTCACAATATTGTAAAGTAATTATCCTCTAATTAAAAATAGAAACATTTTTAAAGTTCATTCATTTAAAAGGCAAAAAAAAAAAACTTAGGCAACTCAGGCAAACCTTATTTCTCCATGAGGAAAGACCTATGAATCTGTGTTTAAAGTTACATATAGTAAGCTTTATGCCTCTATTAACAACTGTAATACATCAAAATATTGATGGTAGCCATAACATCAGTATCTAAATCTTTGGGTTTATATATAGTGATAAAAAGTGGAACATGCAAAAAAGCTATCAATCAACACTACTAAATATTAATGACAAGTCTGGCTCTTTGGGTGCTGTTTAAACAGCAGGTATTAGGGCTCAATCTGAGTTTGTAAAGGATGTCCCTGGTGGCTCAAATGGTAAAGAATCCACCTGCAATGCACATGACCCGAGTTTGATCCCAGGGTCTGGAAGATCCCCCTGGAGAGGGAATGGCTCCCTGCTCTAGTATTCCTGCCTGAAGAATTCCACGGACAGAGGAGCCTGGTGGGCTAACAGTCCATGGGGTCGCAAACAGTCAGACATGATTGAATGACTACACTATTGCTTAGAATATGGAAAACTCAACAGTGCTGGTTTTTAAATCTGCTTAAAAGTAAGTTAGATGCAGAGAAACATCACTTAAAATGCTATATAAATTTTCATCATACAGATGTAATACAAAAATACTTTCCTTTAATAAAGATTTTCTCATCATCTTTAATGGAAAACAATGAAATGTCATGGAAACAGTCCAGTAGGGAAACTTTTATGATTTATCATTCCAAATCATATATTTTTCCTTCAAAGTCTGTGTATACTGTGCTTTTGTTTTCAAAATTTGGTCATCATACACATTTGACCCATCTGCAGACACATGAGATACTGTAAAGGCATCAGTTGCAAATTCAGCATCAACTGGAAAGAAAAGGAAAGAATTATATTCTTTACCTAAAATACTTGAGTTAACTAAGTATTAGTAAAAATAAAAAACAAAAAAGACTGCCAAAAACCTGAGACCTTTCCTAGTGTTCCGAAGAATGAAATATATCTATAGATGGCACCACATAAAATACAAGATTACAATTTTATAATCTGCTCATAGTCGCATGTGTGACTGAGTATCAGAGTTTCTGGTTTTCTCATCCTTCACTCATTTACTCAGTAACTATGTGCAAAGGTGCGCATAGTGACAAGCACTGGAATTATAAGGTGAAGGTGACCCAGTCCACCCTGAAAAATGAAATGCAAACTGGAAAAATAGACAAACGGGCAATTTCCATACAGAGTCATAAATACAAAGACAGCTATAAAAGATGGCACAAGGAACACTCAGAAGGGACAGCCAGCTTTGTGTCAATACTGCCAGCTTTTTGGTGGAAGTGATATATATGTTGAAAAGCAGAGACATTACTTTGCCAACAAAGGTCCATCTAGTCAAGGCTATGGTTTTTCCAGTGTTCATGTATGGATGTGAGAGTTGGACTGTGAAGAAGGCTGAGCGCCGAAGAATTGATGCTTTTGAACTGTGGTGTTGGAGAAGACTCTTGAGAGTCCCATGGACTGCAAGAAGATCCAACCAGTCCATTCTGAAGGAGATCAGCCCTGGGATTTCTTTGGAAGGAATGATGCTAAAGGTGAAACTTCAGTACTTTGGCCACCTCACGCGAAGAGTTGACTCATTGGAGAAGACTCTGATGCTGGGAGGGATTGGGGGCAGGAGGAGAAGGGGACGACAGAGGATGAGACGGCTGGATGGCATCACTGACTCGATGGACATGAGTCTGAGTGAACTCCGGCAGTTGGTGATGGACAGGGAGGCCTGGCGTGCTGTGATTCATGGGGTCGCAAAGAGTTGGACACGACTGAGTGACTGAACTGAACTGAACTGATATATATGTAGCTACCTGAAGGACAGGAAAAAGTACAAGAGATAGAGAGGGGAGAAGCACATACAAAGACCAGAGATGAGAAAGTGCACCTGTGGGATCCTACACAGTCTGGCTGGTTAGATGCAGAGCTGAGGGGCAGAGTAGGGTGGTAAAGAGATAAAGCCAACTTTTTTGGCTGGACCCAAATTGATGTGAGTGTTTGGAGCTTTTCCTGAGAATAAAAGATAAACTGGTGACAAAGTCAGTGACAGAGAATTTTAAAGTCACCCACCAAGTGACAGCTACACAAATGTGACTGCTTGAGTCTGGGTTTCTTAGCCTTAACGACTACCAACACTTGAGAAGTTGATGAACTCCACGTTTTCTGAGAATAGTGTCATGTGTAGGCAGATAGTTCCACAGGGATGGAGGAAGTAGAAGGATATAACCAGAAATAAGAAGAAATACATAGACCTTTAGAGATTGTTTTTCAAGCTATGGAACATGATGAATAAATGAGGAAGAAGGATATTTTTCACTATGACCACTCATACTTTCACATTTTTCATTAGCTATGTATAAGAAAAAAATACTTAACATGGCATCTGTTATCCAAACAATGGAAAGAGATCCCATTTACTGCTTACAGAGTATTTCAGAAATCAATGTCTAAATTTAATTCATACGTTTTGGCAACATACCTTTTCTTATTTCTCTAGTTATACTCCTGTCCAACTCCTGCTGCATCTGAAATAAGTCAAATATTATTTATGTTTAAGATAAACAAGAGATATTATCATAGGCATGACATAAAACTTACTAAATGTAACTTTTAAATAATACTTTTAGAGACTAGACCTAACTTCAAGATTACTTCAGTAGAAAAAAAATCACATAAATAAAAGAAAATGAATTCCTACTTATTCTGCTTATAGATAACAGAACCATATATATAGAATCCTATTTAGATTAATCTGATAAAAAGTGCATTAAATATCAGTCTATAGTACACATAATTTCAGAGAATTAGGGAGTGACCCATAATCCTAGGAATGACCCACAAGATTACTATCTTCTCCCCCAACAGCTCCTGCCCTAAATATGTACTTCTGAGACCTTTGATTTCTAGGTGAGGATTGTGTTCAAATGGAGGAATCTAAGTCGAATGCTAATAAGGAGAACACATCTGCGATTTTCTTTACACTTTTCCATTTAACGAAAAGACAGAAAATTACACACAAGAAACAATGTACCAGCAAGTTTCAATTCTGAAGATGTTTAGTGAGAAGGATTCTCTTATAAGTGTTAATTTCAGAACTATGTCCCCTTAGAAGGGGAAGGTCCCACAGGGGTCACTGCAGGGTTGAGGAACAGAGAAGTCACAGCTGCAGTGCCTCTGGCCACTCTTTAGCTAAAGACTCTATACTTGGCTGTTTTATATAACACGGTTCCACGCAGAAGCTTTTTTTTTTTTTTTTCCAAAGAAAGGCTGTTTTCTTTGGAAAAACAAACAAACAAAAAACAACTTTTTTTAAGGTATGAAAGTCATTGATTTAGTCAAAGTTCCTAATTCTACAAAAGAAGTAACAAAGGCAATGTCCTTCTTACTGATTCCAGAGTCCTATGCCAGCTACTTCCTCAGATTAAGGAAAAAACACATAGATTTTAAACTATCAGATCAGATCAGATCAGTCGCTCAGTCGTGTCCGACTCTTTGCGACCCCATGAACCGCAGCATGCCAGGCCTCCCTATCCATCACCAGCTCTCGGAGGTCACTCAGACTCACATTCATCGAGTCAGTGATGCCATCCAGCCATCTCATCCTCTGTCGTCCCCTTCTCCTCCTGCCCTCAATCCCTCCCAGCATCAGAGTCTTCTCCAATGAGTCAACTCTTCCATGAGGTGGCAAAATACTGGAGTTTCAGCTTTAGCATCATTCCTTCCAAAGAAATCCCAGGGCTGATCTCCCAGTGGACCGTTGATCTCTTCAGTCCAGGACTCTCAAGAGTCTTCTCCAACACCACAGTTCAAAAGCATCAATTTTCGGCGCTCAGCCTTCTTCACATAGATAAAATGAATATGTAAAACCATGCTATATAGTTCAATAATGCTTGTGGCGTGACATGACTTTCTAAGTAAATGTGTTTTAAATGCATGAACAAGAATAAAATCAATATCAAATTCCTATTTGTAGCAATTGATATAGTTAATTTAGAAAGCATAAATATTTTTTAGACACAGGACAGGGAACTTGAAGGAATCTTTTGTTGATCAAGCAGGCCAAAACTGAAGCGATTCAACCTTAAAAGGATGTTTGTTCATTCCCTCTAGATAAAACCTGGCTTGCTAAAATGAGTCAACAATGAATTATCCACATTTTGGGTTATTGAGGACAAAATTTAAAATACACAACAGATTTCTCTTTACTGTTTAGCATACTTCTATCCAAGCTCTCATCATCAGTTGGTATATACAAAAAGTATGCATATAATCTCATTTATAATCTAAATCTGGTCAGAAATTGCAGTTGAACTTCATTTCCTCAGCCTGAAGTTTCAAGGGGAGGACTTATACTCCTACCCTCCTTATGAGAAGCGAGGAGATTTACCTAACAGGTGAGTCTGGCAGAAGGAACTACGAAGTGCTTGCTTGGTTCTGAATCTCTTCTTTGAAAAGGTGTATGTTTCCACAGCACCGTGAACTTGGGTCTACAGTAGGCAGCCTGCCCCTGGGAGGGGTCAAGCATTTGCTTCCTCCTCCTAGGCCTACATGGGGAAGTGTCTGACTTGGGATGAAGTGTTTGGAGGCCCGCTGTGACTGCACAGTAAAGCACATCCTCCAGGTTCATGGCTCTCAAGTACTAAGACCCAATGTAGCTGCAGTGCTTTCAAAGAAATCTTAGACTGCTCTTCTATGATGGCAAGAAGCCAAATGAGAAAACAGGTTGAGACTGCATTTAGCAAAGGCTATTTTTCTCTGCATCATCAACATCATGAAAACACCATCAAAACCATAAACCTGTGTGCACTGACTGAAATGGATATTTTAATCATAATGACTACACAGTGAAAACTAGTTGCAGGTTAAAGACTCCCCATCATTGCTATATCTCAGTCATCATTCATTCAGGTGATGTAAAAACAGAGACAAAAGTGAGCTTCATTTACAATTTTTTAATATTTGATTTAACTACAAACTTAGAAACGTTCTAAAACTGCTTAGCAAGATTTTTTTAGAAATTTAAATCAAAATTCTGTAAGTAAAATAGCAGTTAAAGATGTACACTTGTATAAGAAAATAACAAAAAAATGTTAACCTAAAACTAGAAATTAATCTTTGATTAAGTATTACAAGTTTGTTTAATTCATTAAAAGGATTTATCTAGTATTTCTTCAAATAAAAAACATCCATATGTGGTTAGTGTTTAGATGCCAGTCATTCACTTATGCTTAGGGGTAGAAAAACTGCAGTGGGTGCAGCAGAGCCTGGAAATGATTATGAACCACTGCCAAAGTGAAATAATTTAGAAAGTAAATCAAACAGCTGAAAGTACACTTTTGGTTACTAGACAATAAGATTTCATTTCTAAAGTTGAATTTAAATGCAGATTTTCAAGAAATTTAAGAATTTAATAAGTATCTCTTAAAAATGAGAGATCTGAGGACAAAAAAAATCATTAAATGTCTCCTTGATTATCACAGTTAAGTATGGTTTTACTTAGTGTGCATAAGTCAAAAAAACCCACAGAAGTTCACTAAATTAAAAACAAGGATCATTCATATCAGAAATCTGAAACCCAATGAAAAAAATAGAATAGAACTAGCCTTGGTCAAGTAAGTCTTTATGCTGTCATTTGAATGGCATGGAATTGAGGTAGAAAACCCTCTGTTTGCTCTTGAAATAACATTTGTGTTGAACCTTGAAGCAGGATTGAAATTTCCAACAGAAGAGGAATCCAGGACTAGCCTTGTGCTAAGAGTACTGTGTATAGATCTCTTCTGTTTCTCCACCTCAAGTTCAGTGCTGATCTCTCTCAGCCTTTCATCAGTCCTGGGGAAGATGGAAAACACCAATTTCATTCATGTTTCTCTAAATGATTGGCAGTTTTTAAAGTTGCCATAGAGTAAATGGAATTCCTATTGAACTGTTTGAACACCGAAAAAGACAGAGCAGACCTCCTGTAAACAATGACAGTTGTAACCTTGTTCTAAAGAAGTACACATGTATCTAGGGCTCCTCAAGGAACAAGCTACAGTTGGGAGAGGAGAGAAAGGACATCAGAGGGAAAGGGAGGTGGCTTCACAGTGACATCTGCTGCCCTCTGGGACACACCTGCCTGAAGGAAACAGTTCAGGGATGAAGAAACACACCATCCCACAAAGTCACTTTCAAGTGTTTCCTTTCACCACCCTTGTATATACATTTCACTCATGACCTCGGAGAAATTAAGCATTTGGCTCTGAGGTATCATCTAGAGCCACAACCTCAAGGGGAGGATGAGAAAGTCAGTGGGTGAGACTGAAAAGAGCTAAAACAGCCCCAGGAATAATTACAAGTATCCCCTGCTTTCCCAAAGTTCACTTTATTTTACTTCACTTCTACTATGGGCCTATGCCAGCACCTGTTTCTGATGGTCCATATATATATATATATTTATATATATTTGTCTTCAGTATATATATATCTGAAGACAAATTTTGGTCTCATTTAAAAGCCAAAACTCTAAACAGTAGTGTATGTTTTGGAGCGAGAGGCATCGCGCTCCCCAAGCAGGGAAACCGGCCCCACCGTGCTCCTTCCCTGGGAGCCACACCCCACATCTCAGCATCAAGTCCTGCAGCCTTGAACCTTGTCTGGGATCACCTGTACTTCACTTGGGCATATTCAACTAGCATATGACCCATTGACTTTCTCACCCACTGACTTTCTCATCCTCCCCTTGAGATTGTGGCTCTAGATGATACCTCAGAGCCAAATGCTTAATTTCTCCAAGGTCAAGAGTGAAACGTATATACAAGGGTGGTGAAAGGAAACATTTGAAAGCATATTTTATCATCGACTAGCAGAATGTGTCCTCGGGTACCTGCTTCTTTGCTTTATGCTGTTTTGGCTTATGAAAGGCGTCCTAGGCAGGCTCTGCTTTCAGATAGTGGGGAAAGCTGGACTAGACACTGGAGGTGGGATCTGCCCTTTCCATTCTCCACACACTCCCTCGGTCAGGTCACTATATTATTTCTAGCCACTTTGTGATTTATCCTGCCTTTCATCCCTGTGTTACTTTCCCTCCTTTTCACAAGCATGCCTCTACATAGTGTGGAAAAACTTGATACAGTACTAATAGTTTGTCTAGGGGCGCCCCCTTAGCAGTGGCTATCCAGTTAGCTTTCACTTCCTAGTAATCTCAGGAACTGCGGTCTATAAAAATTAGGCTTTAGAGACAGATTAATGAAGTAAATTTATTTTCTGTGATTCTGTGTTTTGACTTACTTGTCTAGTTTATCTTGCAATGACTTTCTGACTTCAAGTTTTACTAGGTAGAGATGCTTATATTTTTCCAACTCGTCTTTATTAGAATCTTCTTGCAAAGTTTTCATCTTAGAGAGTTCAGATTCTAAGTCTTTAATCCTGAGTGCCATCTGTTGAGATCTTGCTTGTTGTAACTAAGGCAAGTTGAAATAGATAACATTTTAAAAATAATTATAACTTGGAAAATTATATTTGTTTCCTTTAGTTTTGAGTCAGTGTTTCAGAGAGTGATTATAAAGGTGAAAACAAAAAGAGCAGAAGTTTAAAACAATTATCAATGTGAAGTGAATTAAATCTGAATTATAAAATTAAAGTGGAATGACTGTTATAGTAGTACTTATATAATCTGATAATTCAAAGAATACAAGGATCAACTTAAAATTTTAAAAATTGCATGAGACAACTTAAGAATAATTCAAGAGGATGGTATCAGTTCTAAACCACAATATTTTCTTTTCTTCCTAATGGCCCTATTTTATACCAACTGGTCTTATAAGTAAGAGGATTCTCAAGTGAGAATCATTCTGTTAGGACAATTTAGTGAAAACTGGGGGGGAAACTGAAATATTTAAAGGGAAAACAAGTGCCCCCCCCATTCCAGAAATCTACAAAACATACTGCTCTAAGGGAGGTAGAGGAAACACACAAGTTGTATATGTCTGAAATGTAATATACAGTGAAAGTGATTTCAAGCACATGACAGATCAACAAATTAACCTACAAAAACAGGTTGACTTCTTTTCATTTCTCTATAACATTCTGTCTTGCTCTTTCTTCAGTAGCCTGTTGATACTGCTCTACTTGACTGTGTTCTATCATATTCATTTCTATATGAATTTTGAGGATCACTACATCTTGCTCCAACTTCTTTTTCTTCTCTCTAGTTTTTTTCACATTTCTTTTGCATTCATTCCATAGATAATAACTCCTGTTGAAATACTTGATTTTTCTGCATCCAAGTGCAGACATTTTGAAGATGCAGTTTCCAGCTCTGCTGGAAAATCACCAATCTTCAAGAAGAAAATGAGACCATTTGGTAATGAGGAATGTGGATTAAGCACAGCCGAATTCAAACCCAGGATCAAATTAAAAGGATGGTATGTGTATTGTAGAATGTAGGACCAGGGATTACTCAGAGAATCAAGAAAGATGTTCACACCACCAAGATTCACAAAATATATTCTTCACTGTCATCTTTGTCAAACAACATTTGCACTTGATTTTATACTCTTTTATTGTTCTACAACAATATTTTTCTATCTTTCCTCCATAAAATGACTACAAGTCCCCTCTTAGTAGAACACCTCTTAATCCTTCCCTCATCTTAATGTCCCAGGGTTTTAAAGTAGTTTAAGGGATACTATATTGAGTTATCTAGGGCTAAGTTAATAAATGCCTCTCAAAAGAAGTCTGTGAGAATAAGACTCTAATTAATAAATCTTATAAATACAGAGTCTAATCCCATAAGCCTTTTCCTGAACTACAAAGACTTTTGCTAATTTGAATTGCAGTCCAAAGAGAAATGATTTGCAAAGATAAAGAAATCCCATCTCCTAACAGTTTACAGAGATGATCCATACATTTTTCTGAACAGCAACAACAAAAAATGCCTCATTCTTGTAATCACTAATTGCCCACTTTGGGGCAATTAATAATGTAGTCACCTACATGGGAAAAGGAATTGAAAAAGAATGAATATATGTATAACTGAATCAATTTCCTGTACATCTGAAACTAACACAAAATTGTAAAGCAACTATACTCCAATATAACAGAAAAATAAAATTTAAAAAATGTCGTTGCTCCCATGGACTTCAAGGAGCCTCATTAAAGTGGCCTCTTCTACCTGTCTCCCTCCAGACCACAGGCCCTACAATCCTCTCCCTGACTCACTCCATTCCTAGTGATCATGAATCCTGACACCCTTCATTTTTAGTGGACAAGCTTGTATCTAAATGATATTAATTGATACTGAAAATGAGAATTATGAGCAAATTGTCAAAATATTCTACTGCTGCTGCTGCTGCTGCTAAGTCGCTTCAGTCGTGTCCAACTCTGTGTGACCCCGTAGACTGCAGCCCACCAGGCTCCGCTGTCCCTGGGATTCTCCAGGCAAGAACACTGGAGTGGGTTTCCATTTCCTTTTCCAATGCATGAAAGTGAAAAGTGAAAGTGAAGTTGCTCAGTTGTGTCCGACTCGTAGCGACCTCATGGACTGCAGCCTACCAGGCTCCTCAGTCCATGGGATTTTCCAGGCAAGAGTACTGGAGTGGGGTGCCATTGCCTTCTCCAAAAGTAAATCATAAATAGCAGTGGGAAGATTAAATCAAGAAGAATTTTGCTAAAGCTCACCACTTGAGTCCCAAATTATGTTTTAATGACAAGTAGATGCATTTAAAGAGTTGAGAGGCTTTAAGAATAAATGATTCAAGGCTAAAATGTTTCCCATATTAACTCAAATTGATGTGAATAAACATAAAATTATACCAACAAATATGACACAAAGCTATGACAAGCTACCAAAGCCAAAGTACGATATAGCCTCTGGGAAACCTGGAATTGACTGTCAAGGTAATCCATGAAACTGAAGCTTAATTTTGAAATGTTCATTTTAGGTTTGAGCATTTCATTTATCTGCTTCATCACGATACTGACATGTGGTAACATAAAGATTAAAATTATTACCTTAATAGTAAAAGAGTAAATCACTAATATCTGTCTGTATTAACAATTTAGAACTGAATCTCTTAATATTTCATAAGACAGGATGTCTCTACTCAAAGTAAAGCATTTCCTGGGTCTAATTTTTATTTGCTGGATACAAGTTGTGCTTTTAGGCTGGTTTAGAGACTATAGATTCACACCCTATGTATTTTTTATATTCAACTAGATTCAACATTTAGCCAGAATCAAGCCAAAATCAAAACTTTGAATTTTCTTTCAGGAAGTCTGAGAATTATTTCTCCTTCTGGATACTTACTTCTCTTTCCGCTTTTTCATTTTTGTACTGATACATTCTCTCTTTTAAATGATTACATTCCCGAATTAACTCCTTGTTTCTTTCCTCCAGCATCAGACTTCGTTTCTCACTTTCAGCATGAAGTTTTCTCATGATCTGCTGATAATACTGGTCTTGGACGCTAATGACTGTCTTCTCCTTACTTTTGGCTTTGTTTTGTGCATCATCCAGTTGCTGTCGGAGCAACATGTTTTCACTCCGGAGTTGAGATAATGTTTCCCCTAAGGAGTTCTGTTTTCCAAGGTATTTATTCACTTTGCCTTGTTCATTCGGATACATGTGTTCAATTTCCTGCCTTTGACACTGTGCTTGGCGAAGGTCTCTCTGGACACGTTCTAACATCAAAATCTTTTCTCTAAGATTATCTCTCGTGTGCTGCAACTTGATTTTTATCTGATGGAATTCACTTTCCTCTGTAGAAAGTTGCTGGGAAAGCGCCTCATTCTTATCTTTTAGGTTAGCCACATCAGACTTCATTTTGTCCTGCAAGCATAACCACTCATCTTCTGCTTTCTGGAAGGCAATCTCCAGGTCTCTTTGTGATGTCTGACCTTGATCATGATCGTGAAAGGCAGCAGCGAGTCTAGAACGGTAGGATTCCACTTCTGTTTCCAGTCTTTGTTTGTTTTCTTTTTCTTTCTCCAGCTTAGACTTGAGCATTGTATTCTCAGCTGTCAGAACATTAAGCTGGCCTGTATACTGGGATATAGTTTTTGTTAACCTTTCCTCATTCAGTTTTATTGCCTTTTGAACATCATCATTCTTTGCTTTGACAATTTCTATGTCCTCAAAATAGTTCTTTTCCTTTTCCAGGTTCTGGTTTTTCATTGCTTCTATTTCCAGTTTTAGCATGGAAATTTCATGCTGTAGCATGTGGTTTTTGCACATCAGGTCTTTTTGTTCTTCAGGACCAGCAGAAGCCTAAGTGAAACAAAGGAGATTTTTAGCTAGTACACAATAAAGTAACATTTCATGATTTCCTCTGAAATGAAAGACTATCTTGTATGCTTATACAATGAAAGGCTGCACCAAGCGTGTCTCCAAACAGAAAAAATAAAGCTTGATACAAACCTCAGACTTTATAAAAGCAGAAATTTTCAAATGTTCAAAAATTTAAATGAAGACAATGAATCCATGAAAGTCAAAAAGAAATCCCAAGAGACTTTTCAAGAAGCTCAGACCTGGAGAGGCTTTTCTCTGAACTACAATAAACCCAGAAGGCTTAAAATATAAGATTTATAGATCTGACTACACTTAAAAATGGCATCTGATGTGAATATTTATATGATGGAAAACTACTAAATCATGAAAAGGAATGATATAATGTTATTTGCAGCAACAGGGATGGACATTATCATCCTAAGTGAAGAAAGTCAGGCAAAGACATGTATTATATCATACTGCTTATATGTGGAATCTAAAATGAACTTATTCACAAAACGGAAAGACATAGAAAAAACTGATGGTCCTCATATGGGATGGGGGGGTAGGGCAAGGGGTAAATTAGGAAGTTTGGATTAACATATACACACTAGTAGATGTAAAATACCCAGCAAGGATCTACTGTACAACATAAGGAACTACACTTAACATTCTGTAAGAAGAACCTGAAAAGGAAAATGTGTGTACGTGTGAGTGTGGGTGTGAGTGAGTGAGTGTGTATGTGTGTTCGTCACTCAGTCGTGTTTGACTCTTTGCAACCCCATGGACTGTAGCCCACCAGGCTCCTCTGTCCATGAAATTTCCCAGGCAAGAATATGGGAGTGGGTAGCCATTTCCTTCTCCAGAGGATCTTCCCAACCCAGGGATTGAACCCAGGTCTCCTGCATTGCAGGCAGATTCTTTACAGTCTGCGCCAGCAGGGAAGCCACATTTATACACACACATATACAAATATATCTGAATCACTGTGCTGTATACCTGAAACTGATGCAATATTGTAAATCAACTATAATTCAATAAACAGCACCACTTGCTGGCTTTATAAATACTGCATCTGATACCTCCTATACAGCCACTTCACAGTAAGAGTGATTACTGTGTATATATTTAAATTTATTTAAATGTATCAAATATATTAAATTTAATATTTAAATTTTAAATTTAAATTAAATTTAAATTTAAATCAATAGATTAAATTTCATACAAAGACTTTCCTTGAGAATAAGCTACCTTCTAACATTTTCATAAGCAATTATAAGAATTATACCTATTGACAACTGTACTAAGTACTTCTTCAAACATCAATTAACTCATTAGTTATAATGATTCTGGAAAGGGAGAAGTTAAAAATATAAGTAAGCTGCAGGCGTTTCACCAGGTCTTTTGACTCTACTAGTCCTCTTACATCAAACCACAGTTACTTCTCTAATACAAACATATAAATTCAAAATAAGCCTCCTATTTCATTCATGGCACATACACTAATGGTAAATAAGGTGAAATTTAGAGAGCTCTTCTTAGAAAACCATGAGATTATTTGCTGCTGCAATAAATTTCATTATCTTTCCATAATGTTTAACATAGTAATATGGGGGAAATACAATGAAAAACACTTAATAGCTATCACTAGATGTATTATTATGGCATAGCTATCACTGTTTTCAAAAGTTCTTGTACTGAAATAAGACACTACACAGAGCAGAGTGTTCATTTTCTCACAAGTAGAAGAATGACTTCCAAAATATGATCTCTGATCTGCCTATAGTTTCCTCCTTACCATCAGTGGAAGTGATAAACTACCCTAATGATGGATCAAGGAAGTGAATTCACTACCAAAACCCAGAATATCTATTATTAGTAGCAAGGGCTTCCCGCCCCACCCCCTTGGTGGGGGAGAGGCACTTTCATAAGTTTATTCTAAAGAAACAACTTTTTAAAGTGTTCAAAAGTGTTTTTACAATGGATGTAGCACTTTTTACAAATTGAAAAACAATAAATGATGTGAAAAGGTCATTGACAGGGTATTGGTTAAAGAACTGACAGTGGAGCCAAGAACGGACTCTGATTTAGACACTGAAGGTGATGACGTGCACGGAATGACGCTCACCCCAAAGCAGAGAGACTTTGTCGGGTAGTGCAGTCCATGGGGGAGCATATGCGGTCTTCCTGGCCTAAACCACAATCAGGGTTCCGGGTCCTTCGAGACAGTCGCAAAAGATTTGGGAAAATAATAAAGGCCTCTCCTTGGACGAGGCCATTGTATGTCTCTACCTGACTGCTGTGGACAAATGGATTTGAATTACAAATAGTACTTTCCTGAGCTCTCCCTGAGAGCTTTCCGTTGCAGGAGATCTGCTGGTAGGATCTTGGGAATGAGACCCAGTCTGTATTTGAGAGGGATATCGGGCAGGGGAGTGAATTCCTCTGCTCTGAGATGCCACTCGACAACTCTTCAGAATGAAGGACAATCAACTTCAATAGTGTCTGGTTTCTACCAACTGCTGGAAAAAAATTCCACGGGGAACATTCTTGCACCTCTTGAGGATGCCAGTTAACACCTGTCCTTGAGGACTCTACTGTGAGGAAGAACTCAGCTGGGAAAGCTGGAGCCAGCTCTGAGCTGTTCATGGGGAAGGTGGACTGGAGGGCTGATGGGCACAGAGGGAGGGGGGTCCATGACCCTCAGCCACCTGCCAGATTGAAGCCAAGAGGTAACTTGATGTAAAATTAGGTACCATCTTCCCTCCCAGTTCCCCTTCTCTTCTAGACCTATTCACTCACGAATGGTCCCTCAAGGCAGAAGGATCTGTTGCCTGAGGTGGGCAGAGAGCTTAACCTCTAGTTTCTACACCAGTCTCAACCCTGCGGTTTTTTTAGTATCTATTGTGTGAGCTACTGACCATGACCTCTTCGTCCCTCTGATCATAAAAGTGCACCCAGCATTTTAGGATTATAGAATTCTTATTTCCAGCCCTGTTACTTTGGGAATTTTTAATTTCTTTGCTTTTGTTTTTAAGAAGTAACCTAAAATTTCCTATAACACTAAATAAAATGACACTAAATAACTGGTACAACACAAAATGGTATTTTTCAAAAAAAGAGGGATATTAGATATAATATTGATGAAGTAGTGTTAGAAATTTGAAATTTTCACCAAAGATAACTCTACCTGATTCTGATTATTTGTCACAGTCTTCAGTTCCATTTCTAGTGCTCGGATAGCAAGTTCAAGTTGCTGCTTCATTTCAACTTTTTTACTATATTCATGTTCTTTTCTTCTTAACTGCTCCCTAATTTTTTCATATAACATATCAGAATTTCTTATATTCTCTTCTTGATTTAAGGAGAATCTGTAAAATTTAGAGATCTCTTCTTAAGATGCTGGGAGGGATTGAGGGCAGGAGGAGAAGGGGACGACAGAGGATGAGATGGCTGGATGGATCACTGACGATGGGTGTGAGTCTGAGTGACCTCCGGGTGCTGGTGATGGACAGGGAGGCCTGGCGTGCTGCGGCATGGGGTCGCAAAGAGTCGGACACGACTGAGCGACTGATCTGATCTGATCTTAGAAAATTATGAGATTATTTGCTGCTGCTGCAATAACTTTTGTTCTGTCTTCACAATGTTTAAAATAGTAAAAATGGGGGGAATACACTGAAAAACACTTAATAATGATCACTGTTTTCATACAGAGGGCTAAGAATAAAACTGCATAAAATTTTGTTTTTATTTTGTCTTGAGAAAAATGGCTACTTCATACATCGGGGGGTTGGAATGTAAAGCAATATAAACTTTCCTAAGAATAGTTTAGAAATATAGATCACAGATCTTTTTAAAACTTTCCTATTATTTAACCAAATAATACAATATTATTAAATAAAATGTATTCAAAATAATTAGAAAGGTAGAAATGAATTTATAGAAAAGATGCTCCTTGCAGTATTAAATAGAATACACAAAAGTGGAAAACAAGGAAAGTCAATTTGGTAAATAATTAATGGAGTTTCCATTATGGTGGATTTCTTTTTTTTTTTTATGGTGGATTTCTGTATGGTCATCAAAATGATGATTTGGAAAAAATATACAGTAAGTTATTAGAAGCATTCACTGTTAAGAACCTGTTATATTATTTCCAAGAATTTCACACTCCACAATACTAATGATGTTTTCTTCCCTGTAAAATCTGAGAAGGTAAGTTAGTCCTTATAATACATCTACATCTCTGCAGTATTAAAGGAAACAACAGTTCAAATATTTCTTTAAAAGCAAGATGTACGGTACCTCAAGCTTCTGTACTCTCGTTCCCACTCCACTTTCTGATGCTCTAACTGTGACTTCACTTCTTTGGTTTCTGACAGCTCTTTTTGTACCTCACAAAACTTGCTTTTCATTTTGTGAATTTCTTCTCTAAATAGTTCACAGTGTTTTCTTTGAAAATCTACTAATCTGTCATGTATACCCGAGGGGCTTCTCCTCAGTTCTCCTGGGTCCTTTTTCTCTGTTCCACTCTCTCCCCTCTGGCTCTTGTTTAGCTTGAAGTCTAGTACAAGAGAAAGAGAAATCAAATATTTATGATCTCAGATAGATACAACAAGAAAAGAGAGTTCTACGATAACAGAACTTGAAATAGACTGGGTCCTGGAAAAATTTCCTTGGGGAAGAGATGTCACACTGAGAAATGGAGGATGAGCAGGAAGTAGTAAGCAGAGTAGGAGGAACAACCCTGTGGACAGTCTCCAGCTGCCATATGTTTCTAACCAAGACAGAGTGAACAGCTACTGATTTACCTTACTGAGTGGAGCAAGCAAAAACAACACGGACAAAATACATTAAACAATGATTTTCATGACAAGAACTTTAGGGAATGATGGACAATGATCCCGGAAACACACGAGGTTAGTCTAAGGCACGCCCCAGCTCACTATCTTGAGAGAATTTCCAAGCCTCGACATGGGCAGAAGGAACAGAATCACAGTCCACTGAACTCCCCACGTGGAGGTGATGAAGCTGAGAGTCTGGTGAAACCAACGTGGGCAGAGATCATAGGACAGAACCGTGGAGAGGAGAGTGGGACAGAGAAAAAGGACCCAGGAGAACTGAGGAGGAGCCCCTTGGGTATTCAGCAGAGGAACAGACAGTGCACATAAGTGAGAAACCACCTGAGACCAGAGAGAAACCACATGGAAAGACTACAGGAAACCGTGCCTGGTGCTCACTCAGTTGCAGGAATTCTATCTATTCTTCTGAGCCAGCCTGGAAAAACTCCTATTTACAGCAGAATGAACAGGGTAGTCAGCAAGGTCTTGCCTCCAAGGCAGGAAATAATCAGCGCTAGCCCCAGAGCCCCTTTGGATGCACCTAACAAATCATGAGAAGCAAGAGCACAGAAGGATCTCTGGAAAACTCTCAATATTTGGAAACTAAATAATATGGATCTAAATGACCCTTATCAAAGAGATAATGAAAAGAGAAAGTACAAA
Source organism: Tragelaphus eurycerus (assembly GCA_935064755.1). NCBI lineage: Eukaryota > Metazoa > Chordata > Mammalia > Artiodactyla > Bovidae > Tragelaphus > Tragelaphus eurycerus. The sequence goes on from CAKXYN010000265.1 coordinate 579,626, forward strand.
GTATTTTGAACTGAAAGAAAATGAAAACGTTAAGACTAGCAGACATTTTAGGAAACTGACAAGCTGATTCTAAAATTTATGTAGAAAGAAGGGTAAAAAATAAAACCAGATGAAGCTAGACAATTGTGACCTTTAAGCATGCAGCAAAGAGAATCAACAGTTGGGCTTTAAGCGAGGGAGTAACATAATGAGACCTGAATTTTTAAAAATAGGTAATAATTACAGTTGCTGTGGACGCCGAGGTTCCGTGAGGTGGAGTGGCAGGGAAAGAAGTCCTGAGATTATTTCAGTTATTCTAGGAGGAAAATGATGCTGGCCTGACCGTGGGTGAAAGCACAGGAAAGAATAAAAGTCAACAGAAGGTACAGTGAGTGAGAGGATCATAGGCCTGTGGCTCAGAGTATACACTCACTTTCATGTTCCTTTAATGTAAAACGTACTTCTGAGATGCACAGCACTGTAACACATCCCTAGCTCTAGAGCAGTACAGACAAGGTGTGCATGTATCACTACTCTAAACACAAACAGGCTTTCTGTTAACATTTACACTGTGGTCCTACCTTTACACCCCAAGTCAAGAGGTTCTACTTGCAACAGGGAATTTGTAGAGTAAAGTGCGTTGCCATCCTCAGAAACCGTCTCAGATGACTGAGTTAAGTTATCCAGGTCGTTCACGTAATTCTTTTGTTTTTTGACCTACACATAAATAATACTATTTCACAATGTCCTTAAAATATGTATAAAATATACTAAGTGTACAGAGGTGATAAATATCTCTTTATCAAAGCAAAAACAGACATATCTTAAAAGAAGAGAGTTTTATCAAAAGGGTAAATTTGCCAACAGTGTTTCTAAATGATGTGTTCAAAGTAAACTTCTTTACAACAAAGGAAGATTTTTTACTTTACCACTATTCCTTTTACAAAGTATTTTTGACAAGGATAATAATATTTTTGAAAGTTCATTTTTTTTTTTTTTTACTATACCTTCTTCTTTTCATATGGTGTTTTCCTTGCAGGCCTAAAAGAACAAATGATTCTCTTCAGGCTAATAGTAAATATTCAAAAATACAAACAATACCTAAACTTTTCTTTTTTTATATAAACTCTTTGCATTGGCAAGTAATTTTCTATAAAAGAATGCAACAATAAGCAAGAGGAGCATTAAAGGACAAAGAAAATATGTCAGTAATATTAATAAAGTATTAAAGTTAGATCCAAGGAAAAGGAAAAACATATTACTTGCGTTATGTGATAGGAAACAGTATACCAGTGTTTTTTGCACCGGTCCTTTTCAATAAGAACAAACCTTCATGGCAATAAAATGTATCTGGGAGGTATTCCTTCAGTCCTTCTAAGAAAGAAACCCATTTGAATAATCAAGATATTAGCTTTTTGAGGACTTCCTAGGCATTGGTTATGCATTATTAGAAACACTTGACATGTCTTAAAGGCATTTTAATCCTCACAGTCATTCTGGGAGATAGGTATAGGAAGAAATGGAGCATACAAAGGCTGCGGAACTTGTTCACTCAACATGTCACCAAACAGACCCAGAATTCAAGCCCAGGAAATCTGGCTTCAACACTGCTCTTCCAAAATATGCTGAGAAAGGAATATTGAAAAGTCTTTTTAAGTACTATGAGAGCAAATGAATCTATAGTATTATTCCATGTCTGCTGCCAAGTCGCTTCAGTCGTGTCTGACTCTGTGCAACCCCATGGACTGCAGCCTACCAGGCTTCTCTGTCCATGGGATTCTACAGGCAAGAACACTGGAGTGGGTTGCTATTTCCTTCTCCAATGCATGAAAGTGGAAAGTGAAAGTGAAGTTGCTCAGTCATGTCTGACTGTTAGCGACCCCATGGACTGCAGCCTACCAGGCTCCTCTATCCATGGGATTTTCCGGGCCACAGTATGGAGTGGGGTGCCATTGCCTTCTCCCATTCCATGTCTAGCTATAGCTATAAATAATAATTTTTGAATCTTAAAACATATTTCTTAAAAATTATAAAGACTTCAGAGGTAGGCAAGACTGGAAACCTACTTTAATAAAGTTTTGTTTTTGTAAAGAAATTCATCAATAGGCATTCATTCAACCATTCTGCTATTTCTTCATTCATCTGACATACACTTATTGAGCACACAATATGTGTTAATGACACTCTTAGTGCAGGAAGCACGGTTTTTGTCATTTAGATCTATATCATCCAAAAGGAATAATTTGTGAAAGACTGCCTGGAGCCGGCAAGAGGACCTCTGCCCATGGCAAAGGTCATGAGGAAGGAGGCTCTACATATGCAAAGTGGGGGCTGAGCCTCAAGAGTTCCCCTGGAAATCCTCAAACATCTACCCCCATAACCAGAGCCTGCCTACTTTACTACTTTGTGCTCTCACCTACACCTCTGACTTTACGGGGGGCTGTCCTCCACTACCTTTTTCAGAGAAGGAGTTAATTTGGAGCTCCAGTTAATAAAAATTCCTGGGTGTGACAAGAGTGTGTTAACCTACAAACTCCTCTGAAGGTTCTCTAGCCTACCTGACAGGCTTGTCCGGCCACATGTGATTACTCACAGCCTCCCAACAGTGGGAGGCACGAGATGCCTTTAACCTTCTAAAAACAGGTTCTTTAGAGAAGTTAGAAAACTAATAGTGGGCTGATTAAAAATTGTATTGATGAAGGGTTTTTCATTTGTTGAGCCAATGTTTGCTGCATCTCCACATTGCCTGCCCTTACACACATTAATGAACATATAGAAGAAATAGGTATTAATCTTTGATATTATCACGTTAGACCTTAGGCTAAGCAAATTCTTTCCTTAATTAAAACCCACTACACCCTCACCCCAAAGGAATGTAACTTTATTTAGGTGGAGTCTGTTTTAAGAATAATCACCCCTGGAGAAATAAGTGTCCTGGTTGACTGACCGCTGTCACAAGGAGAGGGTCATAAATTATCAGCAGGCCCCCTGGCCAGAAGATGATGTAACACCCCTAAGACCTCTGTATACATTTGTATAAAGCACCTGACTTTGATAAAAGTCAGGACTGCTGACCCCGACGTGTCTTTTGTATAACATCTCAGTGTATAAAAGTAGACCATGGAAAATAAAGAATTGGGATCAGTTCCTCAAAAGACTGGTCTCCCCATGTCGTTCTCTCTCTCAAATTCTGTTTGAGTCTCCATCTGGAGCGCAGAACCCACCATGCTTACTAATTATGCCTGGGCTTCTAAGATCCGACTGGGGAGGCCTCAGTGTCTCCTCTTCTTCCGGAGAACGGAAGGACGCCTGTGGCCTATATAAGTGGTGCAAACTTCTTGTCTTAAAGTTTTATTGGTCTCCTGAGTAAACCAAGCTACTCAGCCTCTTTTCTCCACTGAATTTTCCTACTGAGCTATCCTCATTCTATTACTCTTTATATCTTTAATTAATATTTATTTAAGCAATTGTTTCCTGACCCTCACCAATGCCATTCACACTTCAAACTCCCTGGATCAGCCGGGGCTGGACTGTTAGTAATTTTTTTCTATTGAATATAAACAAAATCTTCCCCTTTTGGTTGGAATCTATAAACAACTATGAAGTTAACACGATGTGATGTTTCAGAGTATCTTAGAAAATCAAAGCTACTCACGATGTTACTATCAACTGAATCATCAAGGAATGATCAAATCCTATTCAGTATAGCCTAAATGTTTGTAAATTCACAATTATGTAATTTTTGAAAATCTATATATGATAGAACTAACTTAAGTAATCATCTACATATTCTATTACATAGGAATATTACTCTTCAGAACCAATGAACAAGCCCTTATCATAAAACTAATACATGAACAGAAGTATTATGTACAATTAGTTTACTGTAATAGTTTAAAGATAATGTCATACAATCAATAAGCTTTCTGGTACTGGAAATGCAAACAAGATGAAACTAAATAAACACACCCTCTGCTGGCTCATTTCCAATAGCACACATACTCTAAAAGCTTCCTTCTGAACATAAAACAAGAAACACCTTTGAACTCCACATTCCTCTTCAGTTACCATCCAGTTCTTCATTGCCTGTCCCAATAATATTCCCTAGGGAATGTTTACGTGTATTCACTACAGGCCAGCTTCCAAATGGACTACTTACTGAAATGACTTCTGGCCAAAGGCACTGGTCCTCACCTTAACCTTTCAGCAGTGTTCATCCACTTTAGTTGAGGAACCTCTTGTCTTGGCCTGAGCACTGTATTATGCTGCTTTATTTCCAGGAGAAGTATTTAATGCTAATATTTCTTCCTCTACAAACAAAGAATCTGTAGAATGTACCTGTCATCATCCTGATCCACTTCCCTTAAAATGCTGTCATCATTCACGTGCAGCAGACCACTGGTCAGTGAATCAGTCTTTTCAAATACTGGTGCAATCACACATTCTTCTGGTCTCCGTTTGTCATTGTTCTTTTTCTTTACTTTCTTCCTATGCACACCAGGATTGCTACTTTAAAAAAATCCACAAAAAAGCCAATGTTTTCTAATAATTTGACTGATAAATAATAAAAAACAATTTTTATAAAATTCCAACTCTTACCCTTCTAAAGTCATTGATTAATTCATAAAAGTTATGAAGTACCAACCATACGCAAGGAAACAAATTCTTCCTTCAAACACAGATATACAATTATGATATAATATGATATGTAAAAGTTGACATATGAAAGTGATAAGTGAAATAAGGAAGGATTTGCAGAAGTGAAGACAGGAGGTCATGAGAAACAGAAAAGGAAGAAAATAATTCTACTTGGAGATTCGAATATGAGCACAAACATCAGGCACATGGCATCTAGGTTGTTTACTAGGAACATGGAAGGAAGAGTACAAAATACATGGAAGAAAGTAGAGAGATGCATCTGAAAAGACATTGAGAAGAACCTCAAGGGCTACACTGAAAACTTGGATGGAGTCCACTGGCTAAGCACCTTGACTCTTAGACATGGGAGTCATAATTAGATTTACACTATATTTGTTGTTTTGCTTCTAAGTATAAGGGATTGGGGGCAGGAGGAGAAGGGGATGACAGAGGATGAGATGGCTGGATGGCATCACTGACTCGATGGATGTGAGTCTGAGTGACCTCCGGGAGTTGGTGATGGACAGGGAGGCCTGGCGTGCTGCGGTTCATAGGGTCGCAAAGAGTCGGACACGACTGAGCGACTGATCTGATCTGACAACAATGGTGAATTTAGGGATTTCCCTGGTGGTCCAGTGCTTAGGAGTCCAGCTCAATACAGGGGACGTGGGTTCGACTCCTGGTCAGGGAAGATCCCACATGCCATGGTGCAACTAAACCCATGCTCTGCAACTACTGAAGTCAGCACCCTAGAGCCCATGCTCAGCACCAAGAGAAGCCACCACACTGAGAAGCCCAAGCACTACAGCAGCAAAGAACCAGCGCAGCCAAAAATAAATTAAAAATGAATTCAAAGAAAAAAGTAACAACTAATTTAGATGATATTTTAAATGACATGAGGCATATATACCATGAAAGAAGAAGTCAAGGAAATATTTGGCCAGGGGAGGGGAGTTTACTTTTAAACATGATGGGGTGACATCAGCATCATGGCTGAAAGACAGGTGCCTCATCAGTTTTCTCACCACCAACAACAATTTGACCTCCATCCATGGACATCAAAGGAGGAAGAACCCTGCCAACCAAGGGTAACTCTATTCAGAAAAGTCTTTCAGAAATGAAGGATAAATAAAAACTTTCCCAGACAAAGCAAACCTGATGGAGTTCATCATCACTAGTCTTGCCTCACAATACATGCTGAAAGAAGTCCTCACACTGAAATGAAAGGATGTTCATTAGTGACATAAAATAAATTTAAATATACAACACACTGGTTAAGGCAAATATGCAGTCAAATCCAGAATACTCTAACATGTAACATGGTGGTATGTTAACAAAGGAACTCTAGTATTAAGGCTAAAGAACAAGAGTATTAAAAATAACTGTATCTCTAGTAAAATAGAAAATCTGTAAATCACAAACATTATCTCAAGTTAGAAATTATTTTATAGGAAAATAACAAGTGACCTGCTGTTAAATATTGATATAGGATTACCTATCAGAACCCTCATTCTGCATAGCAGGAAACTCCTGGTTGCTGCTTCCTCCACTCTTTCTCTGCTGAATCAATCCACTTTCATCAGCAGCGTCGCATACGTTGTCTGATATTTCCACTTCACTCCTTTTGTGCTTCTTTTCTTCGTCAACCTTTAGTGAAAGTTTGACACTAAGAATAATTGCTACTTCTTTATTATAAAGATCCTTATTTTCAATTTTATTATTTGACTCAGTGTTTGCCCTATTAACTGATAAAAAATATTTTTCTGTTTATTTTATCACTTACAAGTCACTGGAATTTTTATAAAATCTGCTCCTTTCTGTTTAAGGAAATGAAACAAAATTCACAAAATTTCAAAAATGGCTTTCTTAATAAGATGCAATTATTCATATTCAGTTTTCCCCATCTGACTGGCAGAGACAGAGAAATAAAAAGACAAAGACACAAAATCTGTCCTTTCTGGTCTTTTCCACCTGGATTTCCCATTAAACAGCCAGATGTAGAGGATGTGACACCGTAGTGCCTCAGAAAGGAAACATTCTTTCTGCACTAAAGCTATTCTTTCACCATTGCCTTTTTTACAATTCTTTTCTCACTTGTATCTGGGAGATAGCAAAAGGTTATGGTGTTCACTAAAATAAATGAACCAAAGTTTACAAAAACACAAGGAGTAGAAAGAGACTGAGGAGTTGAGTTAGTGTGGAATTCTGGAAAATAAGTAATGCTTCCCAATTCCACATTCAATAACCATCAAACCTTACAGCTTGAAGGTATAGACATAATTACCTATTACTGCCCCACTATTTAACAAAAACAGCAATAAAATAAAAAAAAATGTTCAAGGTTTTTTTCAAAGCCCCTAAAGCAGTACTCCCTAGCATTTTATGGCACCAAAAGAGACGATACAATTCTGTGACACTGAATGTGATAAATTACCAAATGAATTCATCAGATTAATCAGATAAGTTAAAAGCATGACTTTGGCACAGTAATTCAATGCCTTAGTTGGGGGTAGGGCTCATCTCCTTTTTTTTTTGCAGGAGAATACATAGAGTTGTTTTTTTTTTTTCCATCTATTGTTCAAAGTCAGTCAAAGCACCTCTTAACACAAAAGAGCAAACAAACAATTTAAAAAACCTATTACTGAAGAAAGAAAAATCTCACATTATCTCAAAACTCAGTTTTCTCCTTTGGAGATAAACACTTAAATTTTTTAAAATTTTTCTTTTTTGGCTCAGGGTTTGTACTACATACGGGCTTCCCTGGTGGCTCAAATGTTAAAGAATCCACCTTCAATGTGGGAGACCTGAGTTTGACCCCCTGGGTTGGGAAGTTCCCCTGGAGATGGGAACAGCTACCCACTGTGGTATTCTTTCTGGCCTGGAGAATTCCATGGACAGAGGAGCCTGGCAGGCTACAGTCCAAGGATTCGCAAAGAGTTGAACATGAGTGAGCAACTTTCACACACACACACACACACACCACTTATATGACAAAATCATACATGTTAAAAGTTTCTACCTTTTAGTAAACAACATAATGGAATGGTCTGTCTCAAAAGAAACATCTGAGAGTGGTGATTAAAGCATATGTGGGAGCACATGTATTTGTTATTAAAAAGATCCTAAAGTGGCCGTGCTGGAAATCTAAGTGCCCAGGGACTGTGGAAAGCAGAGAAGATCACACATATTCAACCACAATGAAGAGATTAGAGGGAACATGTGTTCATGTCCCTTCTCTCAGTCACAGCTTTCTTCCCATTCTATGGAAATACAACTTATATTTAACCCAACAGAGCTAAAGAAAAAAAAAAACCCCACAAAACCCTAGCTGATTATACTTCTTGAGCAATTTCCTTGGTGCTTATTCTGACTCAGAAGATCACATGGTAGATAGTTAAATGAGTTTCCCAGTCCATAGGAAAGACTGATAGAGACAGAATTAGATATTAGATTGATTGAAGGAAAAAAGCCATGAAAATAGTTTCCTGAATTCCTATTATTGAGATAACAATTGATTTCTACACAATTACCTATTTAGATGACCCCGTTTTATTCATGAGTGGAAAATCAAAATGGACGAGATCATTGAGAAAGAGAAAAACCAAAGCAAGAGTAAATGAACCTCTACTTCTTTTGGAAGTTGAATTTTCTCTTTTTCCAGAGCCAGCAACTTTACTTGTAACATGTCTATTTCATTCTTAAACCTCTGAACAGCCTCCTCTAATTCTTCATTTACATACACTTCAGATGCGCTGTGACTATTAGGTGGAGAAGAATTCCCATTTCCTAATTTGGGTTCCACGCTTTTGTTGTCACTAGCACTGCAATTATCTGCATGCAGTGGCTTCTGGAACCAGTCCTGTATTGTTTTATTTTTCAGATCAGAATTTTTTAACAGTAGGAGGACTGTGAAGTTTTATTTGAATTATGTGTTTCATCTTACCAGAGCAGACAAGCTGCAGACTACAATGACATGCCTGTCCCATGTCTAATTTCCGACTAGTGGGATCTTGCCTCATATTTTGTGACATTTGCATATCAAACTATTGGTCTTCTTTCACTTTAAATGTAATTACCAGATATCCTACATTTTTATTTTCTGTATCATTATAAAAACTCTCCTCAATTTTGATAAACACATGTTCAATGTCTAGTTGATCATTTTCAAAGTCTACTTTATTTTAGGGAAACAAAGCTTTGAACATGACAGACAAGCTTATCCCAAGGACCCAGAATTTACAGATGATGGGAAAACATTTTTGAGACTGAGTTCTTTTTGTTCAGAAAATGCTTGAAATACTAGAGAGACAGATACTCCAAATGCATCTTTTTCTTCACAATCAGGTATATTATTTGTGAGATTAGGAGATAATTCCTTTTGGTTTGCTCCTTCTTTAGGGTTATCACGTAGTGGATCTTCCTCAGAACAAACGATAATTTGATATTCCTCACAAATTTCACCAAACTTCTGCTTTAACTCATTTGTGATGGGTTTTAACTTATCTTTCCATTCTAATTTGCCTTGTTTGATACACATTGTCTCATACAGTATTAAACCAGAAATTGAAATTTACAGTTTTACATACCTGTGAATGGTTATTTTCATCTCCATCAAGTTTTTCTTGTTCTTCCTCTGATATCATTTCCAAGTCTAGTTCTGTTGACAAAGCTGCATGTTTAGATAAAATTACTTAGAATATTTAGATAAAAGACATAATCTTCATTTAAAACATAGATCTACAACATTGTATCCAATGACAGATTAAGTCAATCTTAATCTTCAGCTGAATATTTACTTCTTTAAGAACTACTTTCAATGATTTAAAAACTTCAACAAACCATTTGGGATATACCAGATGTCACCCGGTTATAGGCAAACAGCTCAAAGATTCATTCACAGATTCATCCAAATATCAGTGAACAAAACGAAATGTCAAAGTACAGGACAGACATATAAAGTCACCAAATATTCTCATCTCTACTTCATAACAGGACCTTTTTAACAATACACCAAGCTTCAACTGTAACATTATTCATGGTTTATAAAATTCCTCTTATTTTTTATGCTTTTATCAGTTCCTTAATCCGAAATGCTTCCCTGTGTTCTTCCGATAAGTAACTTTTCATCTTTTAAAGCTCAATCTGCTTTGTGAAGTTGTCTTTAGTTATTGCTATCTTGCCCCTGATAAACAGGTATCGCTTTCCTTGTAGCTGCTGCTGCTAAGTCACTTCAGTCGTGTCCATCTCTGTGTGACCCCATGGAGGGCAGCCCACCAGGCTCCCCCGTCCCTGGGATTCTCCAGGCAAAAACAGTGGAGTGGGTTGCCATTTCCTTCTCCAGTGCATGAAAGTAAAAAGTGAAAGTGAAGTTGCTCAGTCGTGTCTGACCCTCAGCGACCCCATGGACTGCAGCCTTCCAGGCTCCTCCATCCATGGAATTTTCCAGGCAGGAGTACTGGAGTGGGGTGCCATTGCCTTCTCCTTGTAGCTACCTCACTTTAAAGATTTTTCTACTGTATCTTTCTAGATTTTCCTAGTGATAGATAAACATCTGAACTGTAAATTATTTCTTCACATGTCTATCCCCTTGGCTCCTAGACTACACAAGAGAAGCTCTTAAAAATCATGTGGGTATAAATTTTCTTTTTTTCCCACTTGTTATTTTACTTAAGGATAATTGTGTTACAGCATTTTGTTGTTTTCTGTCAAACCTCAACATGAATCAGCCATAGGTATACATGTATCCCCTTTCTTTTGAACCTCCTTCCCATCTCCCTCCCCATCCCACCCCTCTAGGTTGATACAGAGTCCTTGTGTTTCTTATTCAGTAATTATTTCTCAGGTTTCTGCTCAGTACTAGACCTTGGAGTTTAAGGAAAAGTGTAGATAAAAGGTGTCAGGGATGGCTTTTCTAGAGATAATGCCTGAGCACAGACTTACACAGTTCAAGGGCACAGAGGGCAGGAAGGGGAGAGCACTTAAGGCTGGAGCAAGATGAGAAGAGAAGCACATGCACGACAGGGTAGATACTTGTCCAAAGTAAAGGGACAGGGGCTGATGGAGACCTTGGCATCTGGTCCCATCACTTCGTGGCAAAGAGATTGGGAAACAATGGAAACAGGGACAGACTTTATTTTCCTGGGCTCCAAAATCAATGCAGATGATGATTGCAGTCATGAAATTAGAGGATGCCTGCTTCCTTGAAGAAAAGATATGACAAACTTAGACAGCGTATTAAAATACAGAGACATTACTTTGCTGACAAAGGTCCGTCTAGTTAAAGCTAGTAGTCCTATATGGACTACTTTTCTGGTAGTCATGTATGGATGTGAGAGTTGGACCAAAAAGAAGACTGAGCACCGAAGAACAGATGTTTTGCAACTGTAGTGTTGGAAAAGGCTCTTGAGAATACAAGGGACTCTCTGCAAGGAGATCAAACCAGTCAATCCTAAACAAAATCAGTTCTGAATATTCATTGGAAGGACTGATGCTGATGCTGAAGCTCCAGTACTTTGGCCACCGGATTCGAAGAACTGACTCATTAAAAAAACCCTGATGATGGGAAAGATTGAAGTCGGGTGAAGAAGGGAATGACAGAGGATGAGATGGTTGCATGACATTACTGACTCCATGAACGTGAGTTGAGCAAGCTCCGGGAGATGGTGAAGGATACAGAAGCCTGGTGTGCTATAGTCCACGGGGTTGCATAGAATCGGACATGACTTAGAGACTGACCACGAACAATAGGGAGAGGTGAGGAGGACATCAACAGCAGTTGATGGGCACCAGTGGTGCTTTAAGAGGTCTAGACATTAATATGATTTAGAGTGCTTCATGGTCATGTGTGCTTTTGAGATTGGTGACTCTAAATGCTATGGGAGGGATGAATTTGAAGGGCATACAAATAACTGGAGAAAGACAAATCTGAAGGCATTAATACTGGGGAAAAAAAGGTGATGCAGGCCTGAACTGAGGGAGTGTTTACAGAAATATTTTAGGATATAAAACTTTCAGGGTACAGTATAGATAAAATTTTAAGAAATCAATAAATGTACAAATCCAGGGACTCTGAAAGAGTAGATTCTGCTTGTTATTTTATAAAAGGTATTGAGTGGGAAGGGAAATGATCAACATGAACTGACTGAATTTGCTTCTATTTATTTTGTAGTTTTCCTATTTCACATTGTCCAGTGTTGAAGGGACTAGTGTAGGTGTTTTATTTGAATTTGCTTTTCCTGACCCACCAAGCTCATGGAGAAACAGGAGCAAATGACTCAGTTGTATAGATTAAAAGAAGAAAAAGACAAACACTTTGAGTTTAGAGCTTGTAGTCACTATTCTAAGAGATAACTGAGAATCTTTTGTAAATGCAAAGGTGAGGATAGAAAATAAAAAAGTACAGGAGTGAAAAAAGAAACAGTGTATGATTTCTTACTATAACCCTGACCATATGACTGTTTAAAGGTGCTAAATTAATTAGTATTTATGGACAACACATTATTAGATGTGGTTACTCAATAGATTCGGCATTCTAGTAGAGTCAGAATTGACTATCTATACACTGCTTTTAAATAATACAGCACTCCTTTATACCAACATCCCTTGTGAACTCATAATTCATTACAAATAATAAAACAAGTTGATATACTATGTGGACACAGCTGAGAAGGAGGTAACTATGTAGCACATTTCCCATGACCCCCATTACCACTGGCAAAGCCAATTCTAAAATACATGAAGTCAGAGAAGACATGAGAAATATTTTAGTATTTGGTATCAGAGTTGCTTTTGCAGTTATACTGATATAATCATAACTAATACTTATGAATTGACAGCTTTTATAAATATTGCTATGAAGTCACGTTTTGAGAAGGCAATCTCTAGATGTCTACCTAGTTCCCCAACTAGTCCCAGAGTTCTAAATGTAATCCTGCTACCCACTCTTAGATGTATGCTAAATACTAGCCTAAATGAACTTACTTTTTCCTAACTCTGTTATTTATTATATTACTATGGTCAGAAAAAGAATGCAAACACCTTGCTAAGAGGTATTGATTGGCTATAGGTTGCATAAAAACAGTCAGCACAAGGTAGATTTTGCCACAAAATATAATTTGGAACCATCAGAAGGATGGTAAGGCTGTGCCCAGGTGGCCCACAGCTAACTGCTCTGGGCTTCTGCATTACCTTCTTTGCTTTCTCTGTTTTCTGGCAGCTGCGACTTGCACAGCTGACGGAGCGTGTAATTCCCTACCATGAACACTGCTGCAGTCATCATCTTTACTTTATCTATTATTGTCTTCTGTCCAAATTCTGTGGATGCTGACTGATTTTTGGTCATTGATTGGGACACCAACACACACTGATCAACAACTTTCAAATGCCCGCCTCTTTGACAAGTCTCGTTATTGAGGCTCAAAGCAGTAGAAGCCCAATATGAAAAATGTGAAAACAAAGTCTCCACTTATTAGAACATGGGTAAGAATACAATTATAACTTGTACAAAGTTTTTCTTCAGAGAATCGGTTCCACGTCCTCCTCTCCCCGAAACTCACTAGTCCTTCACAGCTTACTGAATCTTACACATCACTGTCGTTCATGAAGAGATGTTAACTAGTGTGTTTCATTTGTTCTACTTTTTAACTTTCTAGTATTACTGATTTTGATTCACTCAATTTCTATCCCATATTCTGTATTCCAAAAGAATTTTACCAATAATTATTTTTTTCAACATACAAATAAATTATTAAGAAAATCTATGTCTACCTTATTTTGCACTTAATTATGCCTAGAGATTACGCCTTAATTATGTTCTAAAGACCATGGTTTTAAGAACAGTTTTAATGAATGCTACTAGTTTAATTAATGTTACAAACCTAGATAACATTAAAAAGCAAAGATATCACTTTGTTAACAAAGGTCCGTACAGCCAAAGCCATGGTTTTTTCAGTAGTGATGTACAGATGTGAGAGTTGGACCATAAAGAAGGCTGAGCACTGAAGAACTGATGCTTTCAAAGAGAAGTGCTGGAGAAGACATCTGAGAGTCCCTTGGACAGCAAAGACATCAAACTAGTCGATCCTAAGGGATATCAACCCTGAATGTTCAGTGGAAGGACTGATGCTGAAACTAAAGCTCCAATACTGTGGCCACGTGATGTGAAGAACTGACTCACTGGAGAAGACTCTGATGCTGGGAAAGATGAAGGACAGGAGAAGAAGGGGACAGCAGAGGATGAGATGGTTGGATAGCATTGCTGACTCAATGGATATGAACTCGGGCAAACTCCGGGAGATGGTGAGGCACAAGGAGGCCCAGAGTGCTGCCATGCAATGGGTGACAAATAGCTGGACAAAGAGTGGTGGTTGTCAGTGAACACCACCACTGACAACAACTTCTTTAATTACAATGAGACAGACAGTCTTTTCTCAAATTATCAATATCTTTAGAACTGATTTTAAAGCCTTATATAGACATCATAAACATACATAAGAAATGAGTCTTGTGGGTGACTAATTGTTTCCACCTGAAAATAGGATAAGTGTAGGACCATCCCACGGACGGAGGAGCCTGGTAGGCTGCAGTCCATGGTGTCGCTGGGAGTTGGACACAACTGAGTGACTTCACTTTCACTTTTCACCTTCATGCATTGGAGAAGGAAATGGCAACCCACTCCAGTGTTCTTGCCTGGAGAATCCCAGGGACGGGGAAGCCTGGTGGGCTGCCATCTATGGGGTCGCACAGAGTCGGACACGACTGAAGCGACTTAGCAGCAGCAGCAGCAGGATCACACTGGATCCAAACAGCACAGAGTGCCATGAGGCAAGAATGAATACAACACAGAAATATTTGCTTTAGAAAAAAGGAATTGTCAGGTCTAAATTACTTAGGAGAAATCAAAGAAACAAGCAAGAAATGTAAAAGTGAAACTTTAAACTCCGTGTCAACACAAGGGCCCCTTTATCATTTCACATCCAACCAGGTCAATGGTTTAAAATGGTGGTTCTGAAGTGTGACCTGAGAATCCCTGAACTCCAGAGATCCACTGGGCCAGGGGGTCCAAGAGGTCAAAACTATTTTCATGACTCTAAACATTACTTCCATTCTCATTCTTTCTGAGTGCACAGTGGAGTTCTTCAGAGACATTTTAAGACTCAGTGAAGTAAAATGGACTGGTTTGTGGTTTAGTCCTAAGTCGGGTCCGACTCTCGTGACCCCATGGACTGTAGCTCACCAGGCTCCTCTGGCAATAGGATTTTCCAAGCAAGAATGCTGGAGTGGGTTGCCATTTCCCTCCCCAGGAGATCTTCCTGACTCAGGCATCGAATCTGGATCTCCTGCACTACAGGCAGATTCTTTACCGACTGAGCTACCAGGGAATCACCCAAATGGACTGGAATGGGTGAATTTAACTCAGATGACCATTGTATCTAGTACTGTGGACAAGAATCCATTAGAGGAAATGGTGTAGCCATCACAGTCAACAAGAGTTGAAACAGTACTTGGATGTAATCTCAAAACTGACATAATGATCTCTGTTCGTTTCCATAGCAAACCATTCATTATCACAGTAATCCAAGTCTATGCCCCTATCAGTTATGTTGAAGAGGCTGACGTTGAATGGTTCTATGATGACCTACAAGACCTTCTAGAACTAACACCCAAAAAAGATGTTCTTTTCATTATAGGGGACTGGAATGCAAATGTAGGAAGTCATGAGATACCTGGAATAACAGGCAAATTTGGCCTTGGAGTACAGAATGAAGCAGGGCAAAGGTGAACAGAGCTTTGCCAAAAGAACGTACTGGTCATAGCAAACAGCCTCTTCCAACAACACAAGAGAGGACTCTACACATGGACATCACCAGATGGTCAATGATGAAATCAGATTGATTCTATTTTTTGCAGTCAAAGATGCAGAAACTCTATACAGTCAGCAAAAACAAGACTGGAAGCTGACTGTAGCTCAGATCCTGAACTCCTTATTGCCAACTTCAGACTTAAATTGAAGAAAAGTAGGGAAAACCACTAGACCATTCAGGTATGCTGCTGCCTGCTGCTAAGTCGCTTCAGTCGTGTCCAACTCTGTGCGACCCCATAGACAGCAGCCCACCAGGCTCCTCTGTCCATGGGATTTTCCAGGCAAGAGTACTGGAGTGGGTTGCCATGCCTTCTCCAATTCAGGTATGACCTAAATCAAATCCTTTAGGATGATACAGTGGAACTGACAAATAGATTCAAGGGAGTAGATTTGATAGAGTGCCTGAAGAACTATGGACAGAGATTCATGACATTGTATAGGAGGCAGTGATCAAGAACATTTCTGAGAAAAATAAATGCAAAAATGCAAAGTGGTTGTCTGAGGAGGCCTTACAAATATCTGAGAAAAGAAGAGAAGCTAAAGGCAAAGGAGAAAAGGAAAGATATAAGCATCTGAATGCAGAGTTCCAAAGAATAGCAAGGAGAGATAAGAAAGCCTTCCTCAGTGATCAATACAAAGAAATAGAGGAAAACAACAGAATGGGAAAGACTAGAGATCTCTTCAAGAAAATTAGAGATACCAAGGGAACATTTCATGCAAAAATGGGCACAATAATGGGACAGAAATCGTATGAACCTAACAGATGCTGAAGATATTCAGAAGAGGTGGTAAGAACACACACAAGAACTATACAGAAAAGATCTTCATGACCCAGATAAGCATGATGGTGTGATCCCTCACTTACAGCCAGACATCCTGGAATGTGAAGTCAAGTGGGCCTTAGGAAGCATCACTACGAACAATGCTAGTAGAGGTGATGGAATTTCAGTTGAGCTATTTCAAATCCTAAATGATGATGCTGTGAAAGTGCTGCACTCAATATGATAGCAAATCTGGAAAACTCAGTAGTGGCCACAGGACTGGAAATACTCAGTTTTCATTTCGATCCCAATGAAAGGCAATGCCAAAGAATGTTCAAACTACGGCACAATTGCACTCATTTTACATGTTAGCAAAGTAATACTCAAAATTCTCCAGGCCAGGCTTCAACAGTACATGAAATATGAACTTCCAGATATTTAAGCCAGATTTAGAAAAGGCAAAGGAACCAAGATCAAATTGGCAACATCCATTGTCATCAAAAATGCAAGAGAGTTCCAGAAAAACATCTATTTCTGCTTTACTGATCACCCCAAAGCTTTTAACTGTGTGGATCACGACAAACTGGAAAATTCTGAAAGAGATGGGAATACCAGACCACCGGACTGGCCTCCTGAGAAATCTGTATGCAGGTCAAGAAGCAACAGTTAGAACTGGACAGGGAACAACAGACTGGTTCCAAATAGGAAAAGCAGTACGTCAAGGCTGTATATTGTCACCCTGCTTATTTAGCTTATATGCAGAGTACATCATGCAAAATGCCAGGCTAGATGAAGCACAAGCTGAAATCATGATAGCCAGGAGAAATATCAATAACCACAAATAAGCAGATGACACTGCCCTTATGGTAGAAATCAAAGAAGAACTTAAAAGCCTTTTGATGAAAGTGAAAGAGGAGAGTGACAAAGTTGGCGTAAAGCTCAACATTCAGAAAACTAAGATCATGGCATCTGGTCCCATCTCTTCATGGGAAATAGATGGGGAAATAGTGGAAACATTGTCAGACTTTATTTTGGGGGCTCCAAAATCACTGCAGAAGGTGACTGCACCCATGAAATTAAAAGACACTTGCTCTTTGGAAGAAAAGCTATGACCAACCTTGACAGCATATTAAAGAGCAGAGACATTACTTTGCCAATATCGGTCTGTCTCATCAAAGCTATGGTTTTTCCAGTAGTCTTGTATGGATGTGAGAGTTGGACTATATACAGAAACCTGCACACTGAAGAATGATGGTTTTGAACTGTGGTGTTGGAGAAGACCCTTGAGAGTCCCTTGGACTGCAAAGGGATCCAACCAGTCCATCTTAAAGGAAATCAGTCCTGAATATTCATCGAAAGGACTGATGCTGAAGCTGAAACTCTGATACTTTGGCCACCTGATGCGAAGAGCTGACTCATTGGAAAAGACCCTGATGCTGGGAAAAACTGAAGGCAGGAGGAGAAGAGGACGACAGAGGATGAGATGGTTGGATGGCATCACTAATTCGATGGATGTGAGTCTGAGTAAACTCCGGGAGTTGGTGATGAACAGGCAAGCCTGGTGTGCAGCAGTCCATGGGGTCGCAGAGTCAGACATGACTTAGCAACTAAACTGAACTGAATTCCAATATAGTAAACATCAGTACACATAAACAAAAGTTCCTTGGAATTCTCAATAATTTCTAGAAGTATAAAAGGATCCTAAAGCAAAACAACTTTCAGAATCACTGTTTTAAAAGATTATGTCTCTCAAATATTTATTAAAGTATGATTACTTCCCCTACTTCTAATAATCAAAGACATCACAAACTCACACACACATACACAAACACACATACACACAGTCTGCTAATCAAAACATTTGATTGGCCTACTTTCATCTGTGTAACAGCACTATAATGAAATAATTATAAGTTGAAATATAACTGACATCAGATCAGATCAGATCAGATCAGTCGCTCAGTCGTGTCCGACTCTTTGCGACCCCATGAACCGCAGCACGCCAGGCCTCCCTGTCCATCACCAGCTCCCGGAGGTCACCAGACTCGCATCCATCGAGTCAGTGATGCCATCCAGCCATCTCATCCTCTGTCGTCCCCTTCTCCTCCTGCCCTCAATCCCTCCCAGCATCAGAGTCTTCT
Source organism: Tragelaphus eurycerus (assembly GCA_935064755.1). Classification (NCBI taxonomy): domain Eukaryota; kingdom Metazoa; phylum Chordata; class Mammalia; order Artiodactyla; family Bovidae; genus Tragelaphus; species Tragelaphus eurycerus. Next base: position 598,006 of record CAKXYN010000265.1, read on the forward strand.
CCAATGAGTCAACTCTTCGCATGAGGTGGCCAAAATACTGAGTTTCAGCTTTAGCATCATCCTCTAAAGAAATCCAGGATTGATGTCCTTCAAAATGGACTGGTTGATCTTCTCGCAGTCCAAGGGACTCTCAAGAGTCTTCTCCAACACCACAGTTCAAAAGCATCAATTCTTCGGCGCTCAGCCTCTTCACAGTCCAGCTCTCACATCCAACATGACCACAGGAAAGACCATAGCCTTGACTAGGCGAACCTTTGTTGGCAAAGTGATGTCTCTGCTTTTGAATATGCTATCTAGGTTGGTCATAACTTTCCTTCCAAGGAGCAAGCGTCTTTTAATTTCATGGCTGCAGTCACCATCTGCAGTCATAACTGACATAGTAGCAAGTAAAGTTTTATTCTAGAGAAAGTTCAGAGCTCAAACAAGCATTTTTGGACATTGGACAAATCTTAAAAGAGTCTAATATTTAATCTCTGAGAATACCTGAGAAGTATAGAGATTCCAAACTGAGAACTTCAGGGTATTGAAACATATATAGAAACATCCAAGCTTACATTTAAAAAATCTTTTTTTTTTTTTAAATTAAATTTTATTTTGCTTAACTTTACAATATTGTATTGCTTTTGCCATACATCAAGATGGATCCGCCACAAATATACATGTGTTCCCCATCCTGAAGAGACACGTGTACCCCAATGTTCATAGCAGCACTCTTTACAATAGCCAGGACTTGGAAGCAACCTAGATGTCCATCCACAGATGAATGGATAAGAAAGCTGTGGTACATATGCACAATGGAGTATTACTCAGCCATTAAAAAGAATACATTTGAATCAGTTCTAATGAGGTGGATGGAACTGAAGCCTATTATACAGAGTGAAGTAAGCCAGAAAGAAAAACACAAATCTCTTTTTCTTATGCTTATAAATATATTTTGTTTCAAAGCACAGGTATCAACAATAACATTTGCCTTATTTATGTTAAATTCTTAAATTAAATTTGAAAAAATAAGTTAGAACTTTGAAGACTGAGCATTTCAAATATTTCAGTGTCCCTCTTTCCAGAGTTAACTGTGTACTGAAAAATTTACCTGAACTGGATGTTTGTAAATCCTTCATTCTGACTCTTTTATTAGGAACATAATCTTTCATTCTGACTGCAGGCTGAATGGGATTTGGAAACAAGTTTATTACTAAATAATGTACATATGATACAATCCACAGTTCATAATTCAAAACAAAAATCATAAACATTTTTACCTTCATGTTAGGATATTTCTCAGGAGAATCTAAAAGGGAAAAGGGACATAGAGTTAATTACATGTAAATATGAAAGCCAGCTACATATTCATGCAGAGTTAGTACTGAGCAGAATCCTTGCCTTTGCACTGAATACATTCGGTTTTAGTGTCTTGTTTTTAGGGGAATCTTAGGACACTGGTAAGACAGACTTATGAATCCACTAAAGATAGTGAAGAAAAAATAGGAATACAGGTTTACCAAAACATGCAGTTAATACTTCAAAAGTAACACTACATTTTCAATGGCTTTATAAAATATTAAAGTGCACATAGACCAATGTGAACATGCTGACTGGTGAGGAGAAAATGGATCTTAATCAGAGGAGCAAATCATGAACCCAAGAAGATAAATGTGAAAGCTGATGGTAAAATGCAACAGCATATCTTGAATGCAACAAAGCAGTTATCATTTGCACCATTACATTACAAGTATTTATCACGTTCTTCAATCTGTCCAGTCATTTAAGAAGTGCACAGTTGGAGTGACAGTTCACTAAAATGTATAATTCATTTCTCATCAGAGACAGAGTAATGAACTGATTAGTCTGGATATACACTTGTAGAAAATGGCCTCATAAAAATATTCATTTTTTTCCCCCATATCCATGTAGGCTACTGGTTTGCCCACATGTCTTGGCTCCTCTAGTTTAGCCATCTTAAAGTTTCTTGATCCACTCATACAAGAAGGTATATAA